>JANHMN010000005.1:43995143-44045603 GCA_030674055.1 Rhabdomys pumilio
GCTCCTGCTCCTGCTCCTGCTCCTGCTCCTGCTCCTGCTCCTGCTCCCGCTCCCGTCCCCGTCCCCGTCCCTGTCCCTGCCCCAACTCCAGCCTCAGTCTCCGTTCCAAGCTTAGACCCTTTAGTAGCTGTATCTCCATTCCAGAACCAAAATCCCATGCTATTCTCAGTTTCAGCTTCAGCCTTTGCTCCTCCCTCAACTCCAGCCTCAGCCTCAGCTACAAGCCTAGACCCTTTAGTGGTGCCCTCTCCATTCCAGGTCCAAAGCCCCATTCCAGCTTCAGCCCCAGCCCCTGCCTCAACTCTAGCCCCTGTCTCAGCTCCAGCTTCAGAATCAGTTGCAGCTGCTGTCCCAGCCTCAGCCTTAGTCCCCACTCGCACTTCAGCTTCAACCTTGGTCTCAGTTCCAGCCTCAGCCTCAGCCTCAGCTCTAGTCTTAGATTCAGGCTCAACTTCAGCCTCAGCTCCAGCCACAGTCTCAGCCTCACCCCCAGCACGGGTGCCTGTAAGAGCTGCCTCTTCAGATCTGGTCTTTTTTTCATCCCCTAAGCCAGAACTAACGACGGTTTCTTCCCTAGTCCCTGATGTGGATTCAGTACTGGCCTCATCTTTCATCCCAGCTACAGGCAAAACAGTAGCCTCTTCTGTCCAGCACCAAGACCCTATAAAGGCCTCACTCCCAGGCCCAAACCAAAATCCTTCATTAGCCTCCACCTCAGCACTGACAAGGAATCGTCCACTGGCCTGATCCTCAGACTTAATCCAGGACCCTCCACTAGCCTGGTCTTGAGACTCTAGCCTAGATCCTCCACTGGTTTCATTACTAGGCCTGGATCCAGGCCAGGATTCTCCACTAGTCTGGTCCCCAGTACCAGCCCAGGAGCTTCCTCCACATGTCTGATCTTCAAATCCAGATTTAGTACTAGTCTGATCCACAGGCCCAATCCAAGATCCTCCACTGACCTGACTCGCCATGCCAGGCCAGGACCCGCCACTGGACTGATCAGTGGGACATGTTCCAGAACCTCCAATAACATGACCAGCAGCAGCACCCCAGGAAACTCCTCCACTAGACTGATCCTCAGACACAGCTGGCCTGGACCCTCCAGTGGTCTGGTCCCCAGCACCAGCCCAGAATCCTCCTCCAATGGCCTGATCCTCAAATCCAGGTTTGGAACAACCACCAACTTGATCACCAGTCCAGGACACTGCACTGACCTGAGTCCCAGTGCCAAGCCAGGTCCCACCACTAGCCTGGTTCATGTGCACTGGCTTTGACCCTCCAACATCCTGACCACTGACCCCAACCCAAGGGCCTCCTCCAATAGTCTGAGTCCCAGTGTAGGTACAGTACCATCCACCGGTCTGATCTCCAGTGCCAGGCCAAGACTCTCCATTCGATTGGGGACCCAGCCTAGATTCTCCACCAGTCTGGTCCCCAGAACCAGTCCAGCATCCTCCTCCACTAGCCTGATTTACTCCACTAGCAGCCAGTTCTCCAGAGACAGGCTGAGACTCTCCATTGGCCTGGTCTAAAGGCCCAACCAAGAACCCTCCACTGAGTTGGTCTCCAGAATTTGCCCAAGATCTTCCAGCAGACTGATCCTCAGACACTGTCTTGGAACCTCCACTAGTCTGGCCAATAGTGCCAGCCCAAGACCCTTCATTACTGGTCTGATTCTCAAAACCAGGTTTGGCCGCAACATTCGACTGATCACCAGTCCCAGTCCAAGATCTTTCCCCAGCCAGATTCCTAGTGCCAGCCCATGGTCCATTACTGGACTGGTCTGCAGACCCTGACGTAGATCCTCCACCAGCCTGGTCCCCGGTTCCAGCCCAGGTACCACCAGCTGGATTTACAGTTCCAAGCCTGGATGCTGCACTGGCTGGGTCTACAGTCTCAGTCCAAGACCTTCCACCGGATTGATCCTCAGATCCCATCCTGGACTCTCCACTAGTTTGGACACCAGCTACAACCCAAGGCCCCTTTTCATTGGCCTTAGCCTCACCAACAACCTGCTCAGTAGTCCCTGTCCAGGGCACTGCATTGGTCTGATCTACAGCCCCAGTCCAGTATCCAATACTAACTATATTGCCAGGTCCAGCCCAAGACACTGCACCAGTCTGGTTATCAGCCACAGTCCAGGTCCCAGTAGCCTGGTCCACAACCCAGGACACTCCACTGGCCTGGACTGCAGGCCATGTCCCATCAGTGACCTGACTCACAGCCCAAGGCCCGGCAATGGCCTGGTTTCCAGAGACAACCCAAGAACCTGCACTGAGCTGGTTCTCTGCCCCAGTCCAGGTAGCTCCAGTAGCTTTGTCTCCAACCCAGGTTCCATCACTAGTCTGAGCTGTTGCCCAGAGTCCTCCACTGGCCTGGTCAGCAGCACCTACCCAAGACCCAAGGGCAACCTCATTCTCAGTCCTAGCCCCAGTCCAGGACTTAATGCTATTTTCATCACAAGCCACAGCCCAAGAGCCAACAATGCCAGCCTTGTCATTAGCTGCCCCACTCCAGGCTCCACTCTCATCATCAGTCCAGGATACACTACTCTCCCAGTCTCCTTCTATACTCTGAAACCTAAATTTGATCCACCGCTCAGCAGCAATCCAGTCCTCAACACCAATGCCATTCCAGTAATAATCATGACCGTTAGGCTGAGCACCTGCCACAGTCACCATTTCAGCAGTGGGCACCGTCCCTACCATGGGCTTTGCATAGACCCTATTGTCTGCAGCGGCTTCTACCTGTGAACTGGCTAGACCTTCATTCTGAGAACTGACCACAGCCTGGGGCTGAGCAGAGCTCCTTGTACCTGTTCTTGCTCCTGATTTAGTACCAGCATTGGACCTCATCTTATTCCTGGCACCAAGCAAGGCTTCATTCTGAGAACTGACCACAGCCTGGGGCTGAGCAGACCCCCTTGCACCCACCCCAGCCTCTGCCTTAGGCACAGCGTTGGAACTGCCCCTGACCTTATTTCTGGCACCAAGCAAGGCCTCAGCCTGGGAAGAAGCCAAAGCCAGTATTGTACTCGCCCCAGACTCTGCCTTAGGCACAGAATTGGAATTACCCTTGACCTTATTTCTGGCACCAAGCAAGGCCTCAGCCTGCGGCTGACTAGAATCTGTTATACCTGCCCCAGCTTCTGCCTTAGGTACAGCACTGGAATTACCCTTGACCTTATTCTTGGAACCAGGTAAGGTCTCACCCTGTGAATTTGCCGCAGTCTTGGCATGGGCAGAGCCCACCGTACCTGCCCCAGCATCTGGTTTAGACACAGCACTAGAATTGCCCTTGACCTTAGTCTTGGTCCCAGTCAAGGCAATACCCTGGGAAACGGCCACAGACTGGGGAGAGGCACCCACCCCAGCCTCTGCCTTAGGCACATTGGGATTGCTCTTAACTTTATTCTTGGCACCAGGTAAGGCCTCACTGTGGGAATTGGCTACAGTCTGGGACTGGGCAGAACCCGTTGTATCTGGCCCAGCCCCTGCTTTAGGCACAGAATTCCGATTACCCTTGGCCTTATTCTTGGCTCCAGGTGTTGTCTCACCCTGGGAACTGGTCACATGAGTCTGGGCAGAGCTTGTTGTAGCTGTCCCAGCCTCTGTCTTAGGCACAGGACTCGGATTGCCCTTGACCTTATTCTTAGTACCAGGCAAGGCCTCATTCTGGCAATTGACCACAGGCTGTGGCTGACCACAAGCTTTCTGGTCTGCCTTTGCCCCGGCTTTAGAAACGGCATTAGAATCACTTTTGCTATCAACCTTGGAATCAGACAAGGCCTCAGCTTGAGTTTTGGTCCCAGTCTGAGGCTGTGCACACGTTTTCGTGTCTGTCCCAGCCGCTGCCTTACACTTGGCTTTGGCTTTACCTCTAGCCTTACCTTTAGTATTAGGTAAGGCTTCACCTTGGCTCTGGGCCGTAGCCTGAGCTCCTTCCTTAGATGTGGTATTGGCATTGTCCTTAGCCTTGATTTTACCATCTGGCGAGTCATCACCCTGGACATTGGCCACAGGCTCAGTCTGGGTACTGGAAACCATGTCTATACCAGCCTCTGCCTTAGCCATGACATGGTTATCACTTCTGTTTTTATCCTCAGTATCAGGCAAGGTATCAGCCTGCAAATTGGTTTTGGTGTTTGCCTTGGCCCCTGCTTTAGCCATGGCACTGGCATTATTACCTTTACCCTTAACCTTGGTATCGGGCATAGCTTCAGTCTGATCACTGGTTACAGCTTGAGGCTGGGTATCCGTTACATCAGCATCAGTCATTGCCTTAACATTGGCATCTTTCCCACCATCCATCGTGGCACCAGACGTTGCCTCAGTCTCTATCTTGGCCACAGTCTCAGGTTGTATTATACAAGTTTTTATATCTGCCTCTGCTTCACAAATGTCATTTGCATGGTCCCAAGCATCATTCTTTGCCCCTGGCACAGCTTCAGCCAGAATGTTGGCAGCAATATGAGGCTGACCAGAAGCCTTCGTATCTACCCCAGACCCTGCCTTCGACATGCTTTTGAGATCTTCCTTGTTGTCAGCCTCAGTACCAGCCATGTCATCATTTTGGATTATGGCCACAGCCTGAGATTGTGCACAGGACTTCATGTCCACTCCAGTCACTACGACAGACATATCATTAGGATTCTCCTTAGTAACAACTGTGGCATCAAGCCTATCCTCAGATTGAGTTCTAGTCACACTCACAGTCTCTTCCAGTGGTCTTATCGTGGCTTCAGCCACAATTCCAGTCTCATTCATGGTTCCAATCTTGACTACTTCCTTGGTTACTGCCAAGACCTCACTCTGTGTCACTGTTACTCTGTTAACTTCTGTCTCTTTTTCAGCCAATGTACGAGCTTCTGCTTTGGTCTGGGTCATTGCTTCTTTCTTGACCTCTGCCCTGCCAGCCATTGCCCAAGCTTTAGCTTTGGTCTGAGTCACTGCCTCTTTCTTGCCTACTGCCTCAGCCTCAGCCTCAGTTTGTGTAACTGCCTCTTTCATGGTTACTTCCTTGGCGTGGGATGTGGATTCAGTCAAAGTCTCTGCCTCTGTCATGACCACAGTTTCCACCAATGAACTGGACTCAGATTGGGTCTCTATCTCTTCCTCAATCATTGTCTTGGCCTGACAGTTGCCACTGGCTCTAACTAGAACAGGGACCTTGGAGTCTACTTCAGCCACAGGCTCACCTCCTTCTCCAGTTTCTGGTTCAGTCTTGACTCTAGTCTCAGCCTCTCTTCCAGCCATGGCTGCACTTGTGGCCAAGGTCTGGTTCTGTTCCCCAACCACAGTCTCCGTCTCGATTCTGGACCCATTTCTGGCAAGTCCGCTCACACTGTGAGTTCTTCCCTTGGTTAATCTGTAAATGCAGTAGCAGGTACCAGCCCAGATCACCAGTCCTGCAGTCGCCCAGCCCACATCCTGAACACGGCCCATGTAATCAACCCTGCTGAAGGCACGGACAATATATAGGAGGGCTCACTTGGGCTAGGAAAGAGGATGGTGTGTCTGGGCAATGGTGTTTAACCACTTAAAGGCCAGCAGAGCTGCCCCTGGAAGTAGACCTAGAAGTGGAAGAAGGAAATGAATTTAACCGTCTCTTCTAACTCTCCGGCATTATTCAAATAGATACAAACAGGAACCGGAAAGGGTAGGAACGATGAGCTTGTTAGAAGAGGATGATTGGCAAATTTTCACCCCTCCCCAATGCCCAGCTACTTTCATATGGCAAATGAATTGTGTCAAGGATGGCAGGACGGCTGATAACAAATGATCGAGGAACAGAAACTCTCAGAACTAGATTTGTAAGGGATCTTCTATGGTTACCATTATTACAGGTCCCCATTCATACGAACCTAGAATGAACGAAGGTCCCACTTCTGTCCTTCTTTTGCTTGGAGAAGCACTCTTAAAGTATATAGAGTCATGAGATCTTTAGACCTAGAGAAATGCAGACAAAGGGGGAGACAGAGAGGAGTTTGATCTTGATGGAGCAGTCATATTATCAGCAATTTATTCTCTCAATTCATCGAATTTCCTTAGGTGCTATAACACTCTTCTCCACATACCAGAATCAAGGTAAAGGTTTAGGGTAAATATCACGAATGGTGAGGAAAAAATGGCTGTAAAAGAGAATAAAAAGCTCCTCCCGACTGTCCCTTATGGGCACACTGGTCTCCACTAACCCTGATTAGAGACATACCAGACAGTTCCCTCCCTCTTACCAGTTATTCTGATCAGAGATAATTTCCTCTTTGCTTCCTTGCTTGCAAGAATCTCAGACTCTGAAGCAGACATGCAAGAGGATCTATAGGCACACAGAGAAACAGAAGATAATGGGGACTGTGCCCTTAGTAGAACAGACAAACACTCCAATTCTTGGTTCCAATGTTTGCATTGCCAGAGTCCTGATCCATTTTAACACTGTATCCCTATCTTATGATCCCATCTCAAACCTTCTTTGTCACAGCCCATTCCACCCTCCCTCACCTCTTCCCACTGTTTCCTGCACTGAAACTGACAGGTTGGACGGCATCATTGTGCACATCAGCCGTGCATAGACAAGGCAGAAGTGCCATCCACTGGAGTCCTTTCAAGCTCAACCCACCCTCTTTTGTCATCCCCAGCCACTACCCACCTTCATACCAACCTCCACAGTTTCAAAACAGTCTCCCCCTCTTTCCTTTGCTTCCAGGGGAAAAAAGCCCTACTTCAAACATGAGAAGCCCTGGGAACAGACAAAGAAAAGGGAGAGGGTGAGTGCTGAGTGCTTGTGATAGCCTAGCACCAAACGTCTGTGTTCCTCGGCCCTGCCTTTCAAGATTAAGATACATCGTCATAACCTAGGGCTTCACCTACACTGAAATGGATAAAATAGAGAGGGGGAGAGGAAAAGTAAAAGGGGAGAAAAGGAGAAAATTTATTTTTAAACCACCTGTAGGATTCTAGTCTCAGCCTCTCTTCCAGGCATGGCGTCCACCATTTCCTTTATTAAGATGGCCAGGTAGACATGACTGTCTGGAAACTGGAGGATGGCGGAAGAGATGGAGGCCCAAATCCCATGATTCTTCAATCAGAGCCTGCCATCTGCTTCCCCCGAAAGCCATCTCTAGGAGTCTCAGCACAAGATACAAGGTATGGAGGAGGGCTTTCGCTTCTGCAAAATCATTATCCCATCCCCCAAAGGCTATATCAAACAATAGTATCATTTTTACACAATAATTTGTATTTTTCAATATCATCTGTCATAAATCAAAATAATCTGTAATAAAGTTTTGTTTTTGTTGATGTTCACCATAGAATTTAAGTGAAAAGTCTAAAGCCTGGTAAGGAAACAAAGCTTAGGTAAAGTTCCTAGGTTAACCCCACCCCACATCCTAATTATATATAAATACAATATATACAAATATACATATAATATACATACGCAAATATATATATACATACATATACAAATATAACAGTGCCTACGTGGCTGCATAGAATCCATACAGAACTTCAACGGTTCTGTATTGATACTCACATTAACCTCCATAGATCCTCTTGTCTGTCTCCGTTTTTTCCCTCGCCTCACCACAAATAGAGCCACACCGAACTATTGTCCAAAAGGAGAGAGGAAAGGCACTAAGTGCTTCTGCCAGCACCAAGGCCACACATCCCAACACTCTCCTTTATGGAATCCGGTTGTCAAAGGTCCCTCCCCTTCTTCTGAGACACCACCCCTACCGAGCCCGCCGTCCAGGCACTAAGGCCCACCATTTTCTCAGCAAATGCCACGGTGGCGCGCGTCCCTCCTCTGAAAGGAGCAGGAAGCCCGCGGACATGTGCGGACGCCCATTGATGGAGTTAATTAAAGAGGATGGACATTTCCCTCTGTATTTCCCTCTAGAGACTCTCCCTACCGGCGGCCCTGTCAAAGCACAGGGTTCCCCAGCACAGATTCATTTAGGGGCTGGGGGACGCGGGAGAATCAGAGGGGAAGGCTTCTTGAACTTGATTCAGCATGGACATCCCCCTCCCCAATCCATCTCCATTGCGCTGCGGGATCAAGAGGCTGCGGCTAGCAGGGCCGCGGCGTAGCCGCCCGGGGGCCCTTACCTGCTCTGCTCGCCCCGGGCCCGATGCCAGCCCGCCGCGCGCAGGGAAGCGGGGAGTTGGTGGCCAGACGAGAGTGACGACTGCACCCAAGGCTGCGTCGCTCTGCAGCTCTGGGTCACGTGAGAGACCCGCGTCATCGCTCGCCCTCCTCCTCACAACCCCCCCACTGGTCGGAAGGCAGTCAACAGGACCCCCTTCTGAACGCTGAGGCAACCCCCTCCTCGCGTCCGTGCGCAAAGCCCCAGCGCGCCCCGCCCTGTCACTCATCTCTGCGCTCTCCAATCTGAGCGCCCACAAGTGTCATCACCATCTAGCGGTTGGAGTTTACCGGTCCCTGGTTACTAGGAAGGGTCTGTACCCCCACCCACTCCCAGGCCTCGCCTGTAGCCTTTTCTGCATCTTTGAAGAATCCTTTCTTTTCCTCTTAGGCTACAATACTAACCCTCCCCACTGGCTCTCTATACAACCTGCCTTCCCTTAGCAACAACTCCACCATCAAATCGTCTAGAGAAAGGAAAACCACGCAATCAAAGCCTTCACGTTCTTTGTCTGTATTCCCTTTTCTGTTGACATCATTTTCGCCCCCCAGTAAGGGGAAAATGCAGTAAAGACATTTTCATTCGCCATGAAAATGCCCAGGTTGTAAAAATTTTAAAGACTCATTCATTTACACAGTTTCATGACACTTAAAAAAAAAACGTTTTCTAGCTACTATAAACTGCTCTTGAGCACTGAAAACAGATGTAATTGCTGACATTTTAAATACATTTTTTTCCTAAACAAAGCCAGCCCGTTTTTTAATGCAGTCGACAAGGTAATCTTTGAAAAAAGGTTCAGATTTGAAAACTTGATAGCTTTACTGAAATAAATGAAAGCCTTTGAGGTTTTGGTTGTACTTACCTTTGCCTACCAGGTGCCTGAGTCCTTCTTCACGGGAGACTCTGGATACTTTAACGAAAACCAAACCAAGATGAACCCAGTACTTTACAAACTAGTGAATTCAAAGGTTAGTATCTAACAAGGTGGTTTGTTTGTTTGTTTGTTTGTTTGTTGGACTTTTACATCAATCTCACCACACCCACAAAAGGAGCAACCGCTAACACATAGAAAGAGGAGGCTTAACAGGTGGGATTTTCATCCTATCATGGCATGGGTGATGTCTCCCCAGGTTCTGCCATTGCTGTTCTGTCTGTCACCCTGTCAGTGGCAAGCATTGAGCATTTTTCAGCAGCAATGGGGCATGTTGGAACAGCATCAGTGATCTTTCCCCCTTAAAAATGGAAGAACAGGACCCAGGATTCCAAACGGTCCCCAGAAGAAACGCCTTTATACTCCCTGTCTTCCTTAATAACTTTAGTGCACCAATCTCACAAAACTCAGAACTCAGGAACAAAAATATGCAGAAGAGTCCCCGGGCACCCACCTGTTTCCACTGGGGAATCATACTCCAAATATAAACTGTTCAGGCAGCCTCCTTCTTAGAATGCTGAAATATGACACCCCAGCTTGAGGCCCTCCCTGGTGAGGGGCCCTGTGTGAAGGAGGTCCTTTCAGGAGGTGAGCCAGGAAACCCACAAGGCTTGAAAACACTAATGGATTTTCAGAATTCAAAATGTACATTCTCTAAATAATAGAGAAATAATTCATCGATTAACATAAGAATTTAAATCTGGGTTCATCTTTTGAAAGAAATATACGTTTTGGATACCAGAGAACTGATTGTAATTTAACTATCCATACATAGTATTAATAAAATAGTGAATAGAAAAAAAGTGCCAAAGATATAAACAGATTTATTCACAGAGGAGAAACGAAAGATCCAAATGTCCAATAAACATACAAAAATGCTTGGTTTTTAAAAATATGCAAATCAAAACAACTGTGTTTCAGCTATGATATCAAAGTTTATAAATTCAATAATATTATTAACTATTTTATGGGAATATGGAGATGCCTATACTCTGTTGGAGATGGCTATTTTAATTCAATCATTTTATGAAGGTCAATTGGGCAAATCTATTAAACAATAAATATAACAACCTACAATTCTTTCCTGTGGTAATTCTATCCATTGGTATTTAGTTAAACATACCCTTAGAGAATGACATAGATATATACTGCCACACCCAACTATGATATTTCTTGCAGTATTATTAAAGGGTTTTTTTTTTTAAAAATGTTGTAATGGGCTAGAAAGATGACTCAGCAGTTAAGAGCACTTACTGCTCTCTCAGAGGTCCTGAGTTTGGTTTCCAGCACCTACATCATGTGGCTCACAGCTCTAGGAGACTGACTGCCTGCCTCTGGCCTCTAAGGCATGTATATACACATGGCATGCTTCCACATAGACAACACACAAAAAAAAGTTTAAAAAGTATAAGGGGTTGGAGAGATGGGTCAGTAGTTAAGAGCATTGGCTGTTCTTCAAGAGGACCTGGGTTCAATCCCCAGCACCCACATTGCAGATTATAACTGTCAGTAACTCCAGTTCTTGGAGATTGGACACCCTTACACAGACATATATGCAGGCAAAATACCAATCAGTTCTCATAAAAATAAACACTTTTTTTAAAAAAAAAAAAGTATTAATAGGGGAGAGATTAAGAACTTTTGATAGATTTTTTTTTTACATTGTGAATAACTTAAAAAAAAAGAGTTAAGTCTTGTATTCTGAGAGGACAATTGGACTAATTCTATTATTTACTGTTTTTCTATAAGTACCAGTAACTAATTTTCCTGTATTTGTTTTCTTTTATTTCTCTTGAGACAAGATCTCGCTCTTTAGGCCAAGCTAACCACAAACTCACCAATCCTCCTGCCTTGGCCCTCCAAATGTTGGAAGTACAGGTTGTACTACTACTCCTAGCTCTATTTTCTCTTTTAGACAAGCTCCTACTATGTATGTCAAGGTAGCCTCAAATTCATGACTCCTCTGCCTCAACTTCCTGATCTGGATTTATGGGCATGCTCAATCCACCTTTATTATCTACTGTCCTGACCATCGCTTCATATGCTAACTGACCACTTTCACTTCATGTCTGAAAAGGATATGCTACTCATATCCTTCTATGTGTGTTCACCCACATCTCCTCAGCATTATTCACAAAAATAGCCCATTATTCTCCCAACTAACTTACAAAGATGATGTATCATATGTGAAATCATCATTTGCGGTCAGATCTGTTTCACTGGAATTTTTGTTTCACTGATAGATGTATCTCTTCCTACTTTATAAGTGGTCTAAATTCCTAGAAGTTTGAGTATCTGGAAAGAAAAATCCTCAAATGTTCTGCTTTTTTTTTTTTTGAGCCAGAGTCTTACCATGTGCCTCTGGCTGACCTCAAACTCATAGGATCTGCCCTCCTTTGCCTCCAAAGTTCTAAGATTAAAGGTATGTGCCACAATGTCTAGCATAGGCAACTAGTACAGTCACCACTTTAAACATTTATCAAAGAAGTCTTCCTTGATAAATCAAAGAGATAAGTCTTCTCTTTTACCTATCTGAAATACACAGTGCTTTATCGTTACCTGCAGTTCCTTTACTGTGGAAACATGCTAGGGTTTATTCTCCTATCTAACTGTGACATTGTACCACGTGACCAACCCTGTCCTATCTATTTGTTACTCAGCCTCTGATAAACATTATTTTATGCTCAACTTCTATGAATTCTGCTTTAGAGATCCTCAAATACATGAAAATATGTAGTATTTTTCTTTAGCTATCTGGCATATTTTAATTACAACACTGATTTCTGGGTTCGTCCATATTATCACAACTGACAAGATCCTTTTTAATCATTGAATAATAATGCATGGCATACATTTAATCACATTTTTATCTATATAGCCATTGCTGGGTGTTTAGCTTGATTTCACATCTTCACTATTATGAGTACTTCTGCAACAAACATAGAGGTAGGCTCTTTTATATACAATTTTCATTGGGGGTATGTGTGTGTGTGCAAAATATATACCCAATAGTTGGAATTTTGTATCATAAGGTAATTCTATTTTTTGCCAGCTTCTCTTTTATACACTAGATTTTATTTATTTATGTGTCTGCTTGTCTTATGTATGGGTGTTTTGTTTGCATGACAATGCTCCATGCACATGCCCGGTCATGGTGGAAACCAGAAGAGTGTGCTGGAGCCCCTGAGACTGGAGCTAAATATGATTGTGAATCATCCTGTGGGTGTTGGGAATTGAGCAGCCAATACTCATATGTACTAAGGCAGCCTCCCTCTCTTACTTAAAAAAAAAAAAACTTTTTAGAGCAGTTAAGTCTATCATGCATAAAATTATTTACAACTTATGGACAAAACAATAGAAGTAGCACCTTTTAAAATGGTTTGTTTATTTTTGTTTTATGTGCATTAGTGTTCTGCTTGCATGTATGTCTGTGTAAAGGTGTCAAATCACATGGAGCTGGATTAGACAGCTGTCAGCTTCCATGTGGGTGCTAAGAATTGAACTTGGGTCCTCTGGAAGAACAACCACCGCTCTGTACTGCTGAGCCATCTCTCCTGCCCTACAAGTAGTATCTTGAATAAAACATCATTACTTCAGATAATCAGGTCAACCCATATCCTATTTCTTACCTTTCGAAATAGAATGAGATGGGCCTGTGAGACGCCTTAGGTAAATATACTCACTGCCAAGTGTGCTGAGTTGAGTTCTATTGTTGGAACCCATATAGTAGTAGAGGAAAAACAACTCCTGCAAGCTGTCATTTGACTTCTACAAATGTGCCAAGGCATTCTCACACCAACATACACACACACACACACACACACACACTAAATGCAGGGAGCTGGGCAGCAGTGGCACGTGGGCAGCAGTGGCACGTGTCTTTCATCCTAGCAGTTAGGAGGCACAGGCAGGCAGATCTCTGTGACTTCCAGGCTAGCCTGGTCTACAGAATGAGTTCCAGGACAGCTAAAGGCACACAGAGAAACCCTGTCTCAAAAAATAACTAACTAAATAAAAACATTAATATGTTGTAGTAGACATATAATCTGGGGTTTCTACCCTACCTTAGTTCATATAGTTCCCAGATAAAAGACATAAAATCTTTATATTCATAATTAGCCTTTAAAACACTGGAGATGGACAGATATTTACTCTCTAAGCTATTAGTATCTACTTACCTATCAATAATCCTGAGTTATAACTTGCTATGTTCTGCCCAGGCCACTCTTACACCAATTGGTCAGCCCTGATGGCCATGTTTTCATGACTCACTTACCCCATGGTGTCTTCTCCTTTCTCCACCTTCTCTCTCTCTTTTGGTGGTTCTGCGTCAGACCCCCAAGCCCAGAAACTAAAACCTCACCTACATGTCTTCTGCCCGGCAACAGGCTCTAGGTATCTTTATTGACCAATTAGGAATAACTTGAGGGACAAGGTCATATAGCATCACTTAGTCTACATGGGGATCTCACCATCACTGAGGCAACCAAGGCCAGTATTTAGCATTACAATACATAGCAACAGACCACATCTCAACATACATACATACATACATACATACATACATACATACATACATACAATATATATGCCCCTAATTAAACAGTTTCTTTTGTAAGAGTTACTAGTCCATTTTTTGTCATGGTGGAGAACTGCCTGGAAGCAAGCAGGAAGGCATGGAGCTAGAGCAGCAGCTGAGAGCTTTACATCCTGATCTGCAGACAGCAAACAGAGAGAGAGAGAGAGAGAGAGAGAGAGAGAGAGAGAGAGAGAGAGAGCCTGAAACCTAAAATTCCATCCCTAGTGACACACCTCCTCCAATAAGGCCACACTTTCTAATCCTTCTCACACAGTTCATCAGAACTGGGACTAAGCATGGAAACATGGAAGCCTGTGGAGGCCATTCTCATTCAAACCACCACATCTTAGAAGTTCCAATCCGCTGCTAGAGTCACAGAGAATTCCTAGAAAACTTCTGGTCTTCAGTCTGTTTTAGAATCTCAAATAGTTAGGTTCTAATACCAGAGAACAAATGCCTCAGCAACAATATAGATGAAATGTAACAGGATACTTATTCTGCTACATTGTATTCGCAGTGGAGCTTGGTGATTAGGCAGTAGAAGAGGAGGTAGAACTGGGAGAGAAAGAGAGAAAGGGGGAGGAGAAATAGAGGAAAGGGAGAAAAAGAAGGAGGCTATCAGCCATGGAGAACCATGGATGGGTTGAAAGCTGTCCTGGGTAGCAACTTCTATCAAAAGGTTAGATATTGGGTAACAATTCTAATTGTGTGGGCATCTTGTTGATTGAGCATTTCTAAATATATAAATCCTTTAGATAATCATTAAGCTTTAAGAATCTCATTTCTACTGGGTACTGCGAGAGTGACAGACATTGTCTGGGATTCAGCTGAGCTTTGTGGAAGCAGCATGGTGGGTGGATTGGCAGAGCCTGCACATCTAGCTAGCCAGAGCCCCAGTCAGAGCCAAGGAGCAGCGGGAACAAGCCAGACCAGGCACCATTTTCTAAATATCCCCTACAATGAACCAATGAGAGTGAGAGCAAGCAGGCAAAAAACATGTTCTTTTACGTGGGCTTCCACTAGAAGGTGTGGCCAAATTTGTGGTGAGTCTGCCCATATCAAAATATCTAATCAATACAATCCCTCATAGAACTCTCCAAATTAGGTTTGAGTTGAGTCTAGATGTAATCAATGTTGGAAAACAACATTAGCTAATATACTATTCTACCTGAGATCAGGTGATATGTAATTGAGGTTTGGACTTTAATTTGCATCTTAATCAGGGTTCTTTAGAGATACAGGATTTTGTGTGTGTGTGTGTGTGTGTGTGTGTGTGTGTGTGTGTGTGTGTGTATTATTAAAAGGCTTACAGACTGTGGTGCAGCTAGTACAACAATTTATGTCTATCAACAGAGAGTCCAAGAATCCAGCAGCTGCTCAGCCCAAGAAGCCAGAATCTCAGCTGATCTTCAAGAATCCCAAAGAAGTAAGCACTAATGCTGGTGAAAGGATGGACTTGCTAGCAAGGAGGGAGCAAGCAGACAAAGAACACAAGCTTTCTTCTTCAGTGTCCTTTATTTAGGCTGCCATCAGAAGCTGTGGGCTCAAGTTAAAGGTATATCTTCCCACTCCAAAAAATACAAATTCAAAGTGGGACTCCCCCACTACAGATAATTTAATTAGGAAAACCAAATCCCTCACCAGTGTACCAGCAACTTGGGGTTTACTTAATTCCAGATGTAGTCCAGTTGATAACCAAGAATAGCCATCACAGACTCCTAATTGCTAAAATAATCCCGAGCAAAAAGAACAAAGCTAGTAACATCACACTAAGTTCAAAATAATTTTGTGCATAGATATAGAAAGCAAAATAGTATGGAATTTGCATTAAAATAGAAAGGCAGACTAATGGATCAGACTGAGATAGATTATTTAAATATAAAGGTTGAAATTATGAAATTGTTGGAATAGGCCAAGGAGGATATTACATGACATTATTCTGGTCAAGGACTGTTTTAGACAAGATCTCAAAAATCACAAGAAAGAAAAGCAAAAATAAATCAAATGGGATTGTGCTGCCTAAAAAGCTACTATATAACAAAGAACTATCAACACAGTGAAAAGACAATGCATAGAGGATGCCAGAAAATGTTTTCAAATTATACATCTAACAAAGGGTTAATATTTAGAATTTATAAGGAATTCAAAGTACTAATAACCCAAGTGATTTCTCTGAATTTGTTGATTAGCTTGGGGAATACTTGAAATCTTAGTAACAAGCTATTTTGATCCATGGTCATGCAGTATTTCTAAAATTTATTCATGAAACTGGAAACGTGTCTCAGCAATAGAGTGTTTGCCTAAAATTTATTCACAACCTCTTTTGTTTCCCTCAGGGAAATTATATGGTCTTCTTCATATTGATTTGACACATTTCTTATTTAGCAATAATCCCAGATATTTTATAGTCTATAAGATTGTGAAATATGACAATTTTTGTATCCTGTCTTCTCCTTTTGTTCTTTAGGAAAATAAGTTTACTCTTTTTTTTTTTTAATGATTCTGGTTTATTCTAAAAAGGTGATGCAACGTAATGTAATGCCAGGGTAAAAGCTATAGTATCTCTTGGAATCTAACAATGGGAAATAACTAATTCTCAAGCATGAGTCAAGCTTCCCAGGAACACAATATGTATTTGCATTATATTTTATTTTGGTTTGGTTTTTAAGACAGGGTCTCACTATATAGTCCTAGCTGGCCTGAAGCTCAATACTGTAGACCAGGCTGGCTTCAAAATTACAGAGACTCACCCACCTGCTTATGTCTCTTGTATGCTGGGATTGAAGGTGTGTGCCCCCACTTGTTGTTAAAGCCCAAATATTTCAATCTTCCTTTCTTAATAATGTTGATGTATAATCAGCTCTCCATATGCATCGGTTCCATATCTGTGTATTCATCCACTCTCAGATAGAAAACATCTATTAAAAATTTGTATCTAGGGGCTAAAGAGATGGTTCAGTGGTTAAGAGCATGCAGTCCTTTTCTAGAGAACCTGAGTTTAGTTCCCCAAATCTACACTGGACAGCTCACAACCTCTTGTAACTCCAACTCCAGGGAGGTCTGGCACCTCTGGCCTTTGAGTACACACACACACACACACACACACACACACACACACACACACGCATAATTGAAAACAGTAAGAATAAATGTTTTTAAATGTATCCACACAAAACACTACAGATTTCTATTGCCATTATTATCTAACAACTATGTCCATGATGTTTACTTTATATTTTATATTATAAATAATGAGATACAATTTAAAATAAATGGGATTAAGAATAGAAACGTTATCAAAATAAGTAATTGTAATAATGGAATGCAACTCATTGCATAAAATAAGAATCCATGCATGAAGTCTGATGAGGTGGTTTAGTGAGGAAAAGCAGTTGCCATGACAACCTGGTGACCTGAGTTCCATTTTCAAACCCTTCATAAAAGTGGAAGGAGATAACCGACTGCACAAAATTGTCCTGTGATTGCAACATGCATGTAATGACATCCCCTGCCTATTCTCCTAACACACAAAAGAAAAAAAAAAAAAACCTCTTCAAACTGAACATTCTGTGTGATATATTTTGTGTAAACTATATCTCATTATATTCAAAGTTGTCCTCTGACCTCCATAACCACACTGTGGCATAAACACAAACAAAATATTTTTTAAAGAGATTCATACATGACTTCATACTGACAAAAATGCAACAAATAAATCTAACTGAATGATGTGTGCAGATTATATGAAAATAATACATCATCTTATATGAGGTATATGTTAGTATTCTGTCTAAACTTCACCTCCACAGTTACCTGGCAACAGCCAGATATGCTCCTCCTCACAGTTACCTGGCAACCGCTAGGTAGGCCTGGCCCACTATAAAAGGGGCTGCTCGCCCCCCTCCTCACTCTCTTACTCTCTTACCCCCTTACTCCCTTACCCTCTTACTCTTCTCTTGCCTCTCTGTCCCCTCCCCCTTCCTCTCTCTCCACGTGGTCATGGCCGGCCTCTACTTCTCTTCTCTCTTATCCTTCCACCTTCTTCTCCCCACCTTTGCCCTATCTCCTGAATAAACCTCCTCCCCCTTGGAACCATGTGGTCTCGAGTGGTCTGTTCTGAGCCGTGGTCGGACTTCTTAGAACAACTAACAGTATATGGGTCCACAGATGAACATCTGTAGGAGGGTCTTGGCTATGGACTGACTGCATATGCATGTGCCTTGTGTTCATGAATGTATATATAGTAGACATAGAATTGTTTCTTTTCACTTCTTTCATGTTTTCATGCCCAATAAATGTGATTACTTTCAGCCTTTACCTGCCCATAAGTCCATTTCTAGTCACATATTTGAATTGTATGCTGCTTATGAATTATTCTGAAGCTTTTTTCTGTATTTAGGCAGTGCTGGGTTATTTGTTCCTTCTATAAAGGTGTTTTTCAGTCTGGTTCTTACTAGTCTCCTAATTCTGTGATTTTCACATCCTGTCTTTGAGCTCTTGTTTTTAAGTCCACATTCATTTCAAATTGCTCTATAGCTCTCGGTACATGCTGGACAGCCCATCTGCTCTTTGGGGGTATTTTCTTCTTCCTTGGATTCTTTGTCTTTTACTCTTTTACCTGTTAAATTAAATCCAGAGCTTCTGAGACGTGAGAGCAAAGTTCAGACCCTCCACTCTGGATCCTTTCTGTTTCTGGGCTGGGCCTTTTTAAGGATGCCAGCAGGATGTTCTTTGTTTCCTAGCTGCTGACCTCCACTCCACTCCTGGGGTGTTTTGTTCTGTCTTAGGGCTTTATTGTTGTTGTTGAGTTTCCCCCTCCCCCACCCCAACCCGGCTGTTTTGTTTTAAATAATAGGAGAGGTTCTCCAGGGTGGCCTCTTTCCTCTTCCCTAACACAAAAGCTTCTTTTAATGTATTTTCTAGTTGTTTATCACTGGTATATGCTATGCTTTCTAAATTGGATGTTGTAACAAGCCATACAAACAAATATTTCTCATTAGTTCTAAAAGTTTTTTTCATGCATGTTGGTACATTTGTTTAATCCCAGCTCTTGAGTGCAGAGGCAGAAGGATTAGGTGTTGAAGGTCTTTCCCGACTAAATAGTGAGTTTGAAACCAGCCTGGGATACAGTAAATACTGTCTAAAACATCAAAATTAAAAGTTTGTCTACTGACTCTCTGAATTTTTAAGAGACGTTATATTGTTTATCAATGACACTCTAGTACTTTTCCTTTTTGATATTTTATTTTTATTTTATTCATATTCCTGGAGTCACAGATAGCTTTTTTTATATACTTCATAATATTCTTTTATCTTACTGCATGGATCAAAACCTCTAGAAAAATGTTAAATAATAAAGATGATTATAGACATTCTTATAATCAATCTAAATTCTGATTATAATGGAATGTAAGAGTCTATAATTCATTGAAGAATGACAGCCCAGACTCAAATAGTTCATAAACGCAAAGAGTGTTTTATTCTGCAGAAGTCCAGCATGCTAGGGTTTCCCATTACCAGAATAGAGAGACAACCAACTGATCTTGCAGGCCTGATTTAAAGCACATTAGGGAATTCCAGGGTAGGTGACCTCTTTGTTAATCTCTTGGGTCCATCTCTGTGGACATTCCATTACCAGGGTGTGGGGGCTGGAAACTTCCTGGGGAGGTCTGGAAACTGTTACTGAGGAAGTACCTGAGAAAGTCTGTAAACTGCTGCTGACCCATTGTCCTTGCCTCAGGCCAGGTGGAGGGGCAGCTTCTGAAGCCTGGACTTGCCTGGAATTGCCCAGTTCTTGGAAACAGAGATTTAGACCTAGTCTCCTTAACTGCCAATTTGAAACTTGTCATGGAGTCAGCTTAGCCTTATCATTCTCCCCTTTCAGTAATGGGCCACCTTGACTCCTTGAGATGTTTCTGAGGACCCATAGGGTAGCAGCTCCAGCCAGCCCTGTGTCAAGGAGAGAAGCTAGTAACACTGGGGAAATGGCCACCCTTTTAACTTGATTGTTTGGAGGTGCTAACTGGTTGAAAACATCCTCCCCAGAGTAATAAGTCACTCTGGGTATAAGCTGTACTCGAACATAAAAATCCTCAGTAGTATTTACAGGCCAGTAAGCCCCGAGGTGCAAGCCCATCAAGCATTCACTGGGGGCAGCATGTATTCCCCAACAGTAGGGGTTACAGCGTGGTTGTAGAGGTGGGAAAGGGCTGGGAGTATCTTATTTCCAATGCAGAGTCCCTGTCTGGTAACCAACAGCTCTTCGTTATGTTATGTCCGGAGTGAGAGGAGTTAAGAATCAGCAGCAGTCCAATCAGCCTTCTTGCCAGCCACTGTGAACGTGATAACAAGGTTATTGTATCGCCCCTTGGGGGTACCCAGATAGTAAGGGGACTAGTGGCTGGTGCAGCAAAGCATAAGCAGCAAGCAAGCAGCATCAGGAGCACTCGAGTAGCAGTTTCTGCAGATGAACAAGGCGTGGGGTGACCTTCCATGCTTCCTGTGCCAGTTTGCCTGGAAGTCTCCTGTGCTGGGACCTCATCTCTGCTGGCAGGCTAAATGTGGGAATGATATATCCAAGTCCTGATCCCATTCACCTTAACAGCCATAGGCGTGGTCAGGATCAGGGTGTGAGGCCCTTTCAAGCAAGGTTCCAGAGTCTTGTTATGTTTCTTAATTCAGACTTAGTCACCTGGTTCAAAGCAGAGGCGGTTAGGGGGAGGAGCAAACTCATAAACCTGGCAGATGGCAGGCCAGAGTTGCTTCTGGACCCTATAAAGGGCTTCTAAGGATTTTAAAAGCTTAAGTTGGTCATATTCAGCTCAGCTAATATATCAGAATGGAGGTTAGGCAACATGGGAGGGGGCCTCCCATATAAGATCTCAAAAAAAAAGGCAGGAGGATCTAAAACATAGGAGGTGTTCCTAGCCCTATATAAGGCATAAGGTAGGAGAGATACCCAGTCACTGCCAGTTTCGTGGGTTAACTTGGTCAAGGCCTGTTAGGAATTGGTTCTAATGCTTTGAATTAATCCAGCCCCCAAAATCCGGAATCTGCATGTCCAAATACTGAAGGTCCTTGTCCCCAATTGGTTTTTGATTGATCAATAAAAAGACAATGGCCAATGGCTGGGCATGTAGACTGAGGCGGGACCTTTAGATTTGTGAAGGCTACAGACTGGGAGAGAGAAAGGAGGGAGATCACCATGTCTCAGAGGGAGACAGATCAGATTTAGAACTGCAGAAGAAAATTCATCCAAAATGTAGGTGGAAAGGTAAAGTGGCCCTATGGGAGAGGCTGCCTAGAAGGTAATAGGGCAGCGAAGATAAAACATAGATTTACAAGGTGTTGAGCCAGGAATGTTGGAGGGAAATGTATGCTAGCCAGGCAGAGGATTAGAACTGCTCAGCCCTCAAGCTACCCAAGGCATATTTAAAATTAACTGGTGTGTGTGTGTGTGTGTGTGTGTGTGTGTGTGTGTGTGTGTGTGTCTGTCTTTCATTTGAGAGTCTAGATAGCTCTTAGGTGGGTGTGCAAGTGCGACCCATCAGGAGCACAGAGCAGGTTAGCCAAACTACCACTACAAAGGCCTCCTTTAGAGACTGATTCATCCTTTCTACTAGCCCTGAACTCTGGAATCTGTATGCACAATGTAATATGTAATTTCCAATTGGTCCCCAGAACCTGGGCTAGAAATTAAGTTACCTGTGAAATAAATGCTGGTCCATTGTCAGACCCAAGCAGGGTAGGCAAACCGTACCTGGCTATGATCTCTTCCAGAAGCTTCTTTGCCACTATATTGGCAATCTCCTTCTTTGCGGGGTAGACTTCTACCCATCCTGAAAATGTATCTATAAACATTAGCAAATACTTATATCCATATGTTCCTGGTTTTATTTCTGTAAGGTCTGTTTCCCCGTTAGGAAATAATGGGCGTTCTGATTCTGGTTCCTGGGTTAGGGTCTGAGGAGTTCACAGCCTGGCAGGTCAGACAGTGTAAGATTACCTGATCAACCAAGTGTCCTACGTCAAATATTTTGTACCTTGCTCCCCACAGCAGTTTCTTCAGTTCTCAGTGACCCAGGTGTGAACTTGATGAATCTGATGGATGAGTTGCTTAGCAAACATCCTTAGGTAGATCCTTAGGTACAGCCTTCAGAGGTCAGCAACCTTCTGTCTCTTCTGTAAACTCCTTAGCATTTCTCCTGGTGTCGTTTGTTTTCAGCAGTATATTCCTGGATGGCTGAGAGTGCAAGGCAGAGCAAAGCTACCAGGTTGTTGGCATTAGAAACTTGGGATGCCTCCCTTTCAGCTTTATCAGCTAGCCTGTTCCCTTGGGCTATTTCTCATGTCCCTTTCTGATGCCAGGGGCAATGAATTCTGGCCACTTTGAGAAGAATCCATAATGCCTCCAATAAAGCAAGTATTGCTTCCTTATTTTTAATGGTTTTTCCTTCAGCAGTCAATAATCCCAGCTGCGGTCAGTGTGAATGTTAGCTATGGTTTCTTGTGCCAGTTTTAAAGCCTATATTAAAGTCTTTAGTTCAGCTTCTGGGCTAAAATTCCCAGCAGCAAAGCAATTGCTCAAATAACAGATCCAAATCTATTACTGCTGCCCCTGCACACCTGATTCCATTCTGGATGTAGATACATTCCGCGCCTGGCCAGGGTATGTCAATCAAGTCCAGCATGATGTACTGGATGTGGCCCAGAACTAAAGAGCAATCATGCCGTATGTCTACAGATGGGTCAGGTAGCAGTGTGGCTGGGTTTGGGGCAGATGATGGGTTATCTCTTATACAAGGGGAATTCAAAAGTAGAGCCTGAAAATGCAGCAGTCTGGTGTTGGCAGCCAACGACTGGGTGGATCTTTGGGGATCCCCTCAATAAAATAGGGGTGTAGGATAACAAGTTCCTGCCCTGTGGTTATTTTGTCAGCATCCTTGACTAGCAGGAAAATAGCAACTATGATGCAGAGGCAGGGTGGCCATCCTTGGGCCACCAGGTCCAGCTTCTTAGATAAATAAACCACAAGTCTTTTCCATGTTCCCAAGGTTTGGATGAGCACCCCTTTTGCTATCCCCATTCTCTGATCCACATATAGGTGAAAAGGCTTGTGAATGTCTGAGAAGGCCAAGGCCACCTCCAGAAAGGCTCTTCCTAGAGTCTTAAAGGCCATAGCCATCTCAGGAGTCTATTCTCATCTTGGCCCCTGGTGGCCTCATATGAACCCTGGAACCCAAAGTCTACAGAACCCAACAGATCCCAAAAATTTCTGTACTTGCCTTCAGGTTGATGGGACTGGGATGCTAAGGATGGATTGCTCCTGGGTGTCCAACAACATGCATTGGCCACCCCCTACTCCCACCCCGGTTGAGTATGTACTCAAGTTGACAAAGCTGGGCCTTCTTAGCAGAAACTCAGTAGCCAAGTTGACTCAGCTCCTATAGCAGGTCTCATGTGGCATCTTGGCATGTCTCCAAGTTGGGGGCCTATATACATACTGGAGCACAGTTATTTGGGTGTGGTCCTGCCGGCAGTCCCTCCTCAAAGGTGGTGAGTAAGGTTTTGAATCCTTCCCCCACCCCACACGGGTAATGTCTACATTTATTTTATACCAAAAATGTTATGTGCAACAAATTAACATTCTTAAATATTTACATCTGTTTTTATTTACCAGTTAGCAAAATGGTATCCTAAATCTCTGATAAAGAATATTTCCATCTACATTAAAGAGGGAGTCTTCCCGGTGAACTCCTTTTTACATGAATGTTTACTCAGGAGCTTTCAAAGTAGGAGTAATATATTAGAACATATTTCATAGGTCATATACACTTATTATTTATGCCACGCTCAATTCAGCCTTGTAACATTTCACCTCTCCTGGGCCAATTAGTTTTAAAAGAAGAGGGGAATGTTTGATCACATTACCTGGAATCCTACTCTGGTCTTTTTGACTCAGGGTTGTTCTTATAAAATTAGGATTCGTACATGTACTGTCTAAAACGAACGCTAAGGGGTGGAGGGGATGGGTTCACTGATGGACGTGCACTAGAAGAAAACAGAAGTGGATGAAGTTTGTAGCTTCAAACAGGTTCTGGATGTGACAGTGGGGAACTTTGCTGACATTTTTCTGACTTTTAAAGTCAGGTCACCCACCACCTGCCAGTATCCATCAGAATCAACTGGTGGTACCAGATTAAATTTAGCCAGTAACTGCTGAGCAGTGTTTGTGTTTTTAGGTTTTGCTTTTCTAGAGATAAGGTCTCAAAATAGCCCAGATTGCTCTTGAACTTCTGGTCTTCCTGCCTCTGCTTCCCAAGTGCTGGGGTTATTATTATTATTATTATTATTATTATTATTATTATTATTATTATTATGGTTTTTTTCAAGACAGGGTTTCTCTGTGTAGCTCTGGCTGTCCTGGAACTCACTCTGTAGACCAGGCTGGCCTCGAACTCAGAAATCTGCCTGCCTCTGCCTCCCAAGTGCTGGGATTAAAGGCGTGTGCCACCCCCCCAACCCCCCCCCCAAGTGTTGGGGTTATAGTCATGTGCCACTATGCCTGGTTGCACTTTTAGTCTTTTGAATATAATTATAAATAAAACAAAAAAGCAACAATATTAATTTTTATTGTCCTCTATCTTACCTCATAGATACAAGGATCTTTTGTACCAAACAACCTCTTTGTTAATCTGTTGGGTCCATCTCTATGGACATTCCAGTGCCAGGGTGTGGGGGGCTGGAAACTTGCTGGGGAGGTCTGGAAACTGTTGGCTGAGGAAATAGCTGAGGAAGTCTAGAAACTGCTGCTGATCCATTGTCCTTGCCTCATTCAGGCTAGGTGACTGGGCAGCTTCTGAGGTCTGGACTTACCTGGAATTTCCCAGTTCTTGGAAACATCGATTTAGGCCTAGTCTCCTTAACTACCAATTTGAAGCCTGTCATGGAATCAGCATAGCCCTCTCAGGGAGTGCTTCAAATAGTTCATCCTCAAGAGTGTTTCTGTATATCTCCTATGCAAATCATTTGCCCAAGCTAAATTTTTTTTTCTCTGTTCCAGGAATGCTAGGAGATCCCACTCAATAGTGACTGTTCAAGGCTGGCAAGATATCTTAGCTAGTAAAGGTGCTTTCTGCCAATCCTGATGACCTGAGTTTAAGACCTGGGATAATATGGTGGAGGGAAATGAATTGACCCAATTGCCTTTTGACTTCTAAATGTGTACGTGTACACACACACACACACACACACACACACACACACACACACACTGTAAAATAAATAAATGTAATATTTTTTAAAAGAATGAATCCCAAATCAAGACAAAGGAATGGGTATCTGATTCTACCAAATAATTTTGTGGAACATGTTGGATGTTCATATTTTTATTTATTTTTTTTGGCAAATATCTTTTTAAGATTTATTTAATTATTTTATGTGTATGAATACACCATAGCTGTCTTCAGACACACCAGAAAAGGGCATAGTATCCCATTACAGATGGTTGTGAGCTACCATGTGGTTGCTGGGAATTGAACTCAGGACGAAGAGCAGCCAGTGCTTTTAACTGCTGACCCAACTCTCCAGCCCCGTATTTTTAAATGTACATTATACTTTTACCACAGTTGAATTACCAATATAAACCTCATATGGTAATGATAATTTTTAATACCCCATTACACTTTAATTTTCTAATATTTGATTTCATAGTTTGGCAGATATTCAGTGATGAAATCAGTTTATATTTTTCTTTCTGTCATACTAAACTTTTCCAATGTGGGTATTGTCTACAATAAATTAACCGGGAGTTTATTCTCTGGTCTAGAAATGGTTTATATACCAAGAACATTTTTGACTCCTTGCAAGTTGGAAAAGCTTCCCTAAAGAGAAAGTAGGTGTCATCCACAGCTCCCAGGCTGAGCTCAAGTGCCCCACAAGTTTTGGAGTTCAGGGAGGCTGTCGTTGAGATGTACTAGCAACACTTCTTCCATTCCACCTGCAGATTCCTGCTTTTGTGAGCTGCCCACTGATGATGCATATGAGGACACAAGGCTGGAAAGCAGCAGCAGTAGCACCATCTGATAAACCTCCATGGGGTTGTATGTGCATGCGTGCGTACGTGCGTGCGTGCGTGCGTGTGCGTGTACGTGTGCGTGTGTTGGGGGAACAGGGAGGTCTGAGTGCTCACTTCCTTTCATACCTCGAATCTCCATTTTTGGAAGAATATTCTTTATTGTTTATTTATCTGTTCAGTTTTTAAATTCTTTTTTAAAGATTTATTCTGTTCTCTAAACAGTACAACACAACTATGTATATAGCATTTACAGTGCTGTTAGGTATTATAAGTAATCTAAAGTTTAGACAGGATCATTCATTCCTTTGGGAATATGCCAAGGAGGGGTATAGTTGGATCATATGGTAGATTAAATTTTAGTGTTTTGAGAATTCTCCACACTGATTTCCAGAGTATCTGGACCACTTAATTCCACCGACTGTAAATGAAGCTTTTATTTTCTCCAGAACCTGGCCAGCATCGTTTGTTTGTTTTGTTAATCAGCTATTCTGACTGAGGTAAGATGAAATCTCAAAGTTGTTTTACTGTCCATTTCCCCGATTGCTAGGAACAATAAAAATCTTGAGGCATTTCCTAGTTGTTTTTATTCCATCTATCTGTTCTCTAGAGTATGTTTTGACATCTTGTCAAATATTAGGTGGCTATAGTCACATATACTCATGTTTGGGTCTTCTATTTTGTTTCATGGTTTGCATGTCTGTTCTGGTGCCAGTACCATATCCAAAAGCAGTTTTTAAAATGACACCCAGGGCTGGGCATGATGGTGCATGCTTTAAATCCCAGCACTTCAGAGGCAGAGGTTGATGGGTTTCTGAGTTTGAGGTCACCCTGGTCTGTACAGTGAGTTCCAGGACAGCCAGGGCTATGTAGAAAGACACTGTCTCAAAGAAAAATAACACCCAAAGTCATAGTTTGGCTTGGGAGAGAATTTTTATGTATTTTCTAAAACCACTGAACTGAGGGAAACTGTGAGTGAACAATGCCAAAGCAGTATATCCTCGGAGGAAATTCGTTTCATTAAAGGAGATTCATCAAGCGGTTCTGTGTTTTCCCAGCTGGAGTCCTCTTTCAGGTAAGCCAAATCCCTGAGGTAGTAAGGTGGAAACTTCCTTCTCATTTAAAAGAGTGTTGATTAATAAGAATACTAGAACGATCTGATTCAAAAGCTACCAGTTTGTGATACCCCTCAATGAAATGATTGATTCAGACAAGGACATCTGATGTTTAAAAGCATCAGGTGCTCCTCAAGAGGGAGGCCCATAACTTCACAAGAGAGGAATTATACTGCCATGTTAGGGCTCTCTATAGAAATGCAGTGCGTGTGTGTGTGTGTGTGTGTGTGTGTGTGTGTGTGTGTGTGTGTGGTTAGAATGGCTTTACAGGCTGTGATCCAGCTAATCCAACAATGGCTGTCCACCAATAGAAGATCCAAGAATCTAGTAGTTGTCCAGTCCACGAGGCTGGGTGTCTCAGCTGGTCTTCAGTATACACAAGAATCCCGAAGAAGTGGGTTCTGAATTCCAGAGAAGGAATTCACTTGCTAGAAAAGCAAAAGCAAGGAAGGAAGGAGGGAGGGACAGGAGGGAGGGAGGGGAGGAGGGAGGGAGGGAGGGAGGGGTAGAGAGAGAGCAAGAGAGAGGGGGAGGGGAGGGGAAAGGAGAGGAGAGGAGAGGAGAGGAGAGGAGAGGAGAGGAGAGGAGAGGAAAGGGCTTTCTTCTTCCATGTAGTTTATATAGTCTTCCAGCTGAAGGTCCTGATTAAAGGTGGATCTTCCTACCTCAAAGATCCAAATTAGAAGTGGGTTATCCCACTTCAAATGATTTCATTAAGAAAAAAAATCTGTCAAAGGTGTGCCCAATCATTTGGGTTTTAGTTAATTCCAGATGTACTCAAGTTGACAACCAAGAAAAGCTGTCATAACCAACCAACAACAACTTAACACATTGTGATTTAGCAGGGTTTTTCTACTTTCTTTAAATTTTAGATTTATTTATTTTGTTACTGTTTTGCCTGAAAGCATGTACACGAACCACATGCATGGAGGTCAGGAGAGAGTGTTGAATCCTCTGCGACTGGAGACACAGAGAGTTGTAAACCACGTAGATCCTGAAGCAGCACCCAGGTCTTCTATAAGAACAACAAGTACTCTTAACTGCTGGACCCTCTCTCTTTCCAGCTTCTTGAGACAAATGATTTGATGGCTTATTCCCAGCTACTCTTGTTTCCAAATTGGGTTTATTGAGGAATAGCTTTCACAAGCCTTAAAATTCATGTTTTCTCTATTTAAAAACTTTTTATTGATTCTTTGTGAGTTGCACATCATGCACCCCAGTCCTGCTGATGTCCCCATCCCCTAATATCCACCCCCACAAAAATAACACACACACCCCAAATGACTCATTGTAATGACTGGTTCGAGGTCTGGTTTGAGGTTTCTGGTTCCTGAGACACCATCTATGTTGCATCCTCACTGAGACTCTTCTTCGTTATCCTGTTGTTGCCGTGTCACAGAGAATCTGCAGCTTTGAAACTGCAGGACTAACCCTTTCGTGCATACCAACTGTTTGCAGATTATATAGATTTTTGAGGCGGTCCAACTCAGAGCCCTGGATCTAGGTCTGGGTGGTAGTTAAGCCAGTCAGCCCACTGGTGAGCTCTCCCTTATCTGAACCATCAGGGTGAGCTCTCCATCTCACTGTTCGGACTAGGCCACCCACTGCTGTCATCATCAGAAGGCAGGGTCAGCTCTCCGGCTCTCATGCCCTCAGAACCAGCTTACCTGTACACACGCCTCCAGAGCCAGCTCCACTGTGCTGCCCAGTCAAGGCAAGTGCTGTAGCCTTTGATGGGCTGAGACAGCTCTCCTACTCTCACACCCTGGGGGCTGGCTCACCTGTGACTTTGCCATCAGGGCCAACTCTTCCAACCACTGCAGGTGGTGAGGTGGGGGAAGACTCACACCACCTCACAGCAGACAGGTGGTGGGACAAGATCTTCTGCATTATTGCCCTCAAGGCTGCCTCACCTGTGCCCCTTTTACCAGAGTCAGGGCGACACTGTCTAGCACTGCAGCCAGTGATGGGTAGGGCTAGCTCACCTGTTCTCATGACCCTAGGGGTCAGCTCTCCAGACTGCCTCCAGTGGTAACAGGCAAGGGGCCAGAGGGCATCTACCTCCCCCTGCCCAAGCCACTTCATGGCAGAGGAGGGGTGGGGTCAGCTCTCCCATGCTCACATCCTTGGAGCAGCCTCACCTGCATCTGTACCAGCAGGGTCAGCCCTGCTATACTGTGCAGACGAGATGCAGGGCCAGGTCTCTCTCACTTATGACCCTTATAGGCAGCTTTCCCCACTGCCAGACTCAGCTCTTCAACACTCACGTCCTCAGGGCCAGTACACACACACACACACACACACACACACACACACACACCACCACCACCACCACCACCACCACCACCACAACCACTACAAGAGCCAGTTCCACTGAGATGCCTGGGTGAGGCTCAGGGCCTGCTGCTCTAGTGTTGCTGCTGTTGAGAAGTGGGGCCAGCTCTCCAGAGCTGCAGCCAGCGAGGGGTGGGACCAGTTCTGCACAGCCACTAGCCATCTACATGGTCCCCAGCTGCTGCCCCACCCAGGGACATCCCCATGTTCTATAGTGCTAACAGAAGCCACGGGAATCGACATGGACCCCTACTGCTGCACAGTCACAGCCATGGCCTTCAGCAGCAGCTCAGGCTGGGACCTCACTATGGCCCCATGGGGCAGGACTGGCCACTCACAACAGGCTGCTCCTCTCCACCCTGGAGTCTCCAGTTCCATCTCTCTTCATAATGCTGAAGCTGCTCCACTTCTCCCTCTCTCTCATTTGTCCACTACATGTTCACATATTGTGGTGTCTCCTGCTGCAGGTGGGGCATGTGGCTGGCAGGCCCAGGGTGAGTGACTATGGTCTGCCTGTGCTCAGGCCCCAGGGTGAGTGTCTATTCTCTGCCTGTGCTGTGTTCTGGAGGGCAGGTCTGTGTGTGGCATGGTGGTCTGCAGCTCTCTGTCTTTCTCCTTCATGGTACTGCATGGTGATAGGCCGAGACTCTGCGTGTCTGAGGCCTACCTGGACAACGGGGCAAAAGGCAGGCCTGTGGGTGTCTTTCCCCACCTGCAAGACTTGACATGGTGGAATGCAGGTCTCTGTCTTCCTACCCCTGCCCTGTGCTGCCTGGACTTGATTTTTTTTTGTTTTGTTTTTTTTGTTTGTTTGTTTTTGTTTTTTTGGTTTTTCAAGACAGGGTTTCTCTGTGTAGCCCTGGCTGTCCTGGAACTCACTCTGTAGACCAGGCTGGCCTCGAACTTAGAAATCCACCTGCCTCTGCCTCCCAAGTGCTGGGATTAAAGGTGTGCGCCACCAATGCCTGGCAACTTGATTTGATTTTATTTGACTTTTCTGTGCCCTAGGCAGAAAACAGATTTGGCCACCAAATCAGGCATCAAGCTAGGATGAACAAAGGACTGCTCTGCCCTGACTGATTTAAGAACACCACCACCAACAAACAAGATGTCTCTTTGCCCATTGCGAGGGGAAGGAGAATTCCGGTTATTTATTCATTTATTTATTTATTTATTTATTTAGTGGTAACATTCTATGAGCTTTTGTTTTGTATATATGATTTGTAGTTTGGGATCTTTTGTTTTTGTTTTTAAAAACCAGTTTTACCATATAGCTCAAGGACTCAACTTGTGATATTCCAACCACAGCCTCTTTAGTGCTGGGATTACAGGCGTTCTCTCCACACCAAAGTTCTACGAATATTGACAATTGGATATGATCATGTATGTACTACCACAATCATGATATACAATAATTTAATCACCCCCACAACATTCTCTTGTTCCCCATGTATTCTATCCTCTCTCCTCAACCTGGAAACTACTGCTACAAATTTCGCCTCTTTCAAAATGTATAAATATGCCGGTCATTTATAACCACCCACGTTTCACTTAACATAATGCTTTTGAGTTTCATTCATATTATGGATTGGTTGAATATATTAGTACTTCCGTATTGCATTTGTATAAATAGTAAAATTTGCCCATTCATTCATCAGTTGATGGACACTTGGATTTTTTCCAGGTTTACCCCATTACAAGCAAAGCTATTATGCAGATTTGCACATAAGTCTTTGTGTTAATCCATGTTTTTGTTTCTATTGTATAGATACTTAAGATTTGGCTTGTTAGGCATTTTAAAAAGACAAATTTGGTCCTATTTTAAAAGCTATTTTTAATGTGCCTGTACCATCTTACATTTCCATCAGAATTATGTGAGAGTTTTGCTTTATCCAGTCTTATTCTACGCTTGGTTTTGTCTTTTTTTTTTTTTTTTTTTTGAGACTGGATATCAAGTAGCCCAGGTTGGCATCCTCCTCCTTGTGTATATGAGGATAATAATTTCTGATCCTCCTGCCTCCAACTCACTGTTCTGGGCTTCCAGATATATAGCAGCACACGTAGTTTACACAGTGCTGAGGACTGAAGCAGGGCTTTGGCCGTGCTAGGCAGCTGCTAGAGCAGCTCAACTCATCTGCGGTCCCAATTCACTTCTATATTGTGAACATAGGTCCTTCACTAGCTTTGTTGCTTTGCAAATGCCTTACCCGAGGTTATGGCTTTGCTTTTCATTTTCTTAACGGTCTCTTGAGGAGAAGATTTTAATTTCGATAAATCCAGTTTATTGGTTCTTCATGGTTTGGGCTGTTTATGTCCTCACAAAAGATCAAAAAGATTTTTTATCACTTCTAGATATTTTGTCATTTAAGCTCGTACATGTAAATTGGTGATACATTTCAGTTATTTTTCATAGACGCTGTGAATCAGGGTTCATTTGTCTCCATATCCAATTGTTTGTTCCACCACCATTTGTTGAAAAGATATTTTTTTTCTTCCTGTGCTGAGTTATCTCGATGCTTTTATTTAAAATCAGTTGGCCAAATGTGCGTGGATCTAATTCTGTCCTCTGTATTCTGCTCATTGATCTGTGTGCCCATCTAGTCCAAACCACATTCTTGCTATCTGTGCTTTCCAGTAAGTATCAAATACTGGGAATGCTTCAATTTTGTTCTTTCCCTAAATGCTTTTGGTATTCAAGGCTATTTTACAATCAGCTTGTCAATTTTTATCTCACCAAAAAAAAAAAAGGCCTGCTTGGATTTCATATCCCACAAATTTTCTTATATCATAATTTCCTTTATCACTCGGCTCAAAATGTTTTCAAATATCTGTTTTATTTCTTCTTTAAGCAACAAGTTATTTTAAAATACATTTCTTGGGGCTCAAAGGTTAAGAGTACATACTGCTCTTCCAGAGAACTCAGGTTTGGTTCTCAGCACCCACAGGCTGGCTGACAACTGTACCTCCAGTCCCAGGAATCCATTGCACTCTTATACCCTCTCTGGTTATCCAGCATGCATACAAACCTACACATAGGCAAAACACTCATACCATAAAACATAAGTTGAAATAGAAATATAGTTCTTAATTTCAAAGCATACAGTGAATTCTAGGTTTTTGCTTCATTTCCAACTTTATTTCATAACGGTCTGTGCTGTGTCCATCTTTGCAGTTTGTTGAGACTTGCTTTACATCCTTTGTGTAGTCAATGTTGTAGATTCGTTTTTTCATTTCTAATGAGAAAGTAAACTATCTACTTTTAGAGTGGAGACTTGTGTATGCATTAGAGTTATATTAACATGATGAATTATGCTAGTCAAGAATTTTATATTCTCACTAATTTTGTCTTATTATTTTACCAACGATGAGAATTTTTTAGTCCCCATTATATTTAGGCAATAAATCACTATACAGAAATAATAGTGAATCATTTACATTCTCATGCAACCAGATGGATGATTAATGAACTGATAATGGGGAGTGGGGGAAAGGCAGACACAAAGGAGGATTCTCTGGATGATTCTATTTAGATAAAATTCAAAAACCAGGCAAAACTCATCTAGGTTTTTATAAGTCCCAACAATGACTGCACCTGGATGGGGAAGAGGGTATCAATGTGGGGTATAGGAAACCAGGAATATTTTCTTTCCTAATTTGGTTTCTAGCCAGACAAATGTGTTTGCTTTGAAAACAGTTATCAAGGTATATATTTATAACTTGTGAACTTTTGTTAGCATTTTAAAAGTCAATCCAGACATGGTAGCCCATGCCTGTAGTGCTAGCTAGCATTTGGAGGCTGAGCCTGGAGGTTCCCACTGAAGCCAGAGTGAGGTGGAACCTTAAAAACAATTGCCCTATATTGACCTGTTTTAATTCACTCACCACTATGTGTGTGTCAGCAAATCTCAGAAAGGTGTAGGCTGTTCTAATTGATGGGTTCTGAGTGTTTATTCCTATATCTTTCTGTTATCATGTATTTTCCAACACTTCTATAAAGTGTATCATTTAAATCTCAAGGAAAGAATAAAATAATACTGCACATACTAAGAGAGCTCCTCATCCATTCCTCGTTGTCATAAAGCAAACTAATTCCACTCATGGTCACTACCAAGTGTCTAACTGGTCTTTTTCATTCTATAAGCCCAGTGTCTTTCCCAAAGACATAAATTGATCCATAGCCTTCCTGAGACTCCATTTCTATGCCTTTTAAAGAGATGGTGATAATACTCCTTTAAAGAGTTCATCAAGTGCATACTACCATCACATATGTACAAAGTGTTAAAATCTGTCCATTTCATTCCAGCCTGCTAAAGAGGCACACACAGAACACAGGAGGCCCTTAAGGAGTCAGGACAGCATGCAGTTTTCCAAAAGCACAGAGCACATGGGAGATGAGGCTGTAAACATAACCTGGATCCATGTATTGAAGAGCCTTAAATGCTCCTTGGAAAAGGTCTGGAGTCCCTTATTAGGACATAGAGTTTCTCTGTGCTTCTGTAATTGTAGCAGTGCTTGCTTCAGAGATACTGCTCTGGGAAATTATGGGTTAGAATGCCTTACAGAGGAATGGTACTTGGGAGATGATGGTTGGAATTACATTCTTTGCAGGTAAATTTGCTCTCCAGTGAGACTAAAACAACAAAGAAAATGGGGAGGGATAAGCAGAGAACATGAGGAAGGAGGAGAAGCAGAGGGAGGAGAGGGAGACAGAGTTCCATTAAGCCTCTGATATGAAGAGGTCTCTGCAAATAAGATTATTGAGCTGTTCAGATTGCACACAAAAAGCGAAGGCTTTCTCTTGGAATAAATTCCTTAAGCCACTAGCAGCATGGCCAGTTAGCAATTGAAAAATATTGTCTACTGGACCTAAGGGGCTAGAGTGTTCTATAATAAAACTTGAGAGGGGTGACCACAAGCTGTTTACAGTGAATCCACCTTGGCTGTATACAAAGAGGAACTAAGAAGCTGGCAGTGGCCAAGGATAGGAGGCTAGTCCATAAAGAGGTTTCCGCTGCTTCTTGGTTGGTTAGTTCTAAAACCAGAACATGGCATGGCTTCAATCAGTAATTCTCAACACCCAAGAAAGGAATGTAGATCAGCTAATTCTCTTCAATGATCCAGCTTAAAGCTGTCAGTTAAAATGATCTTTCTGAAAACATTGTTCCAGTGTCCAATCTCAGTCTTCTAACTTAATTTAGGTAGGACATTACCTAAGGCTTATCAAGAGACAAACCAAGGCTGAGAAGGCTGTGGCACATGGGCAGCTCAAACTATATTTTCCTCTCTGAGAGCCTTCTCTACAGTATGGACAGATCATCCAACATTGTCTAAGAGTAACAGGCAGGAGGAGGAACAAGCATTCAGGAGGCAGAGGCAGATAGGAGTTCCAGTCAAGGCTATAACACATAACGAGGATCTGTCTCAAAAATATCTGCCAGGTATGGTGGTGCACACCTTTCATCCCAGCACTCATGAGGCATAGGCAGGCTGAACTCTGTGAATTTGAGGCCAGCCTTGTCTACAGAGAACATTCCAGGACAGCCAGGGCTATATAATAAGACCCTGATTCAACAAACAAACAAAGATACTCCTTGTGGTTGGCAATGTGGCTCTGTGGTCTTGATCTAACACAAGGAAGGATTCCCAGCATCTCAAACACACTGTATATCATCTGTTTTTCTTTTCGGTTCTGGGGATTCATACATGCATGCTAGGCAGGTAGACTCTTGCTGAGTTGTATCCCCAGACTACACATCATTTGCTGTTGTTCCTTTTTATTGGGGTTCAGAAATTGCCACACAAACCATATGAACACTGATCTCAGTTAAGCAAGAGTAGTTAACTGAATGAATACCCCAAGACTGAACTTCAGGACCACAAAAAAAAAAAAAAAAAGGACTCAGGAGCCTAACTATGGTACCAGTTTGTTCTCAGGGCAGGCTTATAAAGGAAAAGAATACCACAATGAGCTCATATGCGGGTGCAGGAAGTACTACCCGGAGGTCAGCCCTGACTCAAGCCATTTTAGACTAACAGTTCATAGTGACCTTTAACTTGATGGGTCCTAAGTAAAGCTTTGTGCAATTTCTTAAGATTAACAAATCTCATACAGAACATAATAGGGTATGTGGACAACATGACCCTGCTCTGAGTCAAGCTATTTTTCTGTGTCAGTGACTGGAAGACATGTTATAGCAGCAATATGAAATAGCTGGGAGGCATGGTACAAAATGGCTACAGCTATGCTGGGGGTGGGTGGCAGACCTCAACACCTCTTGCTCATGTTTTAAAAGTGATAAAGTAATGAGTTTCCTTATGATGCTTCCATGATACTTTAGTGTTTGCTGATCTTTGTTCCCACACACTCAACCCTGTCCCGTTGCTTTCCTCCTACAACTCCTGTTCCCAGGGACCCCACTTCTGTTTTTGGTGTTGTTGCTGCAGATATTCTTTCGCCTTCTCTTCTCCTCAACCCTCCCTTAGTCTCCCTTTTCTCTTTTCATAGTGCCGTTTTTGCTTTCACGACTGACAGCCACGCGCGCACACACACACACACACACACACACACACACACACCACATAAAAATTAAGATACAAGCTCTATGTATTAAAGAAAATGTGGTTTTTGCCCTGAGACTTTGTTTGTTTGTTTGTTTTGAAACAGTATCTTTCTATGTAGGCCTGGCTGTCCTAGAACTTGCTATGTAGATTAGACTGGACTTGAACTCACAAAGAAAGACACCCTTGCCTCTGCCTTGCAGCACTATGGCAAACCTGGATACGATCATTTCCAGCCCCATTCATTTTGCTCAACAAATATCATAATTTTATTTTTATTTTTTAGCTGCATAAAATTCTGTCGTACATTGGCTTGTATATGATATTTTCACAATCAACTTTTGTTTGTTTTTAAATCATGTGGGGCAAGGGAGTCTGTTGCATGTGTGCTAGTAGATTTTTGTGGAGGTCAAATGATTCAGATTCTGGACCTGGATTTGCAAGTGGTTGTGGGTCAGTCACCCCCTGTAGATATGTGGAATTGAACTTTGATCTTTCGAGAGAGCAGAATGTGCTCTTAAATGCTAAGCCATCTCTCCAGGCACCTTTTTTTGTTTTTTTTTGAAGCTGTTTGCATTCATAATATTAGATGAAACAGTGAGTACAATATGCCTTTTTTTGAGGCCAAGTTTAAGTGTGTAGCTGTCTTGGAACTCACAGTGCAGAACCAGGCTGGCCCTGAACTCACATAAAGCTGTCTGGATCAGCTTGTGAAATACAGGGTGAATCATGGTCCTATTGTGGAAACAACTAGGGAACTATATGAAAAACAGTTATTGAAACAGAAGGAGCAAGGAACCGAATCAAGATCTGCTCGATCGCCTTTATTCCTCAGCAGAAAATGCGAGACAGAATGGTAGTAATGGCTTTGACAGGTATGGTGACAATGACAAAGACTCCAAAATAGAGCCCAAGCTTAAGAAAGGAGGGCCACAAAAGGGCAGGGCAAAGACTCTGATAACATTCAAGCCAAGAGGAACTGAGCATAATCAGAACTCTTCTCAAGCTGGAATAATTGAAACTGAAAGGCAAGGGGACGTTCAAAAGGTGGGCCTCAAAACAAACAAATAAATAGAAAAGGCGGGCCTGTGTAGGTGTTACCTTGTGAGTCTACAAGAGGGTAGAGAAAAACTGCAAGGAAAGGAGCAGGAGCCTCGTGACGTTTCTTTGTTGATGGTGCAATAATTCCAGACAGTACTCCATCACTGAAACTGTAATGGCTTCCAGCAACAGATCCTTAGTTGTTTGGAATATTAACTGGAAATTTCAAGCATGCAGTTCCTAGTCTTCCAGTCACTGAAGTCTCATACACAACCAGAAGAAAAGCAAAGAAACCACTGAGGAAAGCTGAATTGGAAGAGAGAGAGAGAGAGAGAGAGCTGAGTTAGGAGAAAGAAGGAAAGAAGAGCAGAAATAAACATTCTTAAGGAAATGGTCCCCTATAGAACATCTATGGCAACAGAATCAATGGTAGTTGCTGCAGACCAACAAGTCAGGGTGCAGGCCAGCCACTCAAACTCAGATGACTTCAAGATGGGGGAATCATCTAAATATGCCTCTAAGTATGTTCCCCTGGCAGATGTCCTAAGACAGAGAAGGGATGCCCCATTCCCATATGGATAAAAGTGCTGTTTGTTATTGAAGGTTTTTTTTTTTTTTCATTTTCAATCTTTCAAGCCATGGAAACCAAGGAAATCCCTTCTCTAATTTCCTTCAAGATGTTAAAATATCAACTGAAGTTGGATATTTTGGCACATTCAACTTAATATCCTGTAATAATTTATAGAAAACGTTTGTGTCCACTTGTTGACTGAAAAAAATAAAACTATAATTCCACCTCAATAAAGTTACCATTGCATCAAACAGCAAATGGGATGCATACATGAACTTTGTTTCAATATTCTGGACTTTAGCCAGGCGATGGTGGCGCACGCCTTTAATCCTAGCACTTGGGAGGCAGAGGTAGGAGGATTTCTGAGTTCGAGGCTGGCCTGGTCTACAGAGTGAGTTCCAGGACAGCCAGGGGTACAGACGATGATGCTCCCAGCTAACCACTGATATGATCAAGTGTTTCCTAATGGAGAAGTTAGAGAGAAGACTGAAGGAGCAGAAAGAGTTTGTGACCCCATGAGGAGAGCAACAATACCAACCAACCAGAGCTCCCCAGGGTCTAAACCACCAGCCTAGGGACCCATGACTCCAGCTGTATATGTAGGGGAGGATGGTCTTGTCGGGCATAGGTGGGAGAGGAAATTCTTGGTCCCATGAAAAACGAACACAGAGTGGGGGGTGGAATATGAGTGGTGGAGGGGGTAGTGGGGATGGCGGGTAGGTGGGGACACAGCCTCATAGAAGCATGAGGAGGGGGGAGGGATAGGAGGTTTTTGTGTGGTGGGGGGAAGCGGGGTAAGGGGATAAAATCTGAAATATAAATATAATATCCAATAAAAAATTAAAAAAAATAAAAACCAAAAAAAATATTCTGGACTTTAGAGATCACACTGTGTCATGTGAATAATTTCTAGCTCTGAAACGTTTCTGTAGGCTGTGTTTTTTTAATGTGAACAGGCTTATTTCTCTTCGGGGGTTGGGAGAAATACATTGTTTTGCGTAAAACAAGGCAAATGTGGTGATGTAATGTGAAACTGCACGTTAAGTACTTGGAATTCTTACCAAAAAGATCTACGACTTATTCTCTACTGGGTAAAGAGGTTACAGATGTGGATGAGGTTCAGTGGGTCACGTGCTTGTGTTTCCTGTAGTGCAGCTGTGTGTTGTTCGTGGAAGGAACAGCAGTAAGCTTTTCTGTGATTTCTATTAATGACAGCTTTGCTGTTATAGCCCTGTCATGCTGCTGCCTGAAATAGTTTTCATATCATGAAAGTCTCATTAAGACCCATTTAAGTACACTTGGTTTTTAGCAGGGATCTTTTAAGGCAGCATTTATATATATTTGTGCTTGAGAACTATAGCTAGCTGGCTGTATTTGAAAATGCTATTAACTAGCTATAAGTTATTGGCATAGGAATCGTGTTCTTTCTATTTACAGTAAGGCATTGATCCTGTCGATACAGGTTATTATCGAAACCCTTTTAAGATAAGTAAGTGTGAGGTGTGCTTGTGTAGAAGTTAGAAACTAAACACTGCTCCTCCTTTCCGTTTGGATCCATTGTTGCATTGTCTTTTGTTACCAAATATGTGTTTTGCTATGGATTTCTTATTTGGGGTTGAGAGGAGTGTTGAGGTTTTTGTTTGTTTTGACTCTGCCTGTCTCTGTTCTCTCTCCCTCCCTCCCTCCCTCCCTCCCTCCCTCCCTCCCTCTCTCTCTCTCTCTCTCTCTCTCTCTCTCTCTCTCTCTCTCTCTCTCTCTCTCTCTCTCTCCCCCCTTTCTCTCTCTTGTGCCCTGTAATTGGGGACAATGAAGGCAGATGCCACCTGGTGGTTAGAATCAAAATTGCAGTTCTGAAAGACTAATGCTTCTCAAACAGAACCTGAGAGGAGTGTGGGGGAGGGTGGGGGGGGGGGGGCTCAGACTTCTTGACTTAAACCAGATCTGTCTAGAATTTACAACCCACTGGTAGCGATTCTCTAAACACAAGATTTTCCAAGGTCTCTAAGCCCCAAAGTAGATATCCACTTCCTGCCTGAATTGAAGAGAAAACTGCATGACTATTTTAGATGAAGTTTGAGACAGAAACACACCCAAAGATATGCTACCAAAATATTCTTTTTAATCTAGACATACTCGCCCAATAAGTCAATATATTATGTACACATTTCCAAAACATAATATATGTTCATAATTTTTGTCAGTTGGGTTGCATTATTTTTACATTTATTCTCTGTGTGTATGTGTGTGCACGCGAGCACACGCGCATGTGGATGTACCTGTGTCTCAGTGTATGAGTGTAGAGGTCAGAGAACTTGTAGGAGTTTCTTGCTTCTCTCCTTTCATCCTATGGGTTCTAGAGGAAGCAAGGAGGCCTCAGATTAGAACTAGAGTAAATGGAAATGTTAAACACGCAGGGTTGTTCCTTCCAGCAAAGGAATGCATATCCTGTTATCTTACCAGAAGTCTGAGAATGGATTTGGTTAACAGTCTTGTGACCTTTGCACTGTCTGTGTGGCAGAGACCACACCCGATCTTTCCCGCAGGGCCTGATCGTAAACTTGATTTTTTTCAGTCATTCTACAGAAGCTGAATTTTGAATCAACAACACTGGCTACTTAGTCATTTTGAAGTCCTCTGCTGGCTCTGGTGGTCACAGAGGCCCCTCCTCTACACCCTACATCCCCATGCCACCTGTGCAAGGTTCCAGAAATCAAATGTCATGCTGCCTGGCAGCAAGCTCCCTTTACCTGCTTAGCCATGTCCCTAGCTCCACAGTTCTAACTTAATATATTTTCGTAATTACAAAAAGTGGTATATGTGTAAGCTGAACCCTATGTGTGCACATTTTCCTATGAAGCAGTGTCTGAAAGGCAGTTTCTCTGATTTCCTTAACTTTCCTACACTCGGACTTTCATTACAAATGTAGCAGTAAGTGAACTGACGAGATGGTTCAATAGTTAAGAGCACTTTCTGCTCATCCAGAGGACCCAGGTTCGATTCCCAACACCCACCTGACTGATTAACAACTGTCTATAACTTCAGGATCAGGGAATCTGGTTCCCTCTTCTTGCCTCCACAGATGTTGTACACAGTATAGATATACATGCAGACAAAACACCCATGCATATAAAATAAAAATAATAAATAAAAAGTGTTTAAGAATTCAGCTTCTCAAACTGATAACTTTTAAAAATAACAAACTGATAGCTTTTAAAATCAAGTGAGACCTTGGGCACCAGGACTTTCCACAGTGAAAGACATGAATAAACTGCCAAGTACCCACGTGAGCTGTTCTTAGGTTCATTGGTCCACTTACAGTCTTCTTACACTTCAGGGGAATGACGTTGAGTCACCACTATCTGAGTATGTGACCCAGGTCGTGAGCGTGGCTCACATGGGACTACTACATGATCCCTTTGTTTTTTACCTCAGGCCATGTATTCCAGCCTTCTGAGCTTAGTGTGATCTTCCAGGTACTCTCAAAGAGTAAGTGCTGGGTTTGTTTGTTTGTTTGTTATCCATATCAGTATACCAGCGATTTTTTTCTCACTTCAAGAAATTAAATCTTTCTCTGGGCACAAGCACATAAACACACGGAGTCCAAAGAGTATAAAAACAATTATTGGCAAGTCACTCACTGAAGCACAAAAACTCAGTAGTTAATTGAACAAAGTACCATTTCTCAGAGTGGCCACACTACTAACAACCAGTGCTCTTTTTGAAATTGGCAACATGCTAAGTGCTTTGTATCATATCTAATAAATACCACTTGTTGAGCAATAGCCCTGTATAGCTAGTGTGATGGGTTCTCCTTTTATTCCCAACAGATATTAGGCTTAAAAAAAGTGATACAGCCAACAACTAGCAGGGCCACAGTTAAAATCCTGGTCTTATCTGGGTTCAATGCCCTACTGATGTGGCTAAAAAGACAGCAATTAATTCTACTTCAACCACAGTAGAGAAGTTTGTTCAGATATATTAAGGACAGTCTACAAGGCAAATCAGTTGGGTTTGCCCAAAACAGTGACAACATCATCCGAATGCTTTTGCGTTGCTATATACATTGTATCTGTCATAATCTGTAACACTTAGACAGAAAACTGCAAGTATAGGAAGAATCTTAATATGTGCATACAGATGCATACATGAGCATTAATTCCTGTGTTCCAGGCCACCTAGGACTACATAATTAAGAGACTGTCTCCAAAAGAGAGGGAGATATAAAAGCCACAGGAAGACCAAGAGTCAACTAACCTTGGGGCTCTCAGATACTGAACCAGCAACATACACATACACAACATACACAGGCTGGACCTAGGCATCCCCACACATATGTAGCAGATGTGCAGCTTGCTCTTCGTGTGAATCTCGAACTGAAGTCAGGGCTAACCCAAAAGATGTTTGCTAACCCGTGGGATATGTTCTTCTAGCTGAGCAGCTTTGTCTGGACTCAGTAGGAGAGGATGAGCCTAGCCTCGAAAAGACTTGATGTGCCAGTATTGAGGGATACCCAGAGGGGTCCCATCACATCACAGGAGAAGAGGAAATGGAAGGAAGGATTGTGGGAGGGGGGGACCGGGATGTAAAGTAAGTAAAAATAGATAGATATAGATAGATAGATAGATAGATAGATAGATAGATAGATAGATAGAGGATAGATAGATAGAGATAGATAAAATCCATATAACCCTTACAAAAAGGACTTTAGCAATTTTTAGTAAAATTATGTACATGTTTACATATTAACTAAGTAGTTCTGTGGGGGTTTTACTCTTTTTCAATTATTATTTTAATTAGAAACTGTGAATTTCACACATGAATACAATGTATTTTCACCATATCCACTTTTCCTCCTCAATTCCTGTGTCTCCCATTCCTTTCAAATTCATGCTCCTTTATCTCTCTCCATATATATATATATATCCCCTCATATATATGGACATATATACCCATATATATGTATATGGGTATATATGTGTGTATATGTGTATATGTATGTATATATGTATATGTGTATATATGTATATATGTATAACATACTAAGTCCAATTAGTCCAATTAGTGTTGCTCATATTTACATATTTACTTGGATATAGGGCTGACCATTTGGACATGGGCACACTATTGGGGACATGCTCCTGACAAAAGCCCATTCCCTTCCATCAGCAGCCATCAACTGCCTGTAGCTCTTTGAGCAAGGGTAAAAAAAAAGCCTTGTATGCCCTTCTTCTCATTGACTGATATATTCTTGTGAATGTAACCATATTGTTGAGATTTTGTGGGTACAACATTCCTGTTGGATGCAGAAGACATTATTTTACATCAGTCTCCCTGGTTGTCTGACACTGACAACCTTTCAAACTGTGCTTCCAAGATGTTTCCTGAGCCTTGGATAGAGGGGTGTACTGGCTGGTTTTGTGTGTCAACTTGACACAAGCTGGAGTTATCACAGAAAAAGAAGCCTCCCTTGAGGAAATGACTCCATAAGATCCATCTGTAAGGCATTTTCTCAATTAGTGATCAAAGGGAGAGGACCCAGTTCATTGTGGGTGGTACCATCCCTGGGCTGGTAGTCTTGGGTTCTATAAGAAAGCAAGCTGAGCAAACCAGGGGAAGCAAGCCAGTAACAATTCCTCCATGGCCTCTGCATCAGCTCCTGCTTCCTGTCCTGCTTGAGTTCCAGTCCTGATTTCCTTTGGTGATGAACAGCAATGTGGAAGTGTAAGTTGAATAAACCCTTTCCTCCCCAACTTGCTTCTTGTTCATGGTGTTTGTGCAGGAATAGAAACCCTGACTAAGACAAGGGTTTATGTCTTAGATGCTCCATTAAGGGATGGGCACTCCACAATCACACAATCATCTATTCTCTGAATTTCGAATAGCCTCCACTTGCTACATAAGGAATCTTCTTTAATAATGGGTGAGAGCAGCACTTATCCATGAGTATAAGGATAAATGTTTAGAAGGCCATTGGAAACTATATCGGTTTAGTAAACTGGTAGTAGTTGGTTCTCTTCTAGGATCCATGGCCTGTCCAACCACAGATTCTTAGATGGGTTTACAGTAGCCATCATGAGTTACTTCCTATTGGGTCGTCCTTACGTCCATTCAATCTTGGTTACCTCCAAGATATTGGTATCACTATTGCACCATTGAACATATCTCACTGGCCCGGTCATTATTATAGTTTACAGGATTTATAGCAGGATAGGACTGCTGATAACTTTTCTTCCCAAGCAGCTTGCATAGCACCCTTTGCTAATATAAGAGCTAAGTATCTAGGAGGAGGCTTCCGGGTCAGTAGCAGCTTGATTTCCCCAAGTCCTGTGATCAAACAATGGGATGTCTTCCACAAAAGTGTCTTAAATTCTGGCAGGCAACCAAGAGTAATGAAGGTAGCCTATTCATTTTGGGAATGTCTTGAATGTTCCTGGTCAACAACTCAAGGAAACATATTGCTACCTGGAGCTGGGTTTTTATGGCATCAAGGATAGCATTATCTCTCCAAGTAAGATGACTCCAGTTAAACCGTCTTTAGTGTTATTTCTCTGACCAACTTTCTTTGGGCTTTACCCTTTCATCCCCCTCCTTGCTTAAATCTAGCCCCCATGTTCTTCATCTTGGGTTTTACTAGCTTCTTCTTTAGGGATCTTTCTTTTGTTCTCCTACTGAATGGTCATTTTCTACTTTCCCAGAGTTGTAGTTAAGGTTTTTATTGCTGTGAAGAAACACCACGACCACAGCAACTCTTATAAAGGGAAACACTTATTTGGGGCTGACTTACAGGCTCAGAGCTTTAGTTCACTGTTATCATGGTGGGAGCATGGTGATGCTCAGGCACAAATGGTGCTGGAGAAGGAACTGACAGTTCTACATCTGGATTGGCAGGCAGCAGAAAGAGAGGGCAGCGGGGGAGACAAGGCATAGCTTGAGCATTTGAAACCTCAAAGCCGCTGGGCAGTGGTGGTGCATTCCTTTAATCCCAGCACTTGGGAGGCAGAGGCAGGTGGATTTCTGAGTTTGAGGCCAGCCTGGTCTATAGAGTGAGTTCCAGGACAGCCAGGGCTACACAGAGAAACCCTGTCTCAAAAAAAAAAAAAAAAAAAGAAAAGAAAGAAAGAAAGAAAGAAGAAAAAGAAACCTCAAAGCCCACCTCAGTGACACACTTCCTCTAACAAGGCTATACTTACTCCAACAAGACTACATATCCTAATAGTGTCACTCCCTGGTGACCAAGCAATTCAGTCTATGAGCCCACAGATGCCCTTATTCAAACCACCACTTCTGGCTTTTAGGGTTTATTATCCATATTGCTGATTTTAAATTGTTTTGCTTATTTATTTTTATTTTATGTGTGTGGATGTTTTGTCTGCATGTATGTCTATGCCCCATGTGCATGTAGTTCCCATAAAATGTGTTAGATCCCCTGGGATTGGAGTTATAGAAGAATGTGGGTCCTAGAAGTAGAACTTAGGTCCTCTAGAAGAGCAGCAGATAATCTTAACCACTGAGCCATCTCCTCAGTCCACATATCAGTGATGTATAAACTGTGGTCCTGTGGGCCCACATGCAGCCTTTGGGTTTGACCAAAATCATTGAAATGAGTTTTAAAGGCACTTGGTGTTTACATGCTCTGCAGATGACTTACACTGAAGTTTTTAGCCCCTTCATTCTAAATTGATTAATGAGTGGTAGTATTTTATATGTTATACTTTCCCGAGCCTGAGTCTCCTTGGTGGAACTATCAAACTCCCTTCTTCACCAAAGTGCCTTGAAATGAAAAGAAAACCTAAACAAATTCTCTAGCTTTGTTTTCTCTCTCTCTCTCTCTCTCTCTCTCTCTCTCTCTCTCTCTCTCTCTCTTTTGCTTGCTTTTCCTTGATTTTAGAAATCACTAATTCTGGGGCTGGAGAGATAACTCAGCAGTTATGTGCACTGGCTACACTCCAGAGGACTTGAGTTTCATTCCTAGTACCCACATTGTGGCTTCCAACCACCTGTAACTGCAGCTCCAGGGAATCCAACACGACCTCTTCTGACCTTGGGCACTGTGTACATATGGTGCACAGGCAAATGGGCAGGCAAAACACAGGTATACATAAAAAAGTAAAATAAAACACTTTTAAAAACTGTCTTATTTAAAAAAATACCACTAATTCTGGGCTAGCAAGACAGTTCCTCAGGTAAAAGAAGTTTGCTGCCAAGTCTGAGTTGGATTCCTGGGAACCACATACATGCTGTTGATCTGAAGTATTAGCTACGGTAGAACAGTTACCTAGATTACTTTTTAAGCTATATTACTTTTGTAGAAACCATTGACACTTTACTTGGACCTGAAATATAGCATTGGCTTTGTGACCTTTGGTATCAAGAACCTCAAAAACTCCACCTTCAGATCATACTGTCATTTTCTGACAATGTGCCCTGTGAAGTATCATGGGGACTAATTATAAACCTTCAGACCACTGATGACTTCATTTCTGATTATTTTTTCCTCACATCTTAAATCAGCCCAATCCCTTTTCCCATTAATATGACCAAACTGTATACTTGGGGAAGCAGATTTGAAAATGTAGGTCTTTTCTTCTACCCTTGAATGTCCTGTAAACTGGGGGGAAAAAAAAGCAACGCAGTGATTGACATAATGTGAGGCAGCCAAACAGGCCTATTGCAATAACGGTGTAAGGGGTAAACAGGAAATCCTGTGCAGATGGTATCTGGAGATAATGCAGGGCTATGAGACTAATTACTTCCGGGCTTCAGAAAAGAATAGAAGATATCTATTTGATTTCCTGCTTCTAAAATATGCTTTCTTTTCCTCCTTTATCTTCTGCATGGCGGTAAGGGAAAAAGCATAATGAACAAGTCTGCAGAGAATGTCTGGCATTCAGTGGGACTCGAACAACTGTTAGCCTCACCCAACCTGCTTTCTCCCACACAGAAAAGACTGGGTTTCTAGGAGCCAGTGAGATGGCTTTAATTCATAAGGCGCTGGCTGCACCAGTCTGGCAACCCATATTCAATCCCTGGAACCCATGCAAATGTAGAAAAGAGAGACCCCACTCCATAAAGTTGTCTTCTGACCTCCACATGCATGGTATGTGTGTGCAGAAACACACACCCACACTAAAGATAAATTTTAAAATGTTAAAGGCATTGACTTTGACATAAACTGCATGTGATCGCTACTGTAGCTTCTGGAAATATAGGCAAGGAAATAAATGCATACACACAGTTGCATAATGCTTTCTCCCAGAAGGGAGACAATGTTCCAGTTTCCCTCTATTCCAAGTGCTCACTTGACCTTGTCAGGTTAGTTACAGCTTAAGGTTGGAGAAGGAACTTTCCCACCCGTACAGTTTTCAGAATGCTGATCTGGGTGGGCAATCCTAGCTAATCTGAGCTGCAGTTTAAGGAAACATTGTTATATGACCAGAATAATGTCTACAACTGACCAATCACTCACTGAACCACTAGCACTCCATCTCTGGAAGACCACTACTCTCCTTGTGCGGGAGGCTATAATCACGACACCTGATAAACGAGAAGAAGTGGCTTCTGACCCTGCTATTCGGCCAGGTGCTCATCTGTGTTTAGGATACATGAATGAAGAAAACAAAGTTCTTGCCCTTCAAACACCAAGGACCTATGATTTTAAAGTATGAAAGGAAGAAATAGATCATAAGCAATGGAATGCCATATAAATTAATGTCAGATAGTGATGTGTTATTGATATGAGGTTTTTTAGATATACAATTATTGCTCTACCAACACTTTTCGAAAAATGGTTGATACTAGTTCTGATGTACTTAATGTGAAAAATATAAGCTTAAAAATACCTGTTACACAGTTTAATAAAGAAGCTCTCCAAAGGTCACGGCAAAAGGATATGATAGAAAACGTTAAAAAGCTTTTACTGACCAAAGACAGTAATTTTCTTTTCTCTTCTTTAGGTGTGTGTGTGTGTGTGTGTGTGTGTGTGTACATTTCACACATGAACAACAAATCTGTCTACATTACCTCCCTCCACTTTCTCCTCCCTTCCTACTCTCCTTGTATCCAATCCTCTCATATTCATGAGCTGTTCCTTAGTTATTATTGTTATATACACATACATACATACATACATACATACATACATACATACATACACACACACACACACACACACACACACAGATCCATACATGTGTGCATAACCTACTGAGTTCCTTTAGCATTATTTGTTTGTATCTATGTCCAGGGATGACCACTTGAGATTAGGTAACCTATTCCCTGGAGGAAACTAATTCTCACTCTTTCAGCCCCATTAACCACCTATCGCTCTTTATTCAAAGGTAAGTCTTTGCAATCCTTCTCTTTTTTTGATACACCATCATCTGTATCCTGGGTTATCTTTGAATTTGACTTTGAATCCCTGATCCTCTTGCCTCCACTTTCAGAATCTCGGTTTCACAGATGTAGGACAACTCCATGCATGCTAGGCAAGTGCTCTACCAATCAAGCAATATCCCCCATTCCTAAAAGATAAGAATTGAGCAATTAAAAATATATAATAGTTTGAAATACATTAAATATATATTGTTTTTAAAGATTTATTTATTGTAATTGAGTACACTGTTGCTGCCTTCAGACACAACAGAAGAGGGCATCAGGTCCCATTAAGATGGTTGTGAGCCACCACGTGGTTGCTGGGAATTGAACTCAGGACATCAGCAGTTGGTGCTCTTAACCTCTGAACCATCTCTCCAGCCCCCATTAAATATATTTTAAACTGTCAGGACAGTACTTATTGGGGCTAGAGGAATGTCTCATCAGTTAACAGCACTAGTTGCTCTTACAGAAGACCCAGATTCCATTTCCAACATCTAAATAAAGGCAAAGAATCATTTGTAACTCCAGTTCCAGCCGGGCAGTGGTGGTGCACGCCTTTAATCCCAGTGCTTGGGAGGCAGAGGCAGGCGGATTTCTGAGTTCGAGGCCAGCCTGGTCTACAGAGTGAGTTCCAGGACAGCCAGGGCTACACAGAGAAACCCTGTCTCTAAAAAAATACAAAACAAACAAAAGTAAAGTAACTCCAGTTCCGGGAGATCTGACGTCTTCATTTCTAGTCTCTATATGCACCAGGCATGCATCTGGTACACAGACTACGTACTGACAAGACACCCACGCACATAAAGTTTGTGAAAGTAGTTAAAAAGAAGTCAATGTTCAGGAGAAAAATACCATCATGAAAAGTATTAATCATAAGAATATATAAGTAAACTGTGATATGATTTATCCTTTACCAGATTGGGAAAAATTTGAAGTTTTGTACACATAGTGTTCTGGGGAAGCTATGAGCAAGAACTCTCGGATCATTTTGATGGTGGAAACATAAAATTGCACCACCCCATTGGGTAGGAGGTGGTTGATATCCTGCTCAATTCCCCTTTCATCTAACAATCCCACTTCTTGAAATCTGTCCTGGACAGCAACAAAAAAAACAAAACAAACAAACAAAAACCACTACGACAAATGTATGAGATGATTCCTAGAAACTCTATATGCAATAGCAGGATGGTTAAACTAAACTAAAATGTCTATCAGTAGGACTGTTTGGAACAATTTCAGTATTCTCATTAGATGACATATGTTGCAGCAATAAAAAAAAAATGAAGATCATGCATTCCATACTCTTGGAAGTGATCTTTTGATATATTGCTAGGTGAAAAAAGCAAGATGGAGAAAAATATGACCAGTTTGCTCCTATTTGTCTAAGAAAAGAGGGATGTTGTGTACATATAAGACAGATAGATTAGAGAGAGAGGCAGATAGATATATAAACAGACAGACACACACAGAGACAGACAGATATAGGTAGATAGATGAATAGAAAATTTTCTTTATTCAGAACCCTAGTAGCTCAGGCTGTGGATCAGAAATAGCTGGATACATGAACCTCATGACGACCCACAGGCACCTAGAAACGCACCTTTCCCCATCGTGGCCAATACCAAGATCTCTATGAAAAAAGTTAATTCGGCTAGAGAGGCAGTAAATAAAGAGGTTAGGAGTCTGTAGCTTACAGGTTAAGCCTACTGCTGGAAAAGTTGAAACAAAGCCCAAAGCAAAGGTCAACAGGAAGAAGATAAGCCTTGAGGAAAAAACACAAACATTCTGGAAAGGAGAGGCAAAATTAAAACCCACCCAGAGGTGGCTAGCAAAGACTTCAGGAAATGAAAACAAGGAAGGCCAGCCCCACCCCTGATGGAACTGGACAGAGGGAAGTCAAGAACAACAGATGTCTCTGTAAACATGCTTCATTGCTGATCCATCCCAATGATTCCCTCCTGTAGCACAAAGTAATGGCTGCTACCAATTCTCTCGGGAATGAAAATGTTTTAGTATTTCATGGTTCGAGGAGTACATTTTTTTTTTTCGAGACAGGGTTTCTCTGTGTAGCCTTGGCTGTCCTGGAACTCACTCTGTAGACCAGGCTGGCCTCGAACTCAGAAATCCGCCTGCCTCTGCCTCCCAAGTGCTGGGATCAAAGGCATGCGCCACCACCGCTCGTCGAGGAGCACGTTTTTTGAAGCAGGATCTCATGTAGTCCAGGCTAGCCTCAACCTCACTATATAACCACTGGCCTTGAATTGCTGATCCTTTAGCTACCTGCTTCTGTGTGATGGGATTATAAGTGGGTCACCATGCCAACTGAAAATGAAGCTCTTGTCCAGAATGTTTTCTATGAGACAGTGTCACAGACTGACCTGGGACTCACAGCCAGGCTGTCTGCTTGGGCCAGCAATCCTCTTGCCCCATCCCCTTGAGTGCTGCCACCACACTTAGTCATGAATTCATTCTGAATAGTTTGTTTCTCTGGCAGTGCTAGCTATTAAATTAATGACCTTAGAAATTATGAGAGCCGGGCAGTGGTGGCGCACGCCTTTGATCCCAGCACTTGGGAGGCAGAGGCAGGTGGATTTCTGAGCTCGAGGCCAGCCTGGTCTACAGAGTGAGTTCCAGGACAACCAGGACTACACACAGAAACCCTGTGTCTCAAAAAACCAGAGAGAGAGAGAGAGAGAGAGAGAGAGAGAGAGAGAGAGAGAGAGAGAGAGAGAGAGAGA
>JANHMN010000005.1:44045613-44062995 GCA_030674055.1 Rhabdomys pumilio
AGAGAGAGAGAGAGAGAGAGAGAGAGAGAGAGAGAGAGAGAGAGAGAAATTATGAGAAATACTCTACCACTGAGTTGTATCTCCAGCACAGAACACATTTATAAGAAGCAGGGGGAAGAATCCCATGTCATTTAAAAATGTTTTTAGTAGATGTAAGTGCTTTGTAGAGACATGAAATCATGTACAGTAAACAAAGAGAGACCTGGGAATACTGAGAGGTCAAGAGTTCAAAACCTCAAAGCCCACCTGCAGTGACTTACTTCCTCCAACAAGGTCACACCTCTGACAGAAGAGAACCTTTAACTCAGTATTTAAATATCTGAGCTTCTAGGGGACATTGTCATTCAAAACACCAGAGCAACTTAGTGAGACCTTCAGGACAGAAAAGAAAAAAAAAACCCTGAGAAACTTGAAATGGGTTATACAAGCCAGTCTCAGTGTCCTTAAGAATAATAACTGTGGTGTTTTTTTTTTAAAATCATTATTGCTCTGTAATAAAGCTTGAGGTCAGGGATGGTGATTCCCCCAGAAGTTCTCTTATGGCTCCAGCCGAATATGTAGCAGAGGATGGCCTTGTTGGACATCAATGGGAAGAGAGGCCCTTGGTCCACGGAAGGCTCAATGCCCCAGTGTAGGGGAATTCGAGCGCAGGGAGGTGGGAGTGGGTGGGTGGGGGAAACACCCTCAAAGAAGCAGGTGGAGGGAGGATGAGATAGGGGGTTTCGGGGGTGAGGTGGGGGGAACCGGGAAGGGAGATATCATTTGAAATGTAAATAAATAAAGTAACCAATAAAAATTGGGAAAAAAGAATAATAACTGCTATGAACTGCTAAAGTTCATTTAAAAGTCAAAACTGCGTGAGTTTTATAATTATACTGCTCCAACTTCCACCCTTGGAAAATGAAGCCAACATACACCTAATCCTGTCGAGACTTGATGTCCCAGGGAAGGGGGAGGGGGAGAGGAGGGGGTGGGTGGCTTGGGAAGGAAGGAGGGGTTGTTGAGGGAGCACCTTCTCAGAGGCAAAGGGGATGGGGGATAGGGTGAAGAACTCTCGGAGGGGAAACCAGGAAGAGGGCAACATTTGGAATGTAAATAAATAAAACAATTTTAAAGAAAAGAATACAAACTTTACTTCACACACTGGGACTTCTCCCTTCGCCTATTAGACAATAGACGCAATGGAACTCAAGAAATTGGAATTTCCCCCAAAGGAAAAGGTTAGGACCCAAGTACCAGTGAGTGAGGAGAGATGGAAAGTGGTGATATTTTCCAGGAAAGAGAGTTCACGCGGCCCCTACAACTTATCAGATAACCTTGCAGGACAGAACAACAGATGACAATGATATATCCATAAAGGGCAGAATCATACCTTGACTAGAATTGCTTAGTTATGGATGCTTCTTATCCTCTGTCAGGATGTGACTGGGTTACAGACTTCTTGCTTAACCCATATAAAGCCAGCACTGCACAAACCAGCCATGGGGGTGCACATCCGTAAGACCAGCACTCAGGAGGTGGAGACAGGAGGATCAGAAGTCCAAGTTACGTAGTAAGTTCAAGGCCAGGCTGGGCTGTATGACACAGTATCTCAAAAGCAGTCAGGGGGTACAGAAAGGTTTTGTATGTATCTCAGTTGATAGACAGATTATCTAGCATGCATGAAGTCCTGGGTTCCATCTCTAACACTACATAAACCTAACATAGTGGCAGATGTCTGTAATTTTTCACTACACAACTAATTTGAGGCCAGGTTGGAATACAATGTCTCAAAACAAACATCCTGAACCACTTCATAGGGGCGGGAGAGGTGGCTCAGTGGTTAAGAGCACTTGTTCTTGCACAGGATCTGAGTCCAACTCCCAGAAACCATATGGCAGGTCACTACTATCCAGTTCTAGGGGACCTGCCCATGGGCACCAGGCATGGCCATGATACATATACACTTATACAAGGAAAGGACTCATACACATAGAAATAAATAAGAATCGGTTTTTGGAAGGAAAAAAAAGACCAGAACAGGGCTGGAGAAATGGTTCAGCAGTTAAGAGCACTGGCTGTTCCTCCAGAAGAGGGTTCAATTCCCAGCACCTATGCAGTGGTTCACATCCATCTGTAAATCCAGTTCCAGGGGAAACTGACACCCTATTCTGGCCTCTGTGGTCACCAGGCATGCACATGTTACACAGACATATATGTGCCCAAAAACTCCCATACACATTTAATTAATAATTAACTTAATAATTTAATAATTTTAAACTGGTTGTCCTGGAATTCATTTGGTAGACCAGGCTGGTCTTGAACTCAGAGATCTGCCTGCCTCTGCCTCTCAAGTGCTGGGATACCTGTCTTTTTAATTGGCTTACTGAGGACTTATACCAGAGTCTAGTTGTTGAGCCTTCAAGGACCAAGGCTTTGACCAAGCAATCCCAGTTAATACTACAGCATAGCATGAAGCGGGGTGTGAGAGGGTGGGGGTGGTGTTGCTTTGATCACATGGATCCGAGACTCTTTCGCAGGTGACTGATGTACCTATCAGAAATCTACCAAGACTGGGCACGTTTGAAAGACCATGAAAAAAAACTTGAACAAGTCCTGTTGTGGGTTGGCTGGGGAATCTTCTGGAAGATGTTCACAACTGCAATCCTTGAGAAGAGCTGAGAAATGTGATGGATGACAGACATCCCTGGAATGATGCACAAAATAGACCTACTAAAAAGTCTACTTGCAGTAGACACTGAAGAGCCTCTGAGAGAAGACTCAAGTTGTGTCTGATGCCCGATCCAGGCAACATCTAGACCTGGTTTGGAGACCTGAATTTTTTCAAGTCTCATCGATAGGGAAGCATCCACTACAAGGGAGTCCAACTGAAAGGGAAACACAAGTAAGGACATGGAGCTCAGCTCAGAATGCAAACCTTGTCTTTAGGGAAGTAGAACAATGCTAAAAGCAGCGCTGGGGGGAATATAAGGAAATAGCTTAGAAATGTATCACTGACTAGATCACAGGAACTCTTGGGTGCCGTCTCTCAGTACATATCTCTGCTTTCAATAAACTTAACTTCTGTCAGAGGGCTGCAGCCAGGTATATTCTGTGCATGTCTGTGATAAGCACTGCTAGGGAGGAGGGGTCCATACACAAATTCCAGGACAGAAGGATCCTAGCCCATCACCTCCTCAGTGGAGTCTAGCTTGACAAGCGGGATAGAGGGACAGGGGAAATTACATGTATACAAGATGGCAAAGAAGCCCTTCGCTTTAGAATCTACCTAGAAGTCAGAAGCTTCAACACAGATGATAAAAATTAAAATTGCCTAGACAGGCGTACTTGTTTTCCTAAAGACTTTTCAAACGAAGATGTTAAAAACAACAAGCTGTACCTACCAAAGACCAGAATGCTGATGGTCTTAACTGTATTAGATCCCTTTTCATTACTAAATTTAAACCCTCTAAATCTCAAGACTGCCTCACAATTTATACAGGGGAATTCCTTAAGATTAAAAAAAGTAAGTAGGGCTAGTAAGATGGCTCGGCGGTTAAGAGCACTAACTGCTCTTCTGGAAGTCCTGAGTTCAATTCCCAGCAGCCACATGGTGGCTCACAACCATCTGTAATGGGATCTTCTGGTGTGTCTGAAGACAGCAACAGTGTACTCACATACATGAAATAAGTAAATAAATCTTTAAAAGGTAAGTAAACTCATTTTTATAGTTTATTATTTTATTACTAACCCCACCCCTTTTTTTGTTAAAGACAGGGTGTCTATATATAGCCCTGGCTGTCCTGGAACTTGCTAAGTAAAACAGCCTGGCCTCAAACACACAGAGATTTGCCTGCCTCTGCCTCCTGAGTGTAGGGATTAAAGGTGTGTGCCACCACAACTGACTTTTTTGTTTTTAAACTTGACTTAATTTTAAATTTTTGCATGATCTTTAAATCTTATAAATTAGAAACTTTGAGAAATATATCTCAAAAAGCCAGAGAATCTCCTAAGAACCATGCTGACGATCCCTAAAGGCATCCCTATGTCTAAACAGCCAGAGTTAAAGATGAAGTGCGTTCGATCTCTTATCTCCCCTTCGGAAGTGCAGCAATGCTCCTTCACTCTGGTGGTGTAGTGAATGACATCCCTGAGTGAGGAACTCCTCAGGTTGCTGACGATAGGCCTGACACACCCATTAACCTGGTGACCCCACGGATATGCCTGTTTTGCATTCACAAGACTGAATTCCATGAATGAGAATTGGAGCAGGTTATGAAATGTTCTCATGACACTCTCAGATACCAGATGCTGGGCAGAATTTCACCCCATCAGCAACTGTTTGCTTTACAAATAGCTCATCTTGGAGAAAGCTTCCTTTCGGTAGGAATAATCTCTATAGAAAAGTAAAAGAGTTCAATTTTTAAAAAAAAAAAAAATCCAGCTATGTTCTATATTTAAACACAAGGGCCTGAAGATGAATCGAAAGGAGATGATAGAAGTTAATAACCTAATATATGCAGGTGAAATAAACATAAAGACTATTCATGTGGAATATTTGACCTACATTCCATCACAACTGGCCATCAAGGCTATCGCATACAGAAACTCTTGTTTTTTAAAGAGTTTTTTTATTTTTTGGTTTTTTATTCATTTTTTATATGTGTGAGTACAGTTTCTGTCTTCAGACACACCAGAAGGGGCATCGGACCCAATTATAGAAGATTGTAAGCCACATGTGGTTGCTGGGAATTGAACTCAGGACCTCTTAACCACTGAGCCATCATCATCTCTCCAACCCAAGGATCCAGAAACTTTTGAGGCTGCAATCCCTTAACCATTCCAAAAGCAATTAATAGTTCTGTGTATGAGCTGCCCTCCTATTCCGCTGCTTCCTGCTTTAGCTATGGTAAATACATGTCTGATAGAAAGAATGGTTTCCCTCCCTACCCTAGTTAGAGATTTTCTTGCTGTGATAAACACCATGACCAAAAGCAACTTGAAGAGGATAGAGTTGATTTCTGCTTACTATTATAGTCCATAATAAAGGGAAGGCAGGACAGGAACTCAAAACAGAAACTGAAGCAGCGTCTATGGAGGAGTGGTGCTTGCTGGCTTGCTCTTCGTGCCTTGTTCAGGCTGCTTTCTTATACACAATTGCCCAGGCCCTCCCACACCAGTCACTAAGAAAATGCCCCACAGGGTAGACTAAGGATGATGGAAGGACTTTTCTCAATTGTGGTTCCCTCTTCTTTGGTATATCTAGACTTGTGCTGAGTTCACAAAAATTAACCAGCACACTCACCAAGGTTTACCAAAAATACCCTTAGCTCAGGATCTGAAAGAGCTTTCCAATTGCTACTAATCTTTGCTTCTGATTGGGGCAACGAGCTAGATTCTGTAGAAGGTGAGTCAAAGACATATGCTTTCTCACAAGATGCTCTTTATTTTTTAATTGCTTTAGGATAAAAGAATAAATTCCCAAATAAAAGAATGAGTAGATCATAGAAACCATAAGTAAAGCTGTAGCAGAACTACCCTAGACACTTGTCCAAACACAATGTGTTGGCCCATTTCTCAGGATTTCTGAATCAGTTCCTAGGAAGTGAAAATTCACATTCCCAAGGAAGCCCTCGGTCACATGGTTGTAGCTGCTGCTGTTGACGATAATGATTCACAAACCACACTTAGAGCCAGTGATAAAGCCATTGCTGGAGACTGCCTTAAGCCTTGGTTTGTATTGTTTGGGGGCTATTTAGAACCAAGTCTCTCTATGTAACCCAGGCTGACCTGGAACTTGACAGTCAGTAGAGATCTGTGATTACAAGCGGATGCCACAACAAGCTAAGGACATGATTATGATTAGTATGGCTTCCAACACTATTGATTCCGCCGAATAAGTCATCTGTGTAATCTAAAATGAATCCTCCTGGGCTCAAGGCATATGCCAGTGAAAGGGTACTTGCCTAGCATGTGTAAAGTCCTGTATTCACTCTTCAACACCACACAAAAATTAAAACCAATCTAAAACTCATTAGCTAGGGATGTGGGTGGGTCACCTACTTTCTCTTCCATCCAACTGTCCTAGGTGGCATTAAATTGAGAGTCTCTGATGAGAGAGACTGTGAATACATTGCTGCTATTGCTCTAGCAGGGGCTATGGACCCCTTGTACCTCTCTAATGCTCACCGCTGACCTTTCCCACATTCTCTTTCTTTTGCTTTCTTGAAATCAGGGATGGGTTGAAAATGAAAGAAATGATTGGTTACTTGTTTCTCTGTGCCATTCAGTGAGTTCATCACCATGGCCAGGTGAATCATCGGATTTTTTTTTTTTTTTTGGTTTTTTTTCCGAGACAGGGTTTCTCTGTGTAGTCCTGGCTGTCCTGGAACTCACTCTGTAGACCAGGCTGGCCTCGAACTCAGAAATCTGCCTGCCTCTGCCTCCCAGTTGCTGGGATCAAAGGTGTGCGCCACCACCGCCCGCCCGGTTTTTTTTTTTTTTTTTTTTTAGGTCACTGGGGCAGGCTTGTCTTTGAAGGTTATACCTTGTCTCCAGTCCCCTTCTCATGTTCTGCTTCCTATCTGTCATGAAGTGAACAATCTCCTCGACATACTTCTGATCCCATGGCATTCTGTTTGACCCAGGGTCTAGAAACACAGAGAAGTGACTACGGACTGAACACTTGGAAACTGTGAATCAAAATACATCTTTTCTTCCTTAAACTGTTTGTATTAGACATTTTGTCATAATTATGAAAAAACATAACCAATAATACATAAATGCTAAAAATTATAGGAGTGCATCACCACACCTAGCTGAAAAGGTATACATTCTTATAATATATACCAACATGGGAAATCTCAAAATAATTATGGTATGTGAAAAAAATCAGATACTATATTCTGGTTATTATCATACTGACCCTTTCCAATTTCCCTTCCACCCCTGTCTACCCCTCCTTTCCTACCAGTGCCTTTCTTACCGTCATGACTTTTTGCTTTGTCTTCTGACCCTCTGAGTTTAACTAGGGCATCTGTGTGACCATGAGTTTAGAACTACCCATTGGAGTCTGAACTGAAGACAATGACTGCCTATTCCCCCAATATCAATTAATAGCCAATATTTTAGCAAGGAGGGGGAGAGCCTTGTAAGCCCCTCCCCAATTTATATTGACTAATGACAGGCTCAGTCTTGTACAGGCCTCATAGAAGCAACCCAGAAAGAATTTTATGAGGTCAGCCTGGGCTATGTAGTAAGTTCTAGGACTACCTGGATTACTGAGTGGAACTGTTTTTCAACCAAAAGAAAGAGCACTAAGAAAATGTGCCTGGAAGTGAAGTTTGAGAATCATGAATTTGAAGCCAACCTAGGCTACTCCCCGCCCCCCACAAAAAAAGCATATTTTTTTTTTTAATCCGACCGGAATACTATAAGTAATCAGAACAGCAGTTTCTTCTGGGGTGAAGATTAACTGGGAAGGGGAGTAAGCATTATGAGGTAATAGAGAAGTTTTATATCTTCATTGGTTACATTGGTACAGATGAACACAGCGTTCATCTGCCTGTACATTTAAATTTTGTACATATTATTGTGTGCATTTTTATGTTGTACCATTTTTTTCCTGTACTGGAGATTTTACCTAGGGCTTGGGCATGCTAGGCAAGTATTCTACCACTGAGCCATATCCCTGGTCCTCTTTGGTTTTTGTTTTGTTTTGTTTTTCATATTTCTATTTAAAAAATCTTTCAGACAGAGTCTCACATAGCCCATGCTAACCGTGAGCTACATAGAAGATGACCTTGAGGTCTTATCCTCCTGTCTCTACCTTCCAAGTGCTGGGATTATATTTGTGCACCATCATGCTTGGCTTTTGTTTCTGCATCTTGAGACAGAATTTCTCTAGTTGCCATGGTTACTTACTGTAGATGAGACAGGCTTTGAACTTGGGACCCTTTTGCTGCAGCCTCTGGAGTATTTGCTATTAGACACTTGCAGTATCAGATCTGTCTCACTGAACTGCTTTTGTTGGCTCTTTTCATCTTTCCCTTGGTCACTTCCATCTTTCTTTTTTCTGTCCTTCTATTTCTTACATATTTTCGGGAAAAGAGTTGATAAGGTACCAGGCACTGGTACTGATTTTATCTGTTATCTTGAAAATCCAGTGCTCACAGAGTCTGAACCATAAAAATGCGGAAGCCATTTATTGCAGGAAATAGGATGAAGGAAGAGTAGGGTCAAAGGATGACTCCGGAAGGAAACTTTATGCCTTATCTTTCCACTTGCATTCTGGGCCCTCACTTTTTTTGTGGTAATTCTCTACAACCCACTCTCTGGGTTCAGAATTCCATCTGAGTTCCTGCCATGCCATATGCTAGTCACTTGACCCTGAAAAACTGACTTAACTTCTGCCTTAGTTTTCACTGTTGTTTTGTTTTATTTTTGAGACAGGATCTCGTTATGTACCCCAGGCTGGCCTGAAACTCACAGAGATCTGCCTGCCTCTCCCTCCTGAGTGCTAGAATTAAAGGTTTGCATGCTACAAGCCTCTTCTTAGTCTTCTTTCTTTTCCCATTTATCGTTTTATTTTAAGTAAATTTAATTAGCTATTTATTTATTGGTTTTTCAAGACAGGATTTCTCCATGTAGCCCTGGCTGTCCCGGAAATTGCTCTGCAGATGAGGCTGGCCTCAAACTCAGAGATCCACCTGACTTCACCTCTCCAGTACTGGGATTAAAGGGATGCACCAGGACCACTTGGCTTTTTTTTTATTAAAAAATTATTTTTTCTCATATAATACATCTCAACAACAGTTTTCTGTCCCTCTCCTCCTTCCACTTTCCCTCACCTTCCCTCTTCCCCCAGATCTATTTTTCCTTTATTTCCCATCAAAAAAAAAAAAAAAGGGAAGGAGTGGGTCTTCTAGGGATATCAACTGAACACTGCATAACAAGTTACAATAAGAGTGGGCACATCCCCACACATGAAAGCTGAATGTGGCATCCCAGTAGTGGAGAAAAGGGTCCCAAAAGCAGATAAAAGAGTCACAGACACTCTCACTCACACTATTAGGAGTCCCACAAGAACACCCAGCTACACAACCATAACATATATGCAGAGGACCTAGAGCAGACCCATATAGACTCCATGGTTGCTCCTTCAGTCTGTGATCCCCTATGAGCCCTGCTTAGCCGATTCTGTGGGCCATGTTCTCCTGTTGTTAGCCTCGATCCCTTTGGCTCCTACAGTCCTTCCTCCCCTTCTTCTGCAGGGTTCCCTAAGGTCCTTATTCAGAGCACAAGTATTACAATGTCTACTTCCAAGGCTGTTTTAAGAATTAAGCAAGTAAAAACGCGTTGTTTACTGAGAAGCCACTTTATTTTGATTGGTTCTTTTATTTTCCTGGGTGGTTAAGTACCTATAATCTTTGCTGACATCTGGCCTTCCTCCACTGGACATCAAATAGCTATTATAATGACTTCTACAGCTAAGAGGAAGCCTTATAAAAGTTGTCCCCGAACTTCTTATTCTCCTCCTACCTCTGCTCTCCTAGTGCTGAGATCGCAGACCTTTACAGCCATGCTTGGCAGTACATACAACATAGCCCCCTTCTTTCTTCCTTCTTCTCTTCTCTCCATCCATTATTCCCTTCCTCCCTCTCTTCTTCCCTCCCTCATTCCTCTTTTTTTCTAGACAGGGTTTCTTGTGTAGCTGTGGTTGTCCTGGAACTTGCTCTAGACCAAGCTGTCCCTCTAGCTCAGAGATCCACCTGCCTATTCTTCCAGAGTGCTAGAATCAAGGGTGTGAGCCACGACCTCACAGCCCCTCTCTCCTTCCTCTGATTTTTTGGGGGAGGGAAAGGCTGTTTTTTATAGGGTTTTATGTAACTCAGGCTGGCCTGGAACTTACCATAGCCAAAGATGACCTCAAATTCCTGATCTTCCTATGTTTACCCCTCAAGTACAGGAATTACAGGCAGGTACTACCACGCCCAGTACACAGCCTTTTTTTTTTTTTTTTAACTAAATGAGCAGTCTTAGGTGGTTAGTTTGAGATAGTTACTTGTTGCTGTTCCATTACAAAATTGAATAAAGGAATGGTGCCATCATGATGCTCTTAGACTTAGTAAGAGGCCTAGCCTGTCTATCTTACCTTGTACACATATACTAAGACATTGCAGGAACTTCAGCAAATAAAATGTCTTGGGATTTTCTTTCTCCTCCAGACTTTACCAGATGACTCATTTCTACCCCATAGAAATGGCAGGCAGAGTCAACCAGAACACAGCGCCGATTTGTTGTCCTCCTTGCTGACCCATTTTGGAAAGTATTTTATGCTGTGCTATTTAGTTGACCTCAGAGTTGTCTAGTCCAGAGGAGGTTCTATGGAAAGAGAACTGGCTTCTCTGTGTTCATCTTGGGTCTAAGGTTTGTTTTCATATAGAGAGGCTGGAAAGCCTCCTGTAAAGTAAAGCTCACTCTTGACTTACTTTTAATTTCTTGGCAGACACTCAGTTGGTTGTGTGACAAAAGCAGTATTCTCTATCTCCATTTTCCCCTTTTGTTTGGTTTTTGTGTCTATTTAATGAAGATGTGTCCATAGTCTAACCATTCTGTTCTAGTTCCATTGCAGTCGATGGTGTAGGTGTTTTCCTGAAACTAAAAACTCTTCAGCTTAACCAAAGAAGTAAGCAATCACCAAAGGCTCCTCATCTCTAAACAAACCTCTGTTTCACGTTCTTTGGCGTTTTGTTGGCATGTACATCTGTGTGAGGATGTTGGGACGGGAGTTACAGAGACTTGTGAGCTGTCATGTGGGTGCTGGGAATTGAACCCTGGTACTCTAGAAGAGCAGTCAGTGCTCTTAACTATTAAGCCATCTCTCCAACCCCTTCTCTAAACAACTCTTTGATCCAATACCTACCTATCCATCCATTTGGTCATTCATTTCACAAAGATTTATGAGCTCTTGGACCAGGTGCTAGCTCTTGGACCAGGTGCTAGGTAAGGTATCATGTGGGGGGGGGTGAGGTGTGGGGACCTCAGAGTGGAACAGGATTTACAGGATTTATCTTCTAATTAATTATCTTCTAAAAATAAAGCAAGTCCCCTCTAGGGACCTATTTATTTATTTATTTATTTATTTATTTATTTATTTATTGAGACAGGATCTCTCTGTGTAGTCCTGGCTGTCCTGGAACTCACTTTGTAGACCAGGCTGGCCTTGAACTCAGAAATCCACCTGCCTCTGCCTCCCAAGTGCCTGGATTAAAGGCGTGTGCTACCACTGCCCGGCAAACTTTTTTTTTTCCCCCACCAGACTCCGTAAAGGAGCCCGACGGGATTCGAACCTGCACGGGAAGGACCACTGCGCCCGACCTCTAGAGGTGGATGCCCAAGCCGCTGCGCCACAGCGCGCTCGCTTAGGGGGGGGGGGGCTCTTGTAAGTGAACAGCCTTATAGTTGGGGTAGAAAGAGAGGAGAGTTTGAGAAGGAAGAAAACCATGTATTGAACATGAATTGTATCATATCCATGAGATCCTGAAAAACTCATTAATTGACAAAAGGATTGCTGACAACTGCAGGCAGCAGCAGCTTAGGGACTTCTTTGGAGATGGGACTCTGAGGGACTAAGGCCCAGCTTTGCTCCCTTCATCCTCTGTATGCCTCCGATGGCGATGATGGTATCTAGCCAAAGGTACTATCCAGTGTATGCTTATTCTCTCTCATGCTGTACAGATATCTTGTTCATTTAAGATGGTCAGGCTTGAACTTCTTGCCACTTCAAAATTGCTGTCAGGCTACAAACTGGGAGAATGAAAGGGTTGCTGCTCCCTTCCTAGCATAAGGTATAGTGAAGCGAGCACAAATAAATCCTTATAACCTAGGTTTAAATATGAGCTTGTCTCTCAAATTGTGTGTTCTGCATTGAGTTTTGATCATCACAGTTTCTCTTCTTTACACATCATACTTCCCAGAAGTTCAAACTGTTTCCCAAACCACTGATAAGCAGTTGAAAAATTGCCCTTATCTGGTCTTAGAAAAGTTTACTTAGCGAATTCCTTTAAGGCAGATAGGGAGATAACCATTTTTTCCTGGCTTTGTTAAAAGGTTGTATTGTTCTGATCTTTTAGTAGCACAGTGTTCTATAGCAATTTATGAAAACACAGGACTACAGAGAGATAAAAATGAACTAGAGGAAATTGCTGTTGACATCTGGGCATATTTTTTCTCTAGTTTGTAAAAAAAAAAAAACCCCAAAACAAATATTAACTACACAATCTTAAAATCTCTCTTTCAAAAATTGGCATTATAACGTATGCTTTTGTACTGGCTAGTTTAATGTCACCTAGGCACAAGCTAAAGTCATCAGAGAGGGAAAAACATTAATTAAGGAAAGGTCTCCAGACAGGCATAGTAGTGCAAGACTTTAATCCCATTACTCAGAAGACAGAGGCAGGAGGATCTGTGTGAGTTTGAAGCCAGCCTGATCTAAGTAGTGAGTTCAAGGACAGCCAGAGCTACATAGTGAGATCCTGTTTTTGAAAGAACAACAATAACAAAAACGCCTCTATAAGACTGGGCTGTAGGACATTCTTAATTAGTGATTGATATGCATGTTTGGGTAGTGCCATCTCTGGGTATGTGGTCCTGGGTGCTATAAGAAAGCAGGCTGAGTAAGACATGAGGAGCCAGCCAGTGACATGGGCATCAGCTCCTGCCTCAGGGTTCCTGCCCTGTTTGTGTTCCTGTCCTGACTTTCTTCGGTAATGAACAGTGATAGGGAAGTGTAAGCCAAATCCACCTTTTCCTCTCCACCTTGCTTTTGGTCATGATATTTCATCTTAGCGATAGTAACCCTAAGACAGTGTTCCTGATTCATTTAAATGTCTCATACACATTTGCATTTAAATTTGCATGTGACCTCACTTATTGCCACAAGCAAGTTCAGTCAGCAGCACCTTAGCCAGGAACTCTACCCACTCTGAGCATTCCTGCCCTCTAGTCCCTGCCTCTAGAACAGTCTGAACCAAGTAGGGGCTCCCTAGCTATTCCTTTATAATGGTTTCCTATATATTAGAAGGTCTTTAAAATCACTTTTAGGAAAAGCATTTGATTTCCATAAGTCCTAGCTTACTCATGTATCACATGAATCTATAAAGTACCACGTTCTTAGACTGTTGTGGTAAGTAAATGAGAAAATTCCAATAAACTCATCCCAGTGATTGATATGTGGAATCAGGCAAGTCTCACACTTGCCTGAGAAATGACCTGAGTGAAGGAGAATAGGGATTGGATGAGTACACCAGGACCAAACTTAGAAATACTGATTAATCATGTCACTGAAACCATCGATCTGCTGAGTCTACTTGTTTTATGTACTTTGGACTACAGGGGCAGACACCAAGTTAGGCTTGAATTCAACTCAGAAAATATTTCACATTACAATATTTTAAATTTTTTTAATTTGGTGCAGAGGCTTGAATGCAGGGCCTCACACATGCTAAGTATGAGCTCTACCAGTAAGCTACACTGGGGCAGAACATTCTTTTATCATTTTGTTTATTGACATACTGGTGATCAGACATAGGGCATCATGAATGCTGAGTAAACAAATTGAGGTTATTCTTTAAGCATTGGAGAGGCAATGGTGACTCACACCTTTAATCCCAGCACTTGGAATGCAGATCTCTGAGTTGAAGCCAGTCTGATCTATGTAACGAATTCCTGGCCAGCAAGGGCTACATAGAGAGAAACCATGTCAAAAAAAGAAAGAAAGAAAGGAAATGAGAAAGGAATAAAGAAAGAAAGAAAGAAAGAAAGAAAGAGAAAAGAAAGAAAACATAGAAAAGAAAGAAAGAAAAAAGAAAAGTAAGGAAAAAAAAAAACATTTCTTTAAACCGGGCAGTGGTGGCATATGCTTTTAATCCTCGCACTTGGGAGGTAGAGGCAGGCTGATCTTTATGAGTTCAAGGCCAGCCTGGTCTCCAAAGCAAGTTCTAGGACATCCAGGGTTATACACAGAAACCCTGTGTCAAAAACAAACAAAGCAAAACAAAAAACCAAGCAACCAAACAAAACAAACAACAAAACAAACAAGTGGATTTAGCAGACTGATGGCTTCAGTGACATTCACCAGGGCTTCCCACTCAATGTAAGCAACACCACTGTGAAGAGTCAGAATTCTGTCTTTACTGATCATGAAGCTGAACCCTTCCCAAAGCTTTGGTAAGTCACATAACTGCAAAGAGGCCAATCCTCCATGTAAGACTCAGTATTTTCTTCCTAAGTTTAATTGCATTGAATGGATGTGCCAGTTTGTTTATGCCCTCACTTGCTCCTGCACATTTTGGCTCTTTTCAGTTTTGGACAATCAGTATAGCATTATGAATGACATTCAGTATAGAATTACATATAATTTTTATTTATCAATAAGCTTTCATTTATCTTCCCTAAAGATAGAAGTGCTGGGTCATAAAACAAGCACATGGTTAGCTAGAGTTAATTTTAAAGAACTGAGTTGTCAGCTGGGGTGTAGTGGCTCACACCTTTCCTTCCAGCACTTCATGTTATGAAATAATGCCTAGAGGGAGTACCTGGCAGGCCCATGCCAAGGTGTGCCCCTAAGTAATTATGCCATGCAACAGATCTGGTATAAAGGGGGGTTATTAGGGAAAGGGAGAGGAGTGAGGACCTGGGAAAGGGTAGAGGCAGACGAGTGGACAAGTAGACAGGCAGATGGGAGTGAGGCCATGAGGGCAGAGATCAGGGGGACAGGAGAAGGAGAGAAGAGGACTAGAGAGACAATGCTGGGAACAAAGGGGAGGAAGAGGGAGAGAGAGAGAGAGACAGAGAGACAGAGAGGGGAGGAGGGAAGGAGAGGAGAATATGTGTGTGTGTGTGTGTGTGTGTGTGTGTGTGAGAGAGAGAGAGAGAGAAAGAGAGAGAGAGAGAGACAGAGACAGAGACAGAGACAGAGACAGACAGAGACAGAGAGCTAGCTGAGGTGGTGGACAGTCCTTTCATAAGCAGCTCACACAAGGCACATCTGGCCCTGGAAGCAGGTGACAAAGTAAGCCATTGCTAGGTCCCTGGGACGAACCTACTGGAATTGCCTGTAAGCTACCACTTTGGAAAGGAAAGGTAGGTAGATCTCTATAAGTTCCAGGTCAGTCTGGTCCACAGACTCCAAACACTGAGTCTTACCCTTTGATCTCCTGCTTTGCTCGAATTTTCTCCACAAAACAGAAGCTATACATGTTCTCTGTAGAACATTGGGAAATACAAGGCAGACATGGTGGCACAGACCTGTATTGCTAGCACACAGATGGTTGACACAAAAAAGTCATGAGCTTGAGTATAGCCTAGGCTACAGAGTTCCAGGCCACCTGGAGCTACGTATGAAACCCAGTCTCAAATAACAAGCATCAGGCTTGAGATGGTTCAGCAGGTAAAGGTAATTGCCATAAAGCTTGACAATCTTGGTTTTATGCTTGAAAACCACATGGTGGGGAGACCAAATTGTTGCAACTTGTCTTCTGACCCCCCCACATGTACCCCCTCTGATAAGTAAATAAATAGGTAAATAAATAAATGCATAAGAATTTTAAAAAACAAAATATAAATTGAACATGGTAGCACACTCCTTTAATCCCTGCACTCGGAAGGCAAAGGCAAACAGATTTCTGTGAGTTTGAAGAAGGCCTGATCTATCTAGTGAATTCTAGGATTGTCAGAACTACATAGTGAGATGCAGTCTCAAGATAGATAGATAGATAGATAGATAGATAGATAGATAGATAGATAGATAAACAGATCTAATTGGGCATGATGGCATACACCTATAATCCTAGCTCTTGGGAATTAGAAGCAGGAGAATCAGTACCAACTATATAATGAATTTTAAGCCAACTGAAACAAACAAACAAAAAAAACCCCGCTGTCTCAAAAAAAGCCCAGAAAAAAATCTAAGGGAAAACATACAAAAAATAAAGAAGAAGAAAATTAATACGCCTACAACAGAGCTCAAAATTCTCTTTTCTTTCTGGGATTCAGTGTTGATTACTGGCTGTCTTGAGAGTGCAGAATTCTAGGTAGAGATTTTCTGGGAAATTAACTGAGCAGACTGTCAAGCATAAAATCAATTTGCAAATCCATGGAGATGCTCTCTATGGAAGAATCAGAGCTCAATATACTTTGAGGCTCAGCTCACACAGAGCCTCTAATCAGGCCCAGAAAGGCAAACAACTGGCGGCTTTTCTGAGCTTTCTTCCTACACAGCACAGGAGACAAAGGAACACAACAGTTTATTCTGCTCTGGCAACTCAGCTCGTGCCTATTAAGAGAAAAAAAATTGCTTAGATCGCATCATAATGCATGCTGCATTTATTCTTCTCTGGCAACTCAGTGTGTACCTAGTGGAAGAAAAACTGTGTAGATCGCGTTATAATAATGGGTGCTGTGTTCACACAAAGAAATACGGTGCAGTCATTAAATATGATTATGGAGACCTATATTTTACAATGGTAAAGTATGATCAGGACCTAATTTCAGGACATAGGTGCAGTTAGTGGTCACGATAGTAGGCGTTGGAACAAGATAACTTGGATGTGATGCTAGGCTGCAGACCTGGCTTCCTAACCATAAACAAATGAGACAGCTTTGCTATTCGTCCATTTTATCATCTTGAAAAGGAGGTAAAAAAAAATCTCCAGCTTATTAGGCTGCTTTGAAGATCAAATGAAACACCTTAACCTTTCGAAAAAGTAAAGTGTGGTTCACAGTAAATCTGCCATTGACAACCTGAAATGGGCCATCAGAGTTACCCAGTCACTAGTCCCCCACTTCTCTAGTCCTCCCACAACCAGCTGTCACCCCTCAACTCACTGAACCTTCTCCTTTGTCTTCAAACTTCCAACCGCTGGCTGTCTTATTGTGTCGATGTGCAGTGCATGTGACCACACTCCATTTACATAAAAAAGAACGGTTGTGCAGGGACGGAAAAGAGCTCCCTCTCATCTTCCCCAAAGCAAGCATAAACAGTACAGCTGCTCAGGCCGCATTATGAACAGTCTGTCAGTTGCGACAATGATTGCCCATGCCTCCGACACACCACCAATATATTAGGTCCCGGACCCTCCTCTTTCTTAGTAGATATACACTATAGTGTCACCCTTTTCTCTGCTCAGCTACTCACACCCAACAAATGCTTAATTGTAATCTTTACACAGAAAATTTCTCCCTATTTAAAAGGGCTTCTCTAGAGCACTTGGGAGGTGAAGAAGGACAATCAGGAGCTCCAGTTCATCTCTGGTTACTCAGTATGTCTGAGGCCAGCCTGACATGAAATTCTGCAATAATAATAATAATAATAATAATAATAATAATAATAATAATAATAAT
>JANHMN010000005.1:44063005-44111485 GCA_030674055.1 Rhabdomys pumilio
ATAATAATAATAATAATAATAATAATAATAATAATAATAATAATAATCTCATTCCTGCTACACTAATACATTCCCTTTATGAGCATGCTGCTTCAAATAATTGCCTATGATTATTTTTTCTATTTTGTTGGGTACTCCTGTCCTCTAGCCATACCTCCGTACACTCCAGCCTACATTTCTGCCTGTCATTCCATAAAAATCAATCTGGCATTGTGCATAGTACCTCATGCTTATAATCCCAGCACCAGAGAAGGAGGATTGCCGGAAGTGCAGGCAAACCTGGGCTACATAATGAGCTTTGAGCCCTAAGCCAGCTTGGACTGTAGCATAAGATCATTTCTCAAAGAGAAAAAGAAAGAAAGGAAGAAAGAAAGGAAGACAGGGAGGGAGGAAGAGAGAGATAGAGAGAGCGAGCAGACTCAGACCACATTAAGGTCTCCATATTTACCAGCTCTCATTTCTTAAAACAATCTATGATTAAAGCTTCTCCTAATATTGTTATTTTAAAAAGAAGTTTCTAGATGCTCTTTTCCTGTCTCTCTTGCATGCTGGTCCTCCTCTATTCAACATGAAATGTTTGCTGCTCATTCTTGAGACAGCTCCTAAGTCTTCTCTTCTCACTCCAACACTAACTTAAGCCTTATCTTTCAATTACCACCACCTGAATACAAATAGCTCCCAATTTATCCCTCCAGTCTATAGACTCTTCCTAAGCTATAGATATCTCCATGCAACTATCTATATGGCTTCCCTCTGGTATATTCAAAGGCATCTGCAATATATCTTTAAAAGCAGTCTCACACTCTTCTTCCCTCTTCTCTGTTTACCTTAAACCAAATATCCAGGTATATAAACAAGAAACTAAGACATTACCTCTCCCTTTGGGTTTTTTTCTTTTATTTTCCAACAGGGTCTTATATACTTCAGGTTGACTTCAAACTCATTGTACGCTAAAGGACAGCCTCGAGTTGCTGATCCTCCTGTTTTGGGCTACTAACTAGCAGGATTAGAGGTATGCATCGCCTTTCTCAGCTGGGAAAGTGTCCTTGACTCCTTACCCTCTCACTGTACCTATACGTTATAGGGAAACAAAATCAAAGTTTTTGTTTTCTTATTCTCTAGTTGACAGAATATTATTTTCATAAGTATGAACAATTTCTCCGTTAAAAAGCCATCATTAGTGCTACAGCAGGCATCAGCTGAGTCTTCTCTTCAATTCTAACAAGTTCTACCTTGGAAATAGGGTCACAGGGTGAGGGTTCAGTTTCGGAAGAATGACCCTCCACGTGCACCTCAGATGCTGCAACTTTGCGGAGATTGTATTATGTATGATCAACCATCTTCAGCCCTCCTGTTCATCTTAATGTTCAATTCCTCTTCCCATCTCAGAGATTGGGCGTGGGGCAGAAAGTTCCAACCGTCTAATCATCTAATCATCTAATCATACCTTAGTCTTAAATTGTGTTTATTACTATGGGGAGTCACTCTCATCACAGTGCACATTTGAAGATTGGAAGGCAGCTTTGTGGAGTTAATTCTCTGCTTCCAGCTATTATGTGAGGTCAGGGGCTCAAACGGAGGTCCCCAGTCTTTTGAGCCTTCCATTGTGAAGCTACCATGTAACCCCAAATACCAATTACTGAGCAGAACACATTCATTCTAAGAAATCCCAAAAGTTTTAGGAGTTGTATGTCAGAAAACAACAGTGAAGACAACCATTTGTCTTCTCCCAAACTTCTGTTAAAATTTAACGGCCATTCTTACAGTATTGAGTAGCAGGGGAGCTGGGTGTGATCATTCAAGGCCACCTTGGTCTACAGAGTTCCAGGACAGCCAGGGCTACACAGAGAAACCCTGTCTCAGAAAAATGAACAAACAATAAAAGAAGTTTCAGGGGGATCAGAAGTTCAAAGGCAGTCTTTGCTGCAAGACTGAGTCTGAAGCTAGACTGGGCTACATAAATCATATCTCAACAACAGTTAAATAAATGAAAGTAATGGGTATCCAAGGCCTCTTGTTCTCTGCATATCGTCTGGCCGTGGGTCTCTGTATTTGTTCCCATCTGCTGCAGGAGGAAGCTTCTCTGATGATTGCTGAATGAGGCACTGATCGATGAGTCTAGCAGAATATATTGAGTCATTTTATCGTTTTTTAAAAGTAAAACATTAATATTTTATTTTACCCTAGATCCTTGTGCTGTGTAATCTCAGGTTCTTGGTCACCTATGCAGCAGGTTCCAGTATGGGTTCCATCTCATAGAGTCAAATTAAGGACTCCTTAAGTCAAATGAGCTATTGGCTGGTCACTCCCACAAGCTTTGTCCCACCGTTGCACTAGAACTACCTTCCTGCAGCATGGATGCCAACATGTAGAGGTGAAGGTTTATGTAGGTACCAGTTCAACTTTTCCATGTTCAATGAGTTTTGTAGGCCTCTTCAGCAATAGGACCTTGGAGTCAGTTTGTGTAAAGTAACATTCTTGTTGACAGCCTGTGCTGTCTTCGGGGTTCCTATGGGACATGTTTGGCAAACAATTCAATTAGATGTAATCCATTCTTGGTTCTTGAAACACCAACCATAAATGGGATGTCTCCATCAAATCCCTTCCCTCCAGGTTCAGGGAACCTTATAGAAAAGGAGATAGAAAACCTCTAAGAGTCAGAGGTGGAAGACACAAAGGAAACAAGGCCCTTTAAGGATCAACACACATCATGTGAACTCACAGAGACTGAGGCAGCACGCAGATGTCCCCCATGGGTCTACACCAGATGGAATCCTAGAGCTGAAAGGAGGAGTGGACATATCCTTTTATCCCTTACCTAGAAGTTATCTCCAATGGATAAGAATTGCAAATGAAAATTTAGTGTTCTCCAAGAGAGTCTCACTGGGAGAGCCTAAGCATGCCCAGCTATAGATGCTAACAGAAAACAAACTCAAGAGCATTTTGGGAGGTTACTTGTCCCATAATGTCATGTCAGGGCCCCTCTCCCTCTCTCTTCTACAAGTCCTTTGCATATATATTATGGCTTCCAGTTTAGTGGTTTTTATGAGGTTTCTGAGGGTGCAAATGAGTCTACATATATTTCATGTCCCTTTTTGGAGGGCACGTTTCCTTTAGGTTTTTTTTTTTTGTCCTATTACAATGTGTTATTTATGTTATTTTATTATTATTTCTCAGAAGCCTGTTTATTTTCTAATGAGAGACAGAAAGGGAGTGGATCAGATGAAAGGAGCAGTGGAGGGACTGGGATAAATAGAGGGAGGAGAAATTGTAATCAGGACATATTATATGAGGAAAGAAATCTATTTTCAATATAAGGGAGAAGGGAAGAAGTAATGGGTTCTGGGATTCCATAGCACAATAACTTATTACAGAGTGTATAGTATATAAAAACCAGAGAAATGGAGTTTGATAGTGCCAAACATAAGGAAATCAGGAACATTAATTACCTTCATATACACATTACATACAAGTATTAAAAAGGCATAATGTAGCCCATAATCATATATATGTACAATAATAATAATTCATTTAAAAAGAGGTCATGGGTTGGGAAGATAGTTCAGTGGATCAGAGCTTGCTTCACTTCCATGAGAACCTGAGTTTAAATCTCTGTAGCCCATTTAAAAATCCTGACTGTAACCCCAAGTAGGAGCCAGACATGATAGTATATCCCTTTAATCCCAGCACTCTAGAATCAGAGGTAGGAAGATTTCTGAGAGTTTTGGGTCAGCCTGATCTACATAGTGGATAATCAGGGCTACAGTAAGACCCTAATCTCAAATAAACAAACAAAATTCCCTGATAGGGATTCTGACCCATACTGTAGCCAGTTATTATTTTCAAAAAGCATCTCTGACCACTCCACAGGGTTTCCAATAGCTCTTAGGATATGCACTAGACAGCCGGGCAGTGGTGGTGCACGCCTTTAATCCCAGCACTTGGGAGGCAGAGGCAGGAAGATTTCTGAGTTTGAGGCCAGCCTGGTCTACAGAGTGAGTTCCAGGACAGCCAGGGCTACACAGAGAAACCCTGTCTCGAAAAAAAAACAAAACAAAAAAAAAAAGGATACGCACAAGACAACTTAAGCTAGTTTCTAAAGCCTTGTCTCTCCTGACCCTCCCACTGGCACAGCCTGAACTCCCAGTCTAATGTTTTCCCAACTGTCCGTACATATTATTTAATGTCTTTTTTCTCCATTCTGTCTTCAAACATACAGCCCCAACTCTGTTTCCCAAGCTAATTAGTCTCCACTCTTCCCATAGTTGTCAGGTCGATATTCACTTTCTTAGGCTTTATTCCTGACTACCATGACTAGTCAATTCCCCCTTCCTTAATTTTTTAAAAGATTTATTTATTTTATGCAGATAATGGTTTTGCCTGCATGTATATAGCCTGGTGTCTATAGAGGCTAGAAGAGGGTATTGGGTCCTCTGGAACTGGAGACATGGCTATTTACTACCACAAAGATGTTGGGGACCAAACTCAGGTTCTCTGAAGAGCAATAAGTGCTCTGAACCACTGAGCCATCTCTCAAACGCCTCTTCCTTATGAGTTTTTCTAGCACTGTGTTCCCTCTTCTACTTATGCTCATTTCCATTACACACACACACACACACACACACACACACACACACACACACACAGCCTTTTGCTTTTTGTTTGGCTCCCCGTTTGACTGTGGGTTCATTGAGGGCACAGACTTGGGAGGTGTTTTGCTCACTTATCCTCTGTACCCAGCACAGTGTCTGGCAACAAGCCATGGGGTCTTTAAAAAAGTTGCAGGATCTAGATCGATGTCTGGCATCATATGCTGTTAACCCTACAACTTGGGAGACAGAGCCAGGCGCATATCTGTGAGTTCGAGATCACCGGGTTCTACATAGTGGGTTCTAGACTAGCCGGGATAACATCAGTGGGACCCCAATACTCATTCTCTCTCTGTCTCCCTCTTTCTCTCCCTCCCTCCCTCCCTACCCTCCCTCCCTCCTTCTCTCTCTCTCAACACACACACACACACACACACACACACACACACACACACACACACACTGTTCTTGCAGATGACCCAAATTAAGTACCTAGAAGCCTCATCTGATGGCTCACAACAGCTTATAAGTTCAGTTTCATGGGGTTACAAGGTCTAAGGCTTCCCAAGGCACCTGAACTCACACCGACATGCCCGCCTATCTCACGTTGCAATTAAATATAAAATATGTTAGGAAGTTTTAGGTGTGTGGTTTGACACATGTAGATTCTGGATGACCTGGGACTCACTATGTAGATCAGGCTGGCCTCAAATTCACAGATATTGACCCTCTCTGCTTCGCAAGTACTGGCCCTAAAGGTATGTGCCACCATGCCCTGCTACACTAAATCTGTTAATAATTGTCCTCCAGGAAGCCAGACTACATATTACCAGAAATGTAGCTAGGATTGTGTTTTTTCCCAAAAGAAAGAGAACTACATATTAGCTAAAAGATATGAACTGGAAAAAAAGCTCACCGAGCAAAAGTAATTACTATGCAATTGTGAGAACTGGAGTTTGGATTTCCAGAACTCATGTTAACAAAAAGACAGACATGGCTTTCATGGTTTGCTGGCAAGCCAACTTAGCTGAAGAAAATGATGAAACCTAAGTTCAGTGAGACACTCTGTCTTGAGAGAATGGGACACAGGAAAACTGACCCAACAAGACTAGCCTTCTCGGGCACAAAAGAAAAAATACTTAAGATAGATTTGTTTTGTTTTGTTTTTTTTTGTTTTTGGAGACAGGGTTTCTCTGTGTAGTCCTGGCCGTCCTGGAACTCACTGTGTAGACCAGGCTGGCCTCGAACTCAGAAATCTCCCTGCCTCTGCCTGCCAAGTGCTGCAATTAAAAGTGTGCGCCACCAATGCTCAGCTTGTTTATTTTCCAAGACAGGGTTTCTCTGTATAGCCCTGGCTGTCCTGGAACTCACTCTGTTCTGACCTCCAACTCAGAAATCTGCCTGCCTCTGCCTCCCAAGTGCTGGGATCAAAGGTGTGCACCACTACTGCCCGGCTAGGACACTCTTATTACCTCTAAAGAAGCTTCGTGTTCATTATTCCTCAGTCTCCACCTAACAGGCAGTTTTCGGAATTCATCACATTTAATGATTAATGGCCTATGGTAGGTAGGTCAACCAGACAATAGTAAATAAGTAAATAACTAAGTAAATAAGCAGCAGCCCTATATGCCTAGATTGTGCAAAGCCCTAGGCGCCGGCCCTCACACCAATAAAAAGGGGAGGAGTACAGCTTAACAGGAAAATTAAAAAAAAAAACCATGTCAAATAATTTGATAATGATAAGTAGTAAGTGCTCGGTTTATTTGCTCAAAAAGATTTAGAGAACAGAAATCTGTATGGACTACCTACCACCTCTGCAATGGGAGCACAGGCCTGAAATGTCAGCATTTGAAAGCAGGAGGCAGGAAATTGTGTGTTTAAGGTCCTGTTGAGCTACACAGTTCAGACAAAGCAAAGCAAAATGGGAGCGAGTGTGAACTAAGGAGGGAAGGGTGGATGGAAGAAACATGCTTTTAAGATTTTGCTATGTAGAAAAAAAAACCTAAAAGAAGAAAAGTTAAGTACAATGGGTAGAAAAATAAAAACAACCAGCATGTTTTCAGAAATTGTAAATGTTCCAATATGGTGTTGTGACAGTGGCTGAGCTGTTTGTCCTTGTCCCACCATCGATAGGAGATTCAAGAACAGAAGGAACAAGATTAATCACAAGCCATAAACGTTGGATCAACATTCAACTGAAAATAAACTTGTATTCTGCTGCTTCCTGCAAGCCGAGACAGGAGCGCTGTGTAGGGTAATGTGACACCTGGAGGAGGTGGCTGCAGTGCTCCCTCTCATTCACTCCCTGGAGCTGCCCTGCACCGTGCAGGGAGTCCCCGCTTGAAGAGACAGACCGGGGAACCAAGGAGCTTCCGTTAACACGGGGGAGCGGGAATTGCGGGGTGGGGAGGTGACTACACCGTGGCAGTTAGTGGGGAGGGTGGCTGTCCAGACATCCCTGTCTTTGGTTATGCGGCATTTCAGCCTGCTTTCCCGCCTTGCTTGGGGAGGGGGAGGGGTCTGAGAAGGCGGGAGAGATAGCCTGGGCTTTCCAGATGCCTAGCAATAGCTAACAAAAGTGGTATTTATCCCTCCCCTAGCTCTGCAGACACCTTCCACGTCTTCCTTCTCTCGCCACCATCTGCCATTCATCAGTCTTGACCACTCCCCCAATTGCTTCGGTGACCCGGTACCAGCCCCCACCAGGCTTTAGCCGCCATTTCCTGGCAGCCTTTTCCCAACTCCGTCCCTGAAGTGGAATGTGCTGGGGGGCGGGGGGAGAGTGGATTGTTTAAAGGCCTCCAGCCATCTGGAAAGAGGGGAAGAGATGGATTCCTGCCAAATTCTCTCGACCCTCCCGAGCCCAGCCCCCAACCCCTCTGCTTATTGTCAGCTCCCTAGTGAGAACCAGAGAGAGAAAGAAGGCGGAGAGTGGTTCCAGCATTGTTTAGGAATATCCTTACCCGCAAATTCCCAGGAACCGCTACACAATCCCACGTGGAACCCAGACACGTCCTTCACTCCCTTACCCACACTATTTCCTGCTTTTCTCCAGCACAAGTTTCTTTCCCCAAGAGAGTTGAGTTCCTAAGACTCAGTTTCCTCATCTCTAAAGTGGACATGTCAATGACACCTAATAGCATCCAGTATATGAGAAACAGATCAAGCACAAAGGGTAGCAGCAAGAGGAAGGAGGGTAAAGCGAATCTGGGGAAAGGGTCCCGGCAATAGCCAATTAGACTGTTTTGAAAGGGCTAGGTATGTAGCACAGTGGTTTTGTTCATCATAGGCAAGGTCCCAGGTTCAATCCCCAGTTTCCCTCAAACTCGAAACAAACGAAAGAAAGAAAGAAAAATAGAAGTACTAGCTAGATGCCTAAACAGGTTGGCCAAAGGGTGCATTAGAAACAGATAAATGGAAGCCAGGCAGTGGTGGCGCACGCCTTTAATCCCAGCACTTGGGAGGCAGAGGCAGGTGGATTTCTGAGTTCGAGGCCAGCCTGGTCTACACAGTGAGTTCTAGGACAGCCAGGGCTACACAGGGAAACCCTGTCTTGGAAAAAACAAAAACAAAAACAAAACAAAACAAAAAAAAACCAAAAACAAAACAAACAAACAAAAAGATAAATGGGATACTCACTTAATGGAGCACCAGTTAGCTGGCTGGCTTTTCAGAAAAAAAAATGTGAAATATCCTCTTCTTCTAACTCCTTTCTTAGCACACACTTTCCCTAACAAACTGGGCTTTACTCTTTCTCTAATCCCAACAGCTTGACTGCCTCTTTCTTTCTTCCATCTCCCCACTCCTGGTAGATACCAAGATATACAGCTTGCTACCCTGGGATTTTTCTTTTAGACTCTAATAAAGCTGTTCTCAAGCATAGGGCGAGGGCTGGAGAAAGCAGACTGTCTGTTAAGGGCGCTAGCTTCTCTCCTAGAGGACCCAGGTTCTGTTCCCAGCATCCACAGGATGGCCCACTCCAGTTTCCCCTGCTCCCACGTACACAAGTGGTGCACAGATAAACATACAGGCGACTCCTCACCCATATACATAAAAGAATTTTATTTTAATATGCAGAAAAGAAGGAAGGGAGGGAAACAGGATAAGCAGTTAAGAATTGCAGTCAGTGTGGGGACAGGTTACAAAAGGGCTCTCATGACACCCAGCCTGATACTGGGCAAGCAAATGAATACCACCAGTTGTGTGGCAATTTCTCTCAAGGCCTATGTTGGAAAAAATATAATTTTTACTGATAGCATTAAAAATTCCTCTTGAGGCTGGAGAGATGGCTCAGCACTTAAGAGCACTGGCTGCTCATCCAGAGATCCTGAGTTCAAATCCCAGCAATCACACAGTGGCTCACAAACTATCTATAACGGGATCTGATGCCCTCTTCTGGCTTGCAGATATACAAGGAGACAGAGCACTCATACATTAAAAAAAATATGTTTTTAAAAAAATTCTTCTTGATGGAAAAGGTATTTGATTTATAAATGAATTTGACATTATATTTCTTACCATTTTGCTAGGGGATGAGTCAACAGTCTTCTGTGGTTACATATATGATTGTCTCCATTTGGTTACCCACTGTAGGGTCAGATGAATTAACTCCGGAATGAGTGAATGAATCGGTGGCTTACAGAACCCACACATAAATAAGCACATTAGCAGAATACATTACGTACTTATTAAAACACAGCTTGTTGGGATCCACCGCCTGAGTTTTTCAATCATTCCAATCCATCTGGGCTGAAAAGCCACATTCTCAAGGAAGCCTGAGGTTGTGCTGCTGCTGCTCCACAAACCACAGCGGAACACTGACACAAGCTATTGTGGGATCAGTTTTAGGCCGTGATTATCGTACTGTACAACTTTTTGCTGCTTTTGCCAAGTAGCCTGACTCAATGGAGTAGAATGTTCACTTTACCTCCTACAATACTCCCCTGGCTAACTTTTATACAGGGTTACTAGTGGTGTGTGTGTGGGGTGAGGGGGACACCTGTAGACATGTATACTTTACAGGGATCAGTGTTGATACTCTGATGGGTACTATTGTCCTTTTGCCACCTCTAGTACTGAGCATGTACGTTCTCCAGGTTCTTTCCTTTGACTGTTCTCCAGAGCCTGAGTTTCTTACTATTTTCTTGGCGGTGGGGGACACACCACATGGGAAGAAAGTGGTCAGAGAACGACTTGCTGAACTCTTTCGGTGCAGGTCTCTTTGGTGTGGGTCCCCTGGGATCAAACATTGAGAGGCACAGCAGGCTGGAAGCGCCTTTACCTACTGAGCTGTCTTGCTGGCCCCATTTTAATGGAGCATGTCAGGATTCAGCTCTCCTTTTTGGAGCCTTGGTGACATCTAGTGGCTAACTGGAGCTTTTTCACTCATACTTTAAGAAACTTCTGGAAAAATTACTCAGCACGGTGGAAAGCAAAAACACCTTGAATTTACTTACTTCTCTAAGAAAGGGTTCTAAAATGTGCTTGGGAGAAAAGGATAGTGGCTGGTGTAATGCCATAAAAGTCAAAATGGATGGCCTACTCTCCTGTCAACTGTAATAGAAATTAGAAACAATGTAAAAATCAACCAACTAAAAATATTAAATAGAAACCATCAGTGAATCTCAAAGCTGTCATTTTTTTTTATTTTCAGAAACAATAAAGTATCCCTAAGTACAAATTAAATATGAAGTTGGTATCTATCTGCATTCTATATCCCAGGGTATCTCTATAAATGCCAGAGCATAGCCAGCTCAAGACAACTATCCAGTTCCTGAGCAGCATATATCCAGAAATAGGTAGTTAGTGTGCAGCTTTTACTGATCTGAGGGTGTCCCGGACTGAAGGTCAATGAAAGGTTGCTAACCACCAGGATACAGACATGTAAAGGACCAGAAGACAAGTGCTGCCAGTGCTCAGAATCCTCATGAGAGGAGCACAGTATGGTAAACAGTCAGCTGTGGCTTGCAGGTCAGAAGAAATGATGAGCTACTTGCTATGGATAAGGAGAACAGACCATCATAAATGCAGCTGTTTCTTAATAGCTCCTTTTAGGGTCAAACCTTTAGCAGCAAGAGAATCCTAAGCTGTTTTCAAAATATGGTCATAAATACTCTTAGTACAGTATTCTGCACCCTCTCAGAACCTTCCCAAGCCAGGGCCCAGCAATCAAGGTCTTTAAATATGTTCCATGCTACTAACACACAGTATCCAGAGGACCAGTGGCTCCCAGGATTTAGATGTCTGAAAACCCTAGAATTAAAGGGCACTTAGAGGTTTTATCAAATAATTTGTGTAGAATGGGTTTTTGTTTCTATAGAATTTATATATTTATAGCTTTATTTTTCCAGACAACACATAGTATATTATCATTTATGGTAAAACAAAAGCAATTATTTGCTTTTTATTTCATTGGCTTTGGGGAATGTTATCTTTTTTTTTCTCTCGGAGACAGGGTTTCTCTGTGTAGTCCTGGCTGTCCTGGAACTCACTCTGTAGACCAGGCTGGCCTCGAAATCCACCTGCCTCTGCCTCCCAAGTGCTGGGATTAAAGACATGCGCCACCACTGCCCAGCTAGGGAAATGTTGTCTTGATAAAGCACAAAGTCTCCAAGAATTCTGTAGAGTTTATAAACAAACCTTTAAGAAATAAAATAGAGCTGGGTGGTGGTGGTGCACACCTTTAATCCCAGCTCTGGGGAGGCAGAGGCCAGATTTTTGAGTTTGAAGCCAGCCTGGTCTACAGACTCCAGGACAGCCAGGGCTACACAGAGAAACCATCTCTAAATAAATTAATATTGCAGGAATTGAGAGGCATCTTAATGGGTAAGAGTGCTCGCTGTAGCTAGGTGGTGGCAACACATGCCTTTAATCCTAGCACTCTTATGTTTTATCTGCATTCATGTCTGAGGGTGCTAGATCACCTGGAGCTGGAATTATAGTTGTGAGTTGACATATGGGTGCTGGGAATTGAACCTGGATCCTCTGGAAAGCAGCCAGTGATCTTAACCACTGAGCCATCCTCTCCAGCCCTAATCCCAGTACTCTTAATCCCAGCACTGGGGAGGCAGAGGCAGGTGGACCTTTGAGAGTTCAACACCAGCAAAAGAAAGAAAGAGAAGGAGGAAGGGAGGGAGAGAGGGAGGGAGAAAGGGAGGGAGGGAAGGAGGAAAGGAGGGAGAGAAAGGAAGAAAAAGAAAAGAAGGAAGGAAGGAAGGAAGGAAGGAAGGAAAGAAGGAAGAAAACATAAGAAAGAAAGAAGGAAAGAAAGAAAGAAAGGAAGGAAGGAAGAGAGAAAGAAAGAAAGAAAGAAAACATAGGCCAGGCAGTAGTAGCGCACTTGAAAGGCAGAGGCAGGCGGATTTCTGAATTCTTGAGGCCAGCCTGGTCTACAGAGTGAGTTCCAGGACAGCCAGGGCTACACAGAGAAACCCTGTCTCAAGAAACAAAAACATAAACATAAAAAGGAAGAAAGGAAGAAAAGATAGGCCAGGCATAGGGATGTAGACTTTTAATCCAAGTACTTGGGAAGCTGAGGCAGGTGGATCTGTGTGAGTCTGAGGTCAGCCTGTCTACAGAGAGTTCTAGGACACCCAGAACTACATAGATTCTGTCTCTAAATAAATAAACTAAATTGTATGCAACAAGCTGAGTTCTCATTTCCAGCTGCCCTGGTAATCCACAAGTTCTGACTCAGTAGGACCAGTGTGACTATAACCCCAACGCTGTAGAGCAGTGGCAGATCACTGGGACTTCCTAGCTGCCAGCCTAGCTGCAGGCTCAGTGAAAAACCCTGTTCCCAACACAATAAGGCAAGGCATTTAGAAAAGGACATCCAATATTGCTCTCTGTTCTCTACCAACATGCAAACACACACAAACTTTAGGCTATGAATATAGCCCCGTTGATACAGTTCTTGTCTTGTATGCAAGCAGCCCTGGGTTTGTTCCCAACACTGCATGAACTGGACAGTGAGGTACGACTGCAATCCCAACACTTAGGAAGTAGTAGCAGAGGATCAAAACCCGAGTCCTTCATAGCCTACAATATTTGAGAAAAAATTAAAATTTCAACAGCAGAGAACTTTTAAAAGCTAGTTGTTATGTGCCCATATAATAGAACATGATTAAAAAAAATCAAACTATGCAAGATTTTTCCAGTTTTTAAAAGGAAGATTTATTTAACAAGTTTCACTTAGTACATCTAAATGGAATTCACAATACAAGGTAAGATTTAAATCAAAGCCCCAGAATTCCACACAGATAACATGACCAAACTCCTAATGTATTGGTATCACATCTTAAAATTGTCCCGGATCTTTAAAAAAAAAAGTGAAAGTGTACACTCACGTGCCTTACAGGATATTAAACCAAAAAGCTAGAATTAACAAACATGCCAAATGTTGTCACTTTGAATCATAGACACAGCTCCTATATATATATATTTTTTTTTACAGAAAAGCATGTTTCTCAACATGCACCTGAAGATCTTGATGTATTGTGGTATAAGAGCAACATTTAACGTAAGTGAAACTGCTTTAAACCTAAATATGCTTACTGCTTAAGTACACTCCTACAACATAACTAACTTGAGGAAAGCTGAAAGTGGATTTGACAGTTATGGTCAATACTGAACTTGTTATTACATCCTAGATGAATATTTTCAGTGTTCAAAATTGCTGAGCTTAAAGTTTGAAAACAATCTTAACTTTCACTTTACAGTAAGCATAAATCACAAGCTTGTAATGCGAAACTGTTAAACTTAAATTTTGTTCTCTTAAAAAAAAAAAGGAGAAAGAAGAAAGAAAGAAGCTGACCAATAGTGATCAGAAGCAATTGTATTTCCCATTTACCAATCATACTGGATAAGCTGGACATCCTCCCTACTCTATCCAGTTCCTATAAATGTAGCCTTTATTCCTGTAGATGTTATCTGATGCTTCCTCTCTTCCTAAGCAAGGTTTGACTGATAGTCACTTGAGTTTTCCTGAAGAACTTGGTCATATCCGCTCATACTGCTCTGACCACCATAACCCCCTCCATAGCCACCACTCAGCTGTTGGCTGGCCGGACCTCCATAACTAGACTGGTTGGATAGACCCATCCCTCCCATCATTTGGCTACCATATGCCCCACCGCTTGCCCCTGCTGTAGAATTCAAAAAGAGCTCTACATAGCTATGATCATAAGCTCCTCCACTTGTCCCTGCGGTAGAATTCAAGAAGAGCTCCACATATCTGTGCTGCATATTTGCTTTATCTTTTGCCATAGCTGCCACAGCGTCTTCATGAGTAGCAAACTCAACATCTGCCTCACCCGTAACTCTGCCATCAGGCCCTATTTCAATGTGTACTCTCATGGGATTAAGAGGTGAGAAAAAATTGTAAATATCATTCTCAGTGGCTCTGTATGGTAACCCCCTCATGTGTACACAGTGCCCTGTCGTGCTCTGGAAACTGGACCCACCATCTCCATATCTATGATCAGACATTCCTGAGAAACAGTAGTTTAGGTCTCTTCCAAATCTATCAGACCCAAAACCATATCCATCGTTATAACCTCCATAGTCATCATAGCCTCCGTATCCTCCACCATAGGCACCCCGCCTCATTCTTTCAAACCCTGCTCCTCTGCCGATGCTATTATACCCTCTTCCTGCCCCTGGCCTATCATAAGGACCTGGGCGCTGCATAGTCATGAGCTTTCGAGGTGGATCATAGTGGGTTCGGACTTCAGCTCGACTACTCTTGAAGATTTCAATGTACCTATGCCCTATTCTTTCCTTGTGTTTCTTTAAGGCCTTTTCAGCTATCTCCTGTGATGCAAACTGCACAAAAGCTTCCCCTGTGCTCCGCCCCTGAAAGTCCACTGGCAGTGTCATCCCATTTGGCACAATTTCCAACCCTGAAAAGAACTGAACAATTTCTTCCTTGCTACAGCCAAATGGGAGTCCTCTGAGCCGTACAAAACCATCATTGGCAGTATCAGGACTATTTGGACCTGTATGCTTTAACACCCAATCCATTTCAACACTGTTGGATTTGAATACTTCAACATATCTGTGTCCCATGGTTTCTCTGTCTTTCTTTAAAGCCAATTTCACTTCATCTTCAGATTCAAGTTCGACAAATGCTTCACCACTCGGTCTGCCTTCTCTGGTGTAGATGAAACGAACACCTGATGTGCCATTTTGAATTTTGCAATCAGAGAAGAAGCGCATCACTTCCTCGGCTGAGCAGGACCAGGGTAGGCCCCTGACCTTCACCACGAACCCCTCCCTGCCCTCTGTGCTCAGCATCATGATGACTGATGGACTCTTGGTGGCAAGCTTGGCTCAATGCAATTTCAAAGTGGCTTTAAAAAAATTAGAAAACTATTGTCATGAAAGTGTATACAATATAGCAAGAGAAACAAAGAAAACTATTATTTTACAAGTTCATATCAGTAAGTTTTTCAAAGGAGCCATATGAACAAAGACTGCATAAAACTTTTAATACACTCACTTAACGAGTGCTTATCCCATTTCTATTATGTATCAGGTATAATTAATGGTGGTTATCTCTGGGTAGAAGTACTATAGGAATTTTTTGTTCCTGTGGATACTTTTTTCTTTCTTTTAGATAATTTCGAATATTCTAAATTTTCTGCACTGAGCCAATGTATTAACATCAGAGAGAAAATCAGAACTAAATATAACAAAGTGTAACCACATCCCATTATATAAAAATGAAAATATTCTTTAAATCAAAAGAAAAACAAAGGCCGGGCGGTGGTGGCACACGCCTTTAATCCCAGCACTTGGGAGGCAGAAGCAGGCAGATTTCTGAGTTCAAGGCCAGCCTGGTCTACAGAGTGAGTTCCAGGACAGTCAGGGCTACACAGAGAACCCTGTCTGGAAACAACCCCTGCCCCCCCCCCCAAAAAAAGGACAAACAAAATTCATGAGACAATACAATAAATCCATTAATAGCCTAAGAATATAAACAATGAATGCAAGTCAATAAAATACAGAACTAGTAAAGCCTAAGAAATACATGGAAGACATTAATGGGAATTTATACATTCAAACATGTTTTAGGTGGCAGGTCCAGTACTCAGTTCTGCCATGGAAGAATCAATAAGCCCGGAGAAGGCTTATAGTTCTCCAGGAGAACTGGGTGCTCAGCAAAGCTAAGTGCAAATACATAGACTACATAGAAGGCAAACACACAGAAGGATAGGTTGATGAAGTGTATCAGCTGGAGGCCGGAGAGTTAATTGAAACAAAGGATCCTGATTCTGTTCCAGGATCCAGAATCTATGTATAAAAAAATTTCATGGAGCACAAAATGGAAGGGGACAAAATTCTAAAGACAAGACTGTCAAGAAAGAGAGCAGATCCTGAGGGTTCTAGTTAAGTAGACCAGACTCTTGTTTGCTTCACAAGCACTATGATTCCGTATTCACACTACTGTGTGACATGGACCTCCCCCAAACCTTAAGAAAGGTAGCATTCAAACAGAAGGAAAGGGGGACTAGGACAAATGAGCAAATTTTAAAATGACCCCATTGAGGAGCTTGTTTAAGAGCACTGGCTGCTGCTCTTCCAGAGGTCCTGAGTTCAATTCCCAGCAACCACATGGTGGTTCACAACCATCTGTAATGGGATCCGATGTCCTTTTCTGTCTGATACCCTCTTCTGTCATACAGGAAGCATTCATGCAAATAGAACACACAAATAAATAAATACATCTTTTTTTAAATGACCTATTGAGATTGGTGTGTTGGCATGTGCCTTTAATCCTAGCACTCTGGAAGCAGAGGCAGGCAGGTCTCTGAGTTTGAGGGAGTTCCAGGACAGCCAGGGATACATAGTTGAGACCTTATTCCAAAAAAAAAAAAAAAAAAAAAAAAACGAACAAATCACAACAAAGGAGGATATAGGACTCCAGGCAACTAAGGAATGCTGACAGTGGGGAACATTGTCTTCCCCAGAGCAAAGCACACCAATTGGCTATCTAATGGCAAATGGTCAGGCCTCAAAGCATGCACACAAACATACTGAGCAGGTAATATATACATATGTAACTGAGAAAAAGAGGCCAAGAATTTGAAAGAGAGCAAGGTAGGGAGGTGTCTAAGCATGGAAGGTTTGGAGGGAGGAAGAAGGAAAGGCATTATGATGCGATTAGAACTTTAAAAACAAATTTAAATGCAGAGGCGAAAGCACATAGGGAAAAAGTCAGGGGCATGCTCACACTTCATTCACAATGAAATTGAAAGTAAAATAAACATTTTTAACACCCATCCAAAATAGTGGAAATTTAACAGTGACAGTAAGTCAACGTTATGGAGAGAGAGTTCACCAGAAGAGTTAAAAACTGCACTATTCCGGAAAAACATGTTGGTAATATTTACCACACCTTCTGACAGAAAATCCACTTCAGGTATGTGCCTTAAGGAATTACCTGAAATTGAGAGCAGGACTTATTGAACTATGTAGTATTTGAAAGGCATGCTATGAAGAAAAGTGGAACATTATACATTTAATGTAAAGTTACAAAATTCTAAACAACTCAAGATCAAAGCCATTTTATTCATCTCACTTATGTTAAAAAATAAGAATTCACATACCCTTTGACCCTGTTAGAGTTTCTTCCAGGAATCTGGTCCACAGAAATACTTTAAAAATGTTTGCTGCAGGACTGTAATGGTAAAAAAATAATCAGAAGACTAAATGGTCATCAAAAGAGATGGATGAAATCTATTTCTACCTTAAATGGAGTTCTATGCAATTACAGACTAAGCGATCTGCCCCTTACCTGGAAAGATTTTCAAAATACATTGAATGAATGAATGAACACTCATAGTATAAACCTACCTCTATTAGAATGCTCAAGAATGAAACGAAATGTGTAATTCTGTGAGAGACGGTTTAAAAGTAGCTTCATGTAACTTTAAGAAAAAAAGGAGCACAAGGGAATGAATATCTTTCACCTTTTAATACTATACATTTTCAATTTTTAAAAATTCTTTCAGCTCACTGGATCAGGACAAAAATAATATTAGAACTAAAAGATAAGCACAGGAAATATGACAAAAAATTTTAAAAAACTTTTGTGTGCAGGGATGGAGATTGTATATCAAATGCTAACAATGGCTATTGAGTTTATGGTTTATTTTTAAATTTTATTTTGTGCAGGCTTAACGGTCTGCTTAAAGAACAATTTGACACAACATCCCAGAGATTCTGCCTCAATAAGTCCTCCCTCGTGGCTGAGAGGTTTTGCTTCTTTACATTTCCTGAGAAGGCCACCAGGATTCTGTTACCTAACGTAGTAAGCAGGATTTATGAGTTAAGAATCTGTGTACTTATACCTGTGTTACAGCACACTTTTTGTAACTGGTATTAAGAGTGGGGTATCGCTGAACCGTGTCCCTTTGAAACGAATTTATTACTTTTCGAACGACCAAATTTCAACTCGCAGATCGTGATAAGCAGAAAAACAAACGTTCAAATAATTAAGTAAAAGCATTTATTGGGCGCCTCTCGAGCACGCATCACTTTCCCAGCTCATACTTTTAAGGGTGGAATTCCCTCGGGACCCCTCACGACCATCCGGCAGTTTGAATAGTTGAGCGCCTGAATGGATGGAGCGGTACTCAGACCACGGGTCTCACTCTGTTGTTTTTCTTTTTCTTTTCTTTTTTCCCTAACTCCGGACCGTGTTTGAAACGCTTTTCATCTTACGAGTCCCTCTTGCGGGCAGAGGGGGAAAAAGTCCCCCGAGATCGGGCTAAAGGAACTGATTTACAAAAACACGCACACAGTCACGACCGTCCACCATTTCCCCACCAGGCGCAGCGCAGGCCGCTTCCCGGCACTCCGGGAGGGGGAGGGGGGAGGAGGACGGGGTTGGGGGGGAGCTGAGCACGAAAAAGGCGGAGGCGACCCCGGACCCGACTCTGCTCTTCCTTATCACCACCCAGGGTCCCCAGTTCCCACCCACACACCAACCTCCAACGAGACCGGGGGATTTTCCTCCTTCTTCCCTCAAACGGCTATAGCGAGACGATAGACGACGACCAGAACTACTTCTGCTCACGTAAGCGATTGATCACGTGAGCATCTACGTCATGTGAGATCTCGGTCACGTGAGCAACTCTCGGCTTAAACTCGGGATCACTGAGGTGCCGCACTTCCTCCTTTGGAAATGGGGTGGGCCAAGGTAAAAAGAGCGCCAATATGATTGGTTGATGAATATCTTACGTGACCATTCATTGGTTCATTTTTGGAGATAACGGCCCAGTTGCCTGAGAAACGATGATGTCATTATTGAGTAGTTCGTTGCCGATTGGTCCGCCCCAAGGTAAACTTGAAAGCCAGTTTAACTCAGGAAACTGAATCAAAGGATTTTAATGACTGTGAAGCTTTCGAGCGGAGGTATGCGGCTGGTCTGTGAGCTTGCGCTTCGCCCCCTGGCTTTAGTTTTCTGGAGCATTCTTGGGGCTAGAGCATTGGACAATGGCTTGGCGCGCACTCCTACTATGGGCTGGTTGCACTGGGAACGTTTCATGTGCAACCTTGACTGCCAGGAAGAGCCTGATGCCTGCATAAGGTATGAGATATGGAGTGATCCTTCCTCTTTCCGTGTGTTTGTGTGGGTGTATTTGGTAGAAGAAATGGGACATTTAAGCTGGAGGGATAGCTCTCCTACTATTGATGCTTTTTTATTCCCAGCAATTTTATATTATATATTTTATATTAAATTAAATTTAAAATTGTATGTCCCATCCGAGATGTAGACTGTCTCTAAACTATTATCACTGTGAGCTATCCTGAAATTGGAGATAGCTAGCAGCTAGTGCTTTGCTTCCACTCCATCTATCCTTCACTGTCAGTTTTTCATTGATTATTTGGTTCCATGTAGACCCTTTGTGTGGGTTTGTACTCTGCCCTTGTTTAGTGCTAGCCTTGTGCTACCCATAAGTACAGTTGGAATGGGCAGGAGGATGACTAAGACCTATGTGATTTCCTTCTTTTTGGATCACGGGTTCTTTGGCTGTAATGGAGCTAGAGTTAGAGAAACCATGAGATAACTGAGATGTTCCTGAACTCCCTTCCCTTGAGCATAGCAGCAGGCTGCAAGGTTGACCTGAAGGAACTTTATACGTCAAAGGTGAGAGATAAGACCAGGCATAATCCTAGTTTGCAAACTAGGATAAATGTCCGTTTTAACTCTGGAGCTGACACAGAAAAAGCTGTTAAAATTGCTGGGCATAGTGGCTCAGGACTTTAATCCCAGAACTCCGGCGGCAGAGGCAGGCAGATCTCTTGAGTTCAAGGCCAGTCAGGGCTGCCTAGTCAGACACCGTCAGAAAAAGAGTGAGCTTTAAAATGGTTGTCTGACAGAGATGATCTTCTCAATTAAAATAAACCCACTTTTAAAACCAGCTATTCTCTGAATGCCTCTAAAGGTAAAGTCAAGGTGTTGGACAGACATCGTAAGAGAAAATGACTTTCTGAGTTGCAGACTATGCCTCAATTAGGCAAATAAAACAGATGTCTTTATCCTGGCTTAAGAAAATGAATTAAAAATTTACACAAATATGTGAGCATTTTCTAACAAAGATATGTTTTCCTTTCTTCCAATTCTTTTTGGTTTTTTTTTTGAGACAAGTTTTCTCTGTGACCTCTGCCTCCCAGGTGCTGTGATTAAAAGGGTACATCACCACACCTGGCCTCTTCAACTTCTTAAATGAATCTGTGATCTAGAAAAGATTAAGAATCAGTATTAGGTATTGAATGGCTCCCTTATAAGTATTATTGAAAATATAGTAAGGTCACCCAGTGGTGCCACAACTTCCTCTCTGTGTTCACCAGCTATTCTCTGAATGCTTCTAAAGGTAAAGTCAAGGTGTTGGACAGACATCATAAGAGAAAATGGCTTTCTGAGTTTCAGACTATGACCATTGTATCCCTGACATAAAATCTGTGGTGACTTGACAGTATAGGGTTTTTTTGTCTTTTTGTTTTGTTAATGGTGGCTGGGTTTTTTTTTTTTGGGGGGGGGAGCTTGTTATAAAACTAGTGACCACTGCAAACAAGTAAGTGTTAAAAATGACATAATGGAAATCAAGCCTCCTTATTTCATTATCCAGAAATAATCATGGTGAACATTCATATATAATCCTGCAGTTTATTATGTAAATGAAAACCCAGATTTCTAACTGACTTCCTAAAAAACAGCATGACTTTTATGTGTGAGTAACATCAACACCCCAGTGCCCTGCCTGGGTTCAGATTCTACTTCATTGTAGCTTTAGGTAAAGCATTCATCTTCTTTTGTTTTTCCTGAAGTTTGGGGACATGTCTGAACGTCTTGCACATGCTAAGCAAGTGTTCTATTACTGGGCTGAATTCCTTGCCCTTGGATTTTGGGGACATGGTCACCCTATGTGGATCAAGGTCGTCTTGGACTGGGGATCCTTCTGCCACCTTGCTGGGGTTACAGGCATGCAGGACCATGTCCAGTATAATTATTTTTGTCTAAATTGGCCTGTAGCTCAGTGTTTGCCTAGCATAGCTCTTGTAAACTGAGAATGGTGGCGCACATTTACGTCCCAAAGTTCAGGAGGTGGAAGCAGGAATATCAGAAGTTTGAATCCATCTTATGTCACACAAGTTTGAGGCCGGCCTGGGATACATGTGAATGACCTCGAAAAGAAGTGTACCTGGTACAGAGTAAGAACTTGATCAATTCAAGTCTCTGTATAGGCTAGAATTCATTTGTGCAGTCCTCTATTAAGAGCTATTGGCATTCTTCAATTTTTGTGCATCCTATACTTGAATTTTCTTTCTTTTTTTTTCTTTGAGGCTTCTTTTTTTTTTTTTTTTTTTAAATGAGAAAGGTCTCACTCTGTGGGCCTGGCTGATCGATATCATGAGCCACCACACCGGGCCAGGCTTCATTCTTTTCTTAGAACACTAATTTTAGGGTGAAAAGCTATAATTATTTTGATAATGTTAAACAGTCATTAACCAAGATTTTGCAGATGTATGTGCATACCCACAGTGTGTCATTTTGCCTCTTTTCTCAGCAGTGTAGCCAACCCTGAACTTTGTCATTCTCTTAGAATTTTTGCCAATCTGTTTTGTGTTATTATTTATTTTTTTCTGCCCCTGTGGGACTTAAACCCAAGATTTAACATGTTAGAAAATGTTAAACACTGGCCTACACCGAAGCCCTTCTTATGTACATGATTGTAATGAATTACTAAGGAAGTTTAATGCCTTTTCCTACTTAATCAGTTCCTTGAACTGTTTCCTCAATGGATTTCCTTTTTTTTTTTAAACCATTTAACTGTATTATCTGAGTTTTTCTTTTATTCCATTTGTTTTGGATCTTGCATCTATTGCAAATACAGGTAGTTCTTGACGATGAGTTGTTTTGAAATTCATGTAATGGGACATATCAATTCTTTCTTTATTTCTGGCTTTGAAGTCTTATGCCAAGAAATCAAAGTTAAAGTAAAAGGTAAATAGCATTTTATTTGAGTGCAGAGTAAGTTTGCAAATAGGAAACAAAGACTCAGTTTGACTGAAATAGCATTTCAGAGGGAAGGTGGGTTTTTATAAGAATGTGATTGTGAGCCAGGTGTAGTGGTACCGACCTTTAATCCCAGTACTCCAGAGGCAGAGAGGCAGAGAGGCAGAGAGGCAGAGAGAGAGGCACAGAGGCACAGGAGAGGCAGAGAGGCAGAGAGAGAGAGAGAGAGAAAGAGAGAGAGAGAGAGAGAGAGAGAGAGAGAGAGAGAGAAAGGCAGAGAGAGAGAGGCAGAGACAGAGACAGAGACAGAGACAGAGACAGAGACAGAGGGGCAGAGGGGCAGAGGGGCAGGGGCAGAGGGGCAGAGGCAGAGAGAGAGAGGCAGATCTCTGTTAGTTCAAGGGCCAACCTGGTCTACAGAGCTAGTTCCAGAACATCCAGGCTACACAGAGAAACCATCTCAAAAAAAAAAAAAAATAGGGGTGGTGCTGATCGTGAAACCTTGTATTCTTTGGGGAAGCCAGAAGACTCATGAGATAGATGGTTCTCTTTCTGAAGTCTTGAATCACAGTCATCTTTGTATTCTAAAAGCTGTGCTACAGTAGCTTCATTTCTTTTATAGAACATAAGCATTTCGTCTTTGAGGTGAGCTCTTTAAATCTTGCCAAATTCCTTCAAAAGTCTTTTTTGGGATTTGTTCAAGGTTTCCTGATCCAAGAGTAAGGTAATGTTTTTCCATTTATTCAAGCCATTGAGGAACAGAATAGTTTTAACATATGGTTGATAAACATATTAATCTGTAGGTATCCTAGCCTTTTCTGGCTCCTTTTTTTTATTATTCTTATGAATGAGATTGTTTTCTCTACCTAAGAAAAGCTGATAGCAGAAGAAGCTGTTGATCATGCTAACCCTTCTCTGCTGGGATCTCTCTAGTTGTATGTAGGCCAGGCAGGCCTTGATCCTGCAGATCCTCCTGTTTTGGTTTCCTCAGTAGCTAGAATTACAAGCCTGAGCCACCACAGCTTTACAGTTTTGTCATATGTCACATTGTTAATAATTTGGAGTTTTTGTTTATTTCTTTTATGGTTAGGCATGCAACTGAAGGCCCCAATCCTTCTGTGAGTTCTGGGTCAGAGGTTGTGGGAGGAGGGAGAGAGGAGTAACAGGAAGGATGGTTCATTTTTCCTCATATGGGTTGTGATTACCACCGTGGTGTTACTGCATTTTTAGAAACTGTGAAATCCCGAGATGCCTTAAAATGGGAGCGCTGAAGTAGTCAGCTAACGAATTGGAATGACTGTTCGAATTTCTTTTTCAGTGAGCAATTGTTCATGCAGATGGCAGAGCTAATGGCCTCTGATGGCTGGAGGGATGCAGGTTATGAATACCTCTGCATAGATGACTGCTGGATGGCTCCTGAGAGGGATTCAAAGGGCCGGCTTCAGGCCGATCCCCAGCGCTTTCCTAGTGGGATTAAACACCTAGCTAACTTCGTGAGTTTAGAGCTTATTCTTTATTTGTTATGGCTTTATGAAGGCTTATTGTGAAACAGACCACATGATGCTTTGAAAATGTAATGGTGCCTCAACAATAAAATTATGGTGCTTGCCAGATGCAATTATTATCAGCCTATAAACATTTCACAATAGCTCCCAGGGCCTATCTTGATAACAGTTTTTGACTGAAACCACCAAGTCTCCTATGTGAGAAGATTGTGACATGCATGCTTGTCTTTCCACATCAGCATGAGGGGCTACACACAGTTATACTATACTATTAAGTATATAATTGAAAATGAATTTTAAAAGATAAAAGCAAATATTCTGGAGACTATTGAGAACAAATGAGGCCCGATAGTAGCAAAGGTAATACAGCAGATTTTATTCAGTACTGCAGGAAAAAAGGTCATATTCTAAACCGGATGGACAAGTGAGATTCTACAACCAATGAGCAAATACTGGGAGTTCAGTAGCTAAGGAGATATCAAGAGTCAGAGGATAGGATAACTTACTGAGATCCTTGTTTTTAACCCAGCTTACCCAGACAGACACCAGGAAGGCCAAGACTGGAAGAGAGTCAGAGAGGCTTAACTGAAATGTCATCACCCTTTCTCAAGACAAATCTATCACTGTTTAGAAAAGAGACTATTTAGGATCCCATGAGGAACATTTAAGTGGTCAGAGCCTTTTCCTCGCTTCTGTGCTACAGTTCACATGCATAGTTAGAACTGCCTTAGCAAAACTGGACAGTTGGTTCCCTGCTTCCAACAAACTCAGCTTAAAAACTGAAGTGCTATAAGGAACCAAGTCCCCAAGACCTGGAGAAGCACACATCTCTGCTTAGTCTTAGTAAGTGGCTCTCTCACCATTTTTTAACTACTTCCTGGTTGATTTTCTATTGTGGTCCATCTTTCTTTTCATTTTAGGTCCACAGCAAAGGATTGAAGTTAGGGATTTATGCAGATGTTGGGAATAAAACCTGTGCGGGCTTCCCCGGGAGTTTTGGATCCTATGACATTGATGCCCAGACATTTGCTGACTGGGGTGTAGATCTGCTAAAATTTGATGGTTGTCACTGTACCAGTGTGGTATCCTTGGCAGATGGTATGTTTCTCTTTTTTTAAATTGCATCTTAAAAATTATGTTAAAATCAACAAAGTCAAAATGACGTATAGTGCATGTGACTGTGTATTTGTGGGGGGTGTATGTGCTATAGAGCCTGCTAAGTCAGAGGACAACTTGCAGGGATCAGTTCCCTCTTTCCATCCATATGAGTCCCAGGGATCAAACTCGGGTTGTCAGGGTTAGCAGTAAGTACCTTTGCTAGCCGAACCATTTCATTAGCCTAAATGGTATGTTTTCTTCAAGAGATTTAGCCATAATTCTTTCCTGGCCTTTTGGTTAACATCAAGTGAAAGATCTAGCAAGACACAAGAACTTGAGGCCATGCTCAAGCTGAGCCTCCAAAGAGCTAATCTCTCCCTGTCTTTTTTTTTCTTTCTTTTTCTGTGTAGCCCAGGAGGTCCTGGAACCAGCTCTGTAGATCAGGCTGGCCTTGAATTCACAGAAATAGCCATTCCTCTGCCTCCTGAGGGCTGGGATTCAAAGTGTGTGCCACTACTGTCCAGCCAAAGAAGTTGGCTCCATCATTCATTCATCTAACATGAAATTCATACATGCCTACCATGGCACATGGCATATACTGTGCACTTTTGATTCAAGGACCTTGAGAATACATTATAATTATTAATTATAACTAGATCTGACATTGTGAGAACCCAGATAAAGAAGCATCTGATCCCTGCCTTTGCTCTCTGTGCCTAGTGTCTCTGTACCACCTCCTCAGAGCAACCCAGTAGTCACAATTGAAGCAGTTTTAAGCAGAGAGCAACCTGTCCCTGTCACTACTTTACCCCCTGCTTTCCCTTATTTTACCCATTGTTTTCCTCATACAGGTTATAAGTACATGTCCTTGGCCTTGAACAGGACTGGCAGAAGCATTGTTTACTCCTGTGAGTGGCCTCTTTATTTGAGACCCTTTCATAAGGTGAGCTAATGAGCCCAGAATCTAAACTTCAGAGCTTTGAGTACAAAGATGCACTTCTCACCATCCCCACTGCTTGTGATTCTGGCCTAAGCTTCTACCAACCAGGAAACCATCTTTGAGTTTTCCTCTTCTTTCACCATTCACATCCTGTCCACCAGCAATCCTGCCAGCATTCACTCCGAAGACTCTCTTGGTCTCAGTCACTTGCTGTCATTCCATCCACACTCATGTCACCCAGCCTGCTTTGACAGCCTCCTCCCTCTACTTCTGCTCCTTTCCTACCCACACCATTTTCCAGACAGCAACAGAATTGTCTCCTGAAAACTGTCAAGGGGCTCCCGTCTGTCTCCTCCTTCGAATGTACCTGGCTTTCCATTGCACTTGGAATAGAATCAAACTCCATCAACATGCCTCTTGCCTGCCTCTAGCCTCCAGCAGCTCTTTCCAGTACAGCACTTTTCCTTTCTGTACATCATATACCTTATCTACGCCATTGTTTTCTATTCACTGTGCAAGGATGGTGATTGTCACACAAACACATGTTCATATAAGCCTATGATGACGTACTTGCTTATTGTTTCTTCCATGTCTTTCCCCAAGATTTTAAAAACAGTTGGCTTAATTAACATTGAAATCTGACCAGATGCTCCATGCTTGGGTCTTCTCTACTTCAAAATAGCCTTCTGCCCATTCACTGTCTAGGCATTAACTGTTTAGTTTTCGAGGAGGGTAGGTCTTTAAGTATTTATGAAATGAATGTATGTTGTTTTCTTCAACTATAGATAGTCTAACTTTTTCTTCAGCATTTTAGACCTTGGATGTCATACCTGTGAATCTACACACTGGTTCATTCCACAATTTACTTATTTCAGATTCCGATTTTATCATGTTCGATAGTATCCCATGTAACTTTACAGACCTTACTTTTACCATTTAGGTCACTGTAATTAATTTATTAGCAACATGGCTATCTTAGGCATGTTTACACATTAATGTGTAAAGATCTTTCGTAATGCCAGTACTCAGACACACTTCAGTGCATGTCCAACATAAATAGTATTAAAGTCACTTTATAAACAGGTACTTAAAATTACATGGCCTACTTAGATGAAGTGAACATCTTCTGTTGAAATTCCCTTACATTTAGAACTCCAAATGATGGTCTGGCTTTGTTATGGGAGGCTTTTGATCTGTAGATCAGCAAAATCTGACAGGAAAGTTAAAACTATAAAGAATTCTGTCTTTTTACAGCCCAATTACACAGATATTCAGCATTACTGCAATCATTGGAGAAATTTTGATGATGTTTATGATTCCTGGGAAAGCATAAAGAATATCTTGGCCTGGACAGTAATTAACCAGAAAGAGATTGTTGAAGTCGCTGGACCAGGGGGCTGGAATGACCCAGACATGGTAAAGACCTGAACTCTCCTCATTTACAAGGTAGCTTTTTAATGTTGGTGTCTAGATCTGAAACTAGGGCCTTGCACAAGCCAAGCAAGTTTTCTGGCCATACGCTGAGCCCTGGGAAGAGGCCTTCTGTGAGTATTTACGTCACCATGCTGTAGAAAATGGTTTTTCTCAGTCAATTATTTAGGACAGTTTTAAATGTTTCAGCAGGCAATGTATAGTTGCTTGGAGTCTCAGAACTCCAGAGGATAAGACAGGACAGTTGCTCCAAATTCAAGGCCAAAAGGTTAGCTTGGACCTTATCTCCAAAAAAAGAAAAGAAAAAACAACTATTGAGGGGGTCCCTGCAGGTATCCAAACAGGGAACTGAACCCACCAAAGAGATAAGAATGAAAACCAGGTGCATATTGACTTTGTCAACCTGGATCAGACTTTGGGGAGTCTAACTCCATGTAGTTCATTGCCAGCATATTTAAAACACAGTGCCATTTGGGAAAAGGTTTCCAGGCAACTGTCTGCTTCTAGGTCCACAATAAAGCTCAAGGTGTGGCTACATAGGAACTCTTACACAGTCCTTGTGACCCCGAGACTGGGTTGTATAGCTAAGAGGCCTAGAATCTAGTGTCATCTCTGACCAATAGCACAGAAGTCAGCAGGCCATAAAGTACACGTGACAGCTCCCCTAAGGACGGGTAAGGGTCTAAGGGAGGGAAGGGTGTGAGACAATCATTCTGGAGGATTTGGGTGAGGTCTGCCTCCATTGATAGCAAACAGGTCAAAATCTACTCCCAGCCTTCTGGGCAGGAAAACTGACGTTTTATCTCCTCTGTTGAGAAGAGGTCCAAGTGTGTTTAAACATTCCTGGATTTTCAGACAAGGACCTCTGTGTCCCCAACAAACAACAGAAACCCAATCAGTTGACTAGTCTCCCGTCTGACTTACTCTACCCTTTGTCCTAGTTAGTGATTGGCAACTTTGGCCTCAGTTGGGACCAGCAGGTAACGCAGATGGCCCTCTGGGCTATCATGGCAGCTCCTCTACTCATGTCCAACGATCTCCGACAAATCAGTTCTCAATCCAAAGCTCTACTTCAGAATAAGGATGTAATTGCCATCAACCAAGACCCCTTGGGCAAGCAGGGGTACTGTTTTAGAAAGGTAAGTAATGCCTCTTGGGAGAAAATTGGCCAGGAACATATTCTCGTGCATTTAAGTGCATGATTCACAGTATTTTATGGTGACCTTTTAATACTTAAGTACAAAATTATCTCAAGTCTAACTGCTAAAAGAGGACACAACTGACCTTTTTCTCTGTTATTTTTCCCTTGAGCTTGATAATGCAGTGGTTAATAATAAGGCCTTTGCCAGAACTATTATTTTTAAAAGACAAAATTTTTCTGTTGTAGTCCTCGCTGTCCTGGAACTAGCTCTGTGGGCCAGGCTTTGTGTGGGGTATCCACCAGAGAAGACTACTCTGACACAGATTTAAACCAATGGAGTCTTTATTAGCCAGCTGACAACTACACTCGAGTGTTTGGAATCCCAGTGTAGCCGAGCCTTTATCAGGGTGAGCTTTTAAACATAAACCCACACCCTGGGTGGGCGTGCTTCAATTAATGAGAACACTTAGCCAGAACTGGAACTACAGAAGCTAAAAGACAAGGTACATCTAGAGACTTTCCTAGCAGTATATGAACTTTGGTGGATGAGGTCTTTTTTGTTTTTTAAAACAGTTTCTCATTTAGCCCGGACTATACTGAAACTCCTTCCTTAGACCAGGCTGGCCTTGAATCAGCCTCTGCATCCTGAGTGCTGGGATTAAAAGGTGTGTGCCACCACACCTAACATGACTTTTAAATTTCTAAAATACACTTTGGGCTAACTTTCATTCTTTTCTCCAAGTGCGTGATAGTTCTGCTAAGAAGGCTGAGTATCAAATACGGCTAGTGATGAGGTTACCACATGTTCACACGTCTTTTCTTGGCTTTTCAGGAAAACCACATTGAGGTTTGGGAACGGCCACTCTCAAACTTAGCCTGGGCTGTGGCTGTGCGAAACCTGCAGGAGATTGGTGGGCCTCTTTCTTACACCATCCAGATTTCTTCCTTGGGTCGAGGACTAGCCTGCAATCCTGGCTGCACCATCACTCAGCTTCTCCCCAAGAAAGCACATCTAGGCTTTTATCAATGGACTTTAACCTTAAAAACTCGAATAAATCCCTCAGGCACTGTTTTGCTTCGGTTAGAAAGATAATCTATCTTTAAAGGCAGAGATCTGCATAAGTGCCGGGTTTTGCTGAAGACCAAACTATTTCCCTTTAAAACAAGGTAGGCGTTTGAAATTAAGTGGGTACTCCTGTGCCAGGCACGGTAACAGATGCTTCCCGTATACTGGTTGATTTTAACTGTCACGGCCAAGTCAAAACAAAAGACCCTTTAAATTGATTTTTATTTTGTGTGGTTCAAGTGTTTTGCCTGTATGAGTTCCACATGCACACCTGGTGCTCAGAAGTCAGAAGAGCATAGGCTCCTCTGGAGCCGAACTCCAGCCCTCTGTAAAGAACAAGTGTTCCCAATCACTGAGCCAGCTCTGACAGCCAGAGCCAGGAGGCTAAAGCTAAGCCAACTAGACACAAATCACTATATGGGGGTACTTAGTATGGACTATGTACCCTATACTCTGAATGTGTACAAAAATATCTATCTGAAATATTGAAGGCATCAAATGAAACCCAGACATGGGTGAGAAACACAGCGTGCAGAATGCAGAATAATTCCCAGGGAAGGCCAACAACTACTAACTAGTCCCAGGGGATCTCACCTCCCTCAGTTATTTGTAGACTAGTTTTACTGCTGATAGAAAAAGCCAGTATGGTGGCATTCTGAAATGCCTCTAATTTCAGGATTCAGGAGGATGAGGCTTGTCTACAGAAATGCTGGGGGGGTGTAGAATTGAAGGGGGCATTAAATCTAAAACAAGGAATGCATATATAATGAATGTATCACTATGCTCCCAGATCTCCTGAAGCGTGCATTTAAAGCTTTACAGCCACCCATCACTCCAGTTGTGTTACTGGCCTATACCTGAAAATCCACATCTGGGGGTGGGGCAGGTGTGGGATACAGAATACTTGAAGGGTGGACCCGGAGGGGGACAAAGTCTGGACTGTAAAAAGATTAAAAAATAAAAGATTTCAAAAGTCAATTTCTGAAAGCTTTAATTTATTCCCTCCCCAAAGACAAAGAGGGTAAAAGGTCACAATTTCATTGTCTTCATAACAAAATCGGCTTAGAACTGGATCACCTGGCCCTGTAAACAGAACAGAAAAACAAAATGTGTTTTGTAACTTTTAAGGAACCTTTATACATAAACCATAGCCCTGGGTTCAATCCTAGCCACAAAAGTCTTAGAAGCCATTTCTTTTAGATACATCAGTGCTCAAAATTTTGGATGTGTCAATAAAGCATATGCTAGATTCAGAAGACATAAAAATAAAACTTCTGTTCCCCGGCATTTTAGATGTGGGATATATAACTCAGCTGCGGACAATTATCTTGGAGGGTGCCCTATGGTACAGAGGCCTGAAACATTAACTCTACAAATAAAGATTTACATTCAAAAAAGGAGGGTACCTTTCTCTTCTTGTCGCCTCCCAGTTCAAAATGCTTGCACCTCTTAATAGCCAGCATCCTCTTGGATCTGCAGTTGGATTCAACGCATTCCAATCGAAGCACAATCTTCTTTGTAGTTTTAGCCTAGAAAAGATAATATAGTCAAATTCCTCGCAGAATTACATTTTGTTTCCACTTGTATTTAGCTATGGAGTCTAAAATTAAAAGCCTGTGATTTTAAGAGAAAACCTAACAAAATGGAAGCAGTGCATGGAGGTACACACTTGTGGTTCCCAGAGGCAAGGTACAGCCTGTGCTACAGTGTCAAAAAAAAGCTACTTTAAATTTGTAGCCTTCTAGGTTACTTTGTTTTTCCAGACAGGGTTTCTCTGTGTAGCCCTGGCTGTCCTGGAACTCACTCTGTAGACCAGGTTGGCCTCGAACTCAGAAATCCACATGCCTCTGCCTCCCAAGTGCTGGGATTAAAGGCGTGCGCCACCACCGCCCGGCCTCTAGGTTACTTTTATTTTTAGTAGTTGAATCAAATAAAAGCCAGCCAAATTCATGCCAACTAGGAAATAAAACTTAAGACTGGACATTTATCAACCTATACTTTTCTGGACTGTTGAGTACACTCACTCCCCATTAATAAATCAACTGAGTTCACGATTTGGGCAGGAGTTTTGCTGCTCTTTTTGCAACTTGAAAGTTGAAATGTATCAATTTTCCACACAAGTTGGCTGGACATTTAAATGAATGTTTCCACTACCCTACAAACCCAAGCAGCTTACACGCTGTCTTTAAGTTCTACGACTTAAAAGACCGAGAAATCCCAGCCTTCCATGGCAGTACAGGGAATCCAACCTGCCTTTGTAATCAGTAACAACTCCACCACCAAGCCTCAGCAACAAACGGCAGTTTTTGCTGCAAGTGCTGGGGATTCAGACGCAACCATAAACAAGTCTTCTTGATATACACATAATTCTTAGGACACATTCCTTCCTTTCTGCCTCTTTAAGGGGTACAGCAAATACTGAGGATTCCAGTAATCACTAACCTTTTTGCGGAAAATAGGCTTAGTCTGACCACCGTAGCCACTCTGTTTCCTGTCATAACGCCGCTTTCCTGGGGAAAAAAAAAAGTTACTTGTTATGGCACACTACAGGTCGTAAGTCAAAATAGTCACAAGGAAAAGTCTCGGGTTTAAATTTGAAGCTGCCCCGCATTAGGAAATAATCCTACCGAAGGAGAGGGGGCATACCTGGACTTGTAGTACATTGCATGCCACATCAAAACCAAATTATTGAGTCTGGCATGCCAGGGAACAAGTACAACCCTAACTCTTGAGGCTGGGACAGGAAGATTGCTTATTCCAGGCCGGCCCGCCTAGAGAGGGGAGGCTCAGGTCTTTATTTCCCAACAACTAACTCCCCATCCCACAACCAACTTACACTTAAGCAGCTTACCCTGGGCATACAAAGAATCTTTGCCCTTCTTGTACTGGGTCACCTTGTGGGGTTGGTGCTTCCCACATTTCTTGCAGAATGTCCGGCGGGTCTTCGGAACGTTCACCTAGTAAAAATAAAAGTTTTCGGACCACAATGGCCGAGAGTCCTCGCTGGATGCAAACAAAACTAATTTACTCTACAACTACTCACTAACACACAACGACCATGTAGCTCTAAAAGGCGTTGCAGTCACACGCGCCATCGAACAGCGAATCCACCCACAGCTAAGTCACACCATCAAGTCAATTCCTCCACCCACAACTCTGTTCCCTCTGTGTCGCTCTCTGCTATGCTAGGTTTCTTGGGTACATCGGGGTCATGCTAGAGCCCGGATGTACCCTGGGATGGTACTGTACTCTCTGGGTACAAGGATTAAGCTGGATGCTATCAAAGCTCAACAGACGATCATACCATGTTCGCAGGAGCGCTATCAGCTCAGAAAGAGAGAGGCGCGAGCAGCAACGGAAGTTTATAGGCGGTGCCTGGGTGCACTTCCTCAGAGCCGTGGGAAACAGCGACCATAGAGTCTGTCTGTAGGGATCTCAGCACAGCGCCCTCTTACGGGTGGATGATTTGTCTTAGCTGCAGACGCGAGTTTCAGCAGAGGCTCCGCCTAGGGTCTGCAGCTCTCTGCTCCACTTCCTCCTGCCCAGCGCCAGTAACTGTTGGTAGACGTTGCAATTTAGTAGCTTACGCGAAGAAAGCAGTTCTCTTCCCAGACTAGTGTTGGAGCAGAACCTGGACTAGGATCAAGTGGAGGGGTCCTTCACCTCAGCAAAACATTCTTATTCCACTTCCAAGGAGACTGGGATGATCTTTCGCACCAAAGTGTGGCTCAAGGAAGCCCTGGGACGGAGCTAATTGCTTCAGTTCATTTCCCATGTGATCAATGGGTCCACATGTTTGTTTACTGTCTATTCTGTTTCGGGCAGTGTTGTAGGAGCCGAACAAGGTAATTGAATGTGCTCATCAATGTCCAGTTCCAGGCTAAGTACATTGAAGAAAAGGAACAGTAACAGCAGTGAGCTGCCTTTTAGCTGAGGAACTAAATTGGCTGATTTGCCTCTGAAAACTGGCAATGAATTTACCCAGCTTCTGAAGTACCTCAGGTCAACAAAGAAAACATACTTTGGCACTTTGCTTTCCAGAATACGTGGCAGCAGGCATGCATGACATTTCAAGATAGTCCAGCAGAGAGAGGCTGAAGGGTACTGAATTTTAAAATAGATTCTCAGAGTAATTCTAGGAGAAAGATGATAATGCTACTTCCATTTTCCAGTCGAGGAAACCGGTGGTGTTTTCCAGTGGCATGTGAAACCATTTGTCCAGTGTCAGTAGCAGTGTATTCAGAAGGCACACCCCACGTGTTATGACTCCAGAACCTAGTTTCCTTTTAACATCACATAATATTACTATCATGGCCTGTGTATTATAACAGCCATCTTTGTGACAAAGAGGGCCTCACTAATCCTAGGCTACCTTTAAAGTCACCTACGTAGCTGAAGATGGTTGTGAATTTCTGATCCTTGTCCTGAGTGGTGGAGATTGCAGATGCAACTGTGCCTGGTTTATGCCTGCCTCTTTAAATCCTATCCATTTCAGGAGCTGCTTACTATTACCAGTATTCACCAAATGAGGAGACTGAGGCACGTGAGGCCTTAAATGCACTTATCCAAAGGTCGCACACATGGTTATTTTGAAGCTGGAATTTGATCATAAACCATTTAGTATGATATAGCCCTAGCCTTAGCCAGTATATATTACACAGAGAAAGAGAGGCAATTGCAGGTAGACAAATGGGCCAGAATGCAGAGGGAGGCAGCAGTGGCCAAGGAGCTAATGGTAGGAGACCCTGAAGTATCTGGCTTGCATAATGCTCCAGAAATAAGCTGACACTTCATTTACCCCCATTTCTGTTGGGTGATCTCCTGGGGTTAAGGTAATAATAAGGCCATTATCTGCTACATTTCTTTACCAATCCACCATTTGATGTCCAGCAAGATTTTCTTCTCTCTGGTTAAAAAGTTTCACTGGACTTTAGGGAGTTTCTAAAGTTTTTATATGTTTGGTTTTGTTTTACATGTAGGAGTTTCTAAAGTTTTTATGTGTTTGTTTTTGTTTTACATGTAAGTGATCTGGAGATGAGAAGACAACTAGCCCTCTTCAGCTACTCAAACTTGGTTCTTTTTATCATTCCCTGTGTGGTGTAGTTGGGGGGAATTTTTATTTTAAAATATTTAATTGACAAAATTGCATGTGTTTCAGGTGTATAATGTCATGGTATGCACTCATCTTGTATAATAACAGCCATAGTCAAATTAACACATACATCACCATCAATAGTTTTGTGTGTGTGTGTGTGTGTGTGTGTGTGTGTGTGTGTGTGTAGGTTGAAGACACTTAAGTCTGCTCTTTTATCCAGCCTCAAGTACGAAATCGAGTACTAATACAGTCTCCACATTGCACATTAAATCTCCAGAAGTTACTCGTCTTATAGCTCACAATTTGTTTAGCACTATTTCTTTTTCTGTTTTCTACATGTCTGTGCTCATTACTTTCCCCTAAAATGAAGCACTGAGAACTAAAGACAGGACTCTAGTTAGAGTCTTACGTTCTTGGTACTTCAAAACTAGAAGAGATTCGCTTTCCTCTAGATACTTTACTTCTAGGAAGAAAAATAAGCTCAATGTCTTAACTTTCCTCTCAGCCATTTTTGCTTCGGACTTGCCATGTCTTTTAGTTGCTGTCACAAAGCCCAGGTAGCATTTTCACAGGTACCCCAGCCACACACCCTACTTCTACCTGGAGATATTTGAATTTTAAAGTTGGAACCTAGTTGTGAGATGGCACCCTTCACCCTGGAAAACACATTGTTGAGTTTGACCTCTTAAGCCAAATGACGAAGGTCTTTTTGAATATTAATTGCACGGATTCATCAAGTACACAGCCCTTCATTATTTATACAACACTCTAATTAGGCTACTTTCTCTATCTTCCTCATAACTGTTTACTACAGACAGCACCAAGATCAGAACCTTATATCACATTGTATTTAAGTGTATGCATGTGTGCACGCCACAACATGAGTGTGGAGGTCACGAGGACCACTAAGGGAAATCACTTCTCTCCTTCCATGGAGAGAAACAAGTGCTTTACCTGCTGATCCATCTCCATGGGGAATAATTTAAATGTTCATTAGCTTATTTGTTCGCACTAGTTTAGGATATTCCTATTGGTATGAATGAGGGTACTAGGTTGTGACCAAAAGGTGAAAAAGTTCCTATCTTTATTCTGTCTTCCGCCTTTGCCTCCCTGTCTAATTTCCCCACAGTGCTGTTATTAACTCCCAATTCCCACCCTAAATGGACCTTTTGAAATGATGGGGCACGTGACAAGAAGCATCTCACTGAAGAAAAACAGAGGTATGGTGAATGTCTATGGACAATCCACTGATGACTAGAACAGCTACTGCATGTGACCAAGGAAAGGCCATAACTTGTCAATAAAGTAGGGAGAGCCATACAACACCTGGTGCCCATTGAGCTATACCAATGTAATGATTTACCAATCTGCTGTTCTACAAATGCTTTTTTAAAAAAAATCCTAGTGTTTTCCAAATTCTGACCAATTTTTGGGATCAGTAATGTTTCTGTATTAAAGTGTAATGTCTCTGTAAAGCAATATGAAAGTGACCCATGAGGGAAGATGGACAAGATCAGTCACTGGGGCTGTTGCCACCATCATGTGGCAAATACTGGCTACATTTTTTTAGGGGAATCCTCACAGAGAAGATGGAAACTGAGACACAAACTCGGGACCTGCTGAAGGAACATTCAGGCTTCAAAGAACACATCTAGTCTTGTTTACTAGTTGACAGAATCAAATAAAATATTATACCTTGTTTATCTCGGAGGGAAAAAAATGAGACAGAATTTCTTATGTTGTCCAGGCTTTGAACTGGTGATCGTCCTGCCCCCATCACCCCAGTAGCTGGGATTATAAGTTTGTTTCATCGTGGCTTAGCTCATAAGGCTGAATTTTGAAGGTAGAATATTCACAAAAGAACATTTGAAAAAATGGGGAAGGGCACAAGTCTTTGTGTGGGCTTATATTCAGGCGTCTTTATCTGCAGAAGAAAAATGCTTTCTTAGAAAATGACTCAGCAGGGAAGTCTTGTCTCTACCTCTGTCAGGCTATGTATTTCAGGATCTCTGAATGAGCCTTCTTTGTCCTCCAAGTTGAATTGTGTGACCCTGACTCCCCTACTGAGGCCACAGGAGAGCTCAAAGACACTGGCATCTCTCTTCTTCCGAGGCTGATCATCCCCCACAGTCCTCCAGGTATGTCATCCCTTTGCCCCAGGGAGGGTAGTCTGATGACCTGTTTGTTCAGCCCAGCTCCATCATCTTAGGGGACTCAACAACCCCAGTAATGGGAAGAAAGAGCCTCTCAGAGCTGGACTCTATGAGTGTAAGAGGTCCCAGGCAAATGCAGGGTGGGGGATGGCAGAATAGGGACAGCAGCTCGGAACCAGATACCATATTGCTAAGAAGAAGAAAAAAAAGGGCATTGGTTTAAGTCAGGAAACAAAAAAAGGGAACTGAGTGTCTGTGAAAGGGTGGGGTTTGCTCAGACTGTCCTTCCTCTCTGGACTGTAAGAATATGTCTCCAGGGCCAGAGTCTTCAGAGATCGAGTCCCACCTTCCAAGTCCCGGCATCTCACTACGTCTGGGGAGCTACCTGCATTAAATCAGAACTGAGGTGGGTCTGGGGTGAAGCAGGGCCTGGGCAGCAGCCATAATTACTTCTGTTGGAATCCTCAAACGTCGGACAGGAAGCATGGCTGGTGCCATATATTTACTGGTGGAGGCGGCTCATGGAGAGTGGGAGTGTCACCAGCAGAAGGCCCCGGTTCCCTTCCAATGATGGAGGGAATATAAAGGTCTTCTGAAGACAGCGAGTGTGGTGGGGTGGTTATAGGAAGAGGAAAGAGTGACCCGAGGTGACCATCTAAAAGGTAGCAAATGTTGGAAAGGGAGCCCTGCAGCTCCCGATGGGAAAGAGAGCAGTACGGTGAAAGCCAGCCATTTTCACCCAACAGGAAATGTATCCTTGTATCAATGAGAACCTTAGAAGAAGGAATTCTAAGAGGTCGCTTAATCTGCAAACACTAAAATAGCTCATGTGTCTCAATGCGGCAGTGCTAACTGGGGAAACGTCTGTGTTACATAGGGTGGAGGCAACTTGTCTTGGCCTGCCACAGGCCAAAGAGTACCAGGAGCTGGCTCATAGGAAAGATTGTGTGGAGGCTGTGGCAGCCTCGTGGTAAGAGTGGGTAGGAAACAGAGCCAGCGGAACGCAGCCTTTGCCTCAGCCGAGGCAGTGTGACCAACCCGTAAGGGCTCCGGAAAGGTTTTTCCTCTTACAGTTACCTACCATGTGCATGGCTGCCTTTTGTCTTGGCTTCATTATTTCTCCTCTCATTTCCTTTCTGCTCCCTCTCCTTCCTCTTCCTTTCCCAGCCAGTATCCCCTGATCCAGAATCAGCACTTAATGGCTTTTAAGTTACATCAAATTTGTCTTGCTCCTTTCTCCTCAGGCTTCATTGTCTTTTCTCTTACCCCCTCCCCTCCTGCCTGTTACTTTGCTCTGGAAGATTATTGGCAGGACTTCAAGTGGAAATAAATGTAAAGTGGTTAAGGTCCCTGGCAAGAATAAGTGCGGGAATCTCAGCAGTCATTACTAGTTTGGTTCCACTGAGCCCTACCAGTGCCCAGTAGGGTTGGCCTAGGGGCAAACAGAGTGAGATTTTTTGACTCTGCTCAGATTAAGCTGATGGAGACATTCTGAAATGAGCCTCCAGACATACAATGGAATCATATCCTCCTCACTACCCAGCTCTCGAGGTTAGAAGGTTTAACCCATGCCAAGCATTTCCAGGGACAGTGCAGCAGCGGTCCAGAGGCTGAGGGTGGGGTGGATGTATGCAGCTCAAGGCTGATCTATCCTCTTTGCTGTTAGGTGAATGCCTTAGCTCTGGTCCTCCCCTCATCTTGCATGCCACACTCCCGAAGTAAGGGCGCTGTTGCCTTTCTCAATTATTTGAAATGAGCCACAAAATGCAAATTGTCATGGAAACCTAAAGTATTACAGCTATGCAGTATCCCTTAAGGCTTCCCTTATCCACTGTAGACTGTTTATCTTTTTATTTGGAAGTAAGGTCTTGCCTACCTAGCCAAGGCTATGTAGCCCAGAATAGTCTCAGACTTGTGAGCCTTCTGCCTTACTCACCTGCATGCTGGGATTACATGAGGACCTTGCCACATCCACCTGACTTCTATTTTATTTAGGCTGTTTAATCTATTTGCTTGCGCAAAAAACCTGAAATGCCTGTGGCTTATTGCTGTTGCTGATGTTTGTTTAGAATCTTTGCAAATGCCTTATGGGGTAGAAGTAGTGTAACTTTCTATCTACTTGTAGGGTCTTGGTGCAGTTTAAACAGGCACTATGATTTGTTGTTTCCATCTGAGCAAATTTCCTATAAAGTATCTTGTCAGTGGTCTGGAGCCATAGCAGGAAGTCACTTAGATATAAGGGGGAAGATATGTCTTCTGAAACCCAAAGTTTGGACAGTCTCCAAACAGTCATCTGTATCGATGTCTCTACTCTTCCCCCAGCGATGCTGAGGTCTCAACGGCTAATCCCTGAAGATAAGGGATGGCTAGAATTCAGAGCATAACAGAACACAAGCGCTGGAGGTAGTGGCACACACTTGTAATCCCGGCACTCATTAGGCCGGAGGGTTGCCTGGAGTTCCAGACCAACCTAAACTACAGAGGAAGACCTTGTTTCCAGGAGGAGTAGGGAGGAGGAGGAGAAGGATGAGGAGGAAGGAGAGGAAGAGGAGGAGGAGGAGGAGGAAGTAGTTGTTGTTATGGAGGAGACTTTGACTTTTTTTTTTTACTCCAAACCTGCTTGGTTATGCATGAAGCCATCAGGGGAGGGGGAGGGGACACACCTCTGAGGAGCCTGAAACAATTGGGCCACGTGTAACTTTCAGTTTGTTATGGAGCATCATCTTAGAACTTTATAAACCTGGAGTGTCCAGCCACAGGCATTCCTGCCCACTGCCCACTCTCCGAAAGCCCTCTTCAAATAAGGCTCAAGATGCAAACCCTTCGGGTTACACTCCGTATTTGAACCCCAGCTGTTCTCACTGCAGACCCTCACCAAAAAGAAAATAAAGCCTCACTCCTATAGGGACACTGCAGAGAGTTATGAGGAATTGAGTTTTAGACAAATGGAGGATTAAAATAAACTGACTCTGTGAAAAAGTTAGTGTAGAATAAAGCCAGAGTTAAAAAAAAATTACTGAAAGTTACATGAAAATGAAGTAAAGATGTAGAGGAAGAAAAACTCAGTGTCTCAAAGGCTGCTGTTAGGAGCAGAAATTGGTACACTATTTCTAGAGAGTAGTTTGGTAATATGTAGCAAGATGCAAAATGTACACACAATTTTTCACATCTCTTTATATATTGTATATGTGTGTGTTTATGGTATGTGTGTCTGTTTGTATCTGTGTATATATGTCTTTGTGTACATGGTGTGTGTGTGTATGTGGTTTCATGGTGTACATGTGTATATGTATTTGTATGTATATGTCAGTACATATATAATGTATGTGCCTGTATTGGAGGTGTGTGTGGGTATTTTTGTGTGTGTGTGTGTGTGTGTGTGTGTGTGTGTGTCTGTATGTGTGGTGTCTGTATGGTGTGTATGCATGCACAAGTGTGTGCTGATGCCTTCAGAGAGTGTCAGAGTTACAGGATGCTGTAAGTGACTTGATATGGATGCTGGAAACTGAAATCGGGTCCTCTGGAAGAGCAGCAAGCACCCTTCTTACCTGATGAGCCATCTCTCCAAGTCTTCCTCATCATTAGTATTATTGTTGCTGTTCTTTCTCTTGTTATTTAGATTTTGAGACAGGGTTTCACTGTGTAGCCCAGGCTGACCTTAACCTCACTATGTGATCCTCCTGTCTCAGCTTCCTGAGTGGTGAGATGGATGGTACTCATACTTCACAGTCATGGCTAGGAATAATGGTAAACAAGACTGCTAGAACCTTTTTTGAAGCAAGATGGATGTTGCATGAATGGATGAATGGCTATATGGATAATTTTAAATATAGGCAAACTACACATGATATGTGCAATATGATTCCAACTATCAAAAGACAGGTGCACAGAAGAAAAATGAAAAAGATGCCAAAATTCTAACACATCTATCTATATAAAGTTTGTAATTGATTTTTTAATTTTTAATATTCTTAAACTTGAAACATTTTCTACAATGAATTTACATTATTTTGACATAACAGGGAAAAATAAATGTTTAACCAAAGGGAAACAAAAATTATGGAAAAATAAGCCTGATATGATGGAAGTCTTCATCATGAATTTGGTCACCTGTAGTGCTAACAAAGTAAGTAGATTTCAGTGGAGTGTTTCCTGAGAACTTATGGCTAACAACTGGGTTGCTTTGATACTGTGGACTTGATATTGTAAAGACCTTTCTTTCTGTCTGGGCATGATGATACATACCTTTAATTCCAGCACGTGGGGAGGCAGAGGCAGGGGAATCTTATGAGTTTAAGGACAGCATGATCTACGTTGTGAGTTCCAGGACAGCCAGGGCGATGTAGTGATACCTTCTCAAAGAAATGAGAAAAAGAAGAAAAAGAAATGAAAAGAAAGCCGGGCGGTGGTGGCGCACACCTTTAATCCCAGCACTTGGGAGGCAGAGGCAGGCGGATTTCTGAGTTTGAGGCCAGCCTGGTCTACAGAGTGAGTTCCAGGACAGCCCAGGCCACACAGAGAAACCCTGTCTCAAAAAAAAAAATGAAAAGAAAAAAGAAAAGAGCCAGTGGGTTTAATATCACCTCATAAACTGGGTGTAGGGATGCAGGCCTATATAAACACTCAGTGGGTGGAGGAAAGAGAAGATCAGAAGTACACAGTCATCCTTGACTACATAGAAAGTTTAATAACATCCTCAGCTACATGAACCTTGTGGGGGGGTGGGAAGGGGATATCAACCTAAATCAACCTGGGAAGTAATAGCATGCTACGGAAACGGCAAGATACAGCAGGAGCTACAGATGGATGAAGATAGACAAGGTACAATTTACACATATTAGTTTCATTATGTTCGATGTCAAGAACAAATGAAAGAACCCATGGAAGATGTTGGTCAGAAGCTGGGATGTGTGGCTCAGTGGCAGAGCTCTAGCTTAGCATGCACAAGGTCTGAGCTTCATTCCCGGTAGTACAAACATAAATGATGAAATAATATAAAGTGCCTGACTGGTAGACGACACTAGAACGGGAGTTCTTTTCCATTTCGTTATGGAAAAAAAAATTGAAATAGCCAGATGCTTGATGACCAATTACCAAGAGCTTTAAAGGAGAAATAATGAGAAAATGCTACTTCTTCGATATTCTGGTTAAGTGGTTCTATTGGAGTACTGGTGACTCACCGCTCTCTCATCGGTTGTCTTCCATCATAGGCAAGCTGGGTCATTTACTGCATATTGCTTCAGTGTTGCTTCTAGTTAGTGTTTCATCTTATCATAAACAAGGATAATTGCCAGTAATGCTTTCATTTATTGACTCTTCAAGTGCTATTAATATTAATGCCTCGGTGTAGTGCAGTTTGTATGATAACTGAACTCTTACTAATAGGCTTCCTCTTTTTAAATTCTGCTGCTGCATATAGAGCTGAGAGGCTGCAAAAAGGTGGCTATGTGTATTTCTTGTATTTGGATTTTAATATTGTTATAACATTGAAACTATGTGTCACACAAACAAGTCAGATTTTTGCCCCCTTTTTTTAATCACCTGAATGAACCTCTCTCAGTATGTGTGACATTTCTGTTACTTCTGTTTCCACTGCGTCTCTCACCCCCTGACTAACACCTGCCAGGTCAGCTTTCATCATGCATATTTTTTGTGTATTTGGATGCCTCTATTAGCCAATGAAATTGCTAGAGGCAAAATTAGAGTTTCCCACAATTAGTAGCTCCAAGGCTCTACCTGCTATCAAAGAGCAGTTTGCTGCACTGTGCCAGCCTTCTGGAAGACACAGAGATAGATGCCTTTTCTTTTATATTATTGGCTAGTGGACCAGAGGTACCTAAGAAAGAATGACCACATTTCTAGGTTGTATGAGTCTGGATTGCAATCTAAGAACAAAGGGATAGTAAACCATGGCCATTCCAGTAACCATGGAGTTCAATGGACTAGAGGTAGAGGCCATCTCGCTCCTTGCTCAGAGGGGCGTGGTGACTTACTTCCTCATATTTAGACCAGCACACTTACCTCAACATAAGCACTTGAGAGAGACAAGAGTCTTCCACTTGTACAAATTGGATTTGTTCAAGGAAGGAAAGAAGGGAGGAAGGAAGGAAGGGAGGAAGGGAAGAGGGAGGGAGGAAGGAAGGAAGGAAGGAAAGAAGGAAGGAAGGAGGGAGGAAGGAGCAACAGTAGCATAGGACATAAGAGCAGGTGTCTGGACTGAAACTGATGCTAGGCCTAAGCAGGGAATGTGTCCACTTAAGATCACACAACATAATCGAAGGTAAAAAGGCTCACGAGCGATCTATCTCTAGCACATACACTAATGGATATGGTTCTTTGGGATGCTTTTGACCCTATACTTCTTATGCTACTCAGTTTCTTTAGGGTTTTATTTTGCCTTCCGTAATTTGGGTCTTTGATTATGAAGAGGTACTTGATTTTTATTCATCATGAAGTAAGAGCGATATTTTACAAATGACTTAGCAATTAATAAGTGATAATGACTTATGAATTACAATTAACAAGTAATAATGGCTTATTAATTATAATTAATGAGTAATAACCAAATAACAAGTAATAATGACTTATTACTCTATGATGTAGTAATTAATAAGACTAGAGTACAAAGGTTTGCCATGTTACCACTACTTGTGAGTAATTGGAGAATTATGATATTAAGTGGAAAATTGGACTTTGAGCTGAAGCCGAAGGTAGGACTGATGGCTTGTCACTCTGGCGGGAGTTCATTTTAGGCAGAGGGCAAGAAAGGGGACTTATGTAGCAAGGTAAAGGGAACGGTTTGCATTTCTACATCATTTCTTTCTAAAGATCACCAACAAAACATTAACCCAGTCCACTGCCAGAAGGCAGCAGCAGCTGTGCCATGGGCAGAGGCAGAGATCATTCTGACTGTTTTTGTCCATTTTTGTCTTCTCAGCATGGTAATAGAACAGAATAGAAAGAGCAAAAGAACTGTACATAGCACCAGGCCTTAATTAAAACCCAGCAAAACAAAACAAAACAAAACAAAACAAAACAAAACAAAACAAAACAAAACCCCTTTTGCTCTCTATGCTTTAAAAAAACCCACTTTTTCAGAGAAAAAAAAAGTAATAGTGCTGAATTTACTTACTTGGCTTTTATAGTGACTTCAAAAGCAAAAGGTGTTTTGTGAAAATAAAATTTCACACTCCTTGCAGGAAAAAAGCCACTGATCCTCCAAGGACATATAATGATTTTTTGTTACTCTGTGATCGATTTTTTATGACTATCATCTTTTCACATACATTTCTAATGAAAGTTTAGAATTGGTAAAATTGTGCATAAACTTTAGGTAGACTGAGTGAAGGGAGTCAGTGTGTGTGTGTGTGTGTGTGTGTCTGTGTCTGTGTCTGTCTGTCTGTCTGAAGAAGTCATTGTTGAGCTGTGCCTGGCGTGGCAGGGCTGTAATCTAGATAGCACTGTAGATGCTGAAGCAGCAGGTTTGGCATGTTCTCTGGGCCTGCCTAGGCTACCAAATGAGTTGAAGGTTGGCATGAGCTACACTGGGGTATCAGCACTACAGAAAAGCATTTGATGGTTTGGGGGAATTTTCTGGAGTATTCTAAGCATATTGTTCTTCCTAAGTGAGCACAGCTGGCATCCTTTTTTAAAATTGTTTTTATTTTTTAAATTTTTTATTGGATATTTTATTTACAATTCAGATGTTATCCCCTTACCCCATTTCCCCCACCACCCAGGAACCTCCTCCTCCTCCTGCTTCTATGAGGATGTGCCCCCACCTACCCCACTTCCCACCCACGAATTCCTCCATACTCTGCCTCCAGCCTTCATGGGACCAAGGATCTCCTCTCCCACCTATACCTGACACTGTCATCCTCCCCTACATATACAGCTGGAGCCATGGGTCCCTCCCTATGTGCTCCCAGGCTGGTGGTTTAGACCCTGGGAGCTCTGGTTGGTTGATATTGTTGCTCTCCTCATGGGGTCGCAAACCCTTTTAGCTCCTTCAGTCTTGACTCTAACTCCTCCATTGGGAACCCCGTGATCAGATCAATGGTTAGCTGTGCACAGCTGGCATCCTTAACAGCAACATAGTTAGGTCACTTTAAAAAAAAAAAGATGTTATTTTATTGTATGGTTATGAGTGATTTGCCTGCACATACATTTATGCACCACTAGTATGCCTAGGAGGTCAGAAGAAGGCACCAAATCTCCACGAACTGGGGTCACAAGTGGTTGCGAGCCATCATCTGGGTGCTGGGAACTGAATCCTGGTTTTCTGCAAGAGCAACAAGTGCTCTGAACTACTGCTCCATTGTCGAATCACTTTTACCTGGTGCCACCTAAAAGAAAGCATTTAAGGGGAGGCGATAGGGAGGCCAAAGTGCTAAACTACTGTAGGAAAACTGGTCTCAGCTTGAAAACAAAGCTTCTCCTTTATACCCTGGTCAGCAGGGAGTGAGCTAAATCACTTAGATGGCAGTTATTGTGTGCTCATACCGACAGGTGAAGGAAGCCTCCGTGTCCCTTTAGCTACAAACCTGAGTGGGTCAACTTTTGAAAACTTACATCATTGTGTAGGATCCTGGGAACTGATAGTTCAATATCTGCCTTAGTGACTTCTGGTATTTGAATTATCTCTTCTGAGAATACCAGGGTCAACAGATTCACAGAAAAATGTGCTGTTTAGAGATTAGGAACGTGTGTCACAAAAGGGTAAATAAATACTGTAAAGTGTCTAGACATTACTGACCGCCCAGGGGTATGTTGTTGGGCTCTAGAGCACTCAGTTCCCTTACACAAGAAGCCCAGTTTTGTAAACTCACCACGTAGAATTAATCCCCTGGTTAAACAGTATGCATCCACTGTACTTGAAATTTGACCAAGTTGGGGACTGTGGAAGGAGTTCAGGCAGAAATAAGGCTCCTTGCTAGTGTTGTATATGTGTGTAGCAGGGCTGAGGCGGAATCAGGTAGGACAAAGATGACTGTGCTAGAACCTTAAAATCTTTCATTATTCACAGCACACAAACAAGTTCCAGAGAGAGGGAGCCATGGCTGCAGTGATACTGGAGAGCATCTTTCTGAAGCGCTCCCAACAGAAAAAGAAAACATCACCTTTAAACTTTAAGAAGCGCTTATTTCTCTTGACTGTACACAAACTTTCATACTATGAATATGACTTTGAACGTGGGGTAAGTTTCCCAAAGGAGTAGCCCATATTTCACCATTTCAAGGACATAGTTTCAGATCTTTTGTGAGACACGAGATATGTCTTCCATGGTAGAAAGGGGTGGTGGGTAGGAATTAAGTAGAGCTAAGTACATCAAACTTTAAAAAATATTTCCTAGCCTACAGGTAGGTACAGTCATGCCTGGGAAAAAAGTCAAGTGTGTTAAGAAGCTGTTCAGAATGTCTTACCAAGAGCTGGGCAGTGGTGGCGCACGCCTTTAATCCCAGCACTTGGGAGTCAGAGGCAGGCAGATTTCTGAGTTCAAGGCCAGCCTGGTCTACAGAGTGAGTTCCAGGACAGCCAGGGCTACACAGAGAAACCCTGTCTCAAAAAACAATAACAATAAAAAAAATCTTACCATAGAATTGAGTGGTTGGTAAGAACTCACTATATGCTTGTTGAGAATAAAATCCAAGAATTTGACATTGCTGTTTTATTTCTGTGACAAAAATACATATAGTCATTTATTCTTCTATGTTATCTGTTTCCCATTTGTCATTTAAAGGTTAGATAAAACCTTTTTAAACATTTCCAAAACATTTTTTTAAGCTAACAGGTTCTAGCAAGCATGGTAGCACATACTTTTAATCCCAGCACTTGTGTTTATGTAGTGAGTTCTAGGCAAGCCAGGTCTACAGAGTGAGACCTTGTGTCAAAAACAAAAACCAGGTTCTGTTAGGCTGCAAGTACCACCTCACCACAGAGGGTGATTAGATAACTGTGTAAACTAGTTGCTTGATCACTCGTAATCTTTCTTCATTTTCTTCCTCATTTTTTCCTTCAGAGAAGAGGCAGTAAAAAAGGATCCATAGATGTTGAGAAGATCACGTGTGTTGAAACAGTAGTTCCTGAAAAAAATCCTCCACCAGAAAGACAGATTCCGGTAAGATGAGGCCCGTGTCAATGGGGGGAGCTACAGATCGTAAGGCACTTGAAACTCTCAAATACTCTAAATACAATGGTGGTGGTGTAGTGTGTTGTAGAACATAGATTTGTTTTCTTAGAAAATTCTTCACCGGGGCCCAGCAAGATTGCCCAGTGGGGAGGCGAACTTGTTGCCAACCCTGATGACTTGAGTTCTAGCCCTGAAAATTGTCCTCTCGCCTCCACATGAGAACTGTGCCTCACATGTGGACACACACACACACACACACACACACACACACACACACACACACTCTCGAAATAGATAGAAAACAAAAATGCAAGAAAAATAACTTTTTTCATTCAGGCTGGGAGATGGTAAAGTGCTTGCCACAGCAAGGCCAAGGGCTTGAGTATCCCCAGAACTCACCTAAAGCCAGATCTGGTAGTGCATGCACGTCTGCAAACTCAGCACTCCTATGGGATGGTGAGACAGTAGGACTCCTGGAAGCTCAAGGTCCAACTAGTCTGATATATGCAGCAGCTGAAAAAGTGACCATGTCTCAAAGAAGGTGGGAGGTGAGGACTGATATTCGAGGCTGTCCTCTGACCTCCATAGGTATGCTCCTGCACATACATATATACATACATACATACATACATACATACATACATACAGAAATTTTAAAAATGACTTTCTTTTTTTGAAGATTAATTTTAAATGTATGTATTGTGTTTATATGTATGTATATATGTGATTATGCATGTGTTTCATATCTGTATCTGTATCTAATCTCTATCTATCTATCTATCTATCTATCTATCTATCTATCTACTCATATACATTATATAATTAGAATACAATGCTACTATATACCGTGATTTATTTTCTTTGGGAGGTAGTTGGTGTTTTAGATATTTTTTCCTGGGTGTGTATGGCATAAGTGTATGCAAATACATGTGCACCTGTTTAGGTGTATGTGGGAGCAAGGTAACTTTCTCTGTCTCTCTCCTTCTTTTCCCTGAAAATTTTTTTAAAATTATGTTTGTCTATTTATTTATGTATTTATGTGTGTTTGTATGTGCTTATTTCTTTATTATTTATTTGAGACAGAGTCTCACCATGTAGCACTTGCTAGCCAGGAATTCATTATGTAGACCAGGATGAATTTAAACTCAGAGACTCACCTGCCTCTGCCTGCCCCCTCAGTGCTAGGATTAAAAGCTGTGGCAGCATGCCCGGCTGCACTTAGTTGTTTGTTGGTTTGTTTGTTTGTTGCATGTAAGTGCAAATCTACCACAGCTTGACTATGGAAGCCAGAGGCCAACTTGTGGAAATCAGTTCTTGCCTTCCACCATGAAGGTCCTGGAGATTGAACTCAGGTCATCGGGCTTGGTGACAAGTGCCTTGACTCTCTGAGCCATTTGGGGAACTGGAGTTACAGACATTTATAAACTGCCAAGTTGGTGTTGAGAATCAAATTCAGGTTCTCTGAAAAAGCAGCCAAACCATTGGGCCATCTCCTCAGGAACTATCTCCCTGGCCTCCTTTTTAAGGTTCGTTCACTATTTTGTGAATGTATATGTGCATATAAACGCATCACGTGCATGCCTGGTAGCTGGTGCCATGGAGGCCAGAACACTGCATCAGTTCTGGTGTTGGATGCATCCCCTGGAACTGAACTTGAAGGCAGTTGTGAGCCTCTATGTAGGCACTAGGAACCAAATCTGAGTCCTTTGCAAGATTAACAAGTACTCTTTGCTTTTTCTAGTTTTTTTTTTGAGGAGGTGTGTGTGTGTGTGTGTGTGTGTGTGTGTGTGTGTGTGTGTGTGTGTG
>JANHMN010000005.1:44111495-44157779 GCA_030674055.1 Rhabdomys pumilio
GTGTGTGTGTGTGTGTGTGTGTGTGTGTGTGTGTGTGTGTGTGTGTGCGCGTGTGTGTGCGCGCGCGTGCGTGCGTGTGTAGCCCTAGCTATCCTGGAACTTGTTCTGTAGACCAAGCTGGCCTCAAACTCACAGAGATCCACCAGTTTCTGCCTTCCTAGTGCTGGGATTAAAGGCATGTGCCATGACCATCTGGCTTAGCAAGTGCGCTTAACTACTGAGCCGTCTTCTGCCCCAAACATTTTTAAAGGTATTTGACTGTTTTGCCTACATGTATATAAAAATGCAGTGTGTGCATGGCTGGTGTGAATGGAGGCCAGAAGAGGGTGTCAGATTCACTGGATCAGAAGTTACAGGTGTTTGTGCTGTGGGTCCTGAGACGTAAACTGAATCCCTGCAACAACAGGCACTATTCTTAACTGCTGAGCCATCTCTCCAATTCCAATAATGCTTTTATTATTTTTGTTTATATTATTCCATTTCATTTTCTAGAAGTTGAAAACTACATAGGATGTAATTCTCCCCATTCTTTATAACATGAGATATTTTAAATAATAGTTAAATTTTTGGAGAAAAAATATTTCATTGCTGACATTTTTACCTATAAGACTGAACAATAATGTGTCAGTTTTTCCTTTGACCCACTTTTTTGAGGTATTTACTGAGTTTCTAACACTTTCAAAGACATCTTGATATAAGACAATCAGTCCTTTGTTACTATTATTGTGTTGAAAATATTCTTCCAGTTTTTTTAATCTTTGAATTTGGTTTTGGTTTATTTTATTCTGCCCAAAGTCTCTTTCTTTCTTCTAGCCTATCTCCTCTTCCTCTTCTTCCTCTTCCTCCTCATCCTCCTTCTTTGAGAAATGGTCTCACTATGTATTTTTGGCTGGCCAGGGTGGCCTTGAACTTATGAAAAGCTCTGCCTCCCAGATGGTAAGATTAAATGTATATGCCACCACACATAGCTCTTTCTTCTTTTTGTTTCTCTTTCTTTCCTGTTTGTATTTTTGACAGTCTGACAGTCTCCCTCTGTAGCACAAGTAGCCCAGGTTGGCTTAAGCTCCCTCTGTACCCAGGCTCCCAAGCCCTGGGATTATAGCTGTGTACCATTATACTGACATCCTCATTTCTCTATAACTGTTTTTATTTTTCTGCAGTGCTGGTAATGGAGTCCAGAACAGCATGTGTATAAGGAAGCAGTCTAGCACTGAGCTACAGCCCTATTCCATCATAGTTCTCCTTTCATCTTATTTGCTTAAATCCATCTGAACTATACATTGGGGTGTGATGTGAAATAGCTATCTAATTCCTAGCACCAATTGTTGAGAAACTACATTTTTGCTCATGATTTGAAATGTCTATGGGTCTATTGGAGTGGAAGTAATCATTAAGAAATTATTTTGGCACCTGGAGAGATGGCTCAGTAGTTAACAGCAATTGTTGCTCTTGCAGAGGCATAAGTACAGTTCCTAGCATCCACAGTGGATGGCTCACTGTCACCATAACTCTAGGTCGGGGGCAAAGCATGTCATTTTCTGGCATCTATGGAATAGACATATAAATAAATATAAAATGAATATTTTTTTAAAAAATAAAGGTCTGATATTTTTGCTAAAGTTTTTTGATACCACGGTAGAAGATTCCCAGTACTGAAAGAAACTTGGAAAAGAGCAGCACTTCTGTCTTAGTTACTTTTCTATTACTGTATAAACACCATGGCCAAAACAACTTATAAAAGAAAATGTTTAGGAGCTGGAGAGATGGACTGTCTACACTTCCAGAGGTCCTGAGTTCAATTCCCAGCAACCACATGGTGGCTCACAACCATGTGTAATGGGATCTGGTGCCCTCTTCTGGCATGCAAGTATACATGCAGGTAGAGCATTCATATACATAAATAAATAAACATTAAGAAAAGTAAAGAAAATGTTTAATTTGGGGCTTATGGTTTCAGAGGGGTAGAGTATATGATGGTGGAGCAAAGGCACATCCAGAGGAACAGCTGAGAGCTTACATCACGATCCACACCTCAGAAGCTGAGAGGTTGGAAATGAGTCTTTTGAAACCTCCAAAGCTACCCCCACACTTCCTAATCCTTCCCCAAACGTTCCACCAACCAGGGAGCAAGTATTCAAATTCATGAGCCAATGGAGGCCATTCTCATCCAAACCACCACCGCATCGATAGGTAACCAACCCTACTTCCTTTTTTCATTACAGAGGAGGGGTGAGGAGTCTAGTGAAATGGAACAGATTTCAATCATTGAAAGGTTCCCGTACCCATTCCAGGTGAGTTATTTTATCTAATGCACTCTAGAAAAGCCTCTGTAAGGAGTCATTAGGAATGAGTTGAAGGACACTAGGTCCCAGTCAGCAGAAATTGAAGTTGTCAAGGAAGACATGTTAAGGAAACAGGCCTGTTTGGCCCACTGCACAGTATGCCAGTCACTAAGATGAGTTTCCAAAAGAGAGTTTCCTTACAAGGCAGATGGTTGTAGAAGGAGGAGACGCATGTCTCAAACAGTCTTCCCTGCTAGGGTTAGAGGACATTTATTGAAAACATAAGCAGGGCAACATAAGGTATGGAGACATGTGGTTAAAGATAATCAGTTGTTGGCAAATGCAGGATCAATTGTCATGGCTCTTCATGGGACACATATTCAGAAAATGGTATGATCCAAGGGTGGAGTTTTCATCTCTATTAGAATATTCTTTGAGAATCTGCACAGGCACAAGTGAAGAGCCAATGGTTTCTCCTAATTTCCTCTCTCCATCTTACCCCTTCTATTTTTTTTCTCTCTCTCAGCCCACTCTCTGTCCCTCGAATCCCCCTCTCCTAACCTTCTCTCCTTCTATCTTCCTTTCCCTCTTGACCCCACCTCCCTTTTAGTCTTCTCCCTCTCTATCCCAGACTCTCCATCTTAATCTTCCTCTTCTCTTTTTCACCCACTTAAAAAATGATGATATCTCTCCACGAGATGTAAGTCAGGTCTCAAACTTACAACCCTCCTATCATAGCCTCCCAGCTGCTTGGATTACAGGCTTACTAACTATTGCTACCACACCCAGTCAGAACTGGTAACTCTGGTTGGTAAGAGACCTTGGAGGTCCTTGAAAGGTAACCCAGGCAACAATTATTATAATTAATTCTATGTCAGGGGTCTTTATAGCAAAGCTGGGGCTGACTAATACATACCTCAGCTGTGTTATTTGCAGGATTAATGTTTTCTTTTTTGAAGTCAAATAAAAGCAAAGAAAAAGTAGGTGAGTGTAAATGAGATTGGCCCAGCTGTATTTGTTGACTAATGATGACATAAATTAGGATTCTGTTCTTCTATGGAGTCTTAGACATCTTTATGTCTTATTCTTTGAATGCCAACATTCATGAGACTGGCTCTCGGGTCGTTGGAAGATACTTCTGAGCTGCCAATGGCATATATTTACTATTGGAAGCCCTTTATTTAGTAAATATGCATCAGAAGCCTCCTGGGCAGCAAGACCAACAGGCAAAAAGAAGAAAATGTAAATAAGCAAAGGCTTACTTATTTATTTACATTTTAGACATTTACACACAATATATGAAATTGACAAGCATGTTTGCTTTTGTGTTTTCCCCATGTACCACAGTTTCTTTCCATCTACACCTGAAAAAGCTTACAAATCAGCAGGAACCCTATTCTGTTAGGTCTTGTTTGTGATGACTAAATTGAGAAAGACACTCTGCTTATTGACTGCTCATCTCATTTCCTCCTGGTTCTGCATGTCTATTTCATGGTGGTCATGTGGGTTGAAAAGGGGAGGGAAGGGATAGTATATTAGGACGTTCAGTATGGGGAAGGCTTATTAGATATTCATATACTTTCTGGTCTAGTCTGAAACAAACGAAGAGTGTCTTTTTGATAGATACGATGTAAGCCATAGAAGAGAGTACGATTTAGGCTTCCAGTTGGCTTGTTTGTATCCTGAGAGCTGTGTAGGTCACATGCAGTGAATGTAGCAGCCTCTGAGCAGTGAAAGTCAGAAAAGGAAGTGGAAAGTCTCAGGGGAGGGGGCTTTCTGTCATGGATTTATGAGCATAGCAAGGCCAACAGGCAAAAAGAAAAATGTAAAATGATTTCGTGTCGCTGACTGTTAGAAAACTTGTGAAGGTAGGGTGTTTGTGACATTGTTTTTATTATCACTGTCTTTGAACATGATCTTGTTTAGCTTCATGAGCAGATAATGAAGAACAGCATTATATAATTAAGAATAATTCATAATGCAAAAAACTGTATTTGACTTTAGAATTCATTGTGTGATATCTATTAACCTTATGAGAGTCAGACCCCAAACTTTTTTTTTGAGACATTATCACTATGTACCCAAGGCTAGCTTAGAGTTCACCATCCTCCTGCCTCAACTTCCTGAGTAATGGGCTTACAGGTATATGTCACCATGCTTGACTTTAGAATCAAATCCTTTATATTTTATGCATCTCTGTAATACCTGACACAATGAAAATGGTGTTTGAAGAATACTGACAGAATTGATGATAATCCCAGATATATTCTTATTTAATACGAAATAAATTTGTAGTTTCAATTTGGGTTTGTTTTGACAAATATTAGTGAGAAAAAAAAAACAACTGGAGAGAGGTGTAATCATCACAAATTAAAATTTTACCCTGTCTTATCCAAGTCAAAAATTTTTTTTTAAAAAGTTTAAGTCATATAATTCAATTTCTTCCATACAAACCAAAATCTAATACTGAGATCATAAATATCCTCTGCTAAAGGAAAAATTCTACCAAGAACTAAGGGAAACATTGTAAAGTAAATAGACACATAAAACATACATTAATGGGACTAGAGTATTCAAAAGCCAAGAGCTTTGAAGTTTTACATCCCTGGACATGAGTAGTTCAAGAATTCTTCTTCAGCTGGTTTACCTGACCCTTGAACTATTGCTAACTGAAGACGCTGTTTGTTTTTTCTTTCTTTTATACAACAAATATACAATGCTGTACCTTAAGACTCACTCATTGCTCTGAGATCTTTCTTTTTGCTTTCTGAGCCCTAACCTTAGAATTTACTGTGTTTGTCACCCCAGGTCATATATGATGAAGGACCTCTCTATGTTTTCTCCCCAACTGAAGAGCTGAGAAAGCGCTGGATTCACCAGCTCAAAAATGGTGAGAATTGCTTTGAAAGTAAACTAGTTTTAGAAAGGAGAAGAAGAAAATTATAAGAGAGGAGAGGAGGGAAGGGGAGGGGAGGGGAGGGGAGGGGAGGAGAGGGAAGGAGAGAGGAGGGAGAAAGAGAGAGAAAGGAGAAATAAAGGAAAAGGAATTAATAAAATGGGAAAGACTCAGCAGGGGATAATAGAGGGAGGAGAAAAGGAAAGTAAGAGAGGGTGTTTTGCCTCAACAGATTAATATTCCATCATAGGAACAAAAGATAACTTAATAGACTGAGAGTTCTAACCAAGTTCCCTCATCATCTCTCCAGCACAATTTTGTGCTTTTAAAATGTTGCTATTGTTGTTGTTGGTGGTGGTGTGTCTTTGTGTGCACATGTGGGCAATAATGGACAACTTTCAGTATTCAGTATTCTCCTTCCATTGTGGGTTCCAAGAATGGAACCTTTGTCATTAGGTTTGCATTGAAAGTTCCTTTACCCAGGGAGCCATCTCACCAGCCCTTTCTAATGCAGTTTTGTAATTGTGGACACCTTCATTTTCTTATTTATATAACAATATCATGTAAATGCTGCACCATTTACAAAGGTGGTGGATGGCTCAATGATTATACAATATTTAACATATTGGGTATGAGATGCCTAGCTATAAAAATTAATTAGACTGAGCGTCAGAGTGCTTGACGTCGGAGTCAAAGAGCTTACTTGCAAGCCACTTTCTACCATTGACTTTTGCCAAGTATGCCATGGACTTCTTTGTGGTCCAGCTTTTCCTCCCAGATGGCCATGATGATAATGCGGCCATACCCACCTCCAGAGTTGCCTAAGAATCAAACAAATAACAACATGTGTGAAAGTATGACCAGAAAAAAAAAAAAACATAAGGTACTAGGTAAGACAGGGGCAGCCATCTCTTTATTGTGGGTGAATATCTTCCAACTTTGTAGTTGTTGCTTTGTGAAGACCTAAACTTGAACATTTCCTCAGTGTTTCACCATACAGTGATTAAGATAAGCTTCACTGTAAGTGCTTGCAGCACAGGATGCATGCACATATTCTAGCGTGTATATATAGCTACGTGTCAAGTGACTGAGAGATTAACTGGTTGAGTTGACATCAGGAAAGGCTGCCTAGAGAAACAGGAAGGAGGGCAGACTGATAACGGCACAGTTGGGTTATTGCATGACAGCTCTTTGTCTTCACAAACATTTAGATTCTGATACTCGGTAGTTGGTCTTGTTCACTCCTTGAAAGTATAAATAGCACAAATTATAATCACCAATTTTACCAAAATAAAGGAGGAAAGGAAGAAAATCATCATTTATTTATTGGATTCTTTTTTTGTTGTTATTGTTTTTTTTCTTTTTTTTCTGAGACGGGGTTTCTCTGTCTAGCCCTGGCTGTCCTGGAACTCACTCTGTAGACCAGGCTGGCCTTGAACTCAGAAATCCACCTGCCTCTGCCGCCCAAGTACTGGGATTAAAGGCATGTGCCACCACTGCCCAGCAACTGCCTAGCTATTTATTGAATTCTTACTGTGTGCCAAACACTGAGCCAAGTAACTTACATGTATTATTGTGTTTCATTCTCACAATAATCTTGGACTAATAGCAACCATATCTAACACCTTACAGGCACGTACTATGCTTCAGGGTCTGTGTTAAGTGCTTCAAATGTATTGACCCATTTAATCCTCACAATAGTTCTATGATTTGCTGTTCTCTTATTTCCAGGTAAAAGAATTGAGGCTCAAAGAAGTAACATAACCTCTCATGAGCATATAGCGAATCAATGACGAAGCCTGGATACAGGCTTGAGACTCCAGTCTCAAAATGAATATACTATTTCTGAGCCAGAGCAGTATTCCTAAAGACTGATGTAAGAACTAGAGAGGGTATCTATGTTTGTACCTCTTTGGTTCTATTGGCAGTGTTTCATCCAATGTCTTGCACACAGAAAACAATTGATTTAAAAAAAAAAGACACACGAATTGAATTTTCTATGGGAGTAAGTACCTATCGCCAACCTAGGTTCTGCAACGTTGGCTGACAGTGAGTTAGTTAGGAAACAGGAAACCATGGGCAGACTATCTGAGGAGAAGCTAGGGAGAAATGTGTGAGTTAGCAGTTCTTTCATGCTTTGACCACTCATTTCCAAACCAAGATCATTAAACAAAATGACCAAAGGCTAAACATGAAACTAAGATAGCAGAAACACTGTCGCTTCAGCTACATTGTTAATGGTCCCTAGACTGTGTGGCTAGGGACAGTTTTGCATTCTCTTCTGTTTTGCTGAAGATACCTCTAATATATGTTGTCAAACCGATTTGGATATACCACAGAAGACAAAGTAGGAGCTTTCTATTGTAACAAATAGTATTGTTGCTGAGAGATTTAGATGAAAGTCCTAATAATCTCGGGTTAGACCTAGGTGCTAATAATGAAGAGAAAAGAGCTGTCCTGCCTGTTGTAGTGGTACACACCTTTAATTCCAGCACTCAGAAGGCAGAGGCAGGAGATTCTTTGTGAATTCCAGTCTAGCTTGGTCTACATAGAGAGCTCTAGGCCAGCCAGGGCTACATAGTGATACCCTGTCTTTAAAAAAGCAACCAAAAATCTTTATTAGGGACCTTCTAGTCTTATTAGAGTGATATTGTTCCTCTCTGGCATTAAAAAGCATCAAATAGAAATCACCAAAATGCAAAGGAAAAAGACTTTATCTGAGTATTGTTTAGTGCTGGAGGGGTATTAATCATAAAGAGCCATGGAGGAGCCTTCCACAGTATTAGGTCCAAGTAAGTTAAGCAGTGACGTAAGTGGCTTGCTATATACCATAGGTCTGTGTCATTTATCCTAAGTAAATTGTATTTTCTGTGTTCTATTTCTTCTTCTCCTCCTCTTCTTCTTCCTTCTCTTCTTCCTATCCCTCCTCCTCTTCCTCCTCCCCCTCCTTCTTCTCCTCTTCCCTCTCCTCCTCCTTTTTTCCCCTTATTGATTTAATCTGAGTGCATATGTGTGCCATGGTACAAGTCTGGAGGTCAGAGGGCAATTTGCTTTGTGGGATTTGTCTCTGTCTGTCTACTACATGGATTCTGAGGATTAAAGTCAGGTCACCAGGTTTGGCGACAGGTGCCTTTACCTGCAGCCATCTCACTGCTCCCGTTTTCTATTTTTGTTTTATTTTGTTCATTACAATATCTCACATTATAGCCCAGGCTGGTATTGAACTTATGGCCATCCTGATGCTTCAGCCTTATCAGTACTAGGATTGTAAGTGCGAGTGATTACACCTGGTTTGTAGTAGTTTTCTCAATGACACTTTCCAGAAAGTAGCCATATCCCTAGGACGTAGCCATGGGTTCTTTCATTCCATTTTTCTTGAACACAGCAGATATTTTTACATTAAAACATAACAGCTGTTTCTATCCTGTTTCCTCCTCTTTAGTGCTAATACATAAAACCAGAGCCTTGTTCATGCTAAGCACGTGTTCTGTTGTTGAACTATGTACCTCAGCCTCACATTTATTTCTGAATCTGTTTGGTAAAGCTCAATAAAGCCTATCCTAATTGACCTTCAAATATAACAATCATCCTGACCTCACTAAAATTAATGGCACAGGCAAAGCTTCAACAATGAATATGGGTAGTAAATCCTGCATGTCTGAAACAGAATTTCAGACAGTCTCCAGGTAATATGAATTGACCAGTCTTTCAAGTACTCTGAGACGAAGTACCAACTATTTTGCTTCCCTGATGGGCCATCTGCGCATGGCTGAAGGAAGCAGTCTCCCCTAAGCATTCCTGATGGAACACCCGGTTTTCATAATTCTCTTCTAAGTAGCTGGAAATACCAGCTCTAAATAGCCAACAAAAGTTGGGATGCTGTCTTCAAGAAATGTTGTCATCGTGCTGTTTTGCTTTGTCTTGTTTTGAGATAGGGTCTCACCATGTAGACCAGGTTGGCTTAAACTCACTGTGCATCTTAGAGTAGTCTCAGACTCATGGCAATCCTCCTTTAGACTTCCAAGTACTGAGATAGCAAGGCATAACACAGCATGCCTAGCTACACAGATTAGGCAACTATTCTACCATTGAGCTATTGGCTGGCCCCAAGAGTCTTTTTAAAATTGTTTCATTTTATGTATGTTAATGTTTTGCCTGCAGGTATGCATGTGCACCTCATGCATGTTTAGCGGCTGCAGAGGTCTGAAGAGGGCATCAGTTCTCCTAGAACTGGAGTTACATAGAGTTGTCATTACCATGTGGGTGCTGGGGATCAAAACCAAGTCCTCTGCAAGAGCAACACGTGGTCTTAACAGCTGGGCCAACTCTCCAGCACTCCCTCCCCGAGAGACTTCTTAAGAAACAGACATTATTGTGGAATGTAAATAGTTCTTTTTTGTTGTTATTTGGAGGCTAGAGTCTTACTACGCATCTATCCCAGGCTGGCCTGGAACTTGTTTTGAAACTCAGGTTGGCCTTGAACTCCTACCAATCCTCCTACCTGAGACTCCAAATTGCTGGGATTACAGAAATGAACCTATAAGTCTTTTCTTCCATCCCTCCTCCCCCCCTTCTTTCTAAAAGTCTTACTATGTAGCTTTGCATGACCTGGAGCTTCAGACCTAGAACTTCCCATCCAGGCTAGCCTGGAACTCACGGAGATCCGCCAGCTTCAGCTTTCTGAGAGCTACGATTAAAGGCACGGTACACTATACCCAGTGCTGAGAGGCTTCTGAACAAATATACTGCAAAAGGAGACAGCAGGAAGCTTTATTTCCCCTCAGTAGCATATAAGCATAGACTAGATTGTCAGAGTGGGCAATTGTTAAGTTTTCTAGCAGTGTTGACTGGTGCCCTGACCTCCAAAAGGCACAGAGGAGCTGGAGGTCTTGAAACCTCTTGGTGAAGGGTATAGCCTGGTGTCGAGAAGCAGAGGGTGATTGTGATCAAAGCAATTAGCCTGAGCAGGCATTATTTAGAAATATCAGTGCCTGCTAATAATTAAAGCTATATAGACTTTTGGCCACTTGTATTACATTACTGTTTGTTTGTTTGTTTTTAAAGATTTATTTATTTTATGTAATATGAGTACACTGTAGTTGTCTTCAGACACACCAGAAGAGGGCATCGTATCCTATTACAGATGGTTATAAGAGCCACCATGTGGTTGCTGGGAATCGAACTCAGGACTTCTCTCCAGCTCTACATTACCGTTTTTAAACTGTCTATAGGTGGTATAACTGCCACCCACCCTGTGCTTGGTAATGATGCAGAGGAACACTGAAAAATTGGCAGAGGAGAGTGGATTAGAGTCTCAAAGGTCATGATGAAAAGCTGAGAGTGTTGCTCAGTGGTACAGCACTTGCCTAGCGTGCTCAAGGCCTCCATTTCCATCCCTAGGACCACCCCCACCCCCAAAAATCCATGTTGTGAAAAGCATCAAAAAAGTCATCTTTTTGTTTCTTTGGTTTTGTTGTTGTTGTTGCTTAGTTTTTTGTTTGTTTGTTTGTTTGTTTGACTTTTTGTTTTTGAGAGAGTGTTTCATGTAACCCAGGCTGGTCTCAAACTTGCTACACAGTTAAGGATGGATGGTCTTGACCTTCTCCCTCTACTTCCTGAGTCCTGGGATTACCAATGTATGCCACTACACCTGTTCTATGAGGTGCCAGGAATTGAGCCCACGGTCTTTGTGCATGCTAAGCAAGTACTTTCTCAACTGAGCTACATCCTCAGCTTCAGGATTTTATATTGCATTTTCCCCAGCCAAAGCCTGAACTTCTGCTCTTCCTGCCTCACTGCTACTTATGGCTACACAAGGAAACCCTGGCTGGAAAAACCAAAACCAACCCAAGCAACCAGCCAGCCAAACCAAACAACAATAACAAAAAAGAACTTTTAAGTTCCTTACTACACTGGAAGAGTTTGGCTTTGTTCTTACCTTATAAAAGATTCTTCCTAGCAGTGATGTGCCTGCATTTGGAACAACCTGGCTCTTGTTCCCAGAGCTCACTTTTGCCAGTTGTTTCCACCGAGTTTACTTCTCTCGGCTATCAGACACCATGGTCCCTAGATGCCTTTTGTATTTATTTGTTTGATTATGGATGTCAGTGTTGGCATCTGTATGTCGAGGCCATCTGTGAGTTCAAAAGAGAACTTTGGGTGAATTGTTTCTCATCTTCCATGTATTTCCATCTCTCCGTTTTGCTACTGTGTTACACATTCAAGCTTCTGGTGGGTTTTCCTGTCTCTACCTCCAGTCTTGATTCTTTTCTCTTTAACATCCATCTCGGTAGGAATGCTAGAGTTACGGATTTGTACCACCACATTTAGCTTTATTTTTAACACTTTTTTAATATTTATTTTGTTTTACATATGTGAGTACACTGTCACTGTCTTCAGACACACCAGAAGAGAGCATCAGATCCCATTACAGATGTTTGTGAGCCACCATGTGTTTGTGGGATTTGAACTTAGGACCTTTGGAAGAGCAGTCAGTGCTTTTAACCGCTGAGCCATCTCTCCAACCCCCCACATTTAGCTTTTTAAGTGAGGTCTGGGAATGCAATTCAGGCTGCCAGGTTTCAGTCATACGTACTTTTACCATCTGTCTGTCTACCCTGCCCTAGACATGTTTTAAAAACTAAATTGTTCTTTTTATATACAATATACTTTGATCATGTGTTCTCCCTTCCCCAATTCTTCCTAGAATCTGAGGTAATCTCCCCACCTCCCTACCCACACAACTTTAGATTTTTTCTCTCTCTAAAAAAATGAAAATCAAAACAAAACAACAAACTAACAATAAGACAAAACATCCTTTTGAAATTGACTACATTGTAAGGTTCTTGAGATGCCACTGGATAAATGAATTATGAACAGTAATCACACCTATATGCAAACTACTTTGTGTCAATTACTTTGATTTTGATTTCTGGGATATTTTTTTGAGCCTGATTTTCAGCCCTTTGAGGGAAACGGAACTGTGTATATATGTTTGGCAATAAGATTATACACCCCACTCAACTTGCCTATCTTAGTGATCGAAGAATCTGAGGAACTTGGTGTTTGTATGTGTGTTTGGTTTTCCTAAAGGCAGACTCACTTGCAATTTCCCTCAAGCTCAGCTCTGCTGATTAGTCTATATACACAGAAAGTCTAATTCTGTAAGTTCTGCCTAAGGCAGGTGTCACTAAATCCTGTGACTCAGGATCCAGGCAGAAAGCTTAAACCTGGAATCTCAAGACATGAGAGAATGAGGCAGGGGTCTTTAATTTTGAGTATAAGGCCATCCCAGGCCACATCATGAATTTTAGGCCAGCCTGGGCTACAACGTGAGACCCTGTATCAGCAAACAAGAAAAAATTGGGAATCAGGAAATTGGTGTGCTAAAATATGGAATGAGTTGAATCTGGGCACATTTATTTCCCTCATCTGGCAAACAAACACCACTCAAAACTCACAACTGCCATGCAAGATAGTGGCTACTGAGAAAACATAGATAATATCTTTGTCGTTGGGTTCTGGAGCTATCAGCTAGTCTTATTGTGTTGATTGGGAGATACTCATTATGACAGACCACTAAAGAACTGTGAAGGAAACGCTTCCGGTCAGTGCAGACAGGCAGGCCAGGCGACTCCTGTGAACCAACTGGGCCGCTTGCTTTCTGTGTCCTTCAGAGTGGTTGAGGGGAGAGACTAGTTGTTTGATGCTCAACACTTCTGGCAAAGAGAAAACAGGCAGATGGCGTGTTCTCTGGCATATTCTAAGTGGTCTCCCCTCTCTCTTGTAACAGTAATCCGGTACAATAGTGACCTGGTACAGAAATACCATCCTTGCTTCTGGATTGATGGACAGTATCTCTGCTGCTCTCAGACAGCCAAGAATGCTATGGGCTGCCAAATTTTGGAGAACAGAAATGGAAGTAAGACATCTTTATTGATTTATTGATTATAAATCTAATCAATACAACTCCCCTCCACCCTCCTCTCTTTCTCCCTCCCTCCCTCTCTCCCTCCCTCTCCCTCTCCCTCTCTTCCCTCCCCCTCTGTGTGTGTGTGCGCGCGTGCGCATGCACACGCACTGCTGAGGATGGAACCCAAACCTCCATATAACTGGGTCCCCACCCTGATTTCTCTTTCCTTTGACATATTTCCATCTCAAGGGTCTTTTAAATTTAAGGACAGAACACATTTTTTTTTGCACATTTTCACCGCTAGGGGGAGGGATTAGTTAATGGTGGCAGAAAATCAGCTGGTATGCTTAGATGTGTGGCTAAGCACCAAGAATCTCTTTCCGACCTTCATAAAGGCAGTTCATACAACAGCAAAGCTCAGGACCAAGCCTGTCTCAGGGCCCTCCTCTAAAGTGCATTCTACACTATCACTGGCTTCTTGTTTTACAGGCTTAAAACCTGGGAGTTCTCATCGAAAAACGAAAAAACCTCTTCCCCCTACCCCAGAGGAAGATCAGGTATAAAGGGAAATTACATACAGCTGTGGGGTAAATAAAAATTTGTTGTCACTGGGCATGATGGCACACACCTTTAGTCCCAGCATTTGGCAGGGGGAAAGGCAGGGGTAGGGGCAGGGGCAGAGGCAGGTGGATCTCTGTGAGTTCAAGGCCAGTCTGATCTACAGAGTGAGTTCCAGAACAGCCAGAGATCTTTTCTTAAACACACACACACACACACACACACACACACACACACACACACACACACTGGTAGTGCACACATTTAATCTGAGCCCTTGGGAGGCAGAGGCCCTTGAGTTTGAGGCCAACCTGGTATTCAGAGTGAGTTCCAGGACAGCCAGGGCTACACAGATGAACTCTGTCTATATGACAATGACAAATATTGTCAAACACTGAGCACACATCAGAGTCGTAGACTTGCCTAGAATTTGCAAGTATTGTGCTGAGAATTTGGTATGCTGAGTAAAAGGGTCTGCCCATCTACCTAGATTTTCTCTTCAATAAGACAGGGGCTATCAGGTAGCTCTTGGCAGCTATTTAATGTAAGCACTTTTTTGTTTTTGTTTTTTGTTTTGTTTTTTGAGATGGGCCTCACTATATAGTGTCAGCTGTCCTGGAACTCACCTTATAGATAAGCTGACCTCAAACTCACAGAGATCTGCCTACTTCTGCCACCAGAGTAGTAGGATTAAAAGTCACCATGCCTAGCTTATTTTCTCAATTAAAAGTGTTTTCAAACATACAATAAGATGAAAAGAATTTAGTTCTGAGCCACATTCAGATGCTACCACTATTTCCTATTTGTTTCTCTTATTCTCTTTTCCATTTTAAGATTGGGTCTCATTATGGCGTACTCAAATGTAGTTTAGGATGGTCTTGAACTGCTAATCTTCCTTCATCCCTCTCCCAAGTCCAGGCATTATAGATGTGTGGTATTCTGTTTAACTGGCCTCAAACTCTTAATCTACCTACCTATGTCTCCTGAGTGCTGGGATTACATCCATGTTTCACTATCCCTGGCTAACATTTTACTCCAAAATTTGATTTTTGGGGGGCTTTTGAGATGGTTGTCAGGTAAAGACAATTGCCACCAAGCTTAACAACTTGAGTTTGATTCTTGGAATACACACGATTAACAGAAAGTTGTACTCTTTGACTTTCATTTGTACATTGTGAAACATATGCATGAATACACACACACACACACACACACACACAAGGGGAAACAGAGACAGGCACACACAGAGAGAGAATAAATATGATTTTAAAAATCATGTTTCTGGGTCTCAGATAAAGAATGCCAATGTTTGGTTCTTAGTCCCCAAAAATGTGATATAGGTGGTTGGTTGGAAACTTCCTGAAGATAAGTGTTGAAACACTGCTTGGGTGATCTTCATGTGTACCCAAGTTGGGAGCACCTACTTGAAGGTCCAATGGTTATGGAATATACGTTGACTAAAATATTGATTATGCCTGATGTGGGTTAGAATGGTTTCTTTCTTCTGCAAACCATAATACTGGAAGGAAGGGAGGAGAGTGCTTGATAGCTAGCCAACTTTTTCCTCTACTACTTGTCCTCCTAACCACACAGATCTTGAAAAAACCGCTCCCCCCTGAGCCAACAGCAGCACCAATCTCCACAAGTGAGCTGAAAAAGGTGGTGGCCCTTTATGACTATATGCCAATGAATGCAAATGACTTACAATTGCGAAAGGGTGAGGAGTATTTTATCCTGGAGGAGAGCAACCTACCATGGTGGCGAGCACGAGATAAAAACGGGTGAGTTCGTGCAGCTCCTCCTAAGTCTTTGCCTGCCTACTGCACCTGCACACAAAATATTGCAACATGATTCTCCTAGTCTGTGTTTGGATCAGAGTTTGTTCTCCTCACAACACAATGAATGCATTCTCCCTTCAAGTATTTCCCAGTGGACAGCCTGATATGCAACATCTGTCACCTCTAAGAACATCTGTGGTGATGCACATACGTGGAATGCCAAAGCTGAGAAGCGTCACTTTTCACAGGCTTAATTATGCATCAGAGACACGGTCTTTAATGGAAATATTTCTATCTCTATTTGAGATTTTATTTTGAGCTCAGGGAAGCGGGTACAGGAATGTGTCTACCTGAGGGTAAGAACACACCGCATGATTGTATTGTCTCCTCTACAGGCAGGAAGGCTACATTCCTAGTAACTATGTCACTGAAGCAGAGGACTCCATAGAGATGTATGAGTGAGTATATTTATGTTTTCAGTCCACAAACTTCCAGGAGAAACAAAGTACAGTATATACTTTTCACTACTTTTGTTTGTGTTGTTTTCAAGCCAGGGGTTCTCTTTGTAGTCTTGGCTGTTCTGGAACTTGCACTGTAGACCAGATTGGTCTTGAATTTAAAAAGATCAACCTGCCTCTGCTTTCTGAGCACTGGGATTAAAGGCATACGCCACTATGGCCTGGCTTTTTTAAAAAAAAAAAAATATACTTTTTAACAAGCTTTGTTTATTTCAAGATTGATATCAAAATTAGTACCAACTCAGGTAAATGATGCCACCATGCCAAATTAGTGTCTGTGGGATACCCAACTCAGACTCTCAAATTCAGAAGAATCTCACTCAAAGAACTGAAACTTACAGGAAACATCTGAAAGCATGAAAACATCAAAATTGAACCAGTGTCCTTTATTCTGTCGTCACTGAAGTGGCTTACCCTTGAGTGAGCCAGTCCCTAATATTTTCCCTATAAATCTTGCTCCCTGTCTGCCCTCTCTACTCTCTGTATCCATGAGTTCTTGGTGCTGACTTAGGCTTCAGAAAGGCTAGAGTAGGCTGTGTGGAGGATTGATAGATCCTTGCTGGTGTTTGAATGAAATGGTGGCATTATAGTACTAGTGAGCCCTAGAGGGTGCTCTAACTTCCAGGACACTTAGACATGGCCTTAGAAGTCAACCAAGCATTCTCTTACAGGTGGTATTCCAAACACATGACTCGAAGTCAAGCTGAGCAACTGCTAAAACAAGAGGTGAGTTCAGGCCGCAAGCAAAATGCATTCTCTGTACACAGTAAGCAAACCCCAGAATTAGGTCCAATTGTTTGACCTTTTGATGCATAAAAAGTAAAGAGGTTGCATCTCCAGCATGGACCTTGAGCAGAAAATCAGGGGTATTCTATTTCCCCTCTCCTGTGTTTAGGCAGGTAGGATACAGATATAAACACTGTGGCAGTGAATTTGTTAAACTGCTTCGGCTCCTGGAGCCAGCTAATTTTGATATGCCTTGACTAGTTCAATGACGGAGCACTTCTAAACCTCCCCGCGACTAGCACACACTTCCTTCCGGCATTCTTGGGTTACCAACTTCTAAATCTATATTGTATCCTTGGCACTGTTAACCTTCTGGACACCCCACCCCATAGGGCTGCATTCCCTTTCCGCCTACATTGCTGGATGGTTTCTCTCCTTCAGCTCTTAAATCTGATCCCTCTGCCTCCAAGTCAGGGTGATTCTCGTCTTCTCCTCCCTCTTAGTCTCTTGCCCACTTAATCTAAAAGTCCCACCCCATTTCCTTGTCTTACCATCAGCTATATGGCAGGTCTTTATTGTTAATCAAAGCCGGCTGGGGGCAGGGATCCTCAGGTCCCGAAGCGCTGCCTTTGGGGGCCCAAATAAGACAAAGCATTAGAACTAATTCCCAACAAAACAGCATTTTCTTTTACAGTGAACTTCTTTTTTGTTGTTCCAGGGGAAAGAAGGGGGTTTCATTGTCAGAGACTCCAGCAAAGCTGGAAAATACACTGTGTCTGTGTTTGCTAAATCTACAGGGTAAGTGTTACTGTTTTAGTGCCACGGGGACAAAGGTCAAAGGCGGCCTCCCAACACTCCCTGATGCCTTGCCTCTCTCACTTCCTCAGCCTTAAACTTAAAGCACTCACCTCACTTCACTGTCCGCGTCTCCTGTGTCTTGTTCCCAAGTTACTAACTGAATATAATTTCTTCAGGGAGCCTCAAGGGGTGATACGCCATTATGTTGTGTGTTCCACGCCGCAGAGCCAGTATTACCTGGCTGAGAAACACCTCTTCAGTACCATCCCTGAGCTCATTAACTACCATCAGCATAACTCTGCAGGTGAGTACTGAAGAAGGCTTGCAAACACCCAGGGAAGCAATTCAAGGCAAAATGATGAGAGAGGAGTCACACCAGGTAGTGTGAATTAGTTATGAAATTAGTACCTGTCATGCTGGACAGGGTGCTAGTCAAGATGTAGTCACCCAACACATCTAACAGGGATTGACTTTCTGTTTTTAAATGTAGTGCCAGGGAATGGAACCCAACATTCTAGGCAAATGTTCTACCATTGAGCAACTTTCTCAGTCCTGTTTGTTTTTACTTTTGTTTTTTGTTTTTTTTTTATTTTTTTGTTTTTTGGAGACAGGGTTTCTCTGTATAGCCTTGGCTGTCCTGGAACTCACTCTGTAGACCAGGCTGGCCTTGAACTCAGAAATCCACCTGCCTCTACCTCCCAAGTGCTGGGATTAAAGCCATGTGCGCCCCCGGCTTTTTTTTTTTTTTTTTTTTTTTTTTTTCAAGACAGAGTTTCTCTATGGAGCCCTGGCTATCCTGGAACTTGCTCTGTAAACCAGAGATCTGCCTGCCCCTGCCTCCGCCTCTGTCTTCCAGTGCTGAGATTAAAGCGTGTGCCACCACATCTGGCTTTACTTTTAAAAAAAAGTTACAAGTTTTTATTAATTCTTCATAAATTCCACATCATGTACCCCAATCTCACTCATCTCCCCATCCCTTCAATATCTGCTCTCCGCCTTTGCAACTCCCCTTCCCCAAAAAGCAAAAAATAAAAATAGAAATTAAGACAAACAAACAAAATCTGGCCCTGGAAGCTACAGCGTTTCACAGAGCGTCACCCAGTACATCCTTTTCCCTAAACAGCTTAACTTGCAAATGGTCATTGCAATGAGTCTTTGGTCTGGTTCAAGGCCTCTGGCTTCTGCTACACTATCAAGACTATATCGTCACCAGGACTCCTCTCAGATATCCTGGTGTTGCCCTGGGTCATGGAGATCCTGCAGCTTTGGAGCTGCAGGACTGGCCCCTTCACAAGCTCCATAGCTGGATCCGGGCCTGGGAGATGTCTGAGCTGGTCAGCCAACATACTCTCCTGCACCTGCATCACCAGGGTCAGCTCTCCCACTTTGCCCAGGCAAGGGGTAGGGCCAGCTTTCCCACTTTCACAACCTTGGGGCTGGCTCACCCATGTCCCACCAACAGAGCCTGCTCTACTGTGCTGCCCAGGCAATGTGTGTGGGAGGGGGCGGTTTACCTTTTAATTTTACACTTTATTATGTTATTATGTTATTCAGGCTGGCATGGAACTTACTCTGTAGCCCAGGCTATCCTTGAATTCCTGATTCTCCTACCTCAGCTTCCTGAGTTGGGATTAAAGGCCTGTATAGTGGGACTGACAAGACTATTTCTCTTCTTTCTCCTTTGCCATTTATTTTTATTATTTTAAAGTGTGTATGTATGTATGTATGTATGTATGTATGTATGTATGTATGTGTGTGTGTCTATCTGTCTGTGTATGAGAGCAGGTGCCTGTGGAGGCCAGAGGCATTGGATTCCCTGGAACTATTGTTATGCACGTGAGTGCTGGGAACTGAACTCAGGTCCTCTACAAGAATAGTGTGTGATCTTAACCACTGAGCCACTTCTCCAGCTGAGGACTGACTTCCTATTTGGTGCTAAAGGAAGATACAAAGATACAGTGACTAGTGAATCAGACAGTGTTCACTATTGATGTTTGTACCATGTACTCTTGTAATTCACTCAGTTCTAGAAGTGAATACAATTCTGAGTCAAGGTCCTTGGCCTGAAAGAACATACAGGTTAGACAACAACAGAGCGGAGTTTAATAAGTCCCCACACACTAGGACAATGAAAACTGGGGAGATTGATAAGCCAAGAATGCTTCACTGAGAAGGTGGCACGTGAGCTGAGCCCAGGCTGCCACATGGGGATATATTTAATAAGGAGGATATTTCTTCCTATTTTTTTTCTTTCACATTTTGTTTCAGTTTTTATTTTCTTTTGAGATAAGATCTTGCTATCTTGTCATGTAGCCCAGGCTGGCCTCAAACTCACAGCAATCCTCCTGCCTCGGTGCCTCAGTCTCTTGACTAAAGAAATTACAAGTATGAACCACTATACCCAACAATAGGGAATATATTTCAATTATTATTTTCCTTGGTTTTTTTGTTTTTCCACACCAAAAAAAAAATTGTTGAGGGGAGAAATTGTCAGAAAACACTGTGGGTTAATGGAGCTCTTCTGGGATTCAAAATGAATTAGAAAGTTTCATACTAGAATTGTGAGAATTTAAAATGATGGACATGTATGTGCAAGGATTCCCATCCCCTATGCTGACATTGTGACCTCTCTGTTTCAGGCCTCATATCCAGGCTGAAGTATCCTGTGTCTAAACAAAACAAAAATGCGCCTTCCACTGCAGGCCTGGGCTATGGTAACTACTTATTTCTGTGGAGTTGGATGGACTGGCAGTTATAAGAATTACCTCAGTAGACCTTGCCTTTCATGATGCTCTTAAGATGTATTCTTTTGTGACAGTTTTCTTTGGGAAGGGCTACACAGAACCAAGATAGTTAAAATCTTTCTCCCTCTAGTGGCTTCTTCTGGGACTGCAAAAACAGATTCATCACATTTACTGTTCATGGTTTAAAATTTTACATTTATTTATTTGTGTCAGTGACTACACATATGCATTAGCACACTTGCGTAGGTCAGAGGATAAGCTGGAGTTGGCTCTCTCTAACATGCAGATTCAGGGGATCAAACTTATATCTTCACACTTAGTGGCAAGCACCTTCACCCACAGAGCCATCTCACCAGCCCTGTTTATTTTATCATGTAAAAAATTCAATATTGCCGGGCGGTGGTGGCGCACGCCTTTTAATCCCAGCACTTGGGAAGCAGAGGCAGGTGGATTTCTGAGTTCGAGGCCAGCCTGGTCTACAGAGTGAGTTCCAGGACAGCCAGGGCTACACAGAGAAACCCTGTCTCAAAAAACCAAAAAAAAAAAAAAAAAATCAATATCACTCATTAGCTTATTAACTGTCACTATTAACCCAATCATAACTGAATTTTGGAAGGTCATTTGGTCCATCTTCTTGCCTCCTGGCCCATTTGTACCTAAAATTCCCAGATTCCTCCAACCAATAATCCTCCTGCCTCCTCTGAGATTTGCCTGAATGAACAAAGGAAGATAAGTACTCCTGAGGATATTCCCTTTATTGTTTTTTCCCATGTATTCCTTAGTAGGGAATCTTATCTATTGTAGTGATTATATATACATGCCCCCTCAAAGAATCACAACAAGTCTTTGTTGTTAGGATCATGGGAAATTGATCCAAAGGACCTGACCTTCTTGAAGGAGCTTGGGACTGGACAATTCGGTGTCGTGAAATATGGGAAGTGGAGGGGCCAATATGATGTGGCCATCAAGATGATCCGAGAAGGTTCTATGTCTGAGGATGAATTCATTGAAGAAGCCAAAGTCATGATGTGAGTTACATCCTAAATTCAACTGTCAATCCAGTTGTAGAAGGAGTCTGGGAACTACAAGGGCAGCGCACTGTGGTCTAAGGTGACTTACAGTTCGAGGAGCTTGGGATGGGGTCTGAGGTTTACCCTTGGTGGGTTACCTTACAGAACTGCTAGGGTAATCAGTTCTCTGACTTAGATACTGGTTGAGAATAGTGTTGGGCATGTATATAGACCCTCTCAGTAGCATTTTGGGGTATATGTACAATATTAGATTTTCGATTGTTCTTCTAAGCTTAGGCTTGTTTCTTGTTCCTTTGGTAGGCTCCAAATCCCTGCCCACCCCCCACATTTGAGGGACTTTTGGGGTTTTTTATGTAAAGGAGAGAATAACCTTGCTATTATGGTACCTTGTTTGGTGTTCTATGCTAGGCTAGGCCCTTTCTACCCTGTCCCCTTATGACTAGTCTACAGGGGCAAGACGGGAGGACTAGCTCTTTGCCTCTCCCATAGGAATCTTTCCCATGAGAAGCTAGTGCAGTTGTATGGAGTCTGCACCAAACAGCGCCCCATCTTCATCATCACCGAGTACATGGCTAATGGCTGCCTCTTGAACTACCTGAGGGAGATGCGGCACCGCTTCCAGACACAGCAGCTGCTGGAGATGTGCAAAGATGTCTGTGAAGCAATGGAATACTTGGAATCGAAGCAGTTTCTTCACAGAGACCTGGTGAGACCTCAGAAGGACTGGGGTAGGGCTCAAGGGGTGGAGTGAACATTGGAAGATATATCGTCCACTGCTGAGGAGGGTTGCAGGTGCCAGCATTTAGATTGTCTCTAGAAATCATTACAGGTTAAGTGTGCATCTGCCCCACTGTTGAGCCTATTGGTTGTCTCTAGCCTCAATTCCAACAGGCCTGCCACTTACCCTGAGTCCTTGCCACCTATGAGGAAACAGTACCCATCCCAGATCTTGGGCAGAAGAGCAATTCTGTGTTTCCCAGTGGGACTGCTCCTAGAACAAAGCCACTATTTGGTTACATCAGAGTCACAAATATAACCCATAGATATATTTTGATCCATGTTTTCTTTTCTATTTTATTTTGAGACAGGGTTTTATGTAGCCCAGGCTGGTTTTGAACTTCTGATTCCTCTTTCTCTACTCCCAAGTGCTAATGTTATAGGTGTGCACCACCACCCCTGGTTTATGCAGTGCTGGGAACTGAACCCAGAGTTTCATGCATGCTAGTCAAGCGTTCTATCAACTGAGCACAAAAACTGTTTTATTGTAGTTAACAAAAACCTAAAGAGGGACATTGTACATTTGAAAAACAACTGTACTTTCCAGATTCTCTTGAAAATCTGGACCATCTGAGAAGACAGGACCCACAATGTCACTGCTCATGCCAATAGCCACCTGGAGGTAGAGTGTAGCTCTCTCCTTCATACCCAGCCTGGAGAAAATGTGCTCCATTCTCTATAGTCTCCAACCACTCCACTTCTTTTCTTGCCCGCTTAGCTCCTGGAGGCATCAGTTTGTGCCTCTGTTTCTTTTCAGCTAGATAGAGACTCAAATTGCCCTATTCTCCCTGCCAGAAAGACAAGAAAAAAAAAAAACAAAACAACAACAACAAAAACCCACAATGCAACACAAACATGTGCTTGCTGGTTCTTCTGAATTCTCTTAGCAGTTCAGTGAAGTAGAGTTGTCCATATGAACAAAATTGTTCTGCATGCTTGCTTAGGACAGTGTAGCAGGTTGCTCTCGATATGATGGAAATACAGCAAAATTTCCCAGGATCAATCAAATTTGCTGCCTTGGTTTCATAATCCCAGCACTTTCGAGACTGAAACTGGAGGATTCTCATGAGTAAGACCCCTTCTCTCTTTTTAAAAAAAAAAAGGCAGGGGAGATAGCTTTGCTGGCAAAGTGCCTATAGAGTAAGAAAACACACACACACACACACACACACACACACACACACACACACACACACCAAGTTCAGATTCAATATAAAAGCCAGTATAGCAGCACATATCTGTAATCCCAGTACCGAGGCATTGGGGACGGGGAGTGGGTGGGTGGGTGGGGGAGACAGGCAGATAGATCCCTGGAGCTCATTGGCCAGCTTGGTCCAATCAGTGAGCTCTAGGTTCAGTGACCCTGTCTCAAGAAACAAAGTAGAGTCATTAAAGAAGACATCCAACACCAACCTCTGGCCTCTACATGCCCACACACCCATGTGCATATGCAACTCCATGCTGGTGGGCAGAAACTGTCTTTAACCAAGGTCAAAGATGCAGTCTCACTTATCTATTGTCCTGTAGGCAGCTCGAAACTGTTTGGTAAATGATCAAGGAGTCGTAAAAGTATCTGACTTTGGCCTGTCTAGGTGAGTGTGCCTTCTTCATCTTCCCATCTCTTACTTATTTTGCCAAAGGGGTTGTGCTATGTGGTCCATGCCTGCCTAACTCATGCGTACTATATCTTGTCTCAGTTTCTCCACTACTGGGATTCCAGGCATGTGCAACCCCCAAGCTTTATCCTTTCCTTCATTGCTGTATGCCTCTCCTTTCATCCCTTTCCTCTGCACCCTTCCTCCCCTCTTCATTCTTCTCCTATTTCCCCAGTATCTTATCTTGATCTGCTAAACCCGATGACTTTTCCCCCAACTCCTTCCTTGGTCTAACCCTTATTGGTTTCTGCAGGCTGCAAGAAAGTGGGGAAGAAGAAATGCAGAGAAAGAATGGGGTGGAGTAGAGAAGAGGAAAGGGGTCCTTATTAGGTTTTTCCCTGTTTATTCTTATTGTAATCATATTGTCAATCAGGAAGGTGAAATCAGATGTGAACCGAAACTGGTGGCCCAGGCCTGAAATCCCATAAACTCTGGAGGCTCAAACAGTATCATGATTGAAAACTCAAGGCCAGCCTAGGCAATTTAGTGAGACACTGTCTCCATTGTTTTTCAAAAGTACAAAAAAAATTAGAAGTGTTTGTCATTAGTAGGATCCTAGCCTAGCATGTGCAAGGGTCCTAGGTTCAACCACATAGAAGGTAAATACATACTTTTCTAAAGAGAAAGAAAACAGGGGTTTTGTTAAAAGTAACATTTATAAAAGGCATTGGCTGGCCGGCAGAGACTGAGAAAAAAAAAAGAAAATGTGCATTTGGACAGCCCTTGAGGTGTGTGCTGAGAACATGGGCACACATCAAGCTGTCTAAATCTTTTTTTTTTTTTTTTTTTTTTTTTTTTGGTTTTTCGAGACAGGGTTTCTCTGTGTAGTCCTGGCTCTGTAGACCAGGCTGGCCTTGAACTCAGAAATCCGCCTGCCTCTGCCTCCCAAGTGCTGGGATTAAAGGCTTGCGCCACCACTGCCCGATGAGCCGTCTAAATCTTAATGGCAACAAGTCTTGACTCTCTTGCAGGTATGTCCTTGATGATGAATATACCAGCTCTGTAGGCTCCAAATTTCCAGTCCGGTGGTCTCCACCAGAAGTGCTTATGTATAGCAAATTCAGCAGCAAATCTGACATCTGGGCTTTTGGTAAGTAGATAAGAACATAAAGATGGAGATAGTTTAGTGTGTAAACTGCTTCTTATGCAGCCCTGACAACCTGAGTTCAATCTCCAGAACCCACATAAAAGCTGGAAGCAGCAGAGAATACAGGCATCTGTAATCTCACTATGCCCCTACCAGCAGATAGGAGACAGAGACCAGAGAATCACAAGTAGCTCATGGACCAGCTAGCCTGTAGAATGTACGAGAAAAACAGCAAGGGAGACCTTTATCTCAAATAAATTGAAAGGTGAAGATCAACCCCCAAGGTTGTTATCTGACTTCCACTGTATGCTGTGGTGCAAGTGCTTGAACACGCACACGCACACACACACACACACACACACACACACACACACACACACACACACACACACAGAGTAGGGTGGGGGGAGGGGAGAAGAGAGAATATAGATTATACAGCTCAAAGAAGAACATAACAGGAAAGATCAAACTTGTATTCCTCTTGTCATTCATCTGATCCTTGGATGCTTCTTATATGTTAGGAACCACAGGAGTTTCTGAGGACAAACACAGCAAACTGGACATAATCTCTGTCTTCTTAGAAATTACAATCTATCCCAGGAAACAAACTATTCATTATTTAACAGCTTCTGAATACTGATTATGTACTAGGCACTCTGCCAGAGTCTGAAGCTATGAAGACAAACAAGACACAGGCTCTCTCTTCTACAATAACTAATAATGGGCTAGCATAGTTCAGCTCTGGTGCAGCCAGGACTGTGGCAGAAGTCTGGACAAAATGCAAAACCCATTGAGGGAGAAATCAGCGTATTCTAATCTTGGAGGTTCATCAAGAAGGATTAGGCCCCAAATATTCCAAGAAGACTGAATTCACATCTATCTCCTTCTTGTCTTCTAGGGGTTTTAATGTGGGAGATTTACTCCCTGGGGAAAATGCCATATGAGAGATTTACTAACAGTGAGACAGCAGAACACATTGCTCAAGGCTTACGTCTCTACAGACCTCATCTGGCATCAGAGAGGGTATATACCATCATGTACAGCTGCTGGCATGAGGTAAGGGTTCCATCTTAAACTATTCCCTTGAACTCAATTTCTCATTAAGCTGGCCAATCCCTGCTCCCCATGATCACATGTCAGCTGGGCACTGCCTTCCAGCTGCAAGTGCTTTCTCATCCTGAGCTGCATCCCAGTCCTCTGATGGCCTTTTGCACCCATCCTAAGCCTCACTAGAGTATTATTAGCAGGCCCCATGCCTATTTCAGCTTTAAGAGTGGGGAGTTTGGAACACGGTGCTATCTATCAAAGGCACTCAGGGAAGAGAATGGGTGTTACAAAGTCTGGAATCGCCCAGGTGGCAGAGGCGGTGTATGCCTTTGATCCTCAAAACAAAAGGAAAAAAGTCTGTAATCATTATCTGGGACTCACCTTTTTTCCACTTTCATAGCTTACAACCTTTTCTGGTTGAGGTTCTAAGTGAAACTTTAAAAACCCTGTCACCTAGGAAGGACCTAAAATAGTATTGTTTGTCTGCTTTGGTTTTGGGGTTTTGCTTCTAAAATATTTTAAAATTATTTTATTATTTTATATGTATGGGTGTTTTGCCTGTATGTATATCTGGTGCCCAGGAAGGCCAGAAAAGGGCATTAGATCTCCTGGAACTAGAGTTACAGACAGCTATGAGCCACCATGTGGGTGCTGGGAATCAAACCCGGGTCTGCTGGAAGAGCAGTCAGTGCTTTAAATACCTACGCTATCTTTCTAGCTCACTGTGGTGTTAATTTAATTTTTTAACATTTTATTTTTATCATAGATTTTTAAGGGGGTGTCATTGTAGTATTTTGGAAATAAGGATCATGTTTCACTATTCTAAAATTGCTGGGGAATGTGGCTTAATTGGGAGAGTGCTTACCTAGCATTAATGTCACCTTTATTTGGTCTCCAGCACTTCATAAGGCAGGCATGGTGCAGTGTCTGTTTGAGACCAGGTCTAGAAATGTCAGGCTGGCTTTAAACACTTTAGGTAGCCGAACCTGGTTCTCATGTCTCTACACCCAATTGTGGAAGTCAGAGGCATGCATTTCTATGTTCTACTCCTAAGGAATTTTTTTTTAGCATTTTTTTTTGAGAGACAGTCTCTCTTCATAGATAGCCATGGCTGTCCTGGAACATACTGTGTAGACCAGGTCAAACTCTAACTCATAGAGATCCACCTGTCTCTATCTTCCAAGTGTCAGGATTCAAGGCATGTGCCGCCATGCTCAGCCTCCTAAGGAATTTTTTAAAAAATATAAATTTCTGGGCTTCTTTCCCAGAAATTCTGTATACGTACATCTGCTATGAAACACTGAAATCTTTTCAAGTGTTCTAGAAACTGCTGATACTTGAAAACCACTGATTTAAATTCTATGAAATTGATAACCCTTCAGTTCTGACACACCAGGGACAACTATCTAGTTCCAACACTCAAGAATTTGAGGCCAGAGATTTTGTCATCAGGTTAGCCTGGCCTACATCTTGTATTCCAGGGCAGCCTGGGATATAGAGTGACATCTTATCTCAAAAACAAACAATAAAAATCTAAAATAAAATTTCTTTTTTAAAAAGACCAAATCTTAGCCAGACATGGTAGCACATGCCTTTAATCTCAGCATCCAGGAGGCAGAGGCAGGTGGATCTCTGTGAGTCTGAGGCCAGCCTGGTCTACATAGTGAGTTCTAGGACCTCCAGGGCTATGTAAAGAGACCCTGTCTCCAAATAAAAGAACAAATCTAAAAAATGACCTAGTCTAAGAGCCCTCCAAAAGAGCCTTAATCTGACTGTGGATCTACAAAAGAGTAGTAACCTTAAAGTCAGACTAACAAAAGGCCCTAGTTGTGAAGGGTTCATTCCAGGCAGTCTGGGGCTTTTGCAAAGTCCTCTCTTCATTTAGCTTTATAATCACAGAAAGTGCATTTGGAACATGGCTTTAAGAGTTCTGTTCTGCTAACCAGCTAAGCACACCTGATAGCCATTTTCATTTCAAGCTCTGAAATAATGAAGAAGCGTGTATAAATTTGCAGTGGACTTATGCTCAGTTTTAATCTGCCTGTCAACTGTTCTTAGCACACAAACAACTTGAGTTGTGCTTGGGCAGTGGTGGCACAAGCTTTTCATCCCAGTAGAAATAGAAGGATCTCGGAGTTCAAGACCAGCCTGGTCAGCAGAGCAAGTTCCAAGACAGCCAAGGCTACGCAGAGAAATCCTGTCTTGAAAACAAACAAATAACAAAATACAAAACAACAACAACAAACGAACAAACAAGTAAAAGGGTAACCCTAGTCTCGTTTGTATAAAGCCAGCCAAAGCTCAGCTAGGCAGTCCTTGCCTGGTTTCTGGGAGGAGCTGCAAGGGAGAAAGAAGAAAAGGCAAAAGTCACTAGCATTATGGGCAAGAGAGATGGCTCAGTAGTTAAGAGCATTTGCTGCTCTTTCAGAGGGCCTGGTTTCAATTCCCAGCACCCACATGACAGCTTGCTCACAACTATCTGCGCCTCCAGTTCCAGGTGATCAAACATTCTCACATAGACAAATGTGCAGGCAAACCACCAATGCACATAAAAATAAATTATTAAAAAAATGAGTTGCTAAGCTGAAAAGCACACAAGGACTTTATGAAGACCCGGTATTTCATTTCTCTTCTTTGCATGTTATCAAGATGATGCGGCTGCTGGGTATTTAGTATGGATTCTGGATTCTATACTGTAACTGTCTATTTTCTTTGGTTTTAGAAAGCAGATGAACGCCCTAGTTTCAAAATTCTCTTGAGTAACATTCTAGATGTCATGGATGAAGAATCCTGAGCTGGCTGATAACCTTCGAGGACCTACTCCTCTCCCCGACAAGCCCTTAATTCCACTTTTCCTGAGGAGCTCCCTGGCTCCAGGGCTCTAGCCCTCCATGCTCCTATGAATACATAAAGGCCCCTGGACATCTAAGAATGCCTTTCTTCTCTCCTTCCCCAGCATAATACTCTGAGCAAAGGCCAAGGAATTTCTGTGTTTGGTATTACTTCAAGACTCCCTAACAGACTGAATTTGGGATGGGAACATTTTGGGGGAGGGAAAGGTGTAAATAGCTCCAGAAGTTGTCCTACAGCTAGTTGGTTCAGTGTTAAGAGTTGGGGGCGGGGTAGGAATGGTGCCATTAAAATGGGAGAGGTTGTTTTGATACAATAAAATTATTGGAAAGAGTGAAGTTATCTATTTTAATTCATTACACAGCCTCCCTGAAGCTCCCTGGAAATTGCAGAAAATCCTACCATTAGTTTGACAAATTCCTAATCTAGAACTCGACGGAACCTACATTCCCCCACTCCCTCCTTTACTCTTGTTAAAGCCTACCTCTGAATTCTGGACACGTTCATAAACTTTCCACTGTGCTGGACACACAGTAGACAAACAGTATCATTTGAATATATCTTAAAGTTAGGAACAAACTCAATCAGAACCTCATTCCCATACATTACGAGGAAAACTCAAAAGAAATGGACTCAGGGGCCGAAGGTAGCTAGTTAATCCCCAAGAAGAGTTCCGGCTTGGGGGTAAAGGTAAGGCTGAGAAAGCGCGGGCCAATTTGGAAGTGGGCAGGGTGGAGTTGAAGGGCGGGGCCTTCAGTGGACCACGTGGTATGAAGCAATTTCCTCTTTTCCTTTATGCTACTCTTTTCTTTTTGGGATCTTTGCTCCCACGGCCGGGCGCTACCGCGGGGTTTGCGGCGGGGATCGGATCCCGCGAGCGGGGACTGCGGAGCTCAGTGGCTTCGCGGGGAGTGGGCAGAGCCGGCGGGGACAGCAGCCCCGCGCCGACGCGGTGAGCTCACAGGGCGGTCCCCGAGGCGGGGGTGGGGGGCGGGGGAGGTTGTAGTTCCGGTTCCGTCACCCAGACACGTGAAGGTCGGCGAGTCGGTTCAGTGCTCGCTTCGGCCCGCGTGGTCGTGCCGGGATGGAGTCCTCCTCGTCCTCTTCAGGCTCGGCTTTGGGTGCCGTGGACCCACAGTTGCAGCATTTCATCGAGGTGGAGACGCAGAAGCAGCGCTTCCAGCAGCTGGTGCACCAGATGACGGAACTTTGCTGGGTGAGGAGCTCGGGACTCAGATCCGGACGCTGTGCCTACTTTTCCCGTGCCCTTGTCATCACGGGACTTGCTAGAATGTCGGAGACTCCAGAGTGGGAGGTCTTAGCTGTACTTTGGGTTCTCAGATTCCTTACGATGAGCCTGGAGGGACTCCAGTGACTCCTCGGGGAGACCATAGGTGCAGAGGATTGGGAATCACACACTTAACAACACTATCCCACCCAGAACTCTGAGGCACCTGAGACTGAAGTTGTTTAGTGCTGGCCACTAGAAGTGAACAGAGTCCCCAGTCCTGGAATTTTAGGGAGCCCGAATCCCAGAGAGGTTGTGACTTCTTTCAGGACTCCTCGGGATTTACCTAGATTACCCAGATATAACCCCTCCTGATGAAATGACAAGCGGCTCTGTCTCTCATTAAGTATAAAAGTGGCACAATGTCTCCTAACATACACATTTATTTGCCTTCACCGTGAGTCGTTGTGTAATACCGAGCCATTAAGGTTTGAAGGTTGAGAAATTGAGTCTGCTTGGAGAGGGGACTTTGGCAGAGGGGCAGAGGCGTTTGTTTGTAGCTGAGATCAAAGTGTTCTGGTTGCCAAAGGCAGCACACTGTCCTTCACTGACATAAAAAACTTCAAGAATTTTAGAAGCCAAGGATAATATTCATTGGAACTGGAGAGACTCTTAAGAGTTGTGTGCAAAAGCAGAGAACCATGAACAAAATTTATTCTAAAAGTTTCAATCTATGTACAGACATTGCTTTACTTGGTCCTTTTTCTGTAAACTTACATATTGCTGGACAGTGCCCTTTAGAAATGCTCCAATAATTCGGATCAGAGGGTTTCTTCTCTCTCTGGCTCTCTGTTTCTCTCTGACAAGGTTTCCTGTATTCCAGACTGGCATCATACTGAACGGAAGGCTTAGAATAGCTAAAAATGACCTTGAATTCCTGGTTCCCTGCTTCCTGCTTCCCCCACCTTTCAAGTACCAAGTTTACAGTCATTCACCATCACCTCCAGCTTTTTAAAAATCCTTTTAAAAATGTGTCTTTAGAGACAGGGCTTTACTATTTACTCCCTAGCTGGCTTGGAATTTAGAGATCCTCCTAGCTCTGCCTCCATCAAGATAGGATAGATTGTTTTTCTAAAAGTCTTTGGTTCATTATATTTTGGGTGGGAGTTAGGTGAGGTTAATGGCTGTTGAGGATTGATGGTGGTACACGCTTTTAATCACAGCAGAGACAGGGCGATCGATCCCTTGAGTTCGAGGCCAGCCTGGTCTACAGAGTGGGTTCCAGGACAGCCAGGGCTACACAGAGAAACTCTATCTTGAAAAACCGTAAAAGAATAAGCTAGAAGAGAGGGATTTATTTTTTCTTCAATGTTATAGCCACGAGTAAGTTTCTCATAACGCTAGTAAAAGAACTCTGTATCTGTGCTCAAGCAAGCAACCCAGATTAAAACTCCGTGGATACTAAAGGGCATACAGTAGAATGAGGAGTTGTTGAGGAGGAGAGGGAGGAGATTGAGAATAATAGTGAATATGATCAAATTATATCATCTACATGTAGGAAATTGTTGAAGCATTTTTAAAAAAACCTGAAATACAGAGCCTTCTTTAGAAAACATTAGCTTTTCATTTCTCTTGAGGGGATTCAAGAACCTTTGGTGTGTTAGGTAGGATAATCAGCCCCCAAACTTTGGAAGCAGATACAAAGGGATTACAATTTCCAGGCCATCTAGCCTTGCATAGTGAGGCCTTGTCTCAAAAGACAATCAACACTGTTTTAAATAAACAAGGTTACAGAATGTTGGTATGTAGATGTTCTTTGTTTGTTTTTAGGGCACCTGACTTATCTGTTTTTTTTTTTTTTTTTCTGTTTTTCGAGACAGGGTTTCTCTGTGTAGTAGTCCTGGCTGTCCTGGAACTCATTCTGTAGACCAGGCTGGCCTCGAACTCAGAAATCCGCCTGCCTCCCAAGTGCTGGGATTAAAGGCTTGCACTACCACTGATTTATCTCTTACTCATTTTCTTCCACAGTTCATTTAAAGGCATTTAATGTCAGTATTATATGTAGAATTACAGTCCAATCCAGAAAACTTTTTTTTTTTTTTTTTGCGGGGAGAGTCAAGACAGAGTTTGTCTGTAGTCCTGGCTAGCCTTGAACTCAGATCCACCTGCTTTTGCCTCCCAAGTGCTAAGACTAAAGATGTGTGCCACCCTCTATCCCCCCCCCCCAGAAAAAAAAGGTTATTTCACTTATATTTTTGCTACTTTTCTCACTCTTACATCTAAGGAGTGCCATTTTCTGGCCCCTTTGAACAAAATCTGCCAGAGTTCCCACTTATTCAAGTGAAGAATGATAATGGTGTCTATTCCATTGCCTTGGTGGAAAATGTAAGCCTGTGTCCTATTGCTTAACAGTTGGTAAGATAACAAATGTGAACATTTTTATATTAGTTTTTTCAGTCAGCATAAAAAAAAAACCCATGAGCTTCATCATGGCATAGATGTTCTTTTAAGACCTGTATTTCTTGCCTCCCTTTGATTTCTTTCTATCATAGTCTTTCTAGTTATATCTCACACATGCACACACACACACACACACACACACACACACACACACACACACAGAAACACAATTTTAAACTAGGTACCACAAGTAAGAGAAAGCGGGTCTAAATGAATTAACAAATTAGATGCTTTAGGCAGACTTATTTCTATAAGCAAAGGACTTTTATTCGAAGTTCCCTTTGTGATTCTGTTTCTTGTTCTGAACAGGAGAAGTGCATGGATAAGCCTGGGCCTAAGTTGGACAGTCGGGCTGAGGCCTGCTTTGTGAACTGCGTTGAGCGCTTCATTGATACAAGCCAGTTCATCTTAAATCGACTGGAACAGACCCAGAAGTCCAAGCCTGTCTTCTCAGAAAGCCTTTCTGACTGATCTCAGCATTACCTCTTTGGAAAAGTAGTTCAAGAAGTGAAGAGCTTCTGATGAGGTGGTTGAAGAAATGGCTATGGGGGATTAACTCTCAATATTTTTTATCATCTTGGGACATCTTGTCACCTGAGAATGAACAAAGACCAATTTTTATGTATGGGAGTTGAGAGTCATGTGTATTTGGTTGTGTTTTTAAAGCTGACCATGTGACAATTGACAGATAAATGAAAGTGTGAGATGAATATTACTGTATATGGGACTATGCTTTCTACTAGGTCCCTTAACTGCTTTATATAATTTTGATAGTGGAACTGCTTCCTAGAATTTGATAGTGGGACCACATAGGGTAAATCTCGATTTGTATGGGTTCATTTCTGATTTTTTTAAGGGAGATCTTTGTGTCAGAAAAATTGGCAGTGGGGAAATACGCTGGCACTGTTTAACTGTGAGCTTTCTTTCAAGTTAGACTTGGAGCTGGGAAAAAGTCCTATGCAGTGTTGATACAATCCAGCTTCTTCGGTTGTCTCTCTCCCCTACTGTGACTTACTTAACTATCAAATTGAAAATATCTCAAGGTGGAACAGGAAGTCTGGGAATCCAGAGGGTTTTAGTCATAATGGAATCTAGCTGATAGGATTATTCTGACTACCAGACAGCCACAAGAATCTAACTTACTTTGTATATCAGGATGCAAAACATTCACAGATGTGCCTAAAGAAATATCGATTGAGGCCTGTTCAACACTAACAACAGTTTCAGGTAGAGGTGCACTCCTGATGTTAGTCATAAATTCCATTAACTGCATTCTTTTGGTCACTGAAATAAAAGCTGGCAAGATCAACTTTGTGATGAAGAGGCTTTCTATTTTGGGTTTTTAACTGCAACTCAGATTTTATGTGGGCTCACTCCAAGACAGAAGTGTAGTTAGTTTCTATTCTAGAGGTCCCTGAAGTTTTTGTGCGAAGAAAATACTTGAAGATGAGAAGGGAAAAACACTCTGTGCGAACACCTTAAATCCCTGATAGAGGAGCTTTTGTTGACTTCGCCTCTTGTATTTAAATTCTCATAGACTAAAGGAAAAGTGTCTAATATGAATCTGGACAAATACACATTAGTAATTATCCTCATGGGCACTACCAGGAAATTTTGGCAAATTGTGGTAAAAAAAAAACCCATATATATGTATATGTATATGTATATGTATATGTATATGTATATGTATATGTATATGTATATGTATATGTATATGTATATGTATATGAATGAGACAAACTAAAGTGTCTTTTCTAAGCTAGACTCAGAGATTGAATGAAGCAGCCTTAAGGTTGAAGAGATTAGTCCTAGCCAAGGGAGACAGTAAGAAAGCCATAGATTTCAGTGTAGTAAGCTCATTAAGAAGGAACAAAAAGTAAGTCTGAAAAGAATTTGAAAGAAAGCACGACACGGGTGTTAGGAAATATTTGTAGAGCTTTGTTAGTTTCTAACAAATAGCAGCCGAGACTGAAAGGGCCAAGTGACCAAGCCTTACAAGTACCACGGAGAATTATTTGGTAGAGGTAACAGTCTAAGAGCCTCAGGGTAGAAGTTACAAAAAGTGACTAAGGAGGAACATAGGCCAGTGTGAGGCCCTTTGGCTTTTACCTAGCATGATGGGAAACCATTTGCTTTTAGCAGATGTGTGACATCATATAACTTGCTGCTTGGCATAATAGTACTTAGGGCAGACACCTGACTGGCATATAACGTTTACGTGCCAGGATAAGACCTAAGTGGCCCAGGGAGTGCTTTAGTCATTTTTCCCTAGTTCTGTTTTGAGTGAGAGTCTCTGTCCTGGCTGACCTGGAGTAAACTCTGTAGACCAGATTGGCCTCAAACTCTGCCTCCTAAGTGCTGGGATGAAAGACATGCGCCACCATGCCAGAAATTATTCTTCATTCTTAATATATTTTATTACTGTATCATTATTCCTTCTGATTTCTCATTCAGTAACAACATATTCTCATTGTATGTATTCAGGAAGCTAAATGTTTTCACATGCTCAGCTAATACATCGAGAAAGGTCATACATTATGTCAGGTATGCACATCATGCTTTGGCACTGTCGTGTTCAAAAGCACAAGGTACAAGACAATAGAGAAGAAAAAGTATAACGTTTTCTCCTGCTTCCAAAAGGATAATAGCAACCCGTAGGGTTGTGTCCGTCTTGGGCTTTCACATTCAGCTGTCCTCCATTCCACTGGTACAGTTCTATTCATTTCTGTTCCCTCATCAGGAGGGCTTATTCCAAGGATTATCCACGGGCACAGTTCTCTGAAAACTTCCTCCGGGCTTATATTTGTTGGCACATAATAGACTCAAAGGCTGATGGAGGCCTGTCTTGGATTCCACATCTTCGAACTATGTAGGCATATGGGCCTTCCTCAGATTTACCTTTCTCAAATGTATGGTTTGGATAGGGTTAGATTATTCTCCATGAGTTCATGTGCTGAAAACTTGGCTCAGTGTAGTGATAGCAAAAGGAAAAATGAAGAGATGGGACCAGAAGGTTGGAGAGATGGTTTAGTGGTTAAGATCATCTAATGCTCTTGTGGGGCCCCTGGTTCAGTTCTCAGAAACTACATGGTGGTTTACAGTTGACTGTAACTCGAGTTCCAGGGGATCCAACTCCGCTCTCTGGCCTCTGTGGCTTCCAGGCACACATGTGAGGCAAAGACCTACATGGAGATAAAACACTCATAAAAAAAGCAATACGGGTGGGACCTGAGGCTAGGTCATTAAGTCATTGGTGACATTAAGGTACCTTTCACAGCGCACTGAGTTCTTGAATGTGTTAGTGGACCCATACTCCCACTTTTGCCACCTGCCATAAAGTGGTAGCTTTAAGGGGAGCCCTTGCCACAGCCAATGTTGTGTTGTCTGAGCACTCAGGTTTCAAATCTCTAGATACAGCTCAACATTTTACAAAGTCACCCCACTTCAGGTATTATTAGAGTATATTATCTATCTTACATTGCTATATTATCAAAAGGCAACAGGCGTGGACTAAAAAGAGCATCCTCAAAGGCGTAGAAAAAAAGGAAGCTAAAAATTTGTTAAAGAAACCGTATCTAGATAATACCAATACAATTCCTAAGACCATAGATTGCTGTTTCTTGTGTTGGGAAAAGAACAAAGGAAGGACCGACCATAGAGTTACTGAACATACTTAATCCCTGATTAGGACAGTTTATTTTGATGGTCACCAAGATCACAGGACAGGTCAAGCACATCCAGGTCAGGACTGTGCGTCAATTGTCTTTCCTAAACAGCAGCTACTTTCAAGGTAATGTCCGACTTTTTGACACCTAACCTAAAGTGGGCCCTTTAAAGAGGCCATAAGAATATACAAAGGGGTTAAGTTAGTTACTCTGGCCATGGTAAGGTCTCACTAAGGACATGTAATGAAGAAGTGACTACTATACCCAGGGCCAAGAAGGATAAAGGAATTGAATTCCTCTTTTAATTCTTAAATAAGAAATCTAAAGCGATTTTGCAAATTCCTTAGCACCTTAACCAATAAGCATTATTTCAACACTTAGACCATTCACATAGGAATGTATTCAAAAAGAAAAAAACCTGCATAACTAAACCTTCATCTTGCAAAAATCAGTCTCACAAATGTAAGGCCTATCCAGCATATTCCTGAGTCTCTGTTGTACATAAATTTAAAGAAGGGACAAAACAGCATGGCAAATCAAGGTTCTGAAATACTAGTCAAGTACCTCAAAACAAAAGATGACTCAGGTAAAATCACTTGCCACCAATCCTAATGACCTGAATTTGATCCCCAGGACCTGCATGGTGGAGGGAGAGAACAGACTCCTAGAAGCCGCTCTCTGACTCACACATACACCTTGTGTGGTGGTTTGAATGAGAATGGCCCCCATAGGCTTATAGATTTGAATAATTGGTCACCAGGGAGTGACACTATATGAAAGGATTAGAAACTATGGCATCAATGAAGGAAGTGTGTCACTGGACTTGGGCCTTGAGGTTTTCAAAAGCCCATTCTAAGCCCAGAGTCTCTCTTTCTGCTCTCTGCAGAACCGGATGGAGATCGCTCAGCTACTTCTCCAGCACTTTGTCTGCCTGTGTAGCACCATGCTTCCCACTATGATGAGAACGGACTAAACATCTGAAACTGTAAGAAAGCCGTGATTAAGTATTTTCCTTTGTAAGAGTTGCTGTGGTCAGGGTGTCAATCCACAAGAGTAGAACACTGATTAAGACACCTTGGCACATGTGTGCCTGCTCTCTTGCCTGCTCTTGCTCTCTCTTTCTGTTCCACACACATACACACTCACACAACTGTTACTACTGCTACTATCACTGCCACTACCACTAATAATATTTAAAAACTCACAAATGAAAGCAGGCTCATCCAGTGCTGGGAATGAAACTGACAACCTGCTGCATGCAAGGCAAGGATTCCATAAGGCTACATCATTAGGTCAACTCTGTGGGGTGTGTGTGTGTGTGTGTTAGTATAATCCAGTACTTCATGAATACTTACTATCCCTAGCTATTAATTTTAAAAAAATTTTAAAAGATTTATTTATTTTATGTATGTGAGTACACTGTTGCTGTCTTTAGACACACCACAAGAGGGCATCAGATCCCTTTACAGATGGTTGTGAGCCACCATGTGGTTGCTGGGAATTGAACTAGGACCTCTGGAAAAGCAGTCAGTGCTCCTAACCACTGAGCCATCTCTCCAGCCCCTAAAGATTTTTTATATAGTATCTGGCCGGTGCTCACTATGAAGCCTTTAAACAGGCAGTCCTCTGGCCTCAATCCCTGAGTGCTCAGATCAGAAACATACACTTTCTTGCTCAGCTCTTAATCTGAAATCTGTCCTTTGGTGTTTTTGAAACAGTCTCTCTGTGATTTTGACTATCCTGGAACTCACTGGGTAGTCTAGGCTGGCCTTAAACTCACAAAAGATCCTCCCGCCTCTGCAGCCTGAGTGCTGGGATTAAAGGTGTGTGTAATCTGAAACATTTTGAGCTTTATATTAGCACCCTAAAATTTTCAGATTGAGATTTTTGGATTGTGTAAATAAGTATGTCTGTGTATATACAGGTATTCTGTGTAAATGCAGGTATTGAAACATCTGAAAGAATTTTGAAACATTTTTGGTTCCAAGTACACTGGATAAATAATACTCAGTCTGTATATTGGAAAAAGCACAGTTGTGTTTTGTTTTTGTTTTTCAAGACAGGTTTTCTCTGTGTAGCCCTGGCTGTCCTGGAATTTACTCTGTAGACCAGGCTGCCCTCGGAGCTCCTCCTACCTCGGCCTCTCAAGTGCTGGGATTAAAGGCATATGCCACCACTGTCTAGTAGAAAAAGAAACCACAAATCTTACTGTAAGGCAAAGCTAAGGTTCAAATCCATGCAACATCTGTGATGACCTCAGGCAAGTCATTTAACCTATTTCACAAGAACATGCATGCACAGGTGCGTGCACGTGTGTGTGTGTGTGTGTGTGTGTGTGTGTGTGTGTGTGTGTGTCCTTGAGTGTATATACATATGGAGGCCAAAGTTTAAAATTACGTTTCTGTATCATTCTTTACCTTAATTTTGAGACAGGGTCTCTCACTGAATCCAGTCCACCATATTGGCTAGACAGGGTGGCCAGCAAGTCCTGGGATTTGCATGTCTGTTCCTCAGCACTGGGGTAACAGGCACAGGCTTCCATATTTGGGATTTGTGCTCATGCTAGGGATCCCAACTGAGGTCTTCATGGTTGTGCAGCAAGTTACCCACCGAGTTATTACCCAGGCCTCCCTTAACCTCTTTCATCATCAGTTTCATCACCTATAAAACTGAGATAGTTCTATCTACCTCACTTCAGTGTTGGAAAATGAGATGGCTTAAAAAGCACTTGGCAGCCAGGGCTACACAGAGAAACCCTGTCTCGAAAAACCAAAAAAAAAAAAAAAAAAGAAGAAGAAGAAAAGCACTTGGCATGCTGTAAATCCCAACTGATTATTATCTGTTGTTTAGAACTGAGCGTCTTAAAATTATTTATTGGATAATGTGTAGAGGGGTTTGTATGTACATACACATCTCTTGTTGAGGTTTGCCCCTCCCTAGCATAGCTGTAGCCATTTTGTTCCATGCCCACCAGGTATTTGATGTTGTTGCTGTAATATGCCTGCCAGTCATTGACACAGAAAAATAACTTTGACTTAGAGCAGGGAGGGTCATGCTGCCCATATACTCTTTTATGTTCTGTATGTTATGAGGTTTGTTATTGTTATTTATTTATTTATCTATTTATTTATTTATTTTGGTTTTTCGAGACAGGGTTTCTCTGTATAGCCCTGGCTGTCCTGGAACTCACTCTGTAGACCAGGCTGGCCTCGAACTCAGAGATCTGCCTGCCTCTGCCTCCCAAGTGCTGGGATTAAAGGCTTGTGCCACCACTGCCCGAGGTTTGTTAATCTTAAGACATTCCATAACTATAAGCTTCACATAGGACCCATCAAACTAAAGGTCAATAAACTGTTATGTTTAAAATGGCTTGAGTCAGAGCTGACCACCGGCAGCACTTCCAGCATCTGTGTAGGAGCTCATTGTGGTTTTTGCAGTTTTAGCCTTTATAAGCTGGTCCTGAGAAGTGTCCAGTGCACAGCTTTCAGCTTTTGAGTCTGAAGCTGTTGCCCTGGTCGATCAGTCTTTAGGTGTGTGTTCGATAACCCTTACCTGTCTGACTTAGATCAGTGTTCTCCTGGTTTGCAGGGCAACTCCTGAGCCCCAACACCTTCTTTCTCTGCATGTGTGTATATGTGTGTAGATCAGAGGACACAAGAGTCACTGTCTGTCTGTCTGTCTGTCTGTCTGTCTGTCTGTCTGTCTGTATGCACACACATACACTTTAGCTGTCTTCAGACACACCACAAGAAGGCATAATATCCTATTACAGATGGTTGTTAGCCACCATGTGGCAGGCAGATTTCCATAAATTTGAGACCAGCCTGGTCTACAGTGAGTTTCAGGACAGCTGGGACTGTTACATAGAGAAACCCTGTCTTGAAACAAAACAAAACAAAACAAAACAAAACAAAACAAAACAAAACAAAACAAAACAAAAATTATCTTGAGATACTAGAGAGATTTCTCAGTTGCTAAGACCACTTGTTCTTACAAAGGACCTAAATCCAATTCCAAGTACCCACATGGTGGCTCACAGCTATCCACAATTCCAGTTCCAGGGAATCCAACACCCTTAGTATGTAGAAGAATTTTAATCCATCAACATGGCTGCTCTGGCAAGAGATCACATTCAAAGACTTTCTAGGTCTTTGTGATCCAACTGGAATGACATGCCTTTAATCCCAATCTAACTGAGGGGAAGAGAAAGTGACAAATCAGAGAGAGATATGATGAATAAGCCAGAGATCAGATACGCTCAACACTCGTGAGAATAGTCTAGAAAGAGAGGCTACTTATAAGAGCAGTGCCAGGAGAGAGGTGGGGTTGAATTCTGTTGAGTTCAGTGCTGTTCATTTGAATGCCATTCAGTTGACTTCGGTGCAGTTCTGTTCAGTTCCTTGGAGTTCAGAGGTGGTTTTTCCAAGCTGAGAAATTCAGTTTGAAGCCAAGAGAAGGTATTTGAATGAGATAGCTTGGAGAGGAGTTTGAGTCAGAACAGCTGATCAGAGTTCAGAAAGAGCTAGAAAAGGTGAGTTTATTCAGCAGTAAGTCTCAGAGGCTGAAACATTCTAGGCCTAAGTTAGCAGAGGGAGCTTGGAAACTAAAGCCTTCAAGGTCCAGGCTTGCAGTAGATTAGATTGTACTGAGGCTAGAAACTTCCATGGCTAGGCCTAGGTGTATGTAGTTAGATAGAAATGCTCTGGGCACAGCTCAAGATGTGTATTCATAAAGCTTCGCTACAGCTCTTATCTCATCCCTTCCTCTGAGGAAATAAAACCACTATTTACATTTACATTGGTGGGTACCGGGTACAAAGGTGGTGCACATACCTACATGCAGGCACCACCCCCCCCATGTGTGTGTGTGTGTGTGTAATGAATATATGAATATATTTTGGAGTTTTGTCCTATAATCCATGGAAAGTTATTGGAAGAATTTAGACAGTGGAGTAATACATAACATTTCCATTTCAATGATTATTCAAATATATATATATATTCAATTTTTATCCATTCTTCACCTTCACTACTGCTGAACCCCCTTCCAACTTCATGACCTCTTTTTTGCTATTATTATTATTATTATTATTATTATTATTATTAACCCCTTTACTATAATTTGTGCTGATCATATGAGTATGGGTATGAGGCACATGAAAAAAGGTTAATAATAGATGTAATTCATGCCTTTGGGTTGTTTTTTCTTTTTCTTTTTTTTTTTTTTTGAGACAGGGTCTCATGTTTTTCTAGGTTCATGTAGTTCTACACGAGCAGAAACTTGCTCTGTAACTCTAGGTTGATCATGAATTCCAGCTCTTCTTTCCCTATCTCTCAAGTGCTGAGATTACAGGTGGGTGCCACCGTGCCTGGCTCCATGAACACTTCTAGAACTTGCAAGAAATATTTAACTTGAAGTAAATGAAAGTCCTCCAGTTCCCCTTATTATAGCCATTAAGAAAGATCACTTTAGCAGCAATATCGAGGTTGGAGTGGAGAAGAAACAGTCATAAGAGTATCTCACTAGTTGAGGGAAGAGACTACCGGAAAGGATTACGGTAGAAGTGGGGATGAAGAAGAGGGCCAATACCGGGAAGAAAGAAGTTCTGAGAGGATACTTGGAGTGAGGTAGAATGGGGAGGTGAGATAGAAAAGGAAATAGGAGCTGGGAAGTAATTACAGCCACTCAGGTACGTGAAGCTGGAAGGTTGCATGTTCAAGGTGAGCTTGAACAATGTAATATAAGCCTGTCTCAAAATAAACAATTTAAAGATGGCTGTGGGTGTATGTAGCTCAGTGGTCCAATAATTGTCTTGCATAAGCACAGCACTGGTTTCAAATCTTACTGCTGTGAATAATGTGCCAGTGACAATGGCAACCAGTGACTAGACAGGAAGATAATAGAACTAATCAGGTTAATGGGCTACATGAGGTTTCATTCCACTATCCTCAGTTCCACCCACTGGATAGCCCCTGAAGTTCGTTAGTGACTCCTCCAAATTAAGAAACATGCAAACACCTACATTGAGAAATACTTAACTCACCATGGTCTATAAAATTTTAACTGGAAAAATTAACAAACAAGCCAAGAACAAAACTGATGAACTATCAATCACTGAATTTTTGTTTTGTTTTGAGACTGGATCTTCTAGGACCCAGGCTGGCCAAAGAAAAGCATGAATTCCTAATTCTCCTGTCTTGACTGCTCAAGTGTTTGGATTACAGGCCAGCACCACCACACACACACACACACACACACACACAGCTCGTTTGACTTTTAGTATTTTATTTTGATAAAGAAAGAAGAACAGAAAGAAAAATAAACAATTCCTAGTATGCATGAGACCTTGGCTTTGGTTCTCAGTGCAACACACAGAAAGTCTTAGAGTATTTCAGATTCTCAAATTTCAAAGTTGGTATGTTCAACCTGTCTTGCGCTGTCTTCAGAAGAAGGCTGTATTCTCAGCATCTTGCCCCAGGGACTCAGCGGTTATTTGTTGGCTGTAATTCCTCCTTGTAGTTAGATAATATTTTTTTACAGGTTTAGACTACTTGATACACACTGTGCCTGGCCTCATTTACTAATGTGGTACTGTTCCAATTTAATCCAACGTGGCCTGGCATTGCTAAACACACATTGCTACAAATCGAAGATTATCAACACCGCCTACTTATCTTCGGAACAGCTATTTTTATTCCATCCTCACGTAGGACACACCCTGTCTTTAAGGCTTAATCTATTTCCACGTGCTTTCTGGTTTTTCTTTCCATCAGGCAGGTTTTAAGGACATTTGCTTCTCTTCAAAGCTGCCGACACTTTGAGGTTCTTCTTCCCGTTGGACCATTACCCACACTATTCTCAAAGAGTCAGTGGTTCTTAGCACTTTAGTCCCAAGTCCATTTCCTTTCATAAAGTTTTACAAACATTTCTAATAGACAACTCTGGCTCATATTTAGTTTCTGAGGAGCCAAGCTTGGGAACACATCACTGAAATCCAAACACAGAGGAGGTTGAGGCAAGAAGATCTGGAGTTCAAGCCCAGTCTGCCTCACACAGCTTTGATATCAAGCTGGGCTACAGAGTGAGACCCTGTCTCTAATGAAAAGCAGGGCAGGCTAGATGGCTCAGAGGGCAAAGGCGCTTGCCATGCTAGCCATGACAATCTGAGTTCAATCCCTGGATCCCTACTTAGAGGTGAAAAGACAGAACTGACACCACAAATTTGTCCTCTGATCACCAAGTGCACATTGAGGCATGACACCCCTTACAATAATAATAAGAATTTAAAAAGCAAAGCAAGACAACAACAGAAACCCAGATCCTGAGAAACCCTTCTTAGTCTTTTTCTTTGTGTGTGTTTTCATTAGAATTTCTCACTAAATTCAGAAGTCAGAAACTGAGAGAATTTCTGCTCACACTGATAAACATGAGTCTTTTTGGCTCCATCTACTGGTTTGAAATGTTTTCTCTTCTCGAAAACACTCTCAACAAGCACATCCAGAAATAGTGTTTGTTGGGGTCTGGGAATTGTCACTCAAACCATACGTACACCAATCTCAGTTAAGCAAGAATAGTTTATTGAATGCACATCATAATACTGGAAGTCCAGGTCCACAAGAAGGAAAAACCTAATTGTGGCATCAGTCTGCCTCAAGGCAGGCCTTTTATATGAAATACCAGGTTCAAAAGTTGGAAGGCAAGCAGGGAAGTTGTACAACATTTTTGACAAATTAGACAAAGTATTGTCAGCTAACTGTTAAGCTGATTGGTCCTGCGTGAGGTGAGAGGGTGGTGGACAGGTGGTGAACAGGGGAATTTCAGAACATAGAGATAACAGGGTAAGAGTAATTCAACCATAACTTTTTGCCTTATTAGTAACATTCTTCAGTGTCAGAGTAATAACTATGAACTTAACTTCACCTTGTGAGTAACATGGAGTCTGAATACAAAATGGCTGCAGTTATGTTAAAAGGAGCAGGCCTTAACAGTTTTTCCATGCTCTGGATACTCCTTAACCTAATTAAGTCAACATAAAATCAACCACAATACATGAAACAGTTCAAAGACATGGAAATGTAAATGATTCTTGACCATCATAAAAAGACTCGAGTCAGGAAGTAAAAGTGCCTTGCTTTATCTCAAATTTGCAGCTGCTTGTAAAAGACCTGTCATTCCAGCTGTTTTTCCCTTACTGTAAATGTGTTTGCTTCTGCAATTTGACATGTGTCATCTTCAGTCACATAGGTGAAGTTCTTACAGTCCTTGGTTAAATAGGACTTAATTTGAACCTGCCAGTGACCAAAGAGGTCAGAAATGATGCCCACTAGCCTAGTCCACGAAACCGTGGATTGTGTGCTCAGGGTTGGTTTTCCTAAGTCCCTGCTGAGTGAATGCATTCCTTCAAACATCCATTTAGTCCCTGATGCCTGTTCTGAGTGTGGCCTTTCCCATTCTGGTTTTCCATAACAAGGAGAAAAGTCATTTATATTTAAAAAAAAATAAAAATGACATATGTCACTTTGCATTCTCACCAATTGGAATGTACACCCAAAATTTTGATACCATCCTGTTATGTGTGGTGTGGGGAAACAGGTACTTTCTTCTATTGTTGGTGGGATTGTAAATTGGTACTATCTCCATGATCAGTATATCAACTGCATCTGACAGGTTACAAAGGCACACTTTCCATTCCGAATCTGACCTCTAGGAATTCACCCTGGTAGTGTACCCATGTGTGAAAACTGATGTACAGGAAAGTTTATATTTAAAAGGAACTGTACCCAACCCATGGGACTCTCAGTAAAGTAGTACTTAAGTAATCCTTGTCTTAGTTTGTTTTCTGTGGTTGTGATAGGAACTTCAGTAGGAAGAGGTTTATTTGGCTTATGTATCTTCAGTCATGGTCCATTGAACAAAGCCAAGACAGGAATTCAAAGCTAGAACCTGGAGGCAGAAAACTTGAAAAGGGCCGCCAGCCAAAGGCTATCACCAGACATCGTGGGTTGGGATCCTCCACATCAATCATTAATCAAGAAATTTTCCATAGGATTGTTCATAGGTCAATCTGATGGGGGCATTGTCTCGGTTGAGATTCCCTATTCTTGGATGACTCTAGCTTGTGTCGAATTGACAAAAACCAACCACGACAATCCTGGATTGAAATATTGAAATGCTATACAGCAATAAACATAAAGAGAAATCTCTTTATATATTAATATAGGATAAGCTCTAGTATACCAGTACATATTTTAAATTAAAATGCTAAGAATCAATATCTTGGTAAGTTACTATTTTGTATAAAAATGAAGATTACCATATATATATCCATTTTCACGAATAATTATAAATGAACTCTTGAAGGGTATTAATATTGTTTGCAAGTGGAGAAGGGAACCTAGCTGGTTGATGGTAGCAGTGTGAAGCACATTCTTTATTATATGGTTTTTGTTACACTTCAATTTTTTGATAATGTGATTGAATTAATTATTCAAAATAATATGATAATAATTCTTTCATTATTTGTGGTACTGGGATTAAACCCAGGGATCACCATGCAAGGAACACACTAAGCACTAAACTACACCCAAAGACCATAAAAATGTATAAATTAGGGCTGGGGAGATGACCCAGTCAGTAAAGTACCTATTGTGTAAGCATGAAGACCTGAGTTGCAGTTTCTGGCACCCCCATAAAAACCCAGATGTAGTCATGCACATCTATAACCCCAGCAAGGTTGGGAGGAGGCAGGTGGATCCTGGAGAATCATTAGTCAATAGGTTAGCACTGGGTTCAGTGAGAGACTCTTGTCTCTGATGATAAGGGATCCAGCTGCCTCTGCCTGCTCAGTGCTGGGATCAAAGGTGAGAGACAGCATGCCAGGCCATTAAAGCAATTTTTAAACCAATATTCATATAAGTAGAATCACAAAAATCTCGTGCTTGTGAATACCCTGTTGTTATAAATCAGTTTTATGTACTATGTCACATAGTTTGGTTACAGGAGTTCTGGGCATTGCAAGCACATATACCATGGAACAGGCTAAAGTACCCGTGTTCAGATTTTAAGCAGCTGTCCAGACTTACTGTGTATATTGCTATGTTTAATAGAAAAAAAGAGTCTGTTGTGTATTATGGTCATCTGGTCTTGCATATGATAAGTAGGTAAATAATTTGCTCTAGGGAGGAGGGATTATAAAAATATTAAAAATAGACATGTTAAGACTAATAGAATTTAATTTGAAAACATTTCAGTTATCAACGATATGAAATGTTT
>JANHMN010000005.1:44159324-44192283 GCA_030674055.1 Rhabdomys pumilio
AGAGAGAGAGAGAGAGAGAGAGAGAGAGAGAGAGAGAGAGAGAGAGAGAGACAAATATAACATTAAATAAATTGGACAAGCTTAATTCCAGCACACAAAAAGAGTTAGATCAAAGTGTATAATTTTAAAGCCAAGAGTTACAGCTTATAATCTGAGTACTTATAAAGGAAAACCAGGAGGATCTTGAGGCCATTCTGGGCTACATAGGAAAAATTAAGTCCTTTAAGTTTACTTTGAACTAGAAATATCATTATGAACTGTCTCGTACCTTCCCTATCCATTTTTTCTTTCTGCATCTATTTGGTTTTGGAGACAGTCTTGTTACATAGGCCAGTCTGGTCTTGAACCTGATTTAATCCTCCTGCTTTAGCGTCCGGAGCGATAGGGTTGCAGACGTGGGCTACCACAACTGCCTCTTCAGTTTCTCTTTCTTTTAAAATTTTATTTATCATGTAGTGTACTTATGTGCGTACGTATATGATGTGTGTGTTTGAGAGAGAGATGATAGATAAATGATAGATAGGCACCCACTTGAGGCATGGAATACGTGTAGAGGTCAAGCCCAACTCTATCAAGTTGCTTCTCTCCTTCCCCCTTTCCATGGGCTCTGGGAATTAAACCCAAGCCACTAGGCTTGCTGAGCAAGTGCTTTTACCCCCTAAGCCATCTCTATTTTACCTACTATGCCATTTTGGTGGTCTTTTTATTTTTTTCTTTCTAAATGTATGCTTGTATGGATTTATTTCTTCTTTAATGTAACTGGATTTCCTTGTTCTCTGCACTATAATAACCACAGGTCTACAAAGTTTTCATTGTCACCATTTTACTTTTACATAAAGTATTAAGGTGTTTGGGATTTATGATTCTACATTATGTAAGAAAGGAATGCATTTTGTGTCTTCTAAGCAACCAAGTTCTGTCAATATTGAGCTTGAATTAACTACTGCTGTTCATATACATTGCCTTTCCACATATTCTGAGATCTCATCTCAGACGTGTTATTTTATTTTCTTTCATTGATTTACTTATCTAATTTTATATTAATATTAACTTGATTTGATCACAAAGACTCAATTGCTATTCTTGCTATTCACTTAGCAAGGAAAATAATTTTTCAGTGTTCTTATTTTTCAGAAATTTCTTCCCTATTCATTTTACTCAATTCTGAAAGGAGGAAGGAAGAGGAAAGTACTGGTGGGATTTTAGCTGAAATTGCATTAAAGTCATACCTTATTTTTGGGATAATGAGCATTTTATCATGGTGTGTCTTCTTATTTTAGAGCAGTATGTGCAATGGTATGTGTAGGCTATACTTGCAGTTCCAGCACTCCAGGGGTTGAGGCAGAGGATAACAAGATACTGGCCAACTTGGGCTCCATAGGTAATTCCAAGTCAACCCCATACCTTTGACTATACAGTGAGACAGTCTTTCAAAAAAGTCAAAACCCAAGTAAAAACGAACATTTCTTTTCATGAGTTTAGAGATTGTTTTTCTTTTATAAAACATTTATAATGAGATTTTTATGGTTTTCTATATAAAGGCTTCTCCCCTTTCAGCTCAGTTCATTTCAAAGCATTTTTATTGTTGGTTTTGAGATAGATTGTCACATAGCCCAGGATTCTCTTGACTTTTCTATAGAACTAAAGATGTCATTCAATTTTTAATATCCTGGCTCGACCATATCAGGCTATACAGCATTTTAGTTTATTATTTTTAAATATTTATTTTGTTACTTTAAGTTAGGTCTGAAGAGATGGATCAGCTATTAAAGGCTAGGCTCACAATCAAAAATATTTTAAATTAAATGCTTGTGTGTGTGTGTGTGTGTGCACGCACATGTGCATGTAAGGGCATATGTTAGGTGTTGGGCTTCCTGGAGCTCCAGGTGGTCATGAGTCACCTAGTGGTAGGTGCAAGGAACTGAATGTGGGTCCTCTGGAAGAATGACATTGACTTTTAATCTCTGGTCTCTCTCCAGTCCCTACAAAGCATTTTTTTTTTTTTGCTGCTTTATAAGTGTAGTTGGGGGGTTGCAGGTGTGAATAGTTCTAACACAGAAGACCACTCTTTTCTGTCTTGAATTCAAGTTATTTTTATTAACTACATATTTTTGTTATTAAAGTGTCTTCAGTTTTCTATGTATACAGATATACACAATCAAAATTGAAATTGGGAATGGAGATGGAGTACTAGTTATGAACACTTGCTCTTGCAGAGCACCCAGTATCCACAAGGTGGCGCATATCCTCCATCCAGTTCCAGAGAGTGTCGAGTCCGGTTTGTCCTCCGTGTGCAACCAAGCACGCAAGCAATCAAATGGTACAGAATTCACATTTTAAAAAGAAATAGGAGCTCCACAGTTCCAGTGTCCCGCACTGGTTGCATGTGGGTCTGGAGCAAGTGTGGCCAGATGCAGACGTGGCGCCCAGTTCCGGAGAGATTGTGTGTTGCTTCTCAGCACAGTGCTAAGTCCAAGCCACTGGTCAAACAGGGCAAGTTAAAGTCTTCAGAGTTCTGAATACATTTGAACCCGAAACTCCAAATGAACTTTGAGGTAGGAGTTCTTTTTATCTAGGGAAGGAGATGCTATCTACATCTCTGACGGGAATGACACCAGATGGTGGCGAGGGACCTGCAAAGGCAGAACAGGACTTATCCTTAACAACTGTGTGGCTCAGCAGGCAGGGTCCGTGGACAATCCATTGCATGAAGCTGCAAAAAGACTTTAGCTTGTTGAGAGAGTGCTTGGACAATCACGTGGGTGTGGACGGTTTCCACAAAACCACTGAAAACACTGCCCTGTATTGGGCCTGACACAGAGATCACAGAGGTACAGGGGGAGTGTTGTTTACTCAGCCAAATGTTGAGCTGAACCAACAAAACAAGCCAGGAGACACAGCTCTGCACGGGGCTGCCTGGGAGGATTAGGCAGACATTGTCTAGTTGCTACTGGGGAAAGGGTGAAAGGACAGCCTTAAACAATAAGAAGCTGGCCTCCGACTCAGCCACCGATGCTGCCTGTGCATCAGTTACGCAGAAGAATCAGGGGCAGATGGTATTTGATGTGAAGCCACACCAAGTGCTGTCTTCCCTCCCAACATAAATTTTTATTAATTATTTGGGAATTTCATACAGTGCACCCAGACCACTCTTGCTTCCCATTCCTCCCAGCTCCACTCTCCTGCCCTTGTGCTTCCTCACCCCTCAAAAATCCCATGAAGTCCAGATTGTGTTGCCCATATACTCACTGGAGCATGGTCAAACTCTCTGGGGTCAGCCCTTTAAAAAAAAGAAAGAAACTTGAATTGGGCACCGCCTCCACCCCTTTTCCCTCCTGGGAAGCCATCAACTGTGAAGAACTCAGACTGATTCCTTCTGGAGCTGGTTTGATTTCTAAACTTCTTTTGCTTTTGCCATTCCAAAACTTTGGTTGCTTTGCCAGAAGATTCTTGATAACTATTCTTTTTAGAGTCTGTCTGAAGGGGGCACTGTTACACAATGATCTGTGACGAGTCAGCACTTATGTGAGGGGGGTTCTCACCTGTGGCTAGCCAATAAGCAATGGCATACTTCTATGTTCATTAGAACATAACAACAAATTATTTCTATTTGCCAAGCTAAAGAAATTTTAATAGTTTTTTTCTTTTTAAAAAATCAGGATTTTGCTTGGTTGGTGCCTCAGTCTCTGGGAGCTCTCTGGTTTCTGGGTTAGTTGAGACTTCTGGTCTTCCTATGGGGTTGCCTTCCCCTTCAGCTTCTTCAAGCCTCCCCCTAACTCAACCACAGGAGTCTCTGACTTCAGTCCATTGGTTGGGTGTAAGTATCTGCTTCTGTCTCAGTAAGCTGTTGGGCCTCTCAGAGGACAGCCATGCCAGGCTGTAAGCACATCATAGCCTCAGTAATAGTGTCAGGCTTTGGAGCCCCCCATAATATGGATCCTAAGTTGGGTTGGTCATAGGATGGCCTTTCCCTCAGTCTTTTCTCCTTTTTTGTCCGGCAGTTCTTTTAGACAGGAACAATTCTGGGTCAGAAATTTTGACTGTGGGTTAATAACCATGTCCCTCCACTTGAGGCCCTGTCTGTCTGTCTGTCTGTCGACTAGAGGTGGACTCCTTGAGTTCTCTCTATCCATTGTTGGGCATTTTGGCTAAGATCACCCTTATTAAGTCCTGAGAGTCACCTCCAAAGTCTCTGGTATTTTCTAGAGGGTTTCTACCTCCCACCACAGAGGTTGCACATTTCCGTTCATTCTCCTGGCCCTCCGAGCTTCTCTCCTGTTCCTCCACATTACCCGATCCCCTCTCCTACTCAGGTCCTTCCCTGCCTCTGCCTCCAGTGACTATCTTCCTCCCCTTCTAAGTGGGACTGAAACATCCTCATTTGGACCTTTCTACTTGTTATACTTCTTATAGTCTGTGGGTTGTGTCCTAGGTATTCTGTATTTTGGCTAATATCCACTTATCAGTGACTACGTATCATGCATGTCCTTTGGGGTCTGGGTTACCTCGCTCAGGATATTTTCTAGTTCCATCCATTTGCCTGAAAGATTTGTGAAGTCATCGTATTTAATGGCTGAATAGTATTCCATTATGTAAATGAACCACATTTTTCTATCCATTTTTTAATTGAGGGGCATCTGTGTTGTTTCCAGCTTCTGGCTATTTCAAATGAGGCTGTTATGAACATAGTGGAGCATGTGTCCTTGTAGTATAGTGGGGTGTCTTTTGGGTATATGCCCATGAGTAGTATAGGTGGGTCTTCAGGTAGAACTATTTCCAATTTTCTGTGGAAAATTTTTGTACCAGTTTGCAACCCCACCAGCAATGGAGGAGTGTTCCTCTTTCCCCACATCCTTGCCAGCATGTGCTGTCACCTGAGTTTTTGATCTTAGCCATTCTGATTGGTGTGAGGTGGAAAGTCAGGGTCGTTTTGATTTGCATTTCTCTGATGACTAAGGACTTTGAACATTTCTTTTTTTTAAATTTAATTATTATTTTTTTACTGTTTTCTTTTTTATTAGTTATTTTCTTTATTTACATTTCAAATGTTACCCTCCTTCCTGGTTTCCCCTCAGCAAACTCCCTATCCCATTCCCCCTCACCCTGCTTCTGTGGGGGTGCTCCCCCACACAATCCCACCTCACTGCTCTTGCATTCCTCTAAAGTGGGACATTGAGCCTTCACAGGACCAAGAGCCTCCCCTCCCATTGATGTCAGATAAGGACATCCTCTGCTACATATGCAGGTGGAGCCATGAGTCTCTCCATGTGTACTCTTTGGTTGGTGGTTTAGTCTCTGGGAGCTCTGCGGGGGGGGGGGGTCTGGTTGGTTGATATTGTTGTTCTTCCTGTGGGGTTGCAAACCCCTTCAGCTCTTTCTGTCCTTTTTCTAACTCTTCCACTAGGGACTCTATGCTTAGTCCAATGGTTGGCTGTGAGCATCTGCCTCTGTATTTGTCAGGCTCTGGCAGAGCCTCTTACATGTCAGCTGTATCAGGTTCCTGTCAGCAAGGGCTTCTTGGCATCCACAATAGTATCTGGTTTTGGTGATTGCATATGGGATGGATCCCCAGGTGGGGCAGTCTCTGGATGGCCTTTCCTTTAGTCTCTGTTCCACACTTTGTCCCTATATTTCTTTTCTTAGCCATTCAAGATTCTTCTGTTGTGAATTCTCTGTTTATCTCTGTACCCCATTTTTAAAATTGGGTTATTTGTTTTTTTGGAGGTTAACTTTTGAGTTCTTTATATGTTTTGGATATCAGCCCTCTGGTGGATGTAGGGTTAGTGAAGATTTTTTTCCTAATCTGTAGATTACTGATTTGTCCTATTGATGGTGTACTTTGCATTCCAGAAGCTTTTCAGTTTCATGAGGTTCCATTTATCAATTGCTGATCTTAGAGCTTGAGCCATTGGTGTTCTATTCAGGGACCCCCCCCCCATGCCAGTGCATATACAGACTGGTTTAAGGCCCCTGGCACATATGTGGCAAAAGACTGCCTGGTCTGGCTTCAGTGGGAAAAGATGTGCCCAATCCTGGAGAGACTTGAGGTCCCAGGGAAGAACAATCCCTCACCCACCTAGTCAGGGTGGGAGAGGGAGAGCACCCTCTTGGAGACAAGGGGGGGGGGGAAGAATGGGATGAGGAACTGTGGGAGGGGGAACAGGAGTAGGGGAATGGCTGGAATGTAAATAAATAAAATTTTAAAAAGAGATAGGATAAAATGGTTAATATGAGGTACAACCATTCACCAAGGCTCCTGCTTAGACAGACGACATCGGGATAGTAAGTCACCTTGCTTTCAATATGTTCTTAAGTATTTTAACAGATTTTGTACCAGGCATAACACAAACTCTAGGCTGCTTCTTAAGTATGAACTAAATGCATATTGTGTCTAAATGCATACTGTGTCTGAATAATCCTGACTATTACAATAAGTATTTGTGACCAGTGAAGAACGATACATCAAAAAGGAATCTTGTACATTAGGGTTCAGAACTATGACCAAAATCTCTGATTAAATGAATAAAACATGATTAAGTTATATGAAAAAAAAAATCAGGATTTTTTTTAAGTTCTCTCATGGAGGAAGATGTTTCTATTCATATAATAAAATCCCATTACCAAAATCAACTTGTGGAAGACAGGGTTTATTTCAGGGAAGGAGATCAAGGTAGAAACTTAGAGGCAGGAACTGATGCAGAGGCCAAGAAGGAGTACTTGTACTTCATACTTTTTACAGTCTATTTTCATATACAGCCCAGTACCTCCTGCCCAGGGGAGGCATGGCCCCTAAGTGAGATGGTCCCTCTTGCCTCAATCATTAATCAAGACAATGCACTACACTTCTGTTAACTAGGCTCCTGCCCTAACAGTGTTGGCTTGATCCACACTTTCCTTTGTCACCGTGTCTTCTACCCGGCCCACAAATATGCCATCTTTTACATGATGCCCCCCCCCCCCAAAAAAACCACAGTCTGTCTCCAAGGCCTTGAAGAATGGGTATGGGAGGTCAATGACTGAACTTTGCCATTTCTATCTTGGGCATTTTTCACAAGCCTGGTAGTACTCTCTAACACAATCCTCTGTCATGATCACCCTCCAATAGTCACCCCAGTTTCATAACCCTAACCCTAACCCTAACCCTAACCCTAACCCTAACCCTAACCCTAACCCTACTCTCTAACACAATCCTCTGTCATGATCACCCTCCAATAGTCACCCCAGTTTCATAACCCTAACCCTAACCCTAACCCTGATCACCCTCCAATAGTCACCCTAGTTTCATAACCCTAACCCTAACCCCTAACCCTAACCCTAACCCTAGCCCCTAGCCCCTAGCCCCTAACCCCTAACCCTAACCCCTAACCCCTAACCCTAACCCTAACCCTAACCCTAGACCCTAACCCTAACCCTAGACCCTAGCCCCTAACCCTAACCCTAACCCTAACCCTAGACCCTAGCCCCTAACCCCTAACCCTAACCCTAACCCTAACCCTAACCCTAGCCCCTAGCCCCTAGCCCCTAACCCCTAACCCTAACCCCTAACCCTAACCCCTAACCCCTAACCCCTAACCCTAACCCTAACCCTAACCCTAACCCTAACCCTAACCCTAGCCCCTAGCCCCTAACCCCTAACCCTAACCCCTAACCCTAACCCCTAACCCCTAACCCCTAACCCTAACCCTAACCCTAACCCTAACCCTAACCCTAACCCTAACCCTAACTCTATCATTTTGTTGTTGACTGGATTTCTGTACTGTTTCTACTTGAGTTCCTGAGGCTATTCCTGAGGCCAGCTTTCCACAACCTGACTAACCTGTCCAAAGTCTTCCAGATAGACATTGTTTCCCATATCCCTTCAGCTCTGCGAGCCATTAGTCCTGCACAGATTGTGGCCAGCAGAATACCTTGCCTCCCAGGGTACCCTTTGGAGAAGTGAAGTGTGATTGCTTATCAGATGAAATGGAGACCAGAGTCTGGATTACCTAAGTAGACTTTATCTTCAAAAAAAAAAATCTTTAACTTTAAGAAGGCAGCAGAAAAGTTGGTGGGGAAGAAACTTAAAAAACATCTAAGAGCCACCTGGCAAGGAAAAGTTCACAAGCCAAGCCGAAGGAGCATAGGAAGCTTCCAGAAGCTGTACAATACTTCTGCTAGAGCATCCTCAAAGGAGCTTAGTCTTGGGGACCCCTTGACTAGTTACCCCAGAGTAACTAGTGCAAGTTAAGACCAACTATTGTCAGATGGGAAAACCACAGGAAGCCACAACGTAGTAAGCAGAACCAGAGAATGGGGACATGAAAGCTTCCTTCATTTTTTTTTTATTTCCTAAAGCTGTTTGTCTTCATCATATGTCCTTCCTAGTGGAAGTAGATGCTATTCTGTGGAGACTGGGTTTCAGAGAGCAACTTGTCAGTAATTGGCAAGGGAAAGTGTTCTAGGCCAGCTTCCACCCAGGTTGGCCACATGATTAAGATGTCATATGGTGTGAATGCGCAGTGTGAGGCTAAGCTGAGGTTAACATAGGAGCACTAGGAATTTTCAGGGCCAAGGTTAGAAGCTGCTGCCAAGTCGGGCAATGTCAAGGCAGGGAGGATGACTTACAAAGCATTGTCTGTTAATTAGTCAATTACTTTTCATAGAATTAGCATGACCGTGAACCTACAGATAAACATATCTTAGTGGAAACAATTTTGTTAAATAAAGGGCCCATGGAAGTATTTGAACATTTTAAAAAGAAGAAGAATAAAGAGGAGGATGATCAGGAGGAGGAGGAAGGAAGTAATAATAAAAGAAAGAAAGAAAATGAACTACAGAGCTACCTGAAGGCAGATCTTATCCAGGCATTTTCTCAGTTGAGACTTCCTCTCCCCAAATGACTCAAGTTTGTGTCAAATTGACATAAAACTATCCAGCACAATATTAGAATACAAACAACAAGGAATCGCCTCATCCACAAAAGTGAAATATGGAACAGCTGCATGCATGGGTTAGTGGCCGTTGAATTCAGCAACAGAGACATGGAGACCCAGTGAATTCCAAAGCTCTGGGACACAACACAGCGAGAGAAAGAGAATGTAATGTGACAGGACTTGTCATCTGGCACCCTGGTTAGGAAGGGGAAATATCTTCCATTGGCAGGAGTAAAAGTCAGAGGGAATAGGGTCCCAGAAAGCTCCCCTAGTGTAGCTGGCATCACAGTTAGGGAACTTGGGGTCACTCAGCTGGTGATCTTTAGGGTAGGGTATGGTACGATTCCCATGTTGAGAAGGCTACTATTACTTGTACTGCTTGGAGGGTCAGAAATCTCTGCATAGTCCCATCTCCAGGATACTGCAGTAACATCAGTGGTTGGTTGACTGCCTCTTAAAACAATCTTGTCTCTGGGAAGTGACACTAGTATAAACTGGCTGGAAATTCTGTGCTGTAAGGGATGTGACCTGTGATACAGAGGGCTGTAGAACTGCTGGACCAAGCAACCTGCCCTGAGTCTAGATCATAAGTAATGGTTTCCTGGGTGTACCAGCATGCAGGAAACCAGGATGAGTATTCAAATGGCCCCACTCCTAACACAGAAAACCTCAAAAGTCTTTTGGGAGCACTCTGCAACTCTTTTTGTTTTCCTTGTTATTGGTTTGCACAGCCTAATAATCTCCAGAGATAATCTCTGTATGATGCCGTCCAGATAAATAGAATTTTAGCTAGCTTTATGCACATTCCTTTCTGCCAGATACTAGGCAGTTGTGAAACTGAATAGGAATCGCCATGGTCAACTCTCAAATGACCTACCTTGAAGCATTCCCTGGCATGTGCCATGCTCATCTGCCATCCCTTCCTTATCTACTCACCTTGGCTGGGAAGAAGATGGTTTTCTCTGTCTCTCTGTCTCTCTGTCTCTCTCTGTCTCTCTCTCTGTCTCTCTCTCTCTCTGTCTGTCTCTCTCTCTCTCTCTCTCTCTCTCTCTCTCTCTCTCTCTCTCTCTCCCTCTCTCTCTTTTTTTCTTTTTTGGTTTTTTGAGACAGGGTTTCTCTGTGTAGTCCTGGCTGTCCTGGAACTCACTCTGTAGACCAGGCTGGCCTCGAACTCAGAAATCTGCCTGCCTCTGCCAGTTTTCTTTTTTAAAAATGTCATTTCCCTACTGTTTTTTTTTTGTGTATTTTATTTTTATTCCTTTCTGTCATTCTCCTATTTTTGGATTTGAATCTTTTCTGTGGTGTTACAGATTAAGCCACCTTCTGTGCACTGAACAGGCTTTCTTCTAATGTGGTCCACTACTAGTTCAGTAGAGAGCAATTATAGCGAACTCCAGACTCCACCCATTTCTACTCAAACACTGGTAGACACTTCAGCTTAAAGAATAGGAAGGCAAACTCCCTCAGTCACGGATTCTTTTACAGGCAGAGTCAACTATGAGGAACTTAGGTACAACTCCAGAGCAGATACTCAAATAAAGGAGCAGAGAGAAATTGCACAGGCTTTTTTTTTTTCCTCAGTGATGCCTTAAATTCTTTTTCCAAAGGTTTTAAATTAGCATATGTTAATTATATGTAATAATGTTGAACTATGGGACAGTTTATAGTTGGTATTGTTTCTTTGATATTTTTTTCAAGACAGAGTTTCTCTGTGTAGCCCTGGCTGTCCTGAAACTTGCTCTATAGACCAGGCTGGCCTTGAACTCAGAGATCTTCCTGCTTCTACCTCCTGAGTGCTGAGATTCAAGGCAAGTACCACCAACACCAATTTTTATTTATTTATTTATTTATTTATTTATTTATTTATTTATTTATTTTGGTTTCTCGAGACAGGGTTTCTCTGTGTAGTCTTGGCTGTCCTGGAACTCACTCTGTAGACCAGGCTGGCCTCGAACTCAGAAATCCACCTGCTTCTGCCTCCCAAGTGCTGGGATTAAAGGCGTGCGACACCACCACCCAGCTACCATTTTCTTAAAAACAAAAATATTTTAAGTTTTTAGTCTTTGAAAAAAAATCCAAATGTTTCTTTTCCAAAAATAACTATGGTTAGCTTAGAAAAATGGGTATCTATCAACAAAGTATTTTTGTTAGCAGAAATTTACCTTTATAGTTTCTAAACTCTAAATAATTTTTATAGTCAGAATCTAGCATAAGCCAAGGCAATCCATCCCTACCGCATGCTCTTCTCCAGGAACAGTGTTGCTGCGTCCCTCCCACTTAGTACAATCTGATCTAAGTCACTGTCCCTCTTCCTTCTAGTGTAATTTCAAACTCTGACATCTTTTAGCACCATTTTGACAAGGTCTTCAGATCCTAGAAGCGTACCATTAATTTCTTTATCACTCTTCATCACAGTGTGAATTCTTGATCCTATACACATGCCCACAAGCTCTAGTGGCAGGAGTCGCCATAAGTTAGTGGTTGAGTTAGCCATCATAGTCATTCCAGAAGGCCACTTCATGAATGTGTATGTCATCCTCACACAGGGCTCATGTCATTCTTCTCTGTGTGATTCCAGTTTTAGCATATGTGCTGCCAAAGCAGGCTCAAAGTGTACATTTTTGTTTGTTTGCTTGTTTGAGATAGGTTCTCACTGTGTAGTTCTGGTTGGGCTTGAGCTTGCCCAGTCTGCTGGCTGCTGCTTCTCCACTGCTAGCATTAAAGATGTTCACCACTGAGCTTGGCTCAGAATGCACAACTTTTGATTGCACTATATTTGTGTGGGCATTTCCATTGGCTAAACCTGTATCCCATGAAATTGTATTGTTGACAAGAGTAGATGTATGTGCCCGGGTGGTGTCTGGGATTCAGGCTCTAGACTCCCAACTTTGTACAGAAATACTTACTTGTATATGTACCTGTATACCATCAGAAGACAAGTGCTTAAGTCCCTTCACCATAACTCGTACATTTTGTATCAGAAACCTTTTCAAATATCAGTGCCAATATCAATAGTGTCTTTGGAAACTCCTATTACCTATTAAAGGCTGCCACTTGTATAATTGAAGAACTCATAGTGGGTGCACCCCACAAACACTGTTCTACTTGCTTGAGTAATAAGAGTATATCCATTCTTGTAACATCTACATAGAAAGTGGTCTTGCAGACTCCCAAAATGGTGTATATTATTCCCAAATCCCTAATCATAACCAAAGATGCCATGGTGAATTCTACTATGCTGCCCAGATCGGAATAATCTTAGCAGTATACAACAAACCAATACCCCAGATACATTGTCTAGGAGAAAACCACTTACTAGGAAAGCCACTGCACAAGATCTGAAGCAGTAGCTCAACTGCTGCACAGATTCCAACACATAAGCACAAGAAAAATGAAAAAGAAAGCAATGTGAAAATTCCTAATATTTACTCTTCTCTAGTAAATGACTCAAAAGATGTTGAAGCAGTTGAAGTACCCGATACAAGTTTCAGAAGAATGATTATTTTAAAACTAATTGAAATCCAAGAAAACATGTGTAAGTAGATTAATGAAGTAAGGAGGAAAATGCAGGATATGAACGAGGAATTCATCAAAGAGAAAGAGATATTAACAGAAATCTGCGAAATAAAGAACTCATTAAGTCACATAAGAAATTCAGTTTAGAGGCTGGCAAGACAGTTCAGGAGAGAAAAGTACTTGCTGTAAACTCTGAAAAGCCGAGGTTGATCTTAGAACCCACAGAAGGGTAGAAAAGAGAGCTGATGCCAAAAGTCACCTTCGAACCTCCAAATTCGTGTTCTGTTATGCACATGCACCACAATACAGGCCCCGGGTGGGAGTAACCCTTACATAGGGCCACTCAGGCAGGTCCAGGCTAGAAGCAAGCCCAAGATGACCACCAGATTGGTACAATGGGGACTGGACAGGGCTAGCCTGAGATGATCATCACTCAGGCACAATATAGGCCTGGGAGTGGGGCAGACCATATGCAAGATGACCCCTGCCTGGTGCCATAATGCATGACTGGGCCATAGCACTCCCGAGGGTAAGTGTGGGAGAGCTGGCCCCACCACTTGTCTGCCTTGTGGTAGCATTAGTTTGGGTGAGGGAGAGATGTGCTCCCTTGTCACTTACAGCAGTCAAAAAAGCTGGCCCTGGGATCATGAGAAAAGGGTAGTCCACCCTGGACTTCACGTGGACAGCACAGTAGAACTGGCTTTGAATATGAGGTTTAAAGGTAAGCATGTCCCTAAGGGCATGAGAGCTATGCCTGCCTCTTATCTGCTTTGCAGTGGTGCAGACAAGGGAGAGCTGCCCTCCTCCCACCTATCCTGGCCCTGATAAGATCATAAGACTGGGAGAACTGGCCATGGCTCTCTCCAGGTGCAACATTTGAGAGAGCAGGCCCTCCGCCTCTCCTGAGCAGCAAGTTAGAGCTAGTTCTGGTTTCTGGAACTTTTCTGGTGAAACTGCCCCGAGGGCATGACAGGTGGAAAGCCTGTGGGGTTGAAGAACTCAGATACCTCTGAGGTCCAGATTCTGGGTTTTGAGGTGGCCCACCCCAACACTGACTCCATCAATGAACTGCTGGAGTGAATGAAGAAGGGGGGGTCAGTCCTACAGATTCAAAACTACTGGATCTCCGTGACACACGACAACAGGATCTCTGAGAGGCGTCCCTGTGAGGCTCCAGTATTGATAGAGAAGCAAACGCCAGAGGCTTCATACCAGCGCATACTCATTGCAGCAACCATTTCCAAGCAGAGGAGTGCAGATAAAAGGGTGGACTGTGGAACACACTGTGACAGCTCCAGCCTCCGCAAGGAGATTTGTTTTTCTCTGTTGAGGGGGGATTGTAAGGGTGGAGGGTGCGTACGAGGAGATGGGGAGATGAGTAGGATTGAGGTGCATGATGTGAAATTCACAACCAATTAAAAGGTTTTTGGTTTTCTTTTTTATTAATCATTCCATTTGTTTACATCTGAAATGATATCCCACTTCCCAGTTACTCCTCCACCACCCCCCCATCCCACATCTGCCCTCTCCTCTTTGCCTCTATGTGGGTTCTTCCCCACCTGCCCATCCTCTCCCACCCCACTGCTCCAGCATCCCCCTGTGCTGGGGTATCATACCTTCACAGGACCAAGGGCCTCCCCTCCCATTGATGTCAGACAAGGCCATCCTCTGCTACATATGTATCTGGAGCCATGGGTAACCTTCCCTGTACACTTCTTGGTTTGTGGGTCTAGTCTCTGGGAGCACTGGGTGGTCTGGCCAGCCGATGTTGTTCTTCCTATGGGGTTGCAATCCCCCTCTTCTCCACTCCTTCTGCCAGCTCACCCACAGGGTCCCTGAGCTCAGTTTGATGGCTCCAAGTATCCACCTGCATTGGTCGGTTGCTGGCTGAACCTCTCAAGGAACAGCCACACCAGGTTCCAGTCAGCAAGTGCCTCTTGGCAATGACAGTAGTGTGAGGTTTGGTGTCTGCAGACAGGATGGATCCCCAGGTGGGGGAGTCCTCAGATGGCCCTTCCTTCAGTCTCTGCTCCATTTTGTGTCCCCGTTCTTCCTTTGGACATTTCTTTAACATTTCTGAGTTAAAAATTTTGAGATGGGTGAGTGGCCCCATCCCTTGACTGGGGGCCTGTGCCTATCTACTGAAGGTGGTCTCTACAGGTTCTGTTTTCCCTTCTTTAGCCTTTCAGCTAAAGTCATCTCTGTTGTATCCTGGGAGCCTCTTGTTTCCTGGAGTCTGGAACCTTCATTGGCTATCCCCAGTTTTTCAGCCCCCACTGCTACATATTTTTATTTGATTTCCTGACCCTCTGTACCTTTCTCCCCTTCCTTCCAGTACCTGATACTGCTTCCCTTGTTCCCCCACTCCTCTGTCTCTCCCAGGTCCCTCCTTCCTCCACCTCCGATGATCATCCTGTTCCCCCCTCAAGGTAGGACTGAATCATCCACACCCTGGTCTTCTTTCCTCTTAAGTTCCATCTGCTCTGTGGGTTATGTCCTGGGCATTGTGAGCTTTTGGGCTAATATACACTTATCAGTGAGTACATACCATGGGTATCCTTTTGTGTCCAAGTTACCTCATTCAGGATGATATTTTGTAGTTCTATACACTTGCCTGAAAATTTCATGAAGTTTTTAATAGCTGAGGAGTACTCCATTGTGTAAAAGTACCACATTTTCTGTCTCTATTCCTCTGCTGAGAGACATCTGGGTTCTTTCCAGCTTCTGGCTATTATAAATAAGGCTGCTATGAACATAGTGGAACATGTGTCCTTACTATATGTTGGAGCATCTTTTGGGTATATGCCCAGGAGTGGTCTAGCTGGGTCTTCAGGTAGAACTATTTCCAGTTTTCTCAGGAACCACTATATTGATTTCCTAAGTGGGTTTATCAGCTTGCAGTCCCTAAAAGTTTTTTTTTTAAAGAAGCCTGCTGACTATTTCAGCAGAACAGCTTGACCACCTGCTATACTCACAGCCAGAGGCCCCTTCCTTGTAACATTTTGCTTGTAGCTGTCCATTTTGCCTGTGACAGTTCCTTTTTCCTTTATGTTCTCACATCACTCTCTTGCCTAACTAAAACCACCTTATAAAACCTCAAACTCCTATTCTGGTGGGATTGTTCTTCCTCTCTTAGAGACAGCCTAACAGTTTATACCCTCAATAAAGCTCTGCCTTCCATCCTCAGTGGTAAACCTCACGACCAGCTCACAAATTTTGTTCTGTAATAAGACACAGATTTAGCCACAAAACAAGCTTTAACCAAAAAAAAAATGATTAGTGAAACAGTACCCCATACATGGAAACTGATCAACACACTTAGGGCAGTAGTGGGTCATTTAAAAAACATAGGCATAATATATCGAAACTTACAAGGTACAGAAAAAAAACAGTTCTGAAAGGGAAGTTTATAGCAAAGAATGTCTGCACTTTTTTTTTTTTTTTTTTGGTTTTTCGAGACAGGGTTTCTCTGTGTAGCCCTGGCTGTCCTGGAACTCACTCTGTAGACCAGGCTGGCCTCAAACTCAGAAATCCACCTGCGTCTGCCTCCCAAGTGCTGGGATTAAAGGCATGCACCACCACTGCCCAGCTATGGCCAGTGATTTTTAATCTACTTTGTAGAACTGAGAGAGAATAACCCTTCCAAATTCATTTTATGAGGTCAACATAGCATTACCAGCTTACCAAAACCTGACAAGGAAAAAAGACAAAACTATGGACCAGAACATCTGATGACTATAGATGCAAAAATTCTCAGCAAGATAGTTGCTAACAGAATTCAATGAACACATTTATATTTTTCAATTAACACATTTAAAACATCACATCATGAACTTGAGCATGGTGGTACACACCCATAATTCCAATATTACATAGGCTGAGCCATGACGATTGCCACAAATGTAAGGCAAGCTTGGTCTACCTAGTATATTTGAGACACTGTCTCCAACAAGAACCATACAACATGATCAAGTGGGGTTTATTCCAGGCACACAAGGATGACTCAACATACAGAAATGGATAAACATATCACATAAATAGAATCAAGGAGAAAAATCACATGGTCATCACGGGCGAAGAAGAAGAATGTGATAAAATTCAGTATCCCTTCATGATCAAAAACTGGACAAATTACATATGGAAGGATTATAGATCAAAGTAATAAAGTATACAGCCATCCAGCAAAAAGTGCATAGCTCGTATTATATTGAGTGGAGAAGAATGGGAAACATTTCCTCTTAATTAGGAACGAAGTAAATGTGCTACTGTCACTAGTCAACTCCTACTCAAATACAGTAGGAGAAAGCATAGATAGGTAAATTAGCAAATGAAGTTAAGTAAAAGGTATTAAAATAAGAGGAAAGTAAAATTACCACTGTTTTCAGATGATATGATGCTATACTTAAAGAATCTGGAAGAGTCCACTGAGAGCTTTTTAGAATTGATAACATTTTGAGTAATGTAGAGCAATGCAAGATCAGTCTCAATAAGCAGTAGCTTTTCCATTCACTCGAATGATTTCAGAGGGAATGAGATCAAGAAAGCGATTCTATTCACAATAAAGACAAACACATCAAAATATTTAGGATGTGAAAGATAGCTACAGTGAACGTTTATAAAAACCTGAAAAACACAACTGAAGAAGACACCTGAATGGCTGCTAGTGCTTGTGTGTTGGGGCTTTAATACAGATCAAATAGCCTTACCTCAAAAGCACATATTCTTTCATACATGGACTGTAGAAAAGAATGAATGAGTGAGCAAGTGAATTAATACATTGCTTTCATACAGAACATACCTTGAGGGGCAAAACTCAACTGTAGGTCTAGGCCAAGCAACAGCATCTGAACTTCTTTTATTTTAATTCAGCCTAACAGAAGCTGACCAGAATATGGTATGTATATGTTTGCATTCTTATTCATATTCTTGGGTTGAGTGTAGTGGCACATACCTTTGATCCCAGTACTAAAGAGGCCAAGGCAGGCAGATCTCTGTGAGGTTTGAGACCAGCCTGGTCTGTAGAGTGAGTTTCCGGTTAGTGGGTGACTCATAGAAAGAACTTGTCTCAACAAAACAAAAACATCTTAGGGCAAGGATTAGGGCTAAAACAGGACAACAGAGAGGAGACTAATCTAAGGAGAGAACAATCTAAGGAGAGATTCAATGGAACAGGAAGGTGCCCCAGGAGGGAAAAGGTAGGGAACCTTTTAAAATCCTAGCAGGGTGTGATGGGTTTGCTAACTGTGACTTTTATTGCACACGAGGCCAGCATGAAGGAAGAAATCCATCACACCATTTCCTATATTTTGTAGTGCTTTATAACCCAGGCCATTTTGAGAGGGAATTGTCTGAACGACTCAGAGCACGTAAAAACAAGGATAGATCACAAGTCTGGGAGCCTGGGGACATCCTTCTACTGGTGTCTGGATGGGAGATGGTCACAAGAAGAAGTCATGAGGAGAAGATCATCCAGACATGGGATCTGCTAAGTTGAGCAGCAGGGAGCACAGGCAGTGGGAGACAAGGAAGGAGACAAAGTCCTAGTCAGTGACTATGGAGCCTGAGGGTATAAGCCTGGGCCTGGAAGATGCCTGTTTTGCAGAGCTGGCCTCCCTGTCCTACGTGATTTGCTACTAGGTAGCACTGAGAATTATGAGCTCAGATCAGACCAATTGCTTGATTCTGCATTCCTCTGTCTCTTAGAGGCTGGTTTACTGTTGAGTTAGAGAGCATGGGTACCAGCAGATAGAGTTCTCAGTTGCATGGATTTTCTGTAGGGCTTGGTGGGCTGGTTTCTTCCTTAAGTCCTTTAATACCTCCTTATAGCATGCAGCATGGACATTTACCACCCCTGGTAGCACAAACTGGGGGGTTTCTTGAGCAAGTTGGAAAAAGTTGGGGCTGTGTGTGTCAGATGTGGCTCTAGTTTCCTATAAAAGAAAAGCTTCTAAACTGATTGGAGCCCTGGCACTGAGAACACATCTTTGACTGCTCAGGCACTCAACCTGAGTTGAGTTACCAACATGTGTAGTGGGAAACAAAAGAAATACAAAGAATTTCAGCTATGAATCACTACACCACTCACAGACTCTAACATAAGAAGACTCAAAGAGAACTTTCTTTAATGTGGAGTTTTTCTTCATTCAATCATCCACTCATTATAGTCACTTTCTAAATAAATCCTTAATGTTTCTCTTTTGGTAGCCTGCAGAGTACTGTCCCATATGAAAGGCATTAGAACGTAGGAGTGAAAGTTCTATGTAAGCCCCACATAGTCTTCTCCATGTTCAATGAGTTGTGTGGGTGTTGTCTTTAGCAATGGAACCTGAACAAAACCTTTAATATATAATCTGTCCTGCTTGCAAAAATAGACTAGAACAATGGTGGCACAAAACTTGTGGGTGTAACCAACCAATATCTGACTTGACTTGAGGCCCATTCCATGAGATGGAATCCACACATGACACTGTTTGAGTGGCCAAGAACCAGGGAATTGATAGTAACAGTAAAATGACTCCTAATGATATTATGTTATACTCATTTGATTCAGCCATCATCAGAGAAGCTTCCTGCAAGGAAGACCCATAGCCGGACTTGAAGAAAGAGAGAGAGAGAGAGAGAGAGAGAGAGAGAGAGAGAGAGAGAAACTTTAAAACACACAGCTGTAAATGGGATGTCTCCATCAAATCTCTCCAGTCAGAGCTCAGAGAACCCCATGGAAAAGAGAGATAGAGTGTAAGAGCCAGAGGTGATGGAGGTCACCAGGAGAACACAGCCCTTTGAAGCAATGAAGCAAGGCTCATATAAACTCACAGAGACTGAAGAATCAAGAACAGAGCCTACACAGATCTGCATCAGGTCCTCTGCATATGTATTATAACTTTCGGCTTAGTATTTTTAGGGGACTCCTAATTGTATGGAGGAGCGAATCTCTGATTCTTGTGCCTGCCCTTGGGGCTCTTTCCTTTCTATTGGTTTGCCTTGCCCAACTTCAATGTGATGGTCTTTGGCTTATTTTATATTTTATTTTGTTATTCTTTTGTCGTTATCTCTTAGAAGTATGTTCCTTTGGAAGGAGAGACAGAAAGGGAGTGGATTGGGATGTAGGGGAAGTTGGGGAGTAGGGAGAGGGAAGTGTAATAAGGATATATTGTATGTGAAAAGAATCTAGCTTTAATTATAGGGAAAATCTTTTTAACATTTTATTCTCTTATTATCTTTATCTAATTTTCCTTATGTATTTCCTTATTTTGTAAGACTTTTAAATCTCTTTCTGTTTCCTCTTCCTTGCTTTCCCTTTTCCCTTTTTTTACTTCAGCCTTGTCTTCCTCATTCTGTATTCTCTTTGTGTCCCTCCTTCAGCTCACTTAAAAAATAAGTACTTTACCTTTGTTGATCTCAACTCTCCTGCTTAGCCTACATAATTACTTGCTTCTTACTTTTCTGTGGCTAATAGTGAGATAGTAGTTATCCTTAACAGATATTTATTCTCTCTCTCTCTCTCTCTCTCTCTCTCTCTCTCTCTCTCTCTCTGTGTGTGTGTGTGTGTTTGTGTGGTCATGGTGGTGTTATAGAAGTCCCCTTCTTATGCTTGAAGCGATCCTGAGGATTGAGTGCAACAGAGAAAGCTGGCCACTAAGGAGATCCACATATAAAACCAAAGAAATATTCATTCCAACAGATGCACAAACTAGAGCAAATAAACAAGGAATACAAGAGCAAGAGACTATGACTCATCCCACCTTTCATAACTCTTTGAGAGATGAGTCCAAAGATAGTGAACTAGTTGAGATTCAGACAAAGAGCTGAAAAGTCTGGTTCCCAAATGACCAGTGTGGGGCTAGACAGCTGTCTTGGTATTTGGTTCAAGGCACTTGCTACTCTTACTGAAGACCATGGTTTGTTTTCCAACACTCAACAGGAACCTCAGAATCATCTGTAACTTCAGTTCCAGGGGATCTAATGCCGTCTTCTAGTCTCCATGGGCCCTGCATGTATGTGGTGCACTTCTATAGATTCAGGCCAAACATTCTTACACATAAAATAAATAAAACTTTTGAAAAGTGAAAGTGATCAGTGGCTTCACACAGAATTCATATAAATAGGATGAAGGGAAGATATCAGTTGAACATTTGGATGAGAGTCATGAAATTCAGTAAAGATAGGCACTGATAAAATAGGGGGATATAAGAAATGAAATCATATTATATCAAATAAAAACTTAATGTTGTTTATCACTACTAACACATGAAGCCAGGCAAGAGAAAAGTATACCACTGAGTGAAGACAGAGTTGAATTATTTGATTCTTTTTTTCAGATTTATTTGTTTATTTTATTTATATGAGTACACTGTCACTGTCTTCAGACACACCATAAGAGGACATCAGATCCCATTACAGATGGTTGTGAGCCACCATGTGGTTGCTGGGAATTGAACTCAGGACCTCTGGAAAAGCAGTCACTGCTCTTAATTAATGAGTCATCTCTCTAGCTCCTGAGTTATTTGATGCTTATGGCAGTGTCATGTAACAGACTCTTCTCAAGGAGACAGCACATACACACACCACTACTCAGTCCAGAAAGGTAGCCCACCCGCCACAGACAAAAGTTATAATTGTACCAATGTTCAGTTTGGTGAACCATAAGGTGTGTGTGTGTGTGTGTGTGTATACACGCGCACCTGCATGCCAGGAGTATGGGTGAGGGATCACTTACAAGGATCAGGGATAATTCAAAAGCAGCTGCATCACTGAAAAGCCCACCTAGACATAGATGACCACTTGGGGAAATTTGCAAACCTCCTCTACCATCTAAACATCTGATTTTTCTTTCTGCAGTTTGGTGGCTCAGAGTCTCCATCCCTAGTAACTGTTTACTCTTTTTCTATATTGATAAGATTCCTTAAGAATCCTCCAAGCTTTTGTTCACCTAGTCTTGTGACCCTTGGTTTATCTCTTGTTTTCCCGTTGAGGTAAGTTACTAGAGCCTCTTTATCTTCCGGACCAAATGTTGCAATCTTGAGGAAATGTTGCAATCCCCAGCTACATGCCATACAAAAAACATCAAACTAGAAAAAAAAAATTACTATCCCAACATCCAACAACTGGCATGCAAGAGATCAGACATGAATGTGTGGTGTACAAGAGGGTGCCAGGGTACAGAGTAAAGGCATAGAAAAGTGATTCGATAAAACCATAGAAGAAATTCCCCAAACCTAGGACAAGAAAGTATAGCAGGAATTTAGAACCCCCAAATGGCATGGTCAGGAGAGACCCTCTCTGCTATCACATGATAGCTCAAAATGTTGAGACTGTTGGAAAAAATAGAATACTGAATGAGGCAAGAGAAAAATGCCAAGTGCCTTACAAAGGAAAATTACAACAGACTCCTCAACCCAAAGTCTTAAAGCCCAGAATGATGTATTTCAATCTCTGACAGAAAATAAATGTCAATCGATCATATTCTACCCAGAAAAGCAACCCTTTAAAATGGATTGAGAAGTAGGGACTTTCCCTGATACGTACAGAGTAAAGTGTTGCGCTAAGGCTACCTAGCACTGCAGAGTTAACTTGCAGAAACACCACAGAGACTGGGGAAATGCACACAGACACACAAGCACCTGAGAAAGAATACATCTCACTAGAAGAGCAAACATATGAGAAATAAAAAGAACCAAACTTTATTAACTCAGTGAACCAAATAAATCGCTAGGATGAACGGGGATTAATTCATAACATTTAATTAAATCAACAAAAAATGTCTTAACTCTCTAGTTAAAATTAAAAGATGCACACTGGGAGCTGGCGAGATGGGTCAGTGGTTAAGAGCACTGACTGCTCTTCTAGTGGGCCCAGGTTCAAATCTCAGTGCTCAGATGGTGGCTCATGACCATCTGTAACTCCAGTTTGAAGGGATCCTGCACCCTCTTCTGACTACACTGGCACCAGGCACACATGTATGCACACACACAGAATCCTGAAAGTTTGAACTACTAGAGGGAGACGGGAGCTCTGTAATATAGACACAGGCAAGGACTTTCTGAAAAAGACTCAAATAGCTAATGAAATAATGTCAAGAGTTGACAAATGACTAACATAAAAATAAAAACCTTCTCAAAAACAATTAGTAGAGTGAAGTGATAGCATTAAAATGGGAGAAAAGTCTGTCAGCCATTGTCCAGAATATGTAAGGACCTCAAGACATTAAATACTAAAAGAACAGCAGCAACAACAAAAAGAACAAAAACACAAACCAATAAATGGCAAAGGAACTAAACAGATACTTTAAAAATGAACACATAGAAATGACTGGCCAATAAATACATGAAAACAGCACATCAACTTTAATTGCCAGGGAAATGCAAATCTAAAGCACATTGGGATACTGTTTTATCTCAGTGAGAGTGTCTATCAACAAAAGAAAATACAAACTGGCCTATTCAGGAGGCCGTCAATAAGATCTAAGTTCAAAGCTTTCTCAAAGTACAGAGTGAGTTCAGTATCAGTATAGCAACTTGATGAGACAATGTCTCAAAGTAGAAAGTAAAAAGCAGCTTGGACAAGCAGTTGCATGTATGACGATCTAGGTTCAATTCCCCTGCACTGCGATAACAAGAAAGTACAGAATAAAAACTCAGCTTCAAGCCAGGCAGTGGTGACGCACATCTTTAATGCTAGTGCCCAGGAGACAGAGTCTGGTGGACCAATGCACTGAATAGGTAATTTTCAAAAGAAGAAATACAAATAGTCAATCGATATTTGATAAAGTGTTCAACATCCTTAGCCATCAGGAAAACACAAAGTAAGACTGCTCCAAGATCCCATGTCACCTCATTCCAATTACTGCCATCAAGGAAACAAACGTTGCAGAGAAACACTTTGTTTCACTGCAGCTAGGGAGATAAACTAGTGTGGTCACTACGGAAATCAGTAAGGATGTATCTCAGAAAACTAAAACCAGAAATGCCATATCATTTGACTATAGTCCTCTTGTATCTATACCTGAAAGATTACGTCAACAACAGATTATAGAGATCCTTGCACATCCATGGTTACTGTTGCATTATTCAAAACAGCCAGGAAACAGAATCAACCTAGATGCCCATCAAGAGGTAAGTGGAGAAAAATGTGGTACATACACATGAAATGGAATTTTATTCAGTCATTATAAAATGAAATATATTTTAATAAAAATGAGATCATGAGATAACAAAGTGAAGTCACATTTACAGGAAAACAAATGTGACTGGAGATCATTAAGTTAAATCATCCATACTCAAACAAATTTCACATTTTCTCCTATATGCAGATTTAAATTTGTATATGCAAGGGCTGGAAAAATGACTCAGCAGTTAAGAGCACTTGCAGAGGACCTCGGTTCAGTTTCCAGACCTCACATGGTGACTAACAACTGTCCAGAACTTCAGCTCCAGGGAGTCTGGTAGGCGCCAGACATACACGTGGTGTACACATATGCAAGCAAAACACTCATATACACATAAAATAAATAAGTCAAAAACATTAAAACTGTATACTTGTATTTTGTGTTTAGATATGTGTTGGGAGTCATTAAAGTGGAAAGGGGACCATAGGAGGGGAAGAAGAGATCTTAGAGAGGGGAACAAAGAGTATTAATGGGCTATATAACCTTATGGAGGGAGGGACTATATGGGCAAAAGAAGGGAGCCAATGTGGGGTATGTGGGAAGTCAGAGCAGAAGTGAGCAAATGGAAACAGTGCATAGTGACACACTTATGGAAATGTCAATACACTGTCCTAAAATTTATTTTTTTAAAAAGTCAATAAAACTTCCATTCTGCTCTGAAAAATAGTAAAGGGGGAAAACCAGGAGAGGTGAGACTGATGAGAAGGGTACTAGAGAGGAAGAATATGATCCATGTAGAGAATTCAAACTGTTAGAATGCAACCCATTACAACATGAACAATTACTATGCTACCAAAATAAATTCTCACTTAGCGCTTTTTGGAGTATTAAACTTCTAAAGAAGCTGCTACTACAATCCCTTCTTCTATCCAAAAACTATTTCATCAGACATTTTTGCTAGAGCACTATTTATCTAACATTTATAGCTATTTTCTTTTAAGTTTTGAGCAGTTTTCAGTAATTTAGTGTGCATAAAAATAGGAACAAGGAAAGTAAAGATAAGGGTTGACATACTGCAATAAGGCCAGTACTTTAATTTTAAGTCTAATTGTGTATTATTGTGTGTCTGTGTGCACATGAATGCAGCTGCCCTAGAGGCCAGAGGTATCAGATTCCACCATGGAGTTGGAGTAGAGACAGTTGTGCACAACTTGATGTGGGCGCTGAAATGTCCTTTGCAAAACCAATCTTTGCTCTTAATTGGTAAGCCATCTCTCCAGCCCCAGGTTCAGTATTTTAGAGGTAGGTTGCAAATTAAGCTTTGAGAGTTCTAGTAGCCACCATAAAAGTGTATTGGTGGATTCCAAAACGCGCCTAAACTTTCTTTTGAACTTTTAAAGATCTGATAATGTAGCTTCATTGAACATAAAAACCAAGTATATATCTAGAAAAAAAATGAGTGTATGAGTCTGTCAAAAAATCACCCTTTAAAATTAAGCACTGATTAGTGAGTAGAGAGTTTATAAAATGTTTGTTAGGCAACAAAACGTCTTATTAGTGTCACTGTCTCTTTAAGGGAAATAAATTTTGCATAATTCTTGAGCATTCTGGACCCCTTTTATACCACGTGACAAAACTCGACGCCATTTTAACCCCCCAACAGATTCTCCTCAGGTAGTGTGGGTCATGGAGCGCATTGAGGAAGAGCCCGTTGGGGGAGCTCCTCCCGCCAAGGGGGCTCTCGCGGAGGCGGGATCTCCGGATATTCCTGAAGCCCCCTCAACGGATGTTTCAACCTCAGAAGAAATGGGTTCCAAAGAGCCCCAAGTTCGGATCAGCCTTGGTGTTGAGAGTCCTTGGGTCACATCTGACACTGGAGGTGCTGGAGGCCTAGTGATTCCTGTTCCCAGCAGGGCCAAGCCCCAGGGGACCCGCCAGGGCAGTGCCCGTGGCAGAGGCCGCCGAGGCCTTGAGAAGGCAATGCGAAGTGAGTGGCTTCTGAACTTATTTCTACCGGGCGGGGGTGGGGGGGTTTGTGAGTGTCAAAAGGTCCTCTGAGGTGTGACACCTCTGGGAACAAGGCACGGATGGCAACCTGGCCTCGCTGACAGAAAGTAATGGCTGACCTTGCTGAGAAGGGCCTGGACCTGACCTCGGGCCTGGGGCGGAGGCGAGGTCTGGGGGTGGGGGGCATGGGGGACACATGGGTGAGGTGATGGGACGATGACCCCCCCACAGCACTGCTGGTGGCAGTTTTGGGGGCCTTCGTAGGGTGGCTCGTGTGCGACCCCACAAACAGAGGGGCCCGTGAGCCTCTAGAGGTCAAAAGGTCACCTGAGGCGCAGGCTCTGCAGGGAAGGAGCAGGCTGAAGCCTGGCCTATGTCAGAGGCCGCCTTGCTGAGGCGGGCTGGCTCCGCAGTGTCTGGTCCGTTTGGGGCCTGAGGCGGCGGCCGCAGGGAGTGTGGGGATGAAGGGGGCGGGGATGAGGGGCCACCGGGAAGAGCATTGGTGGGGGGGGCAGCGCACGGATGGAGTGATGGGGACTATGGCACAGCCACAGCCTCGCTTGTGGCAGTTTGGGGGCTGGGGGATCCCCACAGCCTCGCTGGTGGATGTTTTGGGTCTTGGTAGGGTGGCACGTTGCTACCCCAACCAATGGAGGGACCCGTGAGCCTCGAGAGGTCGAAAGGTCTTGTGAGGCGCGGCCGCTGCAGGGAAGGCGCCGGAAAGCCTGCCCTGTGTCAAGGCCAGAATGGTCGGTCGACCTTGCTGAGGAGGCTCAGCAATGGCTGGTCAGTCTGAGGGGCGTATAGTGTTTAACATCTAGAGGTAGCCTAGCCAAGCGGCAGGTCCTCAGGAGGGAGGATTAAGCATGCGCTGTACCATCATCTTTTGTGTGCGTTGGCACCCGCCCCAGATCCCTCGGGTGGTCTCAGGTCCCGCCCCGCTCCGCTCCCAGCCCCTCGTGGCTGGGGTTTGAGGATGCCCCGTGGGCTGTCCAGGGGAGTTCCTGAGCTGGCTGCATGCACGCACACACGCACACACACCGGCAGGCATAGGCAAGCCAGCTCAGAGCCTCGAGGCTGCACACATGGCCCGAGGCTTCGAGGCCAGGAGCCCTCGGATTGATTGGCGGCCTAGGGGTGGGGGCGGACCGAGGGCCGGGACCTGGACGGCCACTACCTGTAAAGCCGGGCTCTCTGCGGTGCTCCGACCTCTCTCGGCGATTCCAAGCTCTCTGAGTTAGGATCTCAGCCAGCAGAGATGTCCGAGCAAGAGTCCCAGCCAGCGGCAGCAGGTGAGTCGGAAGTCCACGAGGCTCCGGGGAATATGGGAAGGTATCTCCTCCGCAGCATCTTGTCTCGGCCAGGTCCACTGACCGTGAGATGTGAACGCTCCGGTGGCTTTGCGGGGTTATATTTTCAGCACAAATGAGCAAAAACGGGAGGAGCAGAACTTTTCCGTTGGGTTTTCTCAGAAAAAAAAAAAAAAAAAAAAAGACGGGCTGGGCAGTCTCTAAAGGGCAGCGCATGGTTGTGCGCTTTAAAAAAAAATGCGGGGCCAAGTTTGTGTTGCCTGGAGCTCGGGCTTTTGGGCTCTCTGGCTACACTATTCCAGTTGTCCCGCGGAAGGGAGATAAGCCAGATGTGAGCAGTAGACACCGATTCTTTCTGTTCATCTAATTAGGCATCCGAGAGTGCCTTGTGGTTTTTCAAAAACTAAGAAAAATGAATATTTCTGGGGGGGAGGAATGGATTCATTTTCTTTAACATATAGTTCTGTTTTTTGAAAACTATTAAAACTCTTCTCAGCGAGGCTTTCCCCCTTATCTCACGTTAAACCTTTTTACTGGGAGATACTTTAAAATCGTTTGAGTTCCTAAAGGTTTTATTCTGTAAAAGAGGAGTTGCCAAAAAGGTATTAAGATGAACAAAAAGCCCTAATCTTAGTTTGGCTGAGAAGTCTAAAGGATAGGACTGATCTGATAAAATCTTGCTTAGCAGCTCTTTCCTTACATTCAGGGTTTGTATTCCCCCGGCTTAAGGATTTTCTGTTTTCTTTGGTTAAGTGGTATATCCAGCCCCAAGGGTTATTTCATTTACTTTTTACTTTTAAATTTTGCCCAAGTATGTATTAATTGTTGAAAGGTGTTTCATTGACATTTTCATATATGTATCAGCAGGGGAGCTCTTGAGCTAGCTGTGCACGCATACCTGCAGGCACAGGCCTGCACACACGCCACCTAGAGGCTGTGCACATGGCCTAGAGGCTTCGAGGCTGGAGTTTGCTTTTCATTGTTTATAGACATGCATATATATATATTAAAACCAGAAATAACTATCAAAGATAATGCATTCTCTAGCCCCTTCCAGGGTGTCTTTTTTTTTTATTCCTGCAGTCTTTGTACTTTCTAATAACTTCTAAAATTATACTAAGGGATTGATTTTAAAATATTTTTATTAAGCATTTGGCATAAATATTTTGATCATATTCATATACCTTTCCCAACAACTCCAAGATCCTTCCTTACTTTCCCTACAGATGTAATTTTGTGATTTTTTTTTTGCATAACAGTAAGTGGTAGTAATGAATAAATAAAATCAGATTTTAGGTTCTACTCATACCAATCTTTCAAGGAATTTATTGCATGAAGCTAGTGTACATGGTCTGGGTATGTAAGGCTGGGACTCCTTTCTCTCAAGGGAGTGCTGAACCATTGCAGTTGAACCATAAAAAGCTTCTTGCTATTCCATGGTCTGCCTACTTACTACGGTTGGTCTATTTGGGTGACTTAAATACTGAAAATTAAATCTTTGTTCACTTCAAATCAGTATATCTACATATAGGTTCTGGGTTAATTTCATGCTTCAGTTTGCATTCATCCTCACATAGGCCATTTAGTTTATTGAAATTTACTATTTTATTTAAAAGTCATTTTACAATAGCTTAGTTATTTGTTCATCAAATGACATTGTGTAATTTGGATTGACTTTAGAAATGATGACTTTTAGAAGTCAAGATGCCAAGTAAAGTATTATTAAAGTATGTGCACAGTTTTTTTCAATGAGAATCATGGGTAAGTTCTTACTTAGTATTATCAGCACTACCAGAGATGATCCACAGAGTGAGCAGGAGTTTTTAATGACCTGTTTGTTTTCTTTGTGTTTTTATGAACTCAAATCAAGCCATGAGCTTAAGGCATGATGAATCTCATGAAATTGAGGAACAGTTTATATTGCGTCTGCCTCCGGTAAGTAACTTTTATATCTCAGAATACACATCTTTAGTGAAAAAGTGTAGTTCTGCATAGATAACATTTGTTTTTCAGGCTATAAAAGATCAGAACATTTGCTTCCCATAATTCATATTCTGTCAAGCAGTCCTATTATATGTGCATATTCTCACAATCTTTCTTTCTTTCTGTATATACCATCAATCATGTGGGTTAATTCCTTGTCAAAACAACTATGACAGTTATGGATCACCCAGTCACTTACTATAAACATTAACAACCAATTTTCTGCATAGCCAAGGTAAGACTGTTCTAAAACTCTGTCATCTCAGAAGAGGTGGTTGGAGGGATTACCACTAGGTAACCTGCAAATTCATCACCAAGCAAGGTTATCAAACTCACTTCAATATTATGCTTGAGTCTCTTTTCCCACTGAGAACCATGTTCCAGTATTATTTCATTTATGAGGCTATGATAGAGACGGTCAGGAAGCTATTATCCAATTACAGTTAATTAATATAGCTAGTAAACCGTAGCTAAGCCTTTCTAATGGAAGGATAGCAGTAAGAAGTAGAAACTGAAAAGCTGAGAGAAAGCACCAACTGTAGTTCCTAAAAGATAATGCTAAATTTGAATTGACTGCATCTAGCTTGACTTACACAATGCATGGTCTTTCATGGTACGTAGCATAATTAATATTTGGGAAATGTAAGGTTTTATTTAAGGGAAGACTTGCCTTGAAATGTCTATTCTATTAGCTATCACTTAGACAATCTTTCTGATTTTTAATTTGCCTCCCTTTTAGGAACAAGCTTATGCTGTCAGGAAAATGATCCATTCTAGAAACGTTGCCTCAAAGGATAAACTAAAAATTGACTTTTCTTGTAAGTAGTTAATATTAATTCACAATATATTAAGCAATAATTTGCTACAGATTGCTATGTGCTAGACATTGTACTAGGTATTAGAGTTCTGAAAAAGAATAGAGTATGTTATCTTTCCAACCTTTAGACAACATACAAATCCAATGTTAAAAGTGAAAGCTTTTTAAACATTATTTACTTTACATCCGTATTACAGCTTCCTTCCCTCCTCTCCTCCCAGTCCCTTTCTCTCACCTCCCCCTCCCCCACCCCATCCCCTCCTCCCTTTCTCTTCAGAGAAGGGGAGGCCTCCCATAGATATCTGTCCACCTTGGCATATCAAGTTGCAATAGGACTAGGTGCATCTTCTCCTATTGAGGCGAGACAGGGCTTTTTTTTTTTTAAAGGAATGTATTTAAATGAATGAAATTTTCTTTTGGTGATGACAAGAAAACAGCTGCTGTCTTTCTCACCTTTGCTACTATTAGAAAGAAATTTACTTTTTAACTAGTAACATACAATATGGAAAAACAAGCTACAGATACTCTCTTCTTTTTCTAGAAGTTACTAACTGAATATTGATATGTAACCTTTAAAGAAATAGTAGGTTTCATGGAAGAAATTGCCTGGCTCACATAAGTCTTCATTATTCAAATACTTGGAGATCAAAGAATTCACTGAGATGTCGATATTTTCTCTCCTTTCCTGTAGCTGATGAACACCATGCAGTTGTGCAAGTGGAAGATGTTTCTCTGCCTGCTAAGCTGGTTAATTTGCCTTGTGTTATCGGGAGCCTGAAAACTGTTGATAGAAAAACATTTTATAAGACGGCGGATATTTCTCAGGTATGATTTTGTGCAATATTGTCTCATACATCCCAGGTTAGCCTTAAACTCAGTATGTAACTTTGAGTATGACTTTAAACTTCTGATCATTTTTGTCTTCAACTACCAAATGCTAGGCTTACATGCATGCCTTTCTGCGTTCTTAGGTTGTACTGAGGATCAAACCTAGGGCTTTTGTGCATGCTAGACAAGTACTCTACCAACTGAGTGATATCTTGAGATCCACAAAATCTTGTTTTGCTTTGCTTTTTAGTGCTCATGCATGCTAGGCAAGAGCTCTACCTGCCATTAAGCTATTTTGCCACCACTGGGTTGATTTTCTTAATCTTCTAGTTCTCATAGCTTTTATGGAAGTCTTAGGTCTATGTGCCACTATTCCTTCTGCATGGTAAATGCTCTGGTTTGGTCTCTGTTACTTAACTTTTCATTTCTTTTACAGACTCCTGCTCCCTATTTGCCATTTATAATGACTCATTAATTTTAAAATAGGAATGGCTAAGGTCTTTTTCTGCACTTTCTACTAGAGCAGTATGTTAACTCTGAAGAAAAATCGGTTCTTATCATCTCTGCTGGTGCTTTCTAATTTCCTCTCTGAATCAAAGTGCTAAAATGTATGCATTTCATACTATGCCTTCTGCAGTGGTAAACACTAGGTAAAAGTTGAATATATATATCATGCTGAAGGGAAAGAGGGAGAGAAGGCGGAGCGGGAAGGAGGAGAGGATGGGGAGGGGATATATTAAAGAGAATCTGAATGTGTATTGCATAGTACTTGGCTTTGGGAAATGCTAGGAATCTTCTGTGCTCCATATTTATGGTGGTATGATGATTTGTTACTAACCAATATTTGGGCAATAATCAAATCTTTTTCTTTGCTCAATGTAGATGCTTGTATGCAGTCCTGAAGGTGAGCCTCATTCTTCTAAAGAACCAGTGATTTCTACTGGTCCTACTGTAACTGGAAATATTGAAGGGAAGGCAGAGAAAAAAAAATATAACTGGAAGCACGGCAGTAAGTCACCACCAGTCCATCGCTCATTCTGGCTGACGACATTGACCTCTCGCATCGCAAGTCCCTGTGAGCCAGGGACCTCTTAACTGATTCATTAACCTCTTAGTTTTAAAGAGAGAAGTCATTCCACAAGCACGACATAGTTCTTTACTGAATTTGTGTACATATAGGACAGTCTTCAGTTATATAGTATGTTTCATCATGTTTTTATTTTAGTTACTCCACCACTTAAGAATGTCAGGAAGAAAAGATTCCGGAAAACAACAAAAAAGGTTAGTCTCATGCCATTTACGGTTCTGCAGGGTGGATTAGAGGACTGTGAGAGGGGAAAGAAAGGGAGAAAATCACTTGGGAATTCACTAATTCAGTCATATGTTCAATAAACAATTCCTGGCAGATGTGGTGGTACCTATCTGTAATCTCAGCACTTGGGAGGCTAAAGGAGGCGGATTGTAAGTTTAAGGCAATCCTTGGCTATAGAATGAGACCCTGTCTCAAAAATGTAAAAAATTTAAAAATATGCAAAATCCACAGCATTATGAGCTAGCAGTTGGGACAACAGCAGTGAATAACAAGAGACCCAGTTCTTTAGGTTACAGGCTCATTGTTAGGGGTTTACAAGAGTTATGAACTTGACATTTCAGCTCATGCTTTCAGTTTATAGTCTTACTTTAAAGCCAGGCATATTGGTTCCCAGCACTCTGGAGGCAGGGGCAGGCAAATCTCTGTGAGATCAAGGCCAGCCTGGTCCTCAAAGAGAGTTGCAGGACAGCCAGGACTGTTTCAGAGATAAACCCTGTCTGGAACATAAATCTTAAATTTCTCTAAGAATACCCAGGAATACTGGTAAATCATATTTTAAAATATTTTTTAGATTTTCATTCATTTTACTTAATGCATACAAATACTTTGCCTGAATACACATATGTGCATCACATGCGTGCCTATTGGAACTTGAGTTAAAGGTGATTGTGAGCCACCATAAATGGTTGCTTGGAATTTAACCCAGGTCCTTTGTAAGAGCAACAAATGCCCTTAACCACTGACCCATCTCTATAAAGTAAAGGTGCTTTTTTTTTTGTTTTTGTTTTTGTTTTTGTTTTTGGCTTTTTTTTTTTTTTTTTTTTTTTACAAACCTCCCAGTGGAGTGTTTGAGACAGGATCTTTCTCATGTAGTTCAGGCTGCTTTGAACTTGCTGTGTGGTCACAGAGACTTTAGCTTCCCTTACCACCTCTCAAGTGCTGGGATTCCAGGCATGCACCACTCCACCTTGTTTTACTTGTTATTGAGGATTAATCCCAGAGTTGGATATTAACCAAGTCCCTTACCAGCTGATGCATGTCTCTTGCCAATCATTAGCTTTTAAATTTTATTTACATTCTTTTAGTGTGTGTGTGTGTGTGTGTGTGTGTGTGTGTGTGTGTGAGAGAGAGAGAGAGAGAGAGAGAGAGAGAGAGAGAGAGAGAGAGAGA
>JANHMN010000005.1:44192293-44266273 GCA_030674055.1 Rhabdomys pumilio
AGAGAGAGAGAGAGAGAGAGAGAGAGAGAGAGAGAGAGAGAGAGAGACAGACAGACAGACAGACAGACAGACAGACAGACAAATGGGAGTCACAGAACAACTTATGAGAATTCATTCTAAGTATCAGTCTCAGGTTATCATCCATTGCAAGCATCTTAATGCTGAGCCACTTGGTGCACTAGCCACACACACAGTTTTAGTTTTATGGGAAACTGCTATATTGTTCTTAGAGGAAATATCGATATATATTCCTGCCAGTAATATATGAGTGGTCCAAATTCTCCAACTTATCTACCTGCATTAGGTCTTGTCATTATTTTATTTTATTTTAGTTGTTCTGATAACTGTGTGGTAATTTTATTGTGGTATTTTCTTTGTGTATGCATAGTTTATTAATACCCTCAGTTGACAGTTTGAGATTTTAATCCTCTTCACAAGATCTTTCATACAGTAATATTTTTAGTTTTGATGAGAGTTAATTTATTGATGTTTTTATTTTAAGTACCTTGCCCCCCCTTTTTTTTGTTAAATCTAAGGAGTCTTTGTTTATATCCCAGATACTGAAGATTTTCTCATTCATTTTTCAAAAGTTTTACATTTTATATTTATGCCCACAATCCATATTTTAGTTGTAGAAAAGCATGAGTTTTAATTCAAGATTCTCCTTCTTCTGTTCTTCCTCTACCCTCTCCTTTTCCACCTCCTCCTTGGGAATATATGTATGATATTGCTTATGGGTTCCTTATTCTTTTCCACTGATCCATGCATTGAATCTCTCCACGGATACTGTAATGTGGTAAGTCTTGAAATTGGAAGGTTGATTGCTATCACTTCATTTTCCTTCAGTATTGTTTTAAACACTTTAGAATCTGTATCCTTCCATATGAATTTTAGAATAAACTTGTAGACAAAAAAACTTTGCTAGAATTCTGAAAGAAAGTGTGTTAAATTTATAGGTCAACTTTTCTAATTTATGTGTTAACTTTGGCTTAATAACCTATCAGTGAATGAAATGTATTGTCTACTAAATAAAGTACTTAAATGTACTTGTACAGTGCTTTAAGCTTGACTTAAACAGAACAGTCAGAATATAACATTGTTTCTTGTTTTGCTTTACTACGTAGCTCCCAGATGCCAAACAAATAGAGGAAATCAACTTCAGTGAGGTACAGCATTGCTCATAATCTTCGTTGTTTACTTTTATTTGATAAGCACACATGTGTATTTGCTGGATTTTATTCATTGAGTAATAATTTAATGTTCAATAGTAACTTCTAGGTGAAAAGAGAAACAGTTTTGCTAGTGATACCATCAACCACAGACTGCTTTTTCACCCATATTTTTATTTCAAAAGCTATTCCTTGGAGTTCAGGATTCAGCTGACCAACAATTGGTTGAACTAATGGGATATGTCATCAAAAGTCTTGTTTTATATTTGTGTCATGCTGAATTAATTGCTGTAGAGTAACTGCTTAAAATTGTATTCAAGGGAGAACACGTAGATAGGATCTAGGTTTTGTAGGAACATTTTGATAATAAAGATGGGACAAGGGAGTCTGGGAGTTTGGATTTTCATTCACATCATTTATAAGTAACTAACATTGAATTATTGCTCTTTTGTAGTATTAGTCAAGGTAAATAATAAAACTTAAGTGGTTGAAATCTTTCCCACAGAGTTGTAAAAAGAGAAGATTAAACATCTCAAGTGATTTAATTGTGAAAAATAAACTTACTCTACAAAACCCACATTTTAAAAGTCTATTCCTTGTTAACTAGCACTATTTAAGTTAAGATTTGAATTGGATAAGCATCTACCAAGGCCCAATCATTTTAATTCATTAATGTACAGGGATAGGGTATTTACATAAAACAGCGTGCTAAATGACATTACTGGTATTTTTTCTTTCATTTTGCTTCAGTACACTCAATCTCCAAGTGTGGAAAAAGAAGTGAAGAGACTGCTCTTCTCAGATGCTGAAGCCATCAATGTCCGTATCCTTTACAGCAATGACAAATCGCACCTCACCTCTGGTTGGTGGTTTTGCTTTTGTTTGTGATGCCGGGGATCAAATTCAGAGCCTTCATATGCATGCCAGGTCAACCCTGTTCCACTAAGCATCAAGAGTAGTCCTCACTTCAAGAGTCTGAGCACCAGTTTTGATGTATATAACTTAAGATTTTTGAAATGTGATTTTAAATGGTAAAGTGCAGACCACTGATGTTTATGTGTATAATTTAATATGAGGCAGCTCTCCACACGAGGAATGCAGCTACAATGATCCAATTTGGCCTAAAGTAAATATTAAGAGCACTTTTAGTTGAAGCGCATTTCCCTTTCTACTGTGTGTTCTCTCTCTCCCCTCTGCTTTTTCCTTAACTGCTATCCTCTCAGGCTGGGAAGTTGTTGCTGATGATGATACCATGGAAATAGAAAGCCAAGGGTGCATCCCAACCGTTTCAGGAACCCCACAGATGGGTGATGCTAGTTCATCAGGTAATTTATTGAAAACATAGGAGGTGCTTCAGATGGGGCAAGTGTTAACTGTGTAAAAAGATCCAATCACAAAAGTTGCCTTTGTCTTTCATCCTTATTGGTCCTCCTGGGCTTTTAGGGTTTTAGGTTGGAATTCTAACCTCCTGTATGTCCCGGTATTCAATTTCCTATGAAATTGTTCTTAGTTCTCTGGTGTCTCAGATTCCTTGTCCTTATTTCACAAAGGGAATGATCTTTCCATAGGAACACAATTCATTTGCAAAGGGTCAGATCAGTTCAATTTCCTCTTACTTAAAATCAATAGAATATGATGTGCTTCGGGAGATGATGGCTGATTCTGGCAGCAACAGTAATGATGTGGAAGATAAGAGTAATAAAGTTGAGGATGATGATGATCAAGAGGAGGAGGAGGAAGAGGAAGAGGATGATGGAAATGAAGAAGAAGAGGAGGAAACAGATAATTCTGAAGAGGAGTTAGAGAAGGAGCTGCAAGCCAAACTTATTCAATCTAGCCTCCACGAAACAGACCAAGATTACAGTTCAATAAGTAAGTCAGAGGAAAAGACAAGGGAACTGGATAGGGTGGGCGGCACAATTCTAATTATGCTAAGTGGGTGGCACAATTATAATTTGCTAACTTGGGACATGCATTATGTGCAATGCTTAGTTTTAAGGTCCTTGGACTTGATGCATTATTTAAAGTTATATTTATATACAAAACTCCTCTCTCTACCTCTTTCAGTCATGGCAATTCAAAAACTGATTCTTATCAAAGAAAACAGGCTCCAGCAGATTTATAAAAAAGCCCAGCGACAGAAGGATCTCCTTAGGAATGTGGAAAACATGACCCTCAAGGTAAGATCTTTTCAGCTGTCAGATTCCCTAATGTGCTTTTACAGGTCCATCTCGGTTTTTACTCAAGCTGTTGCTATGTAGTTTATTCAGAAACCTAAACAATTTCTAAGAAACGTCTATTAAAACATCCCTGTTTTATTTTATCTGAGTAATTTTTAAAATCAAAGCAATTTTAGGGAGAAATGGGACCAGGTGACCTGGGATAATGGCCAATATTGAACAGTTACTATAAAAACAATGCATGCAAGAGTTATATATTGTGGTTTCTGAAACATAGATACTGACACCACTCATACTTTATAACAAATTCAAACTAACTGGGTGCTGTGGTGCATGTCTTTTATCCCCAGTATTTGGGACGCAGAGGCAGGTGGATTTCTGAATTTGAGACCAACCTGGTCTATATAATGAGTTTCAGATTAGCCAGGGTCACACAGTAAGATCTTGTATCCACCCCCCCCCCCCCAAATAAAGCAAGATAAAATAAAATTAAATTTCAAGAAGAGCCACAGTAATTGGCAATATATAGACTAAACCTGCTGTTTATACCAAAATATGTTTGTTTCAGCAAAAAGAACCAAATTAATTAAAATTTTTATCATGTGGGCTGAAACAGAAATGATTTTTTTGGATACATTTTTCAGGGTTTCACAGAAAGGAAAATTTATTGGTATATCAGTTTGATCTCATCTTGGTAGTAATGTGATTCTAAAGCAGTAAGAGAATCCTTTGTTAGATTTCATTTTGGTGCAGAGCAGTAGTTGTCAAAGAAAAGCAGCTTGACATAGAGCTAACCCCATCTTCGCTGTAGTTATTTAGAATAGCCAAAAATAATATCTATAGATACGTTTTGAAGGATTTAGATATTTGGTACTATTGTAGTATATGTGTGGTTTACAGATATGTGATACCGTATTAGGACTAGTAATGTTCTGTTCTAGTGAGGACAAATGGGAGAGGAATCTATACTGGATTCCAAGTCTGCTTCTTTAGTACGTCATAGCCAAAGGATGTGTACAACACTAGGAAAAGATGTAGCCTGTAGACATTTCACCATTTATTATAGGACAAGAAACATGCTTTAGAGAGTACATAAAATAATTTAGGATTGCATTGTAGTTGGGAGGTAGTTTTATGCTCCAGTTTTTCTAAAAAGAATGTGCTTCCTATAATTGATAGCTTTCTTATTAAATATATGACAAACTTTGTTTTGTGGTTCTCTCTTCCCTTGACATACATCTTTCATCACAAAATATTACATCATAAAAACAATGATACAATTTTTTTTTCAGAGACATTTCCAGAATGTTTTGGGGAAGCTTACCATAATGGAAAAAGATAAGTGTGAGCAGGTAAGAAGGATATTTTTAAATAAATATTTTGCTATGAAGAACTCACCTACCTCTAATCTAATTTCAGGCTGTGTGTCTCACAAGAACAGTATACCCTGAGTGAGAAAGCAGGGTAGATGAAGAGCTTTTCGAAAGTCTGTTCATTCAGCAGTTATTGTATACCTGTGGAGTGACACTTAGGGTAGGGTAGGAAAGGTAGGGGTTAGTCTTATGTGTGTTTAAGGAACTCCTTGCTGAGTATGAAGGAAGAGAATCAGATCTAGCTTAAAGTTTTATTTTATAAATTTATTATATATGTGTGTGTTTGTGCATGCACATGCATATGTATTTGGAGGTCATAGGACAACTGGTGGGAATGAACTGTTCGCATCATATGGGTCCTAAATCCAAACTCAAGTTTTCAGGCTTGTGTAACAAACACTTTTAACTTCTGAGTCATAAGAGCTGGGCTAAGCCCTAGACATTGCTAGTGAATTTTTGAAATAGCTCACAAGGTCCCAGGTCCCAGGCCCCAGACGATACCAGACCTAAAAGTTGAAGAACTTATAAGCCACATTTTACTTAACTATTTTTCTGTTGCTAGACATTTGATTTGTTTCTACTCTTTGAGTATGCTGTTACTATTTACATATGAGAGGATATGTTTCAAAGGACTGAGAGAGACTTAGGTCAGTTACAGGGTGATGGAGGAAAATAAAATATTAAAGGAGATATGCCAGGCTTCTAACTCGAATGGCTGTTATTCAAAGCTACAGAAGAGTTAAAAATAGGAAGAGAAGGAAGAAATGTGAAACAAGCTAACTTCACAAAGCTATATAGATGGTCCACACAATCCCCATCACAGAACAGCGCAGACAACTTTAAAGAGACTATAGTTTATGTTATGAGGATGCTTATAGATGAGGATGCTTGTAGCTGGAGGCTCCTATGGTACAGGTACTGCTCATTGTCCCTATTTCTACAAGGCCAGAGGTACTCTTTTATTTTGTGTCTTCCTTCTCAGCAAACCAAATAACCAGTTACAATTCCAAGGTTATATTGGTACCTACTAAACAAATGCTTTCATCCATTCTCAGTAGTTAGTATTGAGAACTGCCATTTCCACCACAGAAATGTAGCCGTAAGCCTTACTCACTACTGATTTATTTGGTGCCTAATCTAAGCTAAGTTCTGCAGGGAATTTGAAATGTTTATTGTCTCTGGCTTCAGCTGGGGAAAGTCATGAGAATTTATGGACTTTTTATTTTTTTAATCTTTAAAAAGGTGTTTAAAAAGTGTTTTAGTGTACAGAATAATAAGCTTCGTATGACATTTATATGCACATACATACACATTAGCATACCTTGTGCCTCAACTACTGTCCTGCATATCGCCTCCCTCCCCTCTCACTGCAGAGGAGGAGGAAGGATGCCTAGTACTACTAGGGATTTAAAGGAATGAGGGCTTATTATTCTTTGTGAGAATTAGGAAGGATTTTTGGAAAAAATAGCATTTGAATGGGACCCTAAAATATATGTAGGGTTTTAAGAAGGAGGTAGGGAAAAAAGGACATCCTGTGACACTGGAGTATACACAGTAGCTCAGAGGTAGTGAGAACAAGTGTAAGAGAGAGAGTTTTTGGGAGAGGATCAAAGAGGAGGGGAGAAAGGGGAATGTATAAGGCAGTAAATATAAGGAAAGTACATGGTATACTTGAAAGATGTCTTCATGAAACTCAGCACTATGTACAATTGATATATAACAAGAAAGAAATTAGACATTGGAGTTTAAAGTTTTGGTGTAGGTCATAATGAACCATCAAAGCTAATTTTTCTTTTTTTAATTATGAGAAGGAACTCATTAGAATTTTCTGCCAGCACTACAAAAATGTAAGCAGAGTGGCTAGGAACTAGTGAAAAGTTCAAAACAGAACTAAAAAACAAGCAAGAAAAGATTGAGGGATGTCTTCAGAGGAACAGCCCAGAGTGTCAGGGAAGGCATACTTAGGCTTTTAGCCTATTTAGACAAAAATAAAAGGAAAAGGAAAGGTTACACTTTGAACTAGAGCTCAGAAATTAGGCAGGTTTCACCATGTTGCATGGCAGTAGCTCTGTGACTACATTGTATGTGTGGGTGGAGTACAAGCATATTATTTCATTAAGGGGATAATTATTCCTCCCTTTCTTGACATAGCCTTCACGAGGAGTGTTATCTTTGTTAGATGATTGACTGGCCCAGCTGGATTAATTCTTAAGGGAGTAGAAAATAGTAAGATGCTGATTGGTCAGGACTCTAAATTGCTAACTGTCTTGTAACCCGGTAAGGGGCAGCAAATACAATTTGTCATTAGCAGTCAGTCAGTGATGATTACAACATCAGTTGTCAATGATGGCAGAGCTGCATTAACTAGGCAAAGAAGAAATTACTCCTAAATGTCCAACCATAACAGGAACATATATAACACCCTCCCCAAGACTCTGGAGGCATCATGGAAGAAGAGACAAAAAGAATGTGATAGCCAGAGGGAAAACAGGCTGGTGGTGTTGGGATAGGATACTGATTTCTAGGCAATGGCACAGTTGCCCTTTTGAAGTCACAGTAACCTTGACCACGTGCACAAGCTTGGGCCTGTTAATGGCTTGTCATGGAAAGGTCTCACCTATCCCTGAGAATTTATATGTAGATAATATTTGATGGGAGAGGTACACATGCTGCTGTAAATAACCCTAATGAAACCCATTGGGTCAAAAAGATGTGAAAATAGAAGCAGTGCTAGTTGGGAATCAGGAGGTTAACTAGGGAATATGGAAGAATGGGAGCAGGGCAATGAGAAGGGGTGGTACAAATACATCATGTATATTATGAAAACACTGTAGGGAAACCCATTCGCATGTAAAATTAATGTATTCTAAGAAAAAGTTTTGAAGCTCAACTTTTAAAGGCACTTCTTACTGAGCCTGACAGCCTGCATTTGACTCCTGTAGGGACCACATGGTGGAAGGAGAGACCTGACTCCAGCACGTTGTCCTCTCTCTTCCACATGTTTGCCATGGCTTGTGTACATCCCCTACCCACACATAAAACAAAAAACAAAACAACCTCCTCCAAAAAACATTTAGCAAAGGTTCGAGGGCCTCAACCCTAGAAATAGAATTACAGACAACTAATTTGGTTATCTTAATACCATTGTACTAAATGGTCAGCCCTGAAATCATATACATACAAATATATAAATATATATATATACACACACACACACACACACACACACACACACATATGTGTGTGTGTATATATATATATATATATATATATACACACACACAGGTTGCACTTATATATTTAGGGGTATGTGTGTGTGTTACATGATACACATAGGAGGTGTCTGGAAGGAGGAAAGGGAAGGGGGTAAATGATGCAATTATAATCACAAAAATTTTATTAAAAAACTTAGCGTGAGTTCATTTTGAGAAAAGACTATTTCAGTTTTATCATCTGACTCTTACAATTTGACTACAATGATATTGCCTTGTGTCTTTTTTACTGTGAGCCTATGACCTCTGTATAATTTTCATAGAAGCCCAGATTCTTAACAACAAAGGTATTCAATTTTTGAGCATATTCAATTTTAAGCTTTCCTTTATAAGTCTGGCACACTAAAGGAGATTATGGTCACAGCATTGTGCTTGAGTTCTCCATGATGTGACTATTTTTTGGAACATTGTGACACTAAAATGCCAAGAAACAGTTGTTTTTTTGGTTTCTATAAATAAATAGTAGTTGAAGTGATACATTTTAAGATTGTAGATACCCTATTTCTTGTTCTCTGGTTTGTGATCTGAAACGGTGAAGAATTCTGTCATGCTGAGAGGTTGTTTTTTTCTTTTCTTTGCTTGTCAGTTTATGGTTGACCTTTTTTTTGGAGAGTTTTCTGAATTCTAGCTACATGCCAAAACTATAATATCTTTTGTGGATGAGCTGCAATCCTGTGCTTATGAGTTGTATCTAGGGACTGGTCATTCTAACCACAATCCTTTACTTTCTTAACCTATTTTCAGATTTGGGACATTGTTATTGAAAGTTCAACTTTGTATGAACCAGAGACTTTTAATATCAGAGGCCACATATAAATAATATGTTCTGTTCAAAGAACATTTAGATTTATGTTTACAAAAAGGAGTTAAACAATAATAGTAGACCATGTGGGGACCCAACTCAAGGACCACTGGGATACAGCACCATTGCAAGTTGAATATTTGGGAGTCCAGGCAAGAATACTAGTCAGTAACAGTTTTTAAATGTTTAGTTTGCTTTGAAGTGGAGGAATTAAGCTATAAATGTGAATTATTTAGGCAGCCTTAATAACCTTGAAACAAACTATCTAAGTATTTATTGTATTATATCTCAAAAGTCAGATAAATGTCTATGGTCATTATTTTTTAACCTTTTAAATATTCTTCAAGTGGGTTTGTACTTGCTTTGAAGTGGTAAAGAAGGAACTTTGCCATATTTTTGAAATTGTAATGAAGGATTTTTTTTAAAAAAAAATAAATAAAGTTTAGAATACCAGGAAAAAAAACAAACCTCACACAGCTCTTATAATGTTTCTCTGCCTCTCTCTCCTTACAGATTTGTCACCTTCAGGAACAACTGAAATGTTTCCTGAAGGAGTAAGGGGCGCCTTAACCTGGCACACAAAGTGGATTCACCTTCCAGATGAAGACTGGGTGGAACCACATACTTCTGTCCCTCTAGTTACTTTGTCTTAACCAACTCTTATTTGTTGAGCCTTTTTCACTAGTTAGAGTAAATTTAAGGATCACAGTTAAGCAGAAGGAGACATAGATAGAAGGAGTTATATAAATGCATAGTAGGTTTAGAGACCCCACTAAACATGGGAAGTTGTTTCTCTTTGTCAATTAAGATTAGATATATGTATTTCTTTATCTTTTACTCTATAGTACCATGAGATCATTCAGACATCTTTGTCAAAGGTAGATGGTTTAGCCTAGAAAGATGCACAGCTGTTTTACATTAAGTTAGCTTTTCAAACCCTGTTTTAAGTATTTCTTACAATATTGAAAATAATCTATTTGTCAGCTGATAATTCCAGCAATTTAAAAGGCAGAAGCAGAAGGTCAAGTTGAAAGCCAGCTTGGGCTATATATAAGATCCTGTCTCAAAATAAAATAAAATCAAAACATGAAAACACCTGTAATTTCTAACAAGGGTTGGGTCCTGTCACAATTATTCAAATACCTACCTTTCAGCAGTAAGTACTAGGTTGTGTCCTGCATTTCTTGGGTTAAAGGCTGATTTCCTGCTCACTGATAATTTCTTGCTACTTATCTTTGCTCTATGAGTAGGTATTGAGGGCTGTAGCTGGTTGTTATTCTTTAGTTAAGAGAAGAGTTAGAGCAAAGATATTACCCTTATTCTAAATCTTTCCATTGTAACTCCCATAAGAAAAGATTAGTAAATCTAGATTCCTGTGATGCCTATGAAGACTTCCTTAACAACTCTGGATTTCATAAGGGGTTTTAAAAGCTATATGATTATGGTATTCTCGTGTGTGTACTTTAAGGAAAAAAAACCTGTTTATTTTAGACAAATGGCTGTGTTTGTAATCAAACTCAAGGCCTGCACAAGCTAGGCAAGTACTGTGCCACTAAGCTAAATCTCCTACCCCCATTGTTCTAAAAGAATCAGGCTCATGTTAAAACACAACAGTAACTCTGCCTTTGTCAATTTAGGCCACCAAAACAAAAATATCATAGTTTTCTTAATTTAAAAGTAAAACTAATTTATTGCCCTGACTCCTGGAGGATGAGAAATGTAATATTAAGGCATCAACAGATGTGGTCCCACCCCAGATGGCATAAAACCTGACTTACAGATCATGACTTCTAAATATCTTTACATGGAAGAAGGAGCAAAAAAAAAATCCTCCAGCTCTCTGTTATAAAGGGTATTTTTGACCTAACTACCACTCAAAAGCTCCACATGTTGTTGTAGGTAGATTGTAGGTAGGTGATGTTTTAAATATAAAAACGTTGGGTAGACACATTCACAGTGTAACACTTTCTAATAGGAAATGACACAAGATGCCATCAATAGTAGAGAGTCTATTAAAAGAGTGTTTGAGTTACAAAACAGCCTATGTCCTTTTGAAGGAAGGAAACCATCACATCATAACTGTAATATTGGGAGAGCAAAAGGATAAAGAGGAATACAAACTAGCAGCTCCAGTGTTTGAATTCAGTAGTCATGTAGTAGACATGAATACATGGTTGCTGTTGCAGCACTACCATTTGTCTTGTAGGTAGGTCACCTCTTTGAGCATCCATCTAGGTACCAGCTAGACCACAGTCCAGTTCCAATTGAAAAAGTGATTACTGCTCTAAGAAAGGTTAGTGTGCTATCCCAAATGAAAACAAGCAGTCGGGAGAGAAGAGTAATCAGTGTATATAGATGGAGCCTGGGAAAGTGGGTCCGAGACGGCCAGAATGCTAACAGCAATTCACAGAAAGTAGAACCAAAGGACATAAGCACGTCCAAAAAAGTTATGCTAATATTGGGACAGAATTGTAAGAAAATCTTAAACGCAAAGATGATACAAAACTGTTTTCTAGAAACCTAGAACTGAAAAGACATGAAGGAGAAGGATAATGGGGGAAAAATTCTGTGTGTGGATAGGCCAAAAGGCTGAGTTTGAAATGGAGATGCACCTTCCAAGTCAGCCAAGGTGGAGGACTGGGACAGAAACATCTAAATCACACTGCTAGACTGAGGCAGTAAGGATGGCACATGTGCCACAGGTGGCATTCTAGAGTGACACATGTAAGAGTCTGTCCAATATTGTAGCTTGAGAGCAGCCAGAACTCTGCTGAGAAGCAGGGAAGGAGGTCAGACAACACAAACGGATAAGATAAGCTTGTACATCTTGAGTGCCCTTCTGTTCTCTCTACTGACACTTCTCAGTGCCACCCATTGGAGACTGCTTTACCACTTTCTTCATCACAAATGGTTTGCTGCCATGACTCTCCAAGCCTTAATATGGGTATACATATATTAAGATGTGTGTACACACTGACACCTTATGAAGTTTTTCTTTGCCACAACTTACTAATTATTTGACATTATAGTACTGTGGTCTCTATTAGAGTATCTGCTAGCTATCCTAATATATATAGCTATCCATGATGTGTCTGTAAATAAACATTATATACTCGATTTCTGTAGAAGTTCTTGGTGCTGGGTACCCTGGAATCTTATACCATCAGCAAGGGCCATGAAAGTAAAGCTCAGCGGGAGGGAGGCTGACTCAGATCTTGGTGAAGCACCTTGAGACTACAAGACTGTTTACTCATCTTCCTATCTGTGGAGGCTACCGTGATACAGTGTCTCATCTGCCTTCCTCATTCTTACAGGGTGGAGGGCTTTCTGCTTCTGGTGTCCAGCTATAGGCCACAGGCCTGCTCAGCTACAATATAGCATTGGCAACTCAGCAACAGGGACTCTACCACCTTACATGTGTCATCTGATCCTTTTCATTTCAGCATCATCCTTTGAGACAAAAGGACCCAGGGAGCTTATAGCACTATTCCATTATTGTTGTGTTTCTGTAAGTAACTGTATAGATCTGGGTATCTTGTTTTATCACAAGCTGACATTTTTGACAATTCCAAAGACTTAGCAAAAACATGCAAAAATATTCCCAATAAGTGTTTAATAATAATAATTATCGTAAATGAATAGCTGGAAGGATAGTATTTGTTGGGTGGGCTAAAATATTAAACTTAATTTCCCCAATTTACTTTAACTTCTTTGACATGCTTTAAAGTTTTTAACTATGGATGCATTTTACTGGACAGTATTGTTATGGACTGGCAAGGAAAGAAAAATTGGTGCAGATGAAGGACTAACAGAACTTTACTAACAGAGCAAGAAATGGCAGTAAATACACTCACTGTGTGTGTGTGTGTGTGTGTGTGTGTGTATTCTCCACTATCTCAGAGTAAAGGACAGAAAGGACAGAGCTCAACTGTTTGGCAGTATTCCTGTGGCTTCTTGATCTATGCTTCTTTCTGTCCACCCCAAAATATTGAAAGAGGGCCGAATGTCATGATCAGAGAAAATAACCAAAGGAACCAAAGTAAACAAATACAAATTTATTCTTCAAAGCAGAATTCAAGGATAAAATGGGAAAAGCACCACAGAGAGTGGCAATTGAAGTTAACCCATTTGCTCCTAGCCAACTTCATCCCAAACTTTTATACATTTGCATGCCACCCTTGACACCTCCCCGATCCCCTAATTTTTATCCTTGTGATTCGTTCTTGCAGCCAGCAAGCAGCATAGCAGACTTCAGTCTGCCTTTAATACTGCCTTGGGAACAGCAAGGGCATTCTGCAGGTCTCCTTCCAAAAATGGCAGCTAAAGGAGAAAGATGCTGGGAGAGGAGCCCTGGCCTTGAGCTTTCCCCTCTCCCACATTCACAAGTGTTAAAACAGGAGTTGCTGAAGTTTTTCTTTGTTCCAAGTCCCAGGTCTTTGCAGGGAGGCCCACAAGTTGGGATACCCAGCTGAGGAGCTAAACTTCCACAGTCTTTAGGGCAATGCCTCTTGGTTCTCTCCCAGGACCGTTCCTAACTTTGTTGGTTGTCAGAGTACCAAGGGAAATAGGATGGAATTAGTAACAGATAATAGTCCCAGAGGCCACAACTCTGCCACTGAAAAAGTGAATTCAAACAAATGCTCTAGCCTGAAGCTGGGGACTGAACCCCCAAACCCTTTATAAACACAAACCCCAGAAAGGAATGGTAGTCCTTAAAATTAATCTGGTGGTAAAAGATTCCCCAGGCTTTGCCTCTGCCTTGCCCCTTGATTTGTTTTTCACTACTGTGGCTGGCCAGACCAGTTCCTAAAATACCTGAAATCTCAATCAGGTTTCTTCATAGTGAAGTACTGCCTGAGTCTGGGCCTTGTGAGAAACATTGAGAACCTTGATTCTCACCCTTGCATTTTGAAGAGAAGGGCACATGTCTTCCTGGATGGAAAACTCTCTGTGGAACCACAGCCTTATGTCTTCTAGACAGTCAGCCTTCTCTAAAAATTACCAATCAATGGGAAGCCACTCTGCTTGAGCCAAAAGCACAGCTACTCTCTATCAAATTCTGTCCAGAATAAATTGCCTACACTATTTGATAACAAATCCAGTAAACACATTCCACCTCACTGATGCTATCTCATAAGTCAGAAGGTATACCTTACACTACTAATCCAGCAACTTCTTTACTGCCTTCAACTCTAGGGTTATACATCACACAGGACTCCTTTAGGAGCTTCAACACACAACATACCCAATAACAGAGAATATACTTTGCTAAATTCAACCCCAGTGTGGATTCACACTGTCCAAGGAGCCATTTTCGTCACTACAGGCAACTTGCTTACCTATGGAGCAGTGACTGCTACTGGATCCCTGAGTGATATACTCGCCTGGGGCATTGCAGGTAAACACCAGATGGCAAAGTGCCAGTGACTCCTTTAGTGAGACTTCAACTTTGACCTGCTGCTTCGGTCTACGTCCAGCACAAATCCTACATAACAAGATCAACATCTTTTCTACCAAGTCCAGTCCAATCAAATTGTCACAGACCCTAGGTGGCCTAAGAGCTCCAGTAGTGGTTTTAACAAGGTCTCTTAGATTTTTTTCATAATATCTGTGCTCCTAAGGTGTAAGGAGACACATATTTCATAGTTTCGGAGTTCCCTGTTCCACAACAAATTTATCTGAATTCTGTCCACAATCTAGGCTCCTACAAAGATTCCTCATTCTGATATATGAGCTGGTTCTGTGTTTGATGCTTGCCTACCCAATGCTCACAATATAAGCAGATACCCAGTTTTTCCAAGAGACCTCCAGGGATGAAATTTGACCCCTGAATCTGTGGCATGGTTGGGGAGAATGAAATCTAGGCTTCTGGAGCCAAGCTACTGCTCCACCTCCCTGGAACAAATCAATCTAGGTTCTTAGCAGTTGCATGTGTTTGCTATGGCTTGGTTTGTAATACAGAACTCTAAACATCTCACACTCTCCTGACTGTGGTGACAACCACTGCATTCTGTAAGGCCATGATTCAGACCTTAGGACCTAATAGGGGCCATAGGATTAATTATGTGTCTTAGCCTGGCAAAGACTAACATAATTGCCTTTTGTCCTTCCTTTCTGCAGAGTGGGTAGAGTTTAGATGTCCTCTACTTTGGTTCCTGAATCATTGTTTAAAGGTGGTAAGAAAATTTTACCCAAGGTCCAAGTCTCAGTGGAACAAAGTTTGAAATTAGTGAAGAGAACAGAATTCCTCTTCCTGTTAAGATTACTCTGTGGCCACAGACTTTCCTTGGAATGGTCTAAAGGTCAATTTACCTCAAATATCAGTATAGAGAAAAACATCCTAAGGGCACAACCAGGATGCCTTCCTTTATCTTCCCATTAGAGATTGAGGCTAACAAAGAGCAAGGCAGGACACTAATTCTTTAAGAACTATTAGAATTTAATGTGAGTAAGGCTGGGAGAGCACTGATGTACAGTAGATATGTAGAATAGATGTGTATATATAAACTCAAAACTTAGTCCATTGCAAGGCTCTAGGGTGAAAACTTTCCTTGGTAGAAAGTAGTCTAAATGGGCTCTGCCTCTGCTCCAAGTTCCCCAACCCACTCTTCCAACAGCCACACTCTATTTTGAACAGTTGCTGGACAGAGGAGTCAGAGTATACACAGCCTAGGAAAAGTTAATTAATTTTGAGGACTGGGTTCACCTTTCAGTGTTAGCAACAGTTTTATGCACAGGAAGAACTTACTGCTATTCCACCTTGGGTGGAATGTGGCCAGTTTTCTGATTCAAGTCTAGTAGCTTTTAAGCAGGGACCACTATTCAGGCTGGTCAGCTGGAACTTTCCAGTGAATATCTGGGAGCAATCAGCCTTTTCACCCAGTCCAACCTATGCTATCAAATGGTTATATCATGGAGAGCATCAAGCCCATAGTCCTCTAGGATAGAGGGCTTCTTTTCCTTTCTCACACACAAGAAAAAACGAGAGAGCAAGGCCTCTTTGTTGAAGAAGCTGCCACTCCTGCCAGTGAATCAGTGAGGACAGACTCAGAAAACCAAAGAGTGTCTTCAGATGGGTTTCCAGAGCATCTCAATGAGTCTCTTGGGATGCCAAGGCCATCAGGAAACAGGAGCATGGGGGGATTTAAAGAAACAGGTATTTCTTTAATGTTTCCAAACATAGAGTGGAAGCATGTCTACAGTGAATTGTTCCTTCATCAGAGAAGCTCTGATAGGTACTGAGTCAAGATGAATTAAAGATATTTGAGGGAAAAACATGAAGATAGTGAGAACTATGCTCTGGGGCTGAACTAACAGGACATAATCTGCCCAGATTTCTCAAGGGAGCACTTCAGAGGAGTGTCTCAGGGATACCCATTTGTCAGAGCACGAATAACCTTTTGGGGATCAATAATGCAGATGAATAATGCAACGATCAATAAGCCTTGGGGCCATTAGGTTTTCCCTTCTATGATTCCATGGAGAAGCAAAAGGGACCAGTGGGCACTGATTAACTCTGTAAGGTAACTTTCTGCTCCTTATCTGGGTGACAAGTGCCTTTGCCAGGGCTGCAATAGCAGAATAACATAAAGGACAGGCTCAATCTTAAGGATTAATGGGTCCATTTCTAAAGTCAGAGGAAGCACACACCTCTCCTCCCCTCTTTCCCCACTACATGTCACATACCATTAGATCCCTGCTGCTGCCCCAGGCCCAAATAGCTCTCTGGCTGAGCAACGTGGGGCCAGTGGGTACTGGAAAGGTTGGGCAAAGGTTAAGGGAAGGCATTGACAAGAATCAGGAAAGGACTATGAATTACAGGATGGGGATCTGACTCCATCAAGAGGCCAGCAGAGTGTTTGCAGTCACATCAGAGCTTCGAACACTGGGAAAGGCATGGCGGAGCTTCTCCATGATGTCTTCTAAGCATAGGCTGACATCCTGACTCTTTGACCCAACATCATCTAAGTTAGAAGAGAGAGATTTGGAAAGATATTTTGAGATTTCCTTTATAAGAAGGAAGGCAAGAGGCTGAGGTAGGCTGCCATTAGCTGAATAGTGGGTTCAGAGTACTTGTACCCTCCCCTTCAAATGACTAGTATGGAAGAGACACTCACTAGACATTTTTAGAAGAAGCATATGAGAGAAGCAGCCAACAAATCAATTATACACAACCCTCACCCCAGCTCTAGTAAAACTTTGGGAAGGACAAGTCGCTGGAGGAAGCAGGTTCCATGGGGGAACTTACCTGCAACCTCAGTGTCTGGAGTAGTCTGTCCCTTCTCCCGGGGATGACTGCCTTCTGACTGGCGTGGAGAGGAAGCTAGGGATGAGCCTGCAGAGCCATTGCCATCTGATTCGGTGGGCGGCTAGCAAAAAGTAAGATGTGATTTAAGTGGATTTGCCTTCATGATCTCATTCTTAGACCCGTGAGCTTAAAAAGGAACCTTAGAGACTCCCTGCCCACCTTTTTGCCCTGGGTCTTTAAGAAGCTTTTCATGGTGCCAGAAACTGTGCCTTCTCCCTTTACAAAACCTCTTAGATTGCTCAATTATCAATTAAATTCTCTTAACAACACCAGTCAAAGGCTCTTGGTTCTTATAAGAATAGCACGACACCTAAGTGTCTTTTGCCTTCATTTCAACTATAATTAGGCTACTTAGACCTCATTTTTTTTTCCTGGAATTTCATTGTTGCACACCTGATCCTTAGCTCATGGCATAGCATCTTCTAGAAAACTCCAGGAATTCATTAAACATTGTCCCTGGAACTAAAGAGGCCAATGACGCACATGCCATAAGAGAGTAAAATGGAGGGCTGACTGGGAAAGAAGGAAAGGAACTGGAGGGGAAGGGGGGCAAAGAGGAGGGCAATGGGGAGGACAATAGAGGAGAACAAAGCATGGTGATACAAATGTGCCAGGATGAAAATAGATAGTATTTTGAATGTGAACTTAAAAATCAGTTAAGAAAGGAAAAAGGCTGTTCCTTGGACAATATTAGAAAAAGGGGCCACTGTCTGTTGCATATGATGGCAATGACAGATTACATATATGATTAGTGTGTGCTATATTCCTGGTATTTTGCTGAACTCTGCACACACATTTCTCGATTTTAGGATGGTTACAATCCTATGATGTTGGTACTATTGCTTTTCAAATGTTTTCTTATTATTATTACTGTGTGCACGTGTGTGTGGCATGTGCAGATGCATTTATGCTATAGAGCATATGTGAGGGTCACAGGACAACTTCATGGACTTGGTTCTCTTTCCACCTTTATGTGGATCCAAGAGACTGAATACAGGTTGTCAAGCCTGTGTCGAAAGGACTTAACCAGCTGAGCTACCTTCCTAACCCCCTTTAAAAACAGATTTTATTTCTATGTGTGTATCTGTGCATGTATGCCACATGTGTGTGTGTGTGTGTACCTCTGGAGGCCAGAAGAAGGTGCCAGATTCTACCCCTGGAGTTACTCATGGTTGTGAGCTGACCTACACGGTGCTGGGCAACTGAACTCTGGTCCTCTGGACAAGTATTCTTAACTTCTGAGACATCTCTTCATGGCTACTGTTTTGTTTTGTTTTGTTTTGTTTTGTTTTGTTTTGTTTTCTTAAAAAAAAAAAAACTTAAAGCTGGTAACTTCCTGAGCCTCCACTGTATATAAGCCCAGGCTGTCTGACCCTAGAGCTGTCTGACCTCCTAGAGACAAAAAAGAGCAAATTGCAACAAAAGAGCCCTTTATTGTAAAACTATTACTCTTGGCCAAACCTGAAAATACCACATTTTGGATTATAGGTTGGTGTGTCTATGTGTGCAGGAATGTGCGTACATTCGTGTGCATTTGCGTGTATGTGTATAGGCATGTGCTTGGAAGCTGGAGAACCACCCTGGGTGTCAGTCCTTAGGTGTTGTCCACCTTTCTTTTCCACTTTCATTTCTTTATTTTGAGAGACAGAGTCTTTCATGGGCCTTGAATTCACCAAGTAGGCTAGGCTGGCCAGCAATCCCCAGAAATCCATGTCCGGAGCATGGACATTCCAAGTGTCTGTCACCACACCCGTTTTTTAAACAAAACAAAACAAAACAAAACATGGTCTCTGCAGATGCAACTCAGGTCCTCATGCTTGATGTTACACCAACTGAGTCCCTCTGTTTCTGATGGTTTTTGAAGTTTGTTCTTTTAATACCAGATTCCAATGGGCTGTGAAATAGAGCCTCCTTAAAAGTCCTTAAAAGTCCATAGGTAGCTGGAGAGTGACACATAGAAGTGGTATGGAAGTGTGGGAAGAAGACTGGTTAGGGACTGCCCACTTCCTGCTTCCCTTCATCCCTTCATCCCAACTGCTAGTCAGCTCTTCTCAAGAAGTCACCTGACTGCCACAGCTAAGTGACACTTTCTCCTCTCTCTGCTCCAAACCCAGCTCTCTGCACCCTCTTCCTGAATCAGGGAGCTACCCTGGTTCTGTAACTCCAGCCTCACCTGCAGGAGCAGCTCCCTCAGGCGTTGCAGCTGAGATTCTAACTGCTTGTTATGGTCTTCAAGGATCTGCATGCGTGTCTCCAGGCGGCTCTTGTGCTGCCGCAGGATCCTAGCTTCAGCCAGAAGCTCTTCATTGCGGTGGTCTGGGGTTACTTCAGCGGAGCCCTCAGTCAGGGTAGGTGCCTCAGCTGCTTCTTCGTGCTGCCATTTCAGGCGCCTCAGCTCTCCCTGGAGAATCCTGCCATGGACATAGATGCCAAGACCTAAGGCTTTAGCAGGGCCAACTAGCTATCTGGATTCCATGGGTCTCCTGTTTGTCGTGTGTGTGTGTGTGTGTGTGTGTGTGTGTGTGTGTGTGTGTGTGTGTGTGTGTGTGCTCTGTGATCTCCCAACCCAACCCCTGGAGATGCTCTGCTTGAAATGGCCACAGCCACTTCCTCTCCAGCCTGCTTGACATTTACACTGCCATCCTGAAACCTCAGAGCAGTGAACTGACATTTCACATAAGAAATGTCTTAGGGCTTTGATGCTTTGGGGATTAATTTTGACCTTCGAATGCAGGTAAGAACATGTTCTGCAAATAAAAGAGGCATTAGTGCCAGTGGCTTAACTATTATTCTACTTATAGATTTTTAGATTCTCAGTGAAGACATAGCATAAATAAAGAGATCACCTATCCGGGCGCCTCTCTCTACAGCCCCCCAATTTGACCTGCTTTGAATATTCATAATGGGTCATCAAGGAGACACTTTAAATTTTAGGCATTATCACTTTCTATTGTTTAGGCAAAGAGAATCATGCTCTTCCTAGTATTTCCCAGAGCCTGCTCTCTACTGCCTCAGTGTAGCAGTTCTCTGAAGTCCCCTGGAGAAACCAGGGCTTTGAGCATACTTCATTCCACGGTGTAACGATAGCTTGTCCTAATGTTCACACCTAGTCCATAGTTCACACCACTGCTGTGCCCTGCCCCACAAGTTCAGCAACACTCAAACTGACCTCTCTCCTGTTCAATGTGATGGACTTACACTAATTGTGTGCGCTATCCTGACAGTGTCAAGTCCGCCGGAAAAGTTTCTAAAAGCTTACTGCATGTTTGTGCATTTATCTTTCCAGGACTGGTGATACATACTCTGCAAACTAGTCCTCACCTGCACTCCACCACCTGAGGAACATTGTTCTAAGACTTGCCATTCCGAGGGTGGTGTGGGGACCAGTGATACTAATATCACTGACAGCTGGTTAGAAATAGAAACTCGCCGGGCAGTGGTGGCGCACGCCTTTAATCCCAGCACTTGGGAGGCAGAGGCAGGCGGATTTCTGAGTTCGAGGCCAGCCTGGTCTACAGAGTGAGTTCCAGGACAGCCAGGACTACACAGAGAAACCCTGTCGTGAAAAACCAAAAAAAAAAAAAAAAAAAAAAAAGGAAAGAAAGAAAGAAAGAAAGAAAGAAAGAAAGAAAGAAAGAAAGAAACTCAGGCCCTCTACACCCAGGAGTCAGGTGAGGACTTGCAATTTTCCAAGCTTTGCCCTTGACTCCTGTGCACACTCAGGCTTGAAATCCACTACCCTAAGAGGCTCTGCAGATGGTTTTCCTTTCCCTCTGAGAGCCTTCAACTCCTGTCAAGCCCATGCAGCCACGTCTACTTCCATGGAGATTAATGCCATCTGTAGCACTTCATCTCTTCTGCTTCAGAAACGCTGTGTGTAGGGTTACAACTTCCTGGGATAATTTTACTCAGTAGCAAGCAGTTCTTTCTAGTTTTAGTACAGAAAGTTTTTTGAGAGCAAGGACAGGTTATATACTTTTCTGCATTCTTCTAGTGTTCTCTCTACCTGTATCCAGTGGACAGTCAGAGAATCAGGGTTATATTACAAGGACTCAAACATTATAAGGAGAATCAACATTCATTAATCCTTATTATAAGGACTGGCACATTTTATGCTTGATCTCATTTGGTCTTCAAAGTAAGCCTGGCAAGTTGGCATCAGTATTATCCCTATCAAACAGCTGAGAAATGGAAGATCCTAAGATGGAAGTGACTTGATCCAGATTACAAGGTTGACGCTCAAGCTGCCAGCCTCTTGCACCCACACAATTTATGCCATGACTGTACCTACCGGTTCTCATCTTCTAAATGGGCCAGGATCTTCTCTAGTTCCCCCTTGCTTTCTGTGGCCATGCTGCATGGAGCCTGCTGTCCAAAGGCCAGCTCTCGGTCTGTGATGGGGCTGGAGTGTCGCAACAGGTACTGGTCCTCATCTCTGCATAGATTTAGGAAAGGAGGTGACCAGGTGTTGAACACAGAAACAAGTCAGGGAGCAAGTTCTCAGATCCTAGCTCAGACCCCAGGAAATGAATGCCGGCTCATTCACTTTGAAGTCACATAAAGAAAGCCAGGTGTCAAGTTCGGGCTTTGAGATGTTGAAAGAGACAGTGTCTGAGAGAGGATTGGGAGATATTTCCAGGATGCTGAGGTTTCTGGGGTCTTCTTAAGTATAATGAGAAAAATCACCTTCCTTTCCATGCTGTTTCCCACTCTATGTGTCTTTCCTTTCTCATCTTCCAGAAGGATCTGGTCCAGTCAGGACCAGACTGTCCCATGTCAGCAGTTCCTAGGCTTTCTTTACAGGCAAGGAACCTCTTTTAGAGATGCAAGGATTCCCTCTCTGTTGTATGGCATCAGATCTCCCTTAGGCCATACTTTAGTCAAGTCTCTGTTTTCTCTTAGGGTTTCTGTAGGATTAATGGGGTTTTTATCTTGAGCACAGGATAATGGCTCCTTTCTGCAGCTTTAGACAGGAGCTTTTTATTTTCTCTTTCTTTAAAATTGGGCATGGAAGGATGGTATCATGGGATATGAAGGGGCCTTAGTAGATGGCTCAGTTACAGATGAGAAATTGCTTCTCTTCCTAAACACTGTGGTCAGGAAGGAGCCTTCCTTCCTCAGGGGATCAAGGACCCTAACCACCAGCCTCCCAATCTCTTGATAAGATACCATTCCCAAACAGTGGCAGAAGAATCCCAGGACAGCTATTTCTGGAAAATTAGCAGCTGTGGAAACTCACATGCTGTCATCCGGGGACAGGCTGTCATTAAAAAAGGAACAATTTTGACTTTCCATCTCAGCAAGCCTAGAAAGACAGAGGCACAATAGGAGAGCACGCAGGATGTGTGGCCTGCTTCCATCCCAGCACACCAACGGCACAATAGGATCACTGGTTTACGGAGCTGCCCCCACTTACCACCACTAAGGGTTGAGCCTTGCTGGCCATGGTACATTCCACTTCATGCCTCCCCTGCTCATTCTAATTCTCCCTGTCCTTGGACTTCCCACAGTTCCCACCCACCTCTCCTTGGACTTCATATAGTCCCCACTCCCACTGAAAGGCAATGGTACCTGCTGGCAAAATGCTCAATTCGAGAGTGTGTGTCAGCGTGTGGCAACATCGGGGAAGAAGCAGGTCTGGAAGAAAGCAGCAAAGGTTCAGAGGACCAAAGGCAACTGTCTTTTCACCACCCTCCCTGCCTGGACGCTATCAAGATATAAGGAGTGGATCCTACTCTATTGCTTAGGCCAGACTCTAGGTCAGACTTAAGCTGATCCGCCCTGTTGCTGGTGGTTTCACCTGGGAATATTGTCCTGGTCATCTGTGACTCAGCCCCTTCCCAGCACATAGGTGAGCTGGGTGGGGTCACCTGGTGCCTCTGCTCAGCTACTCACGTCTCACTGCAGTCGCTCTCCAGTACTGACTGCACAGGCAGATAACCTCGCTGAGGGTGTTTGCTGAAATACTGCTTGGAGCGGAATTTATTCTTTAAGGTTGTGGCAAAGTCCCTCATATTTTCACTGGATGTGGTCTGCAGGTAGACAGGACAGAGAGAGCCACGCTAGTGACTTCCAGATACCATGAGATGTTGAAACTCTTCCACTAGAGCACAGAGTGTGTCTGGTATCCCGCTGCTGTCTGTGCCTACCATACCCTCCCAATTAAAAAAAAATGCCCCAAAGAATACACGCTAAACTCTCAACACTGGTTGCCTCTGGGAAGGTAGACTGAAAGGATGAGGCAAAAGGCAGACTTTCATTTTAAACTTTGAACACTCCTGTCTGATAGTTTGAATCTTTTACAGAGAGCGTGTATTTGCTACATTCTAAGGTATCTTTCTTGTTGTTACACTGGGATTGTTCACCTAATCATATTGTTGAAAGCTCATGGGTTCTTCTGGCTCTTACAATCTTCCCATCTCCTTTTCTGTAGAATCATGGGAATCAGACATCTCACCGTCCCTTATTATCTACATTTGGACTAGTTATGGATCTTTGTAATAGGATCCATTAAGATAACACCAGCCGACATGCCAACACAGACGGGGAAATTCCATAGTCCCACTCCTAGAGGACAAACTACAAGGGGTCAATGCCTTCTGAGAGAGAAAGAAACCATCCTTCTCCAGGGACAAGCTCCCATTCAGGTTATCCAATCCCAAGTGGTCAGCTTTGGACACATGTACATAGTAGCAAAGTTAAATGGACTCAGTAGGTTGTATCATGTGTGCATGCATATGCATATATATATATATATATATATATATATATATATATATATGGAGATGTGCATATTTTTATGACTTATTCATTTTGTATTTTATGCATCTGGGTGCTTTACCTGCATGTATATCTGTCTCTTGGAACTGGAGTGACAAACAGTTGTAGGCAGCTTTGTGGGTGCTGGGAATGAGACCTGAATCCTTTAGGAACAGGAGTGCTTTTAACTGTAGAGTCATTTCTCCAGCCCAAGTGTGTGTGTGTGTGTGTGTGTGTGTGTACACATATATGTATGTACACATGTATATATAAGCAACAATCGTTAAAGGAGAAATTATGTGGGAAGGACACACAGCAAAGGCTGGAGGGGACAGGAGTGTAAGATGTGCTGCTCATATGAAGTTCTCAAAAATAAAATTATCATATAAAACATTTTTATGAATTTCTTTTTGTAAAATTTGAAATTTTATTTGCTCTGTGTGTGTGCATATGTACCCACTGCAATACACAGTGGAGGTCAGAGAACAACTCATGTGTGTTCTGGAAATCAAACTGCAGTCGTGAAGCTTGGCACACTTTGCCCACTAAGCCATCCTGCTGCCCCTCTGCTATAAATTCTAGGAACAGGGAAGATAAACAGGAGGCAGAGGATTATCGGCTTCTCTCTTTCAGCTAGTTTCTTCTGTTTGCCCTTTATAATGTTTGTGTAAATGATAATAAAGGAAAAGTAATGGACATGGCCCTTACTCTCGCTGGCTCACATATCCCTGTGCTAACATAATTTGAATATAATACCTTACAAAAGTGGATTATGGAGAAACAGGTTGAAAATGGAGAGGTGGGGAGAAGGGAGCCAGTTGGAGTATACTTGGGGTTCTGTAAGAAGCAACCGGAACAGAAAAGTGTAAGCATGTTGAGGGAGGGAGGGGTAGGAAAGATGGCTCAGCAGCTAAAAGCTCTGATGTTTCAGAGGACTCTGGTTCAATTCCCAGCAGCCACAAGGCTGCCCACAACTATTTGTCACTCCAATTCCAAGGGACCTGACACTCCCTTCTGGCCTCTTCAGGCACCAGGCATACAAGTGGCCCACAGATATCCATGCAGCCCAAACACCCAGATGCATAAAGTACAAAATGGATAAATCTTGAAAGATATTGAGGGGAGAAGCTCAGGACGATACACATGTAGCAGCCCTTGGCTGAGGTCAGGGACACTGTCCAAGATGGGCTCAGGTAGCTTCGAGGGGAAGGCAGCCCATGGAAGCCAAATACAATTTGTGAGTACAAGTTAAAATCGAATGTCTCTCCTTTTAATGGACTGTGTATCTTGAGCACAGACTTTAGTACTGGCAAGAAGGGGTAGAAAAAAAAAAGCCAAAGTAGAAGAAAGAGACCTGGATTCAATACAGGAGCTATACACGAAATGAGCTAAGAAAACTTACATGAGTGAGAGAAAGGGAGGTACCTGGAACCATCTTGCTCCCCTACCCCCACCACCGACCTGGGGATATTTTTCTGCAGCAAAACAGTTCATGTCAATTAAAGGACTAGGGCACAGAGCATGCTAGGTAACAATGGCCCCAGTGTCAGAAAAGCTGTGATGGAAGAATAGAGGGGCCTGAATCCCCAAACCAGTGAACCCCTATTGTTTGGGTAATGCTCCATCGGGAGAGCTGACTCCTGCGTGCCAATGCTGTGCAGAGGATCAAAGTCTACTGTCTGAGAGATGCCTGCCCCTCCCACCCGGTGTGGGGGCTTCATACCGGCGTGTAATACTCCATGATGGGATAGTGGAGCTTGTTGCCTTTGCTGGCCCTGCCTGTCAAGAAGCAGGTCTGGCAGATATCCACGTTAAACTGTTTCAGACTCCGGTACCTTAGGGGAGAGAAGATATGGTCATGAAGATAATCCAGTGTACCACAGTGACCTCACCATTTCCCCAATCCAAATACACACAGAGAAGGGAGTGGGGGTTGACCTCACCAGGTAAATAGCCTTATTCTACAGACCACAAAACCTGCATTAAACCACAGGTCCCAGAAAGTGTGGAAAAGGGCATTGTGTCAGCCAGGTCTTAAGGGGTGGGGCAGGTAGGAATAAACATCTCACTGTGGGTAGCTTTACAAGGATGGTCCCAAAAGTCCCCTCCCTACTCTGGAGACGTCAAACTTCCCATATGACGGCAATTTATTCACTAGCTGTGGTTAAGTTGACTGAAGGTTGTTTTCAAAGGTTTTTCATAATAACTGTATTCATATTATTGCAAAATATACAACAGTCCTCCCCATCTCCTTTTAAAGGCAAGCTCAACTTCCCTAGTCCTGGTAGCATCAAAGAGTGAAATACCTAGCCTTAGGTAATCCAATAGATATCCCTGGGTTTACAGCTAAATAGCCAGGTTATCTTGGGCAGTCACAGGTCACCTTGGTGTGTAGTTTACTCAAGTTATAAAAAGCAGAGTGTCTGTAGGGACAGTTATATGTACTCTTTAGTACTTTAAAAAGCTAAAAGGTTGATTGGATTGTGGTTGGGATTCAGTGTTTGCCTAGCTTGCCCAAGACCCCGAATTCTATCCTCGGCAGCACACTCACAAACTTTAGGCATTTTATGAGAGCATTAGCTTTGTGGAGAAAGGAGTGGATTATAATCCGAGAGGCTTCAAATGAATTCCAATAATGTTTTATCCCTTAAGCTTGGCCCTGGGTATGCACAGTGTGCCGCAGTCAGTGAAACTGTAACATACTCCCATCTATGAGGTTTATAGCGGAGAGGAATGTGTAGTTTTGACTTACAAATAACCCTCATGTGTTATGTAAGCTGATTTTTTGGTTAGGGTGCATTCATGGCCATTCTCTGAGGCTATTTACATCTATGGGACTGATTGGGCCTCCTTTATGTGAATGCTGCCCATGTTTGCTCGGGCTTTGCTGACTGAACATCTGGCAATCTACAAATCCCGGATAGAGCATGGCCTGATCTGATCTCAGATTTTTAAAGATTCATTTATGTATTTTATGCATATGGGTACTCTGTCTGCATGGATATCTGCACAACAGTAGAGGGCATCGGATCCCATTCTAGATAGTTGTGAGCCACCCTGTGGGTGACCTTTGGAAGGGCAGCCAGTGCTCTTAACCGCAGAGCCATCTCTCCAGCTCCTCAGGTTTTGAGGTTAGGGATATGTGAGCTGCATGGTGGCAATGTTATAACACTGCATGTATGTGTGTGTCTCTTTCTAACTCTGCACTGGGATCTCTTGTGTGTAGCCTACTTACTGGTCAGCTCGGAGGGGGCAGGGAGGGCAGTATTTATAAAATATATGATATAAATCAATTTTTCTTTTCTTTCTTTCTGGGGAGTTGATGGTGAACTATATATGTTGATATAACATTTAGTATATAGATTATTTTTTTATAACATTTACTATGTATTTTTATGAATGTGTAGTACTTTGTATTACAACTAGAACAAAAATATTATCTTTCTAATTTCTAGAAGTTAAACATTTTCAATAAAAAGGTTACAATAACACACCATAGATAAATCATAAAGCAAAATAATTAAAGAATGCTGTTCTGTACCCATTTTTTGTGTCCCATGACATCTTTATTATCCCAGAGGTACTGTATCCCATACCTGAACCCTTTGATGGGGCACTGTCTACAGATAGAGCACTTGGTCTGATGCTTCACTTGCTCAGCGATGGTGACCCGATGCAGAACAGCCAGCCACACCATAGACTGGGGCTCCAAGTTGACCCACTCCAGGAATTGGGAAGCTTCGATGACTGGCTTGCCAGTGCTCTAGAGAAATAAGAAATCCAATGAGTAGAAGGCCAAATATCTTGCTGCTTGAGTGCCAGCCAGCATCCAGTGAAGCAGGGGAATCAGCATCCTCCCCTGCAGGGCTCCAGCTCTGTGCTCCAGAGAACTGTTAGTTCTATTGTCCCATCTCAAATGTACCCACTCACCATCCCTTCCGCCTTACTTCCCTCCCTCTTTGAAGGTACGGCTCTCTACTTACAAAGCGAAAGCAACTACGGACACTGGGCTCCACATTGCTGCCCCCAAATGCTGCCACTTCACCCAGCTGACGGGGCACTTGAATGGCTTCATGAAGCAGGGCACCGAGATGGCGTTGGTCACACTGGCTGCCTGAATTGGCCACTTGGCTGAAGAGATCTGCTGGGCCCATCATCAACAATAGCCAGACCCAATTTAGGAATGACCAGAGAACGGTATGTGGAGGAAGAAGCAGAAAAGGATGACAGAGAAAAGAGCCTACTGCACTGTTGAACTGATAAAAGTGGAAAATCCAGAAACTCATCCCCTATCTCAATTCCCAAGGGTTCGAAAAAGAGCATTCCTGAGTTTGGGTGGGGAAATGAGACAGACACGAAGGGGACATCATCAATGAGAAAGGAAGGGAGGGCAAAAGGGCAGGGAGGGAGAGAACAGAGGAGAGAATGATAAAGAAACAGACACAGGAGCACAGGATAAAGAAAGAAAAAATGGATATCGATCAGCTAGAGAAAGACAGAGAGAGGGGGAGGGAAGAAAGAAAGAGGAAGGAGAGAGAGAGGGAGAAAGAGAGAGAGAGAGAGAGAGAGAGAGAGAGAGAGAAGATCAGAGAAGGGGAGAGAGAAAGCACAGAGAGCAAGCAGACAGAGCTAAGTAAGGGTAGCAGCAGACACAGATGCTACAGGACTGGGAAAGCGTGTGCTTCCTTGGTGTGAAAACATTGGGCAGCTTTCCCCACCCTCAAGAGAGGGGAGCTCTTCTAGAACCTCCTCAAGGCCAGGCCAGCAACCTTAGCAAACCCCTCGACATAAAAGCCATTGCTTCAAACCTCACCTAAGTCCCAGAAAATGCACCTGGGAACTGAAAAACAGCACGAGGTGGCCAGGTAACCGTCTGATGAGTCACAAGATCGAAACTCTGCTTATCCTATGCTCTTCCTCCTTTCGCTCCTTGCAACACCCCTCCCCGACCCAACATCACTGCAGATGCAGAGTTGTACTCACACTGAAGTTTTTCTTTCACTTCGGTGCCACACAGGCATGCGATGCCAGTCTTAAAGGACAATGCTCGCATCTTTCCACTGCGACCACTAGGTTTAGAGATAGAAAACAGGAATATATGTGATAGGTTAACGTCTGGTCTTTCCTTACTGCTTGGAAACCAACAGTGCACAGGTCAACCATGCTCTAAGCTGTCCAGATCCAAGTACACCATGGGAGCAAGCTCTTCCCACCGTGACCGATGGAGATGCCGTTGGATCAGCTGGGAAGGTTTCCAGGGATGAAAGCGTTTACCTATCAAAGACATTGAGGAGCCAGTTGAGGCTCATGTCAACACACAGTGGCACATTGACCAGGATGCCTCTTTCCTCCTCCAGTCGTTCATACAAGGCAGTCAAGCAGTGGATGACGTCTACCACATCCATTACATGTTCACTGGCCTGCAAGTCGTGCTCATTGAAGATCTCCAGAGCTGTCGTCAAAGTTACCAGATCCACTGGAACGGAGAGAAGAAAAGGAAGATGGCGCTCAAAGAAGCCTAGGGATCTGATGAGGCAAGGCTACGGTATTATCCCCAAGTCTGGCATTAAGTCCAGACCAACCATTTTCAAGTCTGCCATAAGCCTGTCCTTTACAATGACTCCCATCCTCTGGAAGAGCAAGGCACCAAAGGTGGCCCAAGTTAACAAAGCACATCTCTGTATACATAGGTCCTTTCACATCCGTTTTGAGAAAAGAGTGAGATGTGCATGAGCACACCTCCTGCACAGTATTGACTCCCAAGGAATCACATCTCATTTGAAGTGCCTCTGTTTGCAAAGGTTTCATCTTTTTAAAATAATTTTGGAGGTACAGAGGGCTGATCCCCGGGCCTTGCTCATACTAGGCACCCTTATCACCAAACCAAACCCTCAGCCCAATGCAGTTTCGATTGAAAACAGATTTGTTCATGAGCCCTGTTCTACAAATCTTAGTCCCGGTCACAAAGGATGGTGCATGACTAGGTGAATGTAACATACATCAGGAACACTGTGATGCTGAGTCAACCTAGCTAGAGCCCTGGGACAGAAAGATTAAAGAACAGTACTCCTGAGCAAAGCCAGAAGGGACAATAACACGTCTGCAGCATGGTGATGACTAACCACGGAAACTTGCTTTAACATTTCTGTTGCTGTATCTAATAAGCCCAAGATGGCAGACCATGAAGCAGATACTGACTGCTGCAAAGCAAAGTTTCTTGATTACCTAAGCTGGCTAGGAGTTGGATAGCTGGAGAGTTACTTTGAAAACAAGTCCGGGGCTTGGGGTGAATGGCAATATCAAGTTTTCTCAGCTAAGATGCCCCAGCATTTATAGTGTTCCCATCAAAACAATCAATAGCTCTGGCCAGGGATGCAAATGGGAAGAAGCAGACAGGTTGGGGATAGGAGGAAGGGGGTGAAAGCCACGGGAAAGAACAACTGAAGACATACGGCGCAGGGCCTTCTGGACTCTGCGAAGCTTCATGGCGGTGCGGTAAGCTGAGAACTTAATGTTGTTCAGATCGGCTGCAAAACATGAAAGAGACTCAATTAGATCAGAGAACTGCGAAGTGGAACAAGTGCCGACAAGGAACGAGGGTTGTTAGTGGCAGTGTGCACTGATGCGGCCACACCGGGAAACAACTTGGTACTGTGCAAGGAACTGGAGCGTATACATCCAGCCATTGAGCTGCTATATAGTCCACTGCAGTGATGGGCAGGCATGTTTTACAAAGTAAGAAATGGATTTTGTACCACGATACAATATATACACATTTCAGAAAGCAATTCTTTACTAGATTTAATATAAATAAAAACATGAAATTAATAGCAAACCTGACCCTTGCTACGTGTCCATTTGATAGCTCCCAGTCTCTTTCAGCTTTTGAAGAAGATTGTTACAGCATGCTGAAATAATATCATGACCTACATACTCAAAGTATGCCCTGGAAACCTTTTGCACACATGTACAAGAACTCCCCAGCAGTGTTGTACATAGTCACTCTAAACTAGAGGTCCATGTGCCTATCAGCAATAGATACATAAAGAAAGGCTACATTTAATGGTATCCCCTACAACAGTGGAAGTGTTTCTAAGCGTACTCATATGGATAAACTTGTGACATATGCTGTATTTCTCCTAGTAGGCAAAGATAAGGCATGAAAGAGTCTCCCCCACTGCAGCTCAGAGACTGCCTTTCAAATCAGATTAGACTTCATGCCTTCAAGCAGAGCTCCGTAATGATGCTAAAGTGGTCCAGGGGGAAATGGCTAATATGCTGTTGAGGAAGATGCAGAGGGGCTCTTTTACCTTTTTAAAAGCCACCTTACTGAAGAACAATGGACACGTAAGAAGCTATATGTGACGTGATAGTTTAGGAAGTCAGTATTTAGTGTATGTAGCTTGGTAACTTTACATTACCACAAATAAGTATACATTACCACAAAGTGTATCATAAACCTATCCACTGCCACCAAAGTTTCCTCCCAATTTCTTATTTTTTATTACTATTACTATTACAAGTGGTATGTTGCTGGTAAGAACACTTAATATAAAATCATTCTCTTAGTAAAACTCGACACATGAAAACAGTACTATTAACTCTACATGCTATGTCATCTAGCAGGACCTGTTCTCTAGGACTTATTCTTGTTGCATAATTGAAATGGTGGCCTGTGACCATTGCATCGCTTATTTCAGTTAGCATAACATTCTTTGTGTTTACCTATATTGTCTAACTGGTGTTGTTTTAAGACTAAAGAGTATAATTCCATTTTGTGCATATGACACATGCTCTTTATTCATTCATACACTGATGAAGTACACAACAAAGACAACGGTACAGATTCCCGCTCCATATAGGAACCTTGCATTCTCACCTAGGGTTTGGTATAACTCAGTCATCTTGGGATGGTCCCAGCATGTGGTCTGAGCCTGGTGGCTACAAACAAAAGCATCAATAGCACCAATATCACATTCCTAACATCCTTTGCATGCGTGCGCATGCATGCATGCATGCGCGCGCGCACACACACACACACACACACACACACACACACACACACACACACACCAGTTAGTGAAAGGCGGGTTGCAAGACGCTGCACAATGCAAAGATAAACTCTAAAGATCCTGATACACCAGAGTTTACCATCACCCAGACAGAACCTTAGCATTTCTTACAAGTTGGAGGAAGCATTAGACTAATCAAGGGAATCTCAATGCACAAGAAGTGACAGAGTTAGGTAGCACAAAGACAGGAGATGAAGGGGCAGGTAACTGACCAGCTTCTGATTCTGATGATCACTCACTTGATGTAGTAGGGGACTTTATTGGGAGAAATTGCTCTTTCCCAGGGAACTTGGACAGAAGCTGTTAAAAAAAGAAGAGAAAGAAAGCTGGCCACTAGTATTCTTCAAGCGTCCTAGCCATTCTTAAATTAAATTTCTTAATTTGATTAATTCATTCCATTTTATGTGTTTTGTCTGTATGTATGCATGTGGACCACATGTGTTCCTGGTGCCTGTAGAGGTCAGAAGAGTGCAGTATAATTTCTAGAACTGGACTTAGAGATAGTTGGGAGTCGCCATATGGGGGCTGGTAATTAAACAAGTGCTCTTAACCACTGGGTCACCTCTCCAGTTCATCCTGGCCATTCTTACATTCTATGCTTCATCAAATGTGGTTAAACACAAAAGGAAATAACATTCACTTCCAACTGTTACCAGCCCAGGGAGTGGCATTTACAAGAAACACATGCAAAAGCAGGGGAAGAGGCGGTCACTAGTGGCCTATAGAACCAGAAACATGGCTAGAACATGAACAGGAATCCTTCTTAACCCTAGGATGTTCCCTAAGCAAGCTGTCATTTTCACCAAGTCAGCTGCAGGTAGCTGAACTGCTCCTGTGGCTATGAAATACAATTTTCTCTTGAGGCTCAAAGCCTTTCCCTAGAATGCCAACCTTCTGAGATTTGTGGGGCAGAGGCGGGTGATACCGCCCATTATCTCTTAGAAGGAACTCTTTCAACTCTCTGTTTATATCATTGACATCTTAACAGGAGAGGCCCAGGTTACCCGGCACACTCATTACTATTTTCCTGATTCTAAGACTCCTCTACAGATATATCTGTGTGGAACTGGATATAAGGCAATAACGTAAGGCATGTTTATTGAGCTCCGCCTGTGTGCCAGATACCATGCTCATGCCTTGTGTGCATATCTAAGATTCTTTTCTGCATATTTTTGACATCTCCACTCCTACCACCTTGGTCTAGGCCAGCATCACCCATTCACATCTGGATTATGCTGCAGTAAATTCTGAGGGGTCTCTCTGTTCCCACTCTGGCTCCCAATAATCTATTCTGAACATCATGCTGATATGTAAATCAGATCATGTCACCCCACTCTTCAAACCCTATCAAACAATTCTCTGTTGTGTTTGGGGTAAAATCTTGAGTTCTTACTTTTACCCACAAGGCCTTGTGTGCTGTAACATCTCTACTCTTTCTGTTGCTTTCTTCTCTATAGGTCTCCTCGCTGTTCCTCAGCACACGTCCCTGAGCCACTGCTTTAAGGGCTAGAATTTCTGCCTAGTGTGCTCACTCAGCTATCCATGTGGCCCTTCTTTCATTGCCTTTAGAGCTCTATAAACTGCCACCTTCTCAAGGAGAGCTTTGCAGTAAGTATCTCTTCCCACTAGCCACACATGCTCCATTTGCACTTTGCCTTTAGGACTCTGTAAAACTGTCACCCTCTCAGTGAGACTTCTTCAGTGTCTCTTTCCTTTAAGTCTAGTCTCCCCCTTTAGGCATGCCTTCTTTGCTTTAATATTTCTCTCTCTCTCTCTCTCTCTCTCTCTCTCTCTCTCTCTCTCTCTCTTCTTTCTTTCTTTTTTTTTTTTTTTTTTTGGTTTTTCGAGACAAGGTTTCTCTGTGTAGCCCCGGCTGTCCTGGAACTCACTCTGTAGACCAGGCTGGCCTCGAACTCAGAAATCTGCCTGCCTCTGCCTCCCAAGTGCTGGGATTAAAGCCGTGCGCCACCACCGCCTGGCTTAATATTTTTCATAGCACTTGTCACACCTTTCTTTTATACCTGTCTACTTATTTGACTATGATGTTTCCTCCACTAGAATATGAGCTTTCCAAATCTGAGAACTTTCTTTTCCCACCAGCATGGCCCCAGTGCCCAGAAAAGTAGCTAGCTCGTAAGTAATAGTGTTGCACAAATATGCTTACTTAATGTTTAAAACCTAAAGAGCTAGAAATCCCTCCCCTTCAGATGGGAAAGGTGAGGTTCAAATTTGCATAGCTCTTAGGCTGAGGCACAGTTGCTCTGAGCCAGTACTCTCTGTCTGGGGAGGCTGCTGTTTTAACCACCACACTACACAGCTTTTTCCTTATTGCTTCTTGGATGCCAAGACATACTGGGCTCCCAACAGACCCCTAGCAGACAATAGTACGTTTTCTTGGAAAATGGCCGAGGTTCTGCTTCATGCAGTCTAGTTTGATTCACATACTGGAGAGGAAGTGCTGTGACCCAGGCCCAAAGTCCCGGTGAGCATCCTGGAGCTGCTTAAGCCTCTCAGCAACTGACACCTATGGAAAGAACAGTGGGTTACTTTTATTACTTATTGTGGAATCTGCAGTTGCCTCCAAAGAGTTCTCTCTCATAAGGTGGCCTTTCTCTTGTTCCAGTATGGTCATCCAACTCTCACTCTTCTCTAGTACCAAGAAGGATCAGAGAAAAGCCTTCTTAGTCCCAAGCCATATTAAGTCTTCTCTCCAGTCTAATCATTGTGTTTAAATTTAGACAAGCCCCTCTCATTCTTCTAGTTCAGCCACTACCTGCAGCTTAGAAGTTGAGAAGCTTATTCTCTGACCCCCTAACCCTTTACCATTCTTTTCCTGTGTAGCTTTTATTCCCATTGATATTCTTTGGTCCTGCATATACTCCCCTTCTACTCTGCCCCACAAGTTTGGCCATACCAAGATGCCTCCCCAATGCTCATTTCAGCATGCTCCTCTACCTGGAGCTGTTTCCAGCGGATGTTTATCTGTTCCAGAGCCCTTGAGTTCTCCATTGACAAGTGTACATCTGAGATGGCAAGCTGGTGGGCCAGATCATTCACTAACTTCACCCCATCTTTCACAGGAGAGAATTCTTCTTTGAATAACTAGAAAACCAGAACCCAAGTGCCACAGCAGACAGAGTTGGGGAGAGGACATGTTACTCAGTCACCTGAACTCTCCCCTTTCCCTGTAGACGATTACTTTCAATAACACCTAGCTACTTGGCCATTTGTGCATTAAACTAAGACATGAGTGGTCACTGGTCTTATCATTTTCTTCTATTTATCTCAGAAAAGCATATAAAGAGAAAAACAGTAGGACAGAGAAGACTACAGACAAACCAGCCCCCAATCCAACCCATAACTAAAAGATGCTTAGCTGAGGCCCAGACCAGCAATTAAGTCTCAGCAGAAAGCACACTGGCACTGTGAAAGGACATCAGGTCTCAGGGAAGGATCCCTACATACCTTGATGGCTTGGATATGCTCTGGGAGGGAATCAATAAAGAGATCCCCTATGGGCTCCCACGTGGCTCGGACCCCCTCTGCTTGGGTCAAAGTACTGCTTAATTCCTCCATTGCCCCTTGGATCTCCAACAGATGTTCCAGGGTATGCTCAATGTGGCGATGCTGATCCACACAGCGGGCTGTCAGTTTCTCCCACAGTTCACTGGCCACTGTTGCCTGCTTCCACACAAAGCGACTGAGGTTTTGAATCCGCTGTCTGGGGGAGGTATCTGAGGACAACCAGAAAGTCAAGTCAAGCTAACTCAGCAGAGGCAACTCAGAGAAAGACCAAGGCAAACCCATCCCCTTATAAAATGTACATGCTTGCCTGTGGGGACACCGGAGTGTGTTTGTTTGTATTCATAGATTCATACTTACATATATGTCCCCATGGTTGTGCTCCTTCTGCACATTCAGGGATTTAAAATTCAATTACATTTACTTATGTATTTATACACACATGCTGTGTGTGTGTGTGTGTGTGTGTGTGTGTGTGTTCCACAGTGTTTGTATGTAAGTCAAAAGACAGTGTGCTGGAGTTGGTCTTCTCTTTCTACAAGGTGACTCCCAGGGATTTAATTCATATCAGGGTCTGAGGCAAACACCTTTCTCAGCTAAGCAACCACTAGTACCACATTCAGAGATTTTCTAAAAACTGTGCATCTTAAGATTATTGTAGATTAGCTTTTCAATATAAGCAATAATATAGTATTTCCTGCACCTTTTCCTAATGTGGTAATGTCTTGTAAGCTGATACTATCATATCCCAAGCAGGATTTTGGCATTGAGGTAATGTGGCAATTTTGTTCAGAGTTCCCTAGTTTTACCTATATTCATTTTTTGCATGTGCATACATACATCTTTAGTTTTATACAATTTTTTCCTGTGTTGGTTCATAAATCTACTGCTACATAAGATCATTGTAGTTCCCCCACTTTTACATTAAAGTTTTCTCATTGTGAAACGGTAAGGTAAACAGTGAATAAAGTATCTTAAGTGTAGTGAAACTCAGCCATCTAGTCCTATTCATATACCACTAGGAAAGGATTTAGGCACTAGTGTCTGCTAAAATCCAAAGAACGGATGATTTTTTAGGAAGCCCCAGCTCAGGAGTCTGGTATAATATTCTCAGCTTTTCTACTTGTCATTTTTAGGTTTCCTCTTTGTCCCTCAGACTACCTGTTGAGAGAGGATTCAGAGTCTATAGTCCCAAGCTACACGGAATTGCCTTGCTCCCTATGGAGCTTGCCCTATTCAGGGACCACTGAGCAGCAATTTATGAACTACCTGACCTACTGAGAGATCAGAAATAAACCGAGACTGTGAATAGAATCTACAAAGGACTCCACTGATGATGGCTTCTTTTTAGTCTATTTACTTCCTGTGTCAGGGCTAAGGATTCTTTCTAGAAGGGGTTGCTAGACCACCGCTTAGACTTATCTTCCATGGATGCCACTCTGGCAGTTTATTGGAATCTAAACAGAAAGTGGTCTTCCCTATGAAGTCAGGCCCAGATGTCACCAGGATCAGAGTTGACAAGCCACAATCAATTTTTACCTCAAAGGTCACTACCAACTTCTTAGGTTTTACATTTATTTATTTATTTATTTATTTATTTATTTATTTATTTAAGTTGCTGGCTGTTACCAGTATTGCCAATGTCCCTCCATGCTGGAATAAAACAGATTATTTTCTAAGGTTTTCAATGTATGCTACCTTTAGTCACTAGTATCTTCACATACAAATATGAAAAGAAAGGTGCAGATCACATGGGTAGTAAGTACAGCCCTGGATTGTCACTCAGGTGACAAACATTAATCCAAAAGGACACACTGCTCTCATTCCTTGAGGTGCTTTAACTCACTTGTGTCTTTCTTTTCTTCTGTCTCTGTCCCCGTGTCTTTGTGTGTGTGTATCTTCCCCTTTCTTTCCTTCCTTCCTTCCTTCCTTCCTTCCTTCCTTCCTTCCTTCCTTCCTTCCCCCGTCTCTTTCTCTCTCTCTTTCTCTCTTTTTTGCTTTCATAACCCATGACATGGCCACACATGACACTCTGAAGAGCCACATATAGCTTCGGGCCACATGCTGGTGAGCCCTGCTTCAGGGCTCTTTCCTTTTTCTTACAACTAATTGTGTGACTCTGCCCCTGTCTGACTTTGGTCTGACTGGAGCAAACTGCCTTCCTGAGTTACAGCTGAGACAAGGATCCCATGAAAGGCACAGCGGTGTTTGTTCAGTAGCACGTACAGCTCAAAGGAAATGGAGGAGGATGGGAAGGCACCTACCTTTGCTCTCAGAATGAGACTCCTCTAATTCCTCAAATGGGTGCTGGGACAGGAAAGCCTGGGCGGATTCCAGCACAGAGTAGATATAGGGGCCCTTAGACTTGACTTCTTCCATGAAGGCCTGCGAAAGTTAGCAACCACGTTAGCTTTTCAATCACTTCAATTTTATTTTACAATCAATAACCTTTCTTCTCAAGGTAGCTTGGTCCTGTGGCCTTATTAGGTATCTCAGGCTTAGCCAGAAAAAAATTCAGTCTTCCCTATAGGCGGAAAATAACTCTCATGCTAGAAAGTCTATTTAGTGTGCCATGAGTCTAGCTATGCCACAGAGGAAAAAAAATGTGGAGTAGAGCTTAGCTTTCCAGAAGACTCAGTGCGAGACCAGCTAGGGTTCTACGATTAGTTTGAGGCCAGCCTGAGCTATATTAGTTTGAGGCAAACCACATCTATGCAGTAAAAACTTGTCTCAAAAACAAAACAAAACCATAAAAGCTCAACCAAAATCCTAGATATAGTAGTCATTTTCTGATTATAGAGATAATGTCCTGGAAATATCTCAAAGTTCAGAAAACTGTAAAGCACAAAATTAAAGAGAAGTCCAGTTTTCTTACCTAGAGTGAAGCACTGTTAATGCTTTGTTGGATTTCCCTCCTGTGGCATCACTGTATATATGCACACATCCATCTACATTTTATGTAACTGAAATCCAGTTTTATATTTTGCATTTTCAACACCATATTACATCCATTTGTCCATGCTCTCCTTCTAAATCAAGGCAGTTTCAAATCAGAGGACAAGCCTTGACTCACTCTGTGGCATTCAACCCTCTGACTACGACTGCATATCATCACGTATTGCTTTAGGTGCCTAAGCAGAACTGAGGGCCTGGCTGTCAGGGTATTGTGATAGGGTATTTCCTGCTGAAAGGCTTCACACCACAGTTCTAGGAGTCTAACTTACTGCATGTGTCTCCTTCTCCTGTTGTACCAGGGCCACATCCCCTTGCAAGGGCAGCTGAGCTGACAACTCCTCATCCTTTTGGCTGAGCCAGTCAATAATCTCTTGGAGCGGGAGCTGAAGTTTTCCACTGTGGTCTGAGAAGGCCTCTAGGCGAGCGCTGTATGTAACAGTAAGACCAGTGATTCCGTCATTGTTTTAAGTAGCAAAATCTATTTTTCCTAACATTCCATACTCATAGAAAGCTTTGATTCAAAGGAACTGCTCTAGCTGAAGTGTTGGGAGGCCCAGGGACCCTTCCTTCTTGTATCTCCTGATGAATGTTCCTGAGGTCCCACTGCATGGAGTGCAGTATTAGAAACAGTGGTTGGGAGCTATTCTATATTAAAATGGTTTAAAACATCACTTGGTGGATCTTAAGTCACTTCAGCTTCATGCCCAGCATCAGGGCCATGAAGGGTAAGAAACTGAACAAGTGCATTAGGGGTGACAGCCATCTGGCTCCCTTCTTGCCCAGGCAGAACCCAAATCACATCAATTTGCTCAGCCGCACAGGATGCCCTGTGCACTAGAGGATACAGTTGGTGGAAAGGGCAGGGTGGATGGCTGAATACAGCTATAAACACCAGCAAGGATGTACACAAATCTCAGCAGCCCAAAGGGACTCAAACGACGACAGAAGCATTGGCCATCGTTTGGGAATACAGAAGAAATCATTTGTATTCTATAATCATATGTCTGTTTGCTCCCAATTCCCAAATAAACTATGAGCTAAGGTGTAATAGTAGGAAGTTGGAGGCTGGTCAAGCATGGCTTGGTGCAGCTACTAAGCCCATTCCTCTTAGCACTAACAACTATCTTTGTCTACTGCTCTCCTATACCTGGAGGGAAAAAACCTTTTTCTAAATTACTGTGTCAACTAATTCTTACACTAATCTTATGGGGTGCACCTGACTATCATCCAAGGATGCTCATAACCATAGACTTAAGGGACAGATGCGGGTCTATGATTTGAAATCTGGGTTATCTGACTCTACAACCCGCTTTCTCTCTGCCTTTCTTCACTGCCTCACTTCATCATCTCCCCCTCCCCCTGACAGAAGTCGTGGGTTTGGGCTTTGATGGTAGGAAATGGAGATTTTTAAAAGAATGAGGCACACACAGAAAGGCAGAAAGAAAACAACATGTAGAAATTCTCTAAGTTGTACCTACCCAAGCTGATGACCCATGGATGGGATGGGAGGACATAAAAAAAAGATGCGAGTGGGCTGGGGATGCAGCTCAGCTGGTCGGGTACTTGCTTAGCATGTATGCAGCTTGACTCCTATGCCATAGAAACTTAACTTGGTGCTTTATGCCTGTAATCTGACTACTTGGGATATGGAAACTGGAGGAGCAGAAGTTCTTGGCCCTCGGCTACATGGTGACTTTAAAGGCAGTCTGGGATACATGAGACCCTATCTCTAAATAAATAAATAAATAAATAGTATAAAATCAAATAAGGGGATGAGAGTATACAGATGAACCTCTCCAAGGCTGGGCAGTTGTGAGTGGAGAGGAAGGGACGATTGCTTCATTTTTATCTACATATCAACACATTTAGGTTTAGAACGCATTTTCACGTGTTATATGAATGTACAATGCAATACTGTGAGGTAGGGAGGACAGATATTATTTAGTCCTCCACTTAATTTAAAAAAAAAAAAATAACCAACAAAGCCAGGCATGGTGGTGCTCGCCTATAAGCCTAGCACTGAAGAGGCAATGGAAAGATGATTCTAAGGTTCAAGACCAGCCTGCACTCTACAGAGAGTTCCAAGCTAGCCTGCACTGAAATCTCAGAAGAAAACAAAACCAAGTGGGAGCTAAAATTCTGAGAACTCAAGCAACTTATCCAAGATGACACACTTACTTAAAACAGGTTAAAAGATAAATAGCCTGACTTCTAACCCAGGTTTCTTCCTCTCGTGCCACAGAAAGATGGAGAGAGGTAGAGAGTGAAGCTGGAGGGAGGGGGCACACAAGCTGCAACAACAAAAGGAGCCCAGTACTGTCCCAGGCAATTCCTAAAGTAACTGTTTCTAGGGGTTAGTCCTTACCGGAGGTTGTGAGACTTCTTTTTTATTTCATTCCAACACAGATTCATGGCTGATGGTTCCAGGGGGCCAATGGCTCCAACAGACCCGTTCAAGAGCTTTGGACTTAGGCAGGGATCCTCAGCACCATCCCAAGGTGGTGCAGGGATGGTGACTGCAGCTCTAACCTGGACAGAAACACAAATATTCTGTGATTCCTAGAGTTTCCCATGCTCTGTTCTATGCCGAGCTAAGCGCAGGATATGAGTGAAGGAGATGAGAGAAAGCCTGGTCCCAGGGTACTGAAATCTCAGCGTGTTTTGTGCAGGTGGGTATTCAAGGGAGTGAGCTGCAGAGGGACTCTAGAGCTCACGCATGGATGGGTGTTCTCTTGGGACAGGTGTGAGACACAGATGTGCAGAGTACTGTTATTGTTAGTTACCTCCTGTTAGACAATTTTCCAGGATGGCTGTGCAGATGGGCTCCTGCATCCAGTAAGAATCCAGGTGGGATTTGCCCAAACATGAACCACCACAGCATTCAATCTGAGCTAAAGGCTCAATCCACAGGAGCTCATACTTTACCCAAGCTTTCGAAAATACAGCTGTGGGGCTGCTCCACAAAGATTCAGAGAAGCAACAGATACGCCAAAGGAAGTGACCAGTTCCCTATACCCTACTTTCTAAATGTATCTAGGCCTTTGAGGTCACTCCCTCCCCCCGTTTTAACTGACACTTCAAACCTCAGTCAAGAAGCCCAGAAATCTTCCTAATGATCATGAAAGTGAACATGGACTGAGAAAGAGCTAAAACAACATTTTGGATTTTGCACTAAAAATACCCTGACCAATGTCGGCAGTCAATGGGTCCAGTCTTGAAGCTTGCCAAAGTGTAGCTTGGGTTCTCAGCCTCATTCTCTACTGTTGCTGTCCTGGGCACTGATAAGGCCCAGTAAGAGGTCTATTGGGTCTAGGGTCTAGCTGATCAAATCACCCATCATGAACTAGGAATACCCAGTCAGGGGCAGTAGAGGGTGGAGAAAGGGGAAATGGAGGAAGAAATCTTTCTGAGCTGATCCACCCTATCCAAGATGACTTCCATGCCTGCCCACAGGTTTATCTGGTGCTTGCATACCTAGTAGGCCCGTCTAGTGGCTAGGACTCCTCAATTCCCCTCTTCATCTTAAGATCATACTTCTTACAAGAGTCTCCAGGCAATTAGGCCACCAATCATCCCAGTAAAACTGCAGCTCTTGATCACAACATGAAAGGAAAGGGGAGGGGTCTGCCAAGTTCTGGGGGACAATCTGAGAATTCAGTCCCTCCTTGCAGCCTGTGTGCTAACCCTACCTGTGCTGCCTGAGGAGTCCATGGCAGGATCAGGGCGGTCCATGGTTTTCCCTCAGCAGGAATCTGGACCCTGCGTCTGGTAAGTGCAGACAGCAGAATCTGGAGGAGCTCTGAGCAAGCCCCGCTCTGGGAGACAGGCAAAGCTGAGCCAGGCCAGGAGGCAGGGGCTGCTACCCTGTTTGTTTACTGACCCCCCAGGAATCTGGAGGGGGCGGCCATGTCGGAGGCTACCCAGTGAATCAGAGCTTTGTTACTGGGAATTCCAGCTAGCTCCCAGGCTGGCAAGGACAGCAGGAGTGGGACTGGGCATTCTATGGTGCTGAGGAGGGGTGTGGAGAGGGCAGCTCCTGTTGACTAACTTTCCCTTTCTATGGAAGACACAAAGTACTCACCGCCTCCAGGCCCAGCCCTGCTCTGAAGTAGACAAAAAGATAAGACAACTTCAGCAAATAAATTTTTGAAGGCAATTTTTACAAAGTCTGATGGAAGATGTGCTTGGGAAGGAAGTCTTGCTCTCAACTAAGTGAGCCTCCCCGGAGGCAGGGAGGAAGGTGTGGCACACCTGGGGACAGGGTCATGGAACAATGCACTGCAAAGCTGGAGTAGCAGAACCCCTCTGCATTTGATTATGTTCATGTGTACAGAGGCCAGAAGATTCAATGAAGGCCACTGTGAAAACAGGGGAGTGCTTTGCCCTGCCTTTGAGAGGCAGAGAGAGAACCATGACGTGTAGACCTCTATACACTAAGGACAGATTGACAGGCTCCAGGGCATCCCTTTAGGCCTCCATAATGAGGACAAAAGGACAATGAACTATAGCAGCTCGATGCAGAGAGCCAGGGATGGAGACACTCCTGTGCTAGCTTGTGTTATACTGGGTGGGATGGAGGGAAGCCCTTTCCATTAAGCCACTGACTGAGGCAGAGCCTCTACTGGAAATGACCGCCACTTTCTCTCTTCCGTAGACTTGCCTGAGAAAAGGGTAGCATTCCTCAGCTCAGCCCCCACCCATGAGTACTTTTGGGAAACAGTATGTTTATACCAAAAAGGATTCTGTTGCTATCCTTATTATCTCCCACAGTCTTCAGGGCTTTCCACAGTTCCACATTGTTTCCATGCTGAGGTCCGCCTACAGGAATAGCTGCAACAGCTGCCTGAGCCTTTCTAGAGGCCGGAGTGGAGCCAACTGGGATGGCTGGAGGATGGTAAGGGGATGACTAGCCAAGAGTGGGGAGCGGATCCTAGCTACAGGCATTACTTGGGTTAGGAATATTGGGTTAAAGCCAGTGTCACAAAGTCCTTTGGACTGGGGAATGCCCCAGAGTTGGAAACAGTGCTTTGTGACCCAGCCGTGACCAGGCTGTCCTGGCTGTGCTCTGGGGAAGAACACACAATGAGCTGGGCGCCATCGGTGTTCGCCTTTCATCTTCTGCAGCACTCTTTCTTCTTCCTAACCCCCATCCAGCTCCCACACTGTTCTCTAAAGCCCTGTGCTCCCGTGCCTCCCTCAGATATTTTTCTAGGCAAATCATGAAGAGTAATTGTTTTCTTTCCCATCAGTTGCTTTCTCTTTCTGGTTTTTGTGGCTAAAATGTTTGCTGCTCATGCCCCATCCGCAGAACTCTCTATCCATACCTCAGATCCTTGAGACAGTAATCCTACAGGAAGAAAACCTACATGAAAACAGAAAAGAGGGACTGTGCCATGCCATTCACAAGTGCACACTGAAGTCCCTGTGAATTCTGCCCATCCAGGGAAGCTTGGTTGGGTGTGGAGAGGCAGTAGGCAAAGGAAGTCATTTGGGAAAACTCAGGCCTCTCAATCACTACACTGTGAGAGCCACACTCCTAGGAAGAGGCAGATTACCCGGAGATTCTAAATTGACTCTGTCTTTGAGAATATATTAGAGGCTACAATTTGTCTCTGGCTAAATGTAAAAGGAGGAGGAAGAGGAGGAAGAAGAAGAGGAGGAAGAGGAGGAGGAAAAGGAAGAGGAGGATGAGGAGGAGGGTAAGAAAGACCTGACCCTCACTCTTCTCTGGCTCTTGACTTTTCCTTATTTAGCGTCTCCCACATGATTCCCATAACACTTGCATTCCCTATCTACTGCTTGTGTGCTTCTTTCTCCCTATAGATTCGCCTGCTGTCTGTGCCCCTAGAAATGACTCAGCATTGCAGTTCATCTGTGACTCTCTAGGACACACAGCACTTCTCTATGCCAACACAGTCTCTAGACCCATAAGCATTGTAGGAAAACAGAAAGAATGCCTATGTCTCCTCTAGATCTTCTCATTGTCAGGAAAGGTGGTTTCTTTCTTTCTCAAGATTACTACCTCTCACCCATCTACCAACACACACACACAGACACACATACATATATACACACACAGACACAGACACAGACACAGACACACACACACACACACACACACACACACACACACACTTCACCACCACTACCACCACCATCACATCACCATACTCATACTCCTAGAGAAGAGAAAGGCAGGTATGATCCAGGATCTCCAAGAAAGATTAGGAATTTGAGAGGAAGAAGAGAGAATGAGCACATGCCTAGGCCATGCCCTAAAGAATTATATTCTTCTGTGACCTCCCTAGACCTATAACCCTCAGAAGGTTAACATGGGATTGGCCCTCGTTAGACATAATGAGCCCTTGGGCTGCCTAACCCCCCATATTTCTTTGTTGTATGTCCCTCATTAACTACCTCATGGCTGATAAGGGGTGTGCTGTTGGAGGCTTGGTGCTATCTAAGGGTTTTAATATATACACGAGTTTCCTTGCACCTTAGGAAGTCTTTTTACACAGGCTTTCCTTTTACTAATGGATACTTACCTGAGGCTGGGGACAAGTGTTTCGGAGGCTGCTGCTGTGATGAAACCTGTCAGCAGCATGCCACTCATGACATCGTGGGAGAGTGTAAGGGCATCCCTGCATGACCAAAGTTTGCATCAGAACCAAGGCTCATGGAGGGTGAGGATTGGCAGTAGACCAACTGTGGAGCATCAAGCACCTGGAAGAGTAGAGCAGAGACTTAGAGTTAAGACCAGCCGTTGGAGTCAGCACCTCCTAACAGCTGTATGAATCAGCTAGCCGTGAGATAAGTGTCCACAGCTAACTGACCTATCCAATAGTGTTATTAGCCGAGCAAGTATTTATTGTTACATATTATGCTTTGTGCTAAAGACACCAAGGTGAATTACTATGATATAGGCTGGAGAGGCAGCTAGGTAAACTCATAATTATAATAAAATACTCACATGGCAAATACTATAATCAAGGCCAGCCTAGGTTATGGGGGCACACAGCACATCTAAGACCACTCAGATTCAGAAAGACTGCATTTGAGGGCCTCGGGAAAGAGATCAGTCAGTTGAGTGCTTGCTACGTAAGCACAAGGGCTTTAATTTGATCCCTAGAACACACAATTTTTAGAAGACGTGTGTGATAGTATGTGCTTATAATCCCAACACTGGGGAGGGGGAGACAGGCAGATTCCTGGGGCACCCCAGCTAGTCAGCCTAGCATACTTGGTGAGCTCCATGCCAATGACAGACTCTGTCTTAGTCAAAAAAAAAAAAAAAAAAAGGAGGTTCCCCAATGCTGAGTTCTGGCTTCCATAGAAATGCATGCACTTAAGCATATGCTCCACATACACATACACCGACCTGTACACACACACACACACACACATTCCTGCACTCACACATACACCCACCTGCACACACACATACATACACCCACCTGCACACACACACTACAAAGAGACTGCTTTTAGGATAAGGCACAATAGGTTGTCTATTTAGAAAAGGAGAGAAAGGAAGAAGGGCATTAATTGTTGACCCATCTACTTAAAGGCTGATGTTGTAAAAAGGCAAAGCATATTCAGGTAGTGGTGAGTGCAGTATAGCTAGAATTTAGGAGACACATAGAGAAGGGAAAGACATAGTGCCTGCACCAAGGATTTCATACCAGAGAAAACAAACAGGGAGAATAAAGACCATAAATTGTTACATGCATTAATATTTAAGAGAGTGACGGATGGAGTGAAGAGATGAGGACAAGAATTCTACCTGGTCACGTCAAGAAAATCTCCCTAGAGGAAATGTACGTTAGATGAATCATGAAAGAGACGTGGGATTGCATTAGGTAGAAAAGATAAAAAGAATGTTCCAAACTACAAATAAAAAAAATGTGTAGTGTGGGCAAAAAACAAGATAGGCGCCAGATTGGGCCATGTCCTGAATGACAAACAAAAGATTCTAGCTTTTATCTTGTAGACAACAGGGAGGCGCTGAAGATTTTAAGCAGGAAAGTGACAAGGCCAGATTTTCCTCTGCTTGCCTTGTGTGGTGATTCTCCCAGGGGAAGAGCATGCTGAGAAGCTAACATATAATAAATAGGTAGGCAGGGTGCATGAGCAGACAGCAAGCTTTGAGATACACTGAAGAGGTAACATGTTTGGGACTCAGTGGCCAATTGGATGTGAAAGGTAAGGGAGGTGAAGGAGTCAAAATTTCTAATTTGGGAGCTAGATAGGTAACACTGCCAACAGCAAGAGCGGGAATCCAGGGGAATGAGGACATTTGGTGTGGTGAGAGGTGAGGACACTGTTACATAATCGGCAATACTGGAGACATTTAGTCTTACATATCAGGGTTGTTGGGTTTTGAAAAGGAGATGGATGAACAAAAAAGTAGATTCACAAATCAAATGATGGCTTAATAAATGCATACAACATGAGGAGAAGCAGCAATGATGATACTTGCAAATAATAAAGATAATCTCTTTTAATGTGTGGCCTAAAGAGTACCTTCTCCAAAGGGAGAGAAGCAATAACCTTTGATTCCTGGCAATGATGATTAAATGGTGACCATTTTTAGACTCTATTCCACTAGCTCCCAACATTTTATATATAAAGGTCCCTTCCTAAGATGAAAAAAGTCTCACTTCACCCACTCACACCCACTATAGTAGCTGTACTTTTAGAACTTCCAGAATGAGAAAACCACTGAACACATTTAGACATTTGTAGACTTCATGCATCAAGTACCCTTCTCTCTTCTTCAAGGGTCCATGGTCCCAAGATGGAGAACTATTACAGAGTCTGAGGTTTGTAGCATGAAGGATACTTTGTCATAGTTTAAAATCCCTGGCAATTACACAACTACACAGCTTTCAACCCACAAAGAGATTCCCCAAAGGATGGCTGAAAATATGATTCCCCCAATCGTATACCAACAGGAAAAGACCAGTTACTCAGATGAAATATAATGTATTGAAATGGATGTGGTAGTGCAGCCTTTAATCCCAGAACTCAGGAGACAGAGGCAGGTGGATCTCAGAAGAGTTCAAAGGTATTACCTACATAGTGAGTTCCAGTCCAAAATGCTTTTGATGAATTCACCAGTAATTCATGTTCTTAAAATTCAAAAGTTTTTCTCCCCTGCAGTGCTAAGCAATTGACTCTAGAGACTTCTGCATGCTGGGCAAGCTCTATATCACTGAACCAAATTTTTAGCCCTTGATATTTTTTTCATTTGAAATTTATTTATTTATCTGCAGCACTGGAAGCAGGGCTCAGGGCCTTTCAAATGATAGGCAAGAGCTCTGCCATGAGACCTTCATGTACACTCTTTACAGAGGAGCTGGAAAATGTGAAATAAATTGTAGGATGGAATTGAAGATAAGCTGCCATATCACCACAACCTAGAGATAACCATTACTGACAGAGGGATAGATATAGTGCTTTGTCTTTGAAAAGCAAATGTTGCTAAGTTCCAGGTGATTTGGAGGACATGTGGGATGGCCCCTGAGACTCAGGTGTTTCAATGCTTGGCTCCTAGGGAGGAGCATTATTAGGTGTGGCCTTGTTGTAGGAAGTGTGTCATGTGGGGAGCTGGCTTTGATGTCTGAGAAGCTCAAGTCAGTTCTCTCCCTGCTTCCAGCAGATCAAGATGTAGAACTCTCAGTTCCTTCCCCAGCACCACGCCTGCCTGCAGGCTGCCATGCTTCCTGCTATGACAATAATGGATGAAACCTCTGAGACCGTAAGCCAGCTCCAGTGAAGTGAGCTTCATTTATAAGAGCTGCCGTGGTCATGGCTGTTCACAGCAATACAACCTTAACTAAGTCAACATGAAACTGGTTGCCTGGAACCAGGTGAAGGAGAAGAGTCAGAATAACTAAAAGCAACCGAGAGGACACGCTTTGGGAATCCATGAAGGTAGTAAGTGACAGGAACCCTGGAAAGTGCGGAGAAAATGATGAGCACGGCACCAACTAGAAGTACTCTAAACGGAACAAGCTTCCACCATGTAGTTAGTTCTCCGATGAGGGGAAGGCAAGTGAAATTCCCACCCCAAATCCTTTGTTTTCCCCTCTCTGCATTGTCTTAGGGAACCTAGCCCTCCAAAGAAGGCTGTTCAATCAAAATATCTCCAAGTAAAATTAAAGAGATATGTAGAGAGGTCTGCAGAAAGCCAAAAAACCCGCAAAAGAGCAAGACAACTTGAGTCATCCCCAAAAGCACAGCTCCTCAGTTACTGAATTAGAAGAGAAAGGTAATGAGGAAATGTTAGGTAGATTTCAAGAGTTAACCCTTCAAGACGATCCGTGACTGACCTCAGCACATGACTCTAACCAGAGACCGAGGCAAGAAAGAAGTAAAATGGAAGAAAAATTCAGCAAGAAAGTTGCGATTTGGAAAACAGGAAAACATAAAATAGAAACGTTAGAAATGAGGCCAATGAGACTAGTTTAGTGAGTGAAGGTGCTTGTCAGCAAGTCTGACAGCCTGAGTTTGATCAGTGGGAAACACTCGGTAGATGGAGAAAATCAACCCTCAACAAACTGCTCCCTCACAACAAACAAACAATAAAAAGATGCCATAATGAAATGTTGGAAATGAAAACTCAATAATTCAAACCTTTAAAAAATAGTGAAAAACAGCATCAATAGACTCAATGCTGCAGAAGAAAGACTATCAGCAGCGATGGTGGACAAGTCAACCAAACACTACCATTACAAGCAGACATCCGTAAGGAAAAAGTACACAGCACTCAGGAGGCAGAGGCAGGCAGGTTTCTGTGAGTTCAAAGCCATCCTGGTTTATATAGTAAGTCCCAGGATATGTAGAGAGATCCTGTCTCAAAAAACTAAAAAAGAAAATAAAATGAGCATAACCATAACTTCCAAGAATTCTGAGTCAAAACACCAAAGCATAGGATAGGAGTTGAGACAAAAATAGGACACACTGAGAATCTATTTAATAAGATAACCACTTAACAATCCCCAATCTAGAAAAATAAATACAAATTCCAGAGACATTTGGAACTCAAAACAGCATGACAAAGTAAGATCCTCCGAGGCACACTGAAGTCAAGGAGTCAAAAATACAAACCAAAAACCCGATTTCAAAAGCTTCAAGGAACACTACCAGTTATGTACAAAAGCAAATACAGCAGAAAACATCTTGTCTCTTATCAGCAACTCTAAAACTAACCAATGGAGGAGGGAGAAAGAGGAGGAGGAGGGAAGAGAAGACACTTCAAGCTCTGAATGTAAGTACCTACCTGATGGAGACCTAATCAAAACACAACTTCTTCTGTTTTTTTTTTTTTTTTTTTTTTTTTTTTGGTTTTTTTCGAGACAGGGTTTCTCTGTGTAGCCCTGGCTGTCCTGGAACTCATTCTGTAGACCAGGCTGGCCTCGAACTCAGAAATCCGCCTGCCTCTGCCTCCCAAGTGCTGGGATTAAAGGCGTGCGCCACCACCGCCCGGCCAAAACACAACTTCTAATAACTTCACAGAGTGCTGTGGTTGTGGTCATTGGTTCTGGCATTGGACCAGACCCAGAGAGAAAACTACCAGCAGTGTGGCCTGGAATACCTTTACCTCTCGGAGCATCAGTACTCTCATCTGTAAAATGGGTATAAGAATGATACTGACCTTATGAAATTGTTCTCATTATTAAACTCAATCATGAATATACACAATTTAACATACTTCCTGGCAGTAGAGCATGGCTGAGTGCTAGCTGTTATCATCATTATACCCTATCTCACTGAACTGATACATCATAATTCATTTTAAAAGTTGGTCATATATTTACAGTTCTTTTGCTTTAGAAGTCAAATCGCAGTGAACAACCTTATACATAATTATGATCCTCAATATAGTTTCCTGACATGGAAACAACAAAAGCCCCCCCCCCCCCTCAAAAAAAACACCTTTGAGTTTGACACATTTTTGAAAGCATCCTAGAAAAAAAGTTACATTGGTTTATACTATAAGCAATGTATGTGTGTGCCAACTTCCTAGCTTGCTTGCCAACAGTGGGTATCCCTATTTTTTGGCCAACTTTGTGATTACTTTTTATTTCCTTAATGACTTGAAATGTGGCCCCTCCACAGTAATTTAGTAGTCACTTGCATTTCTTCTTGTGTGAACTATTTTGAGAGTGGCTTCCTACAAAATGTAGTGTGCTGACACTTGCCTGCAATCCCAGCCTTGCAGAGGCAAAGGAAGAAACATTGTTACCGGTTCAAGGTCAGCTCATTCTACATAGCAAGTGCCCAACCAACCAGGGCTACAGTGTGAAATCCTGGCTCCAATAAACACAACAAAACAGAATTCTTTTGAAAAATAATGCTTTCTTTCTCATTTTTTCTGCTAACCTGCCATCAGACAAGACTAAGATAAACAGAGGAATAAAAAAAAGACTCCACACCTTTTGAGTTGCGATGGCACACCCCTTTAATCTCACTGATCTGGAGGCAGAGGCAGGTGAATATCAATGAGTTCAAGGCCAGCCTGGTCTACATAGCAAGTTCCAGGACAGCTAGGGCTTCATAAGAAAGAGACCCTGTCTTAACTTCCTTTACCAAAAGATGAATTCATAGCTTCCAATAATAACAGAGACAAAAAAAGAATTAACCTCTTCCTGTGCCAGCATCAGGATCCTCTATTTTCGGCTTTTTTTCTACGACCTTAAGTCATTCTGCCTCTCTAAGCCTCATTTCTTAGATTTGTTATGCATTGACAATTCCGTACATGTATATAATATATTTTGATCATATTCACTCCCAATTACCCTCGCTCCCTCCTTTCCATCCAGCTTAACCTAACAAATTCCCCTAACAAATTCCCCTTCTACTTTTGGTTTTTCTTTTGTTTTGTCTTTTTCTTTGTTTTGTTGTTTGGTGGACCTGACTGAGTTTAATTAGGGTTGTTTGCATAAACATAGATGGGAGGTTATTTACTGGAGCATAGGCAACTAACTGGTGACATCACTGAAGAAAATGACCCCTTCTCCCCCAGGCAACCATTAACTGCAAATAATAACTCCTTAAGGAGGGGTGGAGCCTCCTGAGCCCCTCAGAGCTCTATTCATGATTGAATGTTGAAGGGCCCCATCTCGTGCAGGCCATGTGTAGGTAATCACAGGCTGTATGCTCATGAACGCAGTGGTTTCAGACTGATTTTGCTATTCTGTCAAATATAAGTGTTTAAGATTGGCAGGCATCAAAACACTATTATCCCCACTTGGTACAACATGAGCTTGAAGCCTGCTAAACTGTCGTTCAACTCTTTTACACATAAGCCAGGCACTGTGGTCAGCACTTTGGAAAAAGAGAGAGAAGGATGGAGATTTCAAAGTCATTTTTGAGTACCTAGAAGTTTGATACCAGCCTGAGATGAGTGAGACTCTTCCTCCAGCAAAGAAATAAACAAAAGCAAGAAAGCAAGCAAGCAAACGGGGGGGGGGGGGCCGGGGGGGGGGAGATTTTTAGCATAATCTGGCAAGGCTGTCCCAGCAAGAATTATAATTTGTTTTTCAGATGAACATACTGTGATATAACTGAACCTATCCAGGGTCCTGGATTTCTGCTTTGCGCGCGCGTGTGTATGTGTGTGTGTGTGTGTGTGTGTAAAACTTGAGATTGAGCTTCATGCATGCTAGGCTAGTGCTCTATCACTGAGTTACATCCCTAGCCACTTTCCTTTTGGAGACAGAGTTATATTGTTTATCAAATTGGCCTTGAAACTGAGATCTTTCTGCTTCAGCCTCCTAAGTAGCTGAAATCATAGACATAGACCATTGAACATAGTTAAAATATATTCTCATAAAGTAAAAAACAAGAAATAAGCCAAGATGGTTACTCTTCATTTGCTCACAAAAGTGAAAATATGCCCTTCTCTTTGCAATGAAATATCTTTTGGAAGTATAGAAAATAATTTGTTACTATTGGAAAAGGAACTGAATGGCTATTGTAGAAAATTTCTCTCCTACTGCTTTGGAATTTATTCCCTTAAAAATCAGTATGCTTATAAAAAAGTGTATTGGACATACATGTAAAATATATTAAATTATTATAAGTACATCCCAATATAATCACAGACAAGGTTGAAAAATAAAATTGTAATCCGCACCATAAAAATCTCGTCACCAACAGGAAATATCAATTTATTGATATTTATTTATTTATTTATTTATTTATTTGTGTATGAGTGTCTGCCTGCATGTATGTATGTGTACCATGTGTGTACCTGATGCCGGTGGAGGTCAGAAGAGGGCATTAGGTCCTCTGGAACTGTAGTTACAGACAGTTATGAGCTCCATATGGGTGCTGGGATCTGAACCCAGGTCCTCTGCAAGATCAACGAGTGTTCTTAACTGATGAACCACCTCTCCAGCTTAGAAATATAGGCTTTAAACTCAATATTATTTTATGCTTTTTGAATTTTAACAATGTAAATGTATTACAAAGCAGTGACTTTCTCCTTTCTCCCCACTTTCCTCTAAGATGCCACAGGAGTCTGTGAAGCCTGGTGCGAGCCTGTGAAGCCTTGGCAGAAGCTAGAATCACCTGGCAGGCGGTAAGGAATTATCTAGATTAAGAATAGGCTCTGAGAATGTCTGTGAGCTATTGCCTTCATTGTGTTAATCCATGTTTTAAAAAAGACCCATTTTAACCAGGGGAGAGCCCATTCCCTGTGTGGAGAATCTTGCAATGAATAAAGTGGACAAAGGGAGCTGAACATGCATTCACCCTCTCTATTTCCTGATTTTTGATGTGATGTGACAAGCACCTTCAAGCTCCTGTGGCCCTGACTTAACGGCTGTCTTAGGGTCTCTATTGCTGTGGTAAAGTACCATGAACAAAAGCAATATGGGAGGGAAAGGGTTCATTTAGGTTACATATCTGCTAAGGGAAGCCAAGGCAGGAACCAAGGCAGAGACCATAGATAGGTGCTGCTCTCTGCCTTGCTCTCTATGGCTTGATACACCTGCTTTCTTCTAGAACCCAGGACCACCACCCCAGGGGTGGCACCACCTACCATGAGTTGGTACCCTTTTACATCAAATCACTAATTAAGGAAATGCCCTACAGGCCTTCTATAAGAAGGCAATTTGATGAAGGAATTTTCTCAGTTAAGATTCTTTCTTTCCAGATACATCTAGGTTTTGTGTCCAAGTTGACAAAAAACGAACCAGCACTCCTACCATGATGTAATACCTGAACTGTGAGCTAAAACAAACCATTTCTTTTTTCAGTTACTTTCTCCCAAGTGTTTGTTAAAGGATTCATTTTTTTTTCATTATCTGTCTGTGTCTGTCTGTACGTAGCATGTGCCAGTGCTTGTGGAGGCCAAAGGCACTGGATCCCTTGGAGCTGGAGTTTCAGGTAGTTGTGAGTTACCTGGAGTGGGTGCTGGGAATTGAACTTAGATCTTTTGGAAGAGGAGCAAGTGCTCGGAACCACTGAGCCATCACTCTGGCCTCTACCCAAGTTATTTTATCATAGCAACAGGAAAAGAACTAAGCCAAGATCTTCAGTTGTTTTGTGGAATGATGCAGTAACTTTTCTATACCTAAATGAACAAGGTAGTTAAACTCTTCTAACCAAGCATGATGATGCATACCTATAAAAACTCAGGTGTCTGCAACAGGAGAATTATGGGTCCAAGGGCATCCTAGGTGACATGAAGAGACCGTATCTCAAGAAAAGAAAACTACCGAATTACATATGTATATGTGTATGTATATACATTCTAAAGAGTTAACTAAATGTTAATAATATATAACATATAATATATAACATATAACATATAATATATAATATATAATATGTAATGTATAATGTATAATGTATAATGTATAATATATAATATATAATCCTCACAACAATTCTCTAAAAGAGTCGTTATTGTCTTCAACATGCAATGAAAAAACAGGTAGACAAACAGAAAGTAGCTTGCTTGGTCATACTGAAACCATGTGGCAAAGGGCTAAAGCAGTTCTGTTCCAGAATGCAAGCTCTTCATCATTATATGATGCTGTCTCTGTAAATTCTGGGAGGCACTGTTATCAGTGGTCAACAGAGGAGGGAGCTTGTTGAGAAGATGAGGGGCAGTAAAGGAAGAGGATGGGAAACAAGAGAGAGTAACATACATTCCCGGGTGTGTGTGTGTGTGTGTGTGTGTGTGTGTGTGTGTGTGTGTGTGTTTGAGATTGAAGTATACTATGAACATGTATGAAAATGCCATGAATTAAACACAGACACATATGTAACAAAGTAAAGAAAGTGAGGCTATCTACTTGAGAGTTGGGAGGAAACAGTGGGTACTAGGAGGGGCTGGAGGAAGGAAAGGGAGGAGGGAAAGTGATATAATTCTATTTCAATTCAAAACATTATTTGAGGCCAGGTGTGGTCCCGCATGACTTTAATCCCAGAAGTTGGAAGGCAGAGGCAAGCTCTGTGAGTTCGAGCCTGGTCTACAGAGTGAGTTCCAGGACAGCTAGGGCTACACAGAGAACCCCTGCCTTAAAAAAACTAAACCTAAAACCATTATTTTAGATAAGTTTACATTTTATTTAGCTCTCAATTTTAGAAGCTATGCAGTGAAACAAGCATCACAACCCTGGTCCAGGCTGCGTCATATCACGGTGGGGCCCTTGCATCTCTCTGCATGTTTAATGCCTTCCTTACCCTCCTCATTCTTCTCTCTTCCTAATAAGACTAGTAGGCATCAGTCATCATGGCACCACTTTAATGATCTAAACTAATCACTTTCTGAAGGGGTGGTATTGCTTTTAATGTCTTATTAGCGTACACTTCTTTTACATAGTGTGTATATGTGCATGCACAGACATATAAATGCAACCTGCTGAGTCTGTTTGCTGTTAATGTGATTATGGCTTCAGGGCTGACCACTCTGTTGAACAACCAGTAAAGGGGCTCATCCTGGGAGATGCTAATTCTCCTTCTCCCAATAGCCATTAGTTGCTTATAGTACTTGGTCTAGGGGCAGTATCTACATTTCTTTGTGAGTGTAAGGATAGTTTGCAAATGTAGTAAGGAATAATGCTGGTCTAGCAAAGTGGCAGTGGGGGATTCTTTTATAAGGTCCATGACCTCACTAGCCCCAAGAAGTTGGCATGATTTCCCTCCCATTGAGTAGGTTTCATCACAGAAGCATCTCTTTACAGCAAATGGAGACTATCATAGAAAAACTCAACTGGCAGACAAACACACACACACACACACACACACACACACACACACACACAGAGAGACAGAGAGAGAGAGAGAGAGAGAGAGAGAGAGAGAGAGAGAGAGAGGCAGACAGAATGCAGTGAGTTTGTCTGGGGCAGTATCAGGCTAACAAACCCAGGAAAGCACTTAAATGCCCTTTGCAAGACCTCTGAGAAATAAATTTCTGGACTGACAAGCTTCTCAGTTTGAGTTCAGAGCTTCTTCAGTGTCTGGAGCTCAATCAATACTTTGAAATGAACAAATAAACTCTTTCCACCTAAAACCCGGCAGTTAGAAACTGACACTACAGGGAGAGTTACAGAAATGAACAAGGATGTCCACTGTAGTGTACTGTGAAAGAGCAAAACTGTGCAATTGACTCAGATGTCCATCACCAGGGGACTGGTCAGTGGACTGTGCCAGAGAGGAAGCAAAGCATGATGGTTAAGGGCATAGGCCCAGAGCCACAGCGTTTGCCCCTGCATCTGGCTCTGCCACTTACTAGCAAAAATCTGCACAAACTCCCAAACCTTATTGTACTTCAGCTGCTGTATCTATAAAATGGGGCTAAGAAAAAGACTTAGCATGTGTGCCTCCTCTGTCACTGCCACACTGTCAGTAGAAATGCCACATTGTAAGAGGGAATGTGGTCATGCAGTCTCACCTTGGACTGAGGAGAGAAGTCTGGAGTCATGGAAAACCGCCTCGCTTTGCCTTGTGGCCCGAAGTTAATTCATACTTTCTGCTGTTTAGCAAACACTCAAATGTTATCTATTGAGGCCACTCGTACGAGATTGTTATGTAGTTGCTACAAGGATGTAGCTTTATATGCACTGACTTATCAGACGCTGTCATGATTTGCTTTCTGCTGCTGTGATAAACACCATAACCAAAAGAACTTCCAGCTTCTTATGAAGGGAAGTCAGGGCGGGGACTCAAAGAAGGAACCTGGAGGCAGGAACTGATGCAGAAAGGCTGCTTTTTGGCTTGCTCCTCAGAGCTTCCTAATCTTGCCTTCTTATAACAGAACCCTCTGCACAATGAATTAGGCCCTCTGTGCCCTCTGTGCCTAAGATGCCCCCATGGACTTGTTTACCGATCAATCTTGCTAAGGTGCTTTCTCAGTGAAGTTTTCCTCCTCCTAGGTAACTCTAGCTTGTGTCAAGCTGACAAAAAGCTAACCGTTACAAATGCCAAACATTTATATTTTAGTTAAAGAAAACAGCTGTTAAAATAGTATGCTTGATAAAAGTCAAATTTTGTAAATGCCTTTGCAAATCTCTGTGTGAATACGTGCAGAAAGGAAGCCTAGACAAATACATTCCAAACTGTTTATTGACACTTCTGGGGAGCTGTATAAATGGAATTCCCTTTTTTTTTGTTAGCCCTATTCTTTGACAAACCATTTATTATTCTCAGGTGAAAAAATAACCATTGGGTTTAAGGTGGCCATGTGTAGGGAAGAAGCAGACAATAGGACGTCTTCTTGCAGCTACAGATGCCTTGCCTCAGTCCAAGGTGAGGCTGCGTGGCCACCTTCCCTCTCACGATGTGGCTTTTCCACTAGACAGCATGGTTGTAAGAGAGGAGGCACACATTCTATATGTCTTTCTAAAATAATTTCCTGTAGTATATAGCCAAAACCAAGTTTCTACTTCAGATATACCTCAATTAATAAATCAGAGAAACTCCACCTGTCAAACTGGAAGAGACCTGTGAGATTAAAGCAACCCCCTAATTGGCAAATGAAAACAAGGAAATGTGTTCCTGAGGTAAGACCTAGAAAGCATTTTTGAGAAATAAAATTTATTTCCTATTCAAAAGCTAAAGATACATTCCCATGGGTGATAATTTTATTCGAAGAGACAAATAACTGAATAAAACGGGACCTTTGCTACACTGTTAGTCAGAATGTCCGTTGGTAAGCCATTTTGGGGAGGGAATGGACGATGTCTTTTAAAAATGCTGCAGCTCATATTTTGTGAGTGAACAATTGTACTCCAAACAATCTTCCTGACAGAAGCATTCACCCAAACTCAAGTACCTAAGAACGAAAACAGAAGCCCTAGTGGTCATAGTTGCAAGCTGGGGATCTAAACTTCCACCAGTAACAGAGTGGATAAATAAACTGAGCTTATGCTCATAGATACATTATTGAAAAATGAGTGAATTACAGCCACATATTTCAACATGAATGTATCTCACAAGTATAATATTGATTATTAAAAAACCAAGTTGTATACATTGAACACCATTGGTATAAACTTTTAAAATATATGAAGCATCAGCATATGTTCTTTAAACACACACACACATATGGTAAAGATTAAAGTTTGAATAAACGAAAGGAAATAACAAACACTACATCCTGGATACTGTGGAATGAGGAAGCTTTAATTATGGAATAATAGACTCTATTGGTAATGTCTTTTTTAACCTGAACATCACATTATGTCCAGATCTTATTATGTCTCTCTTATGTGCTTTATGCTGCTTTGAATGTACAAAAACATTTCATAACACAGTGCTTTTTAAAAATGCAACAAATCCCATGCTAAATGGAAAGCTGATCATTTTCCGATATAACAAGACACTAAATGAAACGTAATGCATACTGATGGTGCACTCAGAATTTAAAAGATTGTTCCTCAAATCTTCATTTTCCCAGGACTACTTCCACAGGAGGGGACCTACTAGAGATCTAGCCCGTTGGGTGTAGTCAGCTGGGAATCAGGAGAAAATCTTTCAGCCAGTCATTAACTATAGAAAGGAGAACAATTTTATTAATCTCTTTGGTTTGCACATTAAAAATACAATGGTGGAGCAGATTGTCTTAGAGATGTTTGTTTTCAGATGACTGTTTGTTTGTCTGATTGGTTAATTGGTTAGTTAGCAGCAACTGCTAAACTCATCCCGGCAAAATGCTCAAGTGTTTCCCCTGTCAAAACATTATTCAGAGTTTTGCATAGCTGTACTCCCCGGAGCCCTTAGTGTGCCTTCTGTACATTGTCACTCTCCAAGAGGACAATTCAGTTACAAAGCATTTCCAATCCCCCCACCCCCACACATACACACACTTTAAAACAGAATCTATTAACATTCTCCTAAAACTATTGTCCTAGAAAGATTTCTTTACTATTTTAGCTGCCAGTGTTTGATGGAAGGACTGGTAAGATCCTTTGGAAGGACTGGTAAGATGGCCTGGTGGATAAAGACACCTGCTGCCAAGCCTAAGGGCCCCGAGTTTGATTCCTGGGACTCACGTGATGGAAGGAGTAGAATTGATTTTTGCAAATTGTCCTCTCCCCTCCACAGGAGAGTCATGGCACATGCCTCCCTCTCTCGTGCACATGAAATACATTAAAACGGAATAAAGGATATAGACTTCTTTCCTTCCTTTGGAAGGGAAGACCATGGTTCGGTACTATAACATCCACTGAGAGGACTTTCTCTCCTCAGTTTATAAGACTCTCTTCTCACCTGAAGAGAGTCTTATAACCTCCCCTCCCAGGCATTATGGCAGATCGAAGCAGACACTTGTGAGCATGTGTGATGGGAAGGCTGTGCCCTAGATGGCTTCTTTACATCTACATTTTGGGCCTATCCTAAGTTTGCTGCTTCAAGCTAAGCTCCCCTCCTTTAGGTGACAGCAGAGCTGAAAGCTGTCCCTGGTGGGAGGTCAGAGTCACACAGCTAGGAACAAGTCTCTTCCTTCATGCCTTATCTTGTATGAAGAGGTGTCAGGTAGCAGCACTTTGAGGCAGGGGAGCAGCTTCATCTTTCAGAGACAGGGCATTTACTTCAACTTCTAGCCCTGAGATTCCTTGGAACCATCTCCCCGACTCATATCTCAAAGGAAGAATCTGCTGAGCTTTGTGGCTTCCTCTGGAGTTTTTTTTTTTTTTTTTTTTTTGGCAGGTTATTTACTTGGGAGACTTTAATTTAGAAATAAAGATTCCTTTAGAAAAGTCTATAGATGGAGATTTTCAATGTCCTTTGTTCTTTTGAACAATGGAAAGGAAAGCAGAAAGGTATGCTCTTTTCCTGACAGTATGTGCCACGCTCTTGATAAAAGAGAACACTAGACCTCCGTTCCTAAGAGCTCTTCTCCCCACTCCACCAACACCTCACCTGCTTGGAATCCATGAGGTCTGTCCTTACCTACCTATCAAAAGGATAAACCATATTTACCCTTCCGGTCCCAGGCCCATGTACCAGGTTGGGGCACTTAGCCTGAGGCTAGGAGAGACAGGGGGTGTAGAAGGAAATGAGGTGTTAGACTCTAGAGAAGTAAGCTCTATTTCAAATCACTCTAAACTATGCTCTGGAGAGGTAAAAGGTTCCTCCCCTTCTGGTGCAGGAGGCAGAAGGGAATCGGAAGACCGGACAATGGGGAAAGTGCCTCGGGGAAAATGAAGGGGGTCAGGAAGTCAGTGCAGGCTGGCCGGGAGCCCTTCACCCGGGGCTCTGAGGCCTCAGCCCAGTTTACTTCAGGGAAGTACTCCTGTGTCCTGTCTCCTGGCCAGAATACTCATTTGCTTAGAAAATTGGAGGTCCACTGTTGCCTCTCTTCTCTCTCCAGCAAATGCTTTCCACACACACACGCCCCTTCCCTCTCACCAGTAAATCTACCCTTGGACAAAAAGCATGTCATTGAAAAATCTAAGATAAATAAACACCCCGTTTCTATCAGAGAAACAAACCTCTTTCCTCTTAACCTTTAGATCACAATTACTCAAATTGTCTTGAGTTACTATTCTCGAGTATCTTTTTCCTTCTTTATGAATCCAGTCAGTGGCTACTTCATTAGAAGCATTTTAAATGCAAGTTTTTCCCCAAAGACACATGCAGGCAGACAAGAACAGGCATACCGACAACCCCCTTAGACAGTACCCTTGAAGCTTCCCCTATTTCAGCCAGCCGAACGAGGGCAAGGTTTGGAAATAATTTCTCTGTGGCCTACCTTTGGATTCCGTCAGGTCTGCGAAGCACGCTGTAGCTGGAAGCTGGGAGGCCCAGGCTAGGCTGCTTCTGTGAATCAGCAAAGAAGTCCCTCAGACAGGGATGCCGACAGCTGCTGTGTGCACACTCTCCCTGTCTCTCCCACCTCCCCGTCCTCCTTCTCCTCCTCCTCCTCCTCCTTCTCCTCCTCCTCCTCCCCTCTCCGAGCTGCTCTGTGTTGCTATGCAATCATCACCAGGACTAACAGCATCATTCCGACCTCAGGCAGAGATACCCTTGACTGGACGAATGCAGAGAGAGCAAGGACAGTTTTATAAAAGTGCCAGAGCCGAGGCGGCTCGCGGAGATTTCAATTCATTAGAAGCAGAAGAGCAAAGCGGAAGAGCCTGAAAAGCAGAGGGAGAGGGGGAGAAGGAGGAGAGGCTTCCACTGGGAGGAGGAGGAGACAAAAGAGCCCCGGAGATCAATACAAGCTGCTAAGCTGAGCAAAGTGTCTGACCCCCAACTTCCCCATACCCAGCCCAGAGCCAAAACCAACTTTGGAGCCAGCAGCTGGCAGGGGCCCCTCAGTAGCCCGTCCAGGATTCAATTTCTGTGCCGGGAGCTGAAACACACTGCTCTAACGATTGTCATTGGTACCCAAGGTACAGTCTTGGTTGGGCACAGTGCAGTCTGCCAGTGGACCTATGAGCTCTTGTAGTCAGTGTCTCCTAGACCTTTGGTGTGTGAAACTCAACAAGTAAAAGAAAAGGGACTTACTTGGAATGATCTGAGAAAATAAAGCTCCTTCCTGGCTCCCCTCACTGACTACCTCACTCACTGTCACTGATTTTGTCCACACTAGCTCTCAGTCTTTTAATAGTTAAATAAAGTTCCAAACAGCCCCAATAGATCTGGACGCAGGATATTATAGCCCTTTATGGAGGGCTCAGCACACAGAAAGCCACTTAGCATACATGTGTTGAGTGAATGTGGAATGAATGGGTGGCCAGGTAAAGGCAGTCAGAAAACCCTCACCGCCATCCTCCTACCCAAAGGAGACTAAGGCTAGAAGCTCTAGCTAGAGCTGACTCATTCTTTCCTACCCCTGCTTCTGAGAACTGGGTATGTATGGGAGTAAGGGGCTGGTTTGGGGTGTTACTAAACTCCTCTGAAGATAGAAACTCCATATGCTCTGATGTCACTTGAACTTAAAACAGAAAATGCTTCTGGATTTGTGGGATCTTGAGCTTGTATTAATGTCTAAAGTATTGAGAATTATTACAAAGACCATTATTATTAATTATTTTAGAGTTGCACTTCTTTTATTTTGTGAGTTATTAAATGACAAAATTTTAATTGTTTGTTTGAGATAGAATGTTATGTATCCCAGGCTGACCTCAGACTTGGTATACAGTTAAGGGTGACCTTGAATTTCTGTTGTGCCTTTATCTCCTGGTGTTGACGTTATAGGCATGCAGCACTGTGATGGTTTATGTTGTGCTAGAGGACAAATCCAGGGCCCTGTCTTTGTTAGGTGAGCACATCACTCTAGTCCAAGCCCTGAGAAAAACATTTTTAAATAATTTTCATTGAAAAATAGTAATTGCTGATATTCAGTGGGGCGTGTATTTGTGTTGTAGTGCTACTGCCTATAACTGATATAGTACCATGTCACCAACTTAACCATCTCTTCTTGGTAAAAGTGCTATAGCCTTTGAGCAGTTTGGCAAGAAGCACATTATTATCTGTGCTCATGTGGTACAATATTATCATTATTAACATTTTCAATATGATCATTATTTAAAAGCTTCTGTTAAGAAAAAGTTGTGTGTGTGTGTGTGTGTGTGTGTGTGTGTGTTTCAGGATGAGATTTAAAAAGATGAAGTTGCATCAGTTATGGGGACACAGTTATGAGGCCAGCCTGGTCTACAGAGTGGATTCCAGGACAGCCAGGGCTACATAGAGAAACCCTGTCTCCAAACAAAACAAAAAACAACAAAACAACAACAACTAATAAACTAACAACCCCCACCAACCCCCTGCCAAAAAAAAAAAAAAAAATCCCTGAAATTTGCTGGCTTCAAAAAATGGGTAGAAATAAAAAGCCCGATCTCTTCAAAGCAAACAAAATGGGAACTAACTGTCCTTCCCTTAAGGTAGCTATTTATTTATTTATTTATTTATTTATTTATTTATTTATTTATTATCCTGTGTGTGAAAGAAGTTTGTCGACATATACGTACATGTACCACATATATGTCTGGTGCCAGTGGAGGTCAGAGGAGGGTGTCAGATTCTCTAGAATTGGAGTTAGGAACGGTCATTAGTTATCTTGTGGGTGCTGGGAACTGAATCTGGGTCCTCTGCAAGTGTGGTAAATGCCCTTAACCATAGAGACATCAGGCCCCTACCAGGTATAAGAAAGGTCTCTGGTTTCTGGGCTGGGGAGATGGCTTGGTTGGTAAAGTACTTGCATGAGGACCAGAGTTTGATTTTCATAAACCACATAAAACAGACCCAGGAGGTAACAAGCTCCTGGAAACAAAGCCATGGCAAGATGAGTGGCAGACAGTCAGATCCCTAGAGCTTGCTGGCCAGCGAACCTGGGCACTTGGCAAAGTTCCAAGACAACAAATGACCCTGTCTGAAACAAAAAGTGGAAGGCACAGAATCCTTGTGATTGTCCTTTGACCTCCATACCAAGACCCACCCCCATCCCCTGCAACCCCCCACAAACATGCAGCGATACACTCACACAAACACTTGTGTGGATTAGTTTTTTTGTCAGTATTGATTTCTTTGTTGATCAACTTGGTACAAGCTAGAGTCATCTGAGAAAAGGGGAATAGCAGTCAATAAAGGAATCGCCTCCATCACAGTAGCCTGTAGGGGAGTCTATTGGGCATTTTCTTAATTATGATTGATGTGGAAGGGTCCAGCCCACTGTGGGCAGTGCCATCTCTAAGAAGGTGAAGCTGGGTTAGATTTAAAAAGCAAGCCATGTGAGCCACAGAGAACAAGCCAGTAAGCAGCCTTAGTTCATAGTCTCCACCTTAGTTCCTGCGTGCAGGTTCCAGGCTTGGCTTCTTTGACAAAGGACTGTAACATGAAAGTTAGATAAACCCTTCTAGTCCCAAGTTGCTTCAGGTTGTGATCTTTTACCACGGCAATAGAAAGCAAACCAGAACAGACACCAATACCAACAAAAAAGGAGTGGCTGGCTTCTGGGGGAGCTTTTGAGAACCTGTCCAATTTCAACACAGATACCTTCAACCAAACTTTCCCTAACTAGCCAGCGCCACGGAGGCCTGATTGTGCCCTTGGCCATGGTTTTAGCATGACCTTCAGACCTCAGGAGTCCTTTAAAAGTGGCTGGGAATGACTTTGAAGAGGTGATAACCAGAAAGAAGACCAGAGGGAACGTTCTGAGATTGTGTTTGGGCTGGCATGGACATAGAATAAAAACATAGAAACACAGTAAACACAGGGAGCCTAACTCACTGCTGACCCGTGGCACCACCTCACTAGCACATCTCAGAGAACCACAGCCAAGGTCTAGAAGGAGGGAGATGTGGGGAGCCTGCTGGGGTACATGATCTTTACTTTGATGCCACTTGGACTTGTCCAGGTCACAAGAAGCACTTGTAATAATCCTTTACATTTCTCTTTTCTGTTCCTAGAGCAAGCATTCAGACTGCAGATGCAAAAACTGTGCCAATCTCAGTGAAAATAAACCCATAGAGTTTATCCTGTGGGTGCAACAAAATGCTTCTCAAAATTCCTTTCTCACAGACTAGGATAGCAGAAGGAATCTTCTTCTTCCTTGCGTTTTTAGATTAAGGCTTCTGAGGGTCCCTTTGAGACAGAAAACATTAAACAGCCAATGGCTGGTGTCTTCTTTTGCTTGCTGCTGTGACAGAGCTTTTGACAAAAGCAATTTAAGGAAGGAAGGAAGGGGCCTTAGGGAGATGGTTCAGCAAGTGAAGGTGTTTGCAGCCAAGCTTAGTCAAGTGTGGAGACCCTGTTGTATAACAGTGTCCTCCGAGATTAAACCACTCCAGTTTGCAGTGAAACTCTTCAAATAGGAAGGTAAACAACTCAAAATAGCTTCAGGAAGTCCCTGAAACTGAACAGAGTGACTAGAACCCTTCCTGCCAGAGTAAGCAGAGCCAAGTTGCAAAGAAGAACCTCAGATCAGCTGAGTGGCAAAACTGAGACCAGAACACCTGCCTGGAAGAAGCAAAAACCAGCTGAGCTGCCTGGAAGAGGTTTAGACCTCTGAGGTCCCTTGAAATGACAGTCTTTGGTGCTCTCTGTACTTTGATCTGCTGTGGATTCCCTATCTGGGGTGAGTAGATGTATGTGTTGCATCTCCTCAGAAAAAGTTTTGTCACACAACAGACCCACATGATGTAAAGGGAGAACTGACTCCCTCAAATTGTCCTCTGACCGCCACACGTGTGCTGTAGCTTGTGTGTACGTCCTTACACAATAAATAAATAAATAAATAAATAAATAAATAAATAAATAAATAAATGTATGTAACAAAGGAAATATTAATTTTGGCTTAGAGTTTAAGGATGAAGTCCATTATGGCAAGGACTACATGGGCAGCAGGATTGTGAAAAAGGTGATCCTCTTGTGTGCACAATCAGGAAACAGAGCAACGAGCACTAATGCCCAACTCACTTTCTCCTTTATATTCAGTCCTGGAGTCCAGTCCACAAAATGGCTCCATCTTCATTTACGATTGACTGCCCCCCACTTCAGGTAATCCACATTTAGAAAGTCTCTCATGTCCATATCCAAAGGCTTGTCTCCCAGGTAGTCTCACATCTAAATATCACTCTCACACCCCTCGGATTCCCTCTCCCTGTTCCTTTCTCTGTCTCCATCTCCTTTTATTATCTTTAATCCCTTCCCTGCCTCTAACTCTAAAACATGAGAGGGTCAGAAGTTTGCTGACTCTTGTGATTTGGGACGTAGAAATCATATCTCTCCCCAACACGCCCCGTGCACTTCACACACAGCCGTGTTAATACTATGTCACTCACAAGCTGGAAAATACTTGGAGGGAAGAAACATCATCAGAGAAGAGAACTCCCAGGTTTTAGGAAACGTTGAAAAGTAAGAAGCAGGACTAAAACTGGGGAGGACAAAAATACTTGTAAATTGTCATTTATTATCTTCACAGTGCCTCCTGCCATATTATTCCACTTATATAGAAGAAGGTATTTCCAAGGAATGGAAATTGTATGCAGTCAAAATGAGACAGAGGGAAAAGATCCTGGGACAGTCAAGATTATAGGGATTGAAATGGGACAAAGAGCCAGGCAGTAGTGGCGCACGCTTTAATCCCAGCACTTGGGAAGCAGAGGCAGGTGGATTTCTGAGTTTGAGGCCAGCCTGGTCTACAGAGTGAGTTCCAGGACAGTCAAGGCTATACAGAGAAACCCTGTCTCGAAAAACCAAAAAAAAAAAAAAGGGGGGGGGGTGGTACAAAGAAGTGAGACTGCAGGAGGGAGAGATTTTTATCAAGTGTGCATGACATAGATGAAGAAAGCAATAAGTTGGGAGATAGGTTGTAATTTTAGAAAGATAAGGTCGCAAGGTTGAAGAAGCTGGCTTTTGTCACTGGAATTAAAGAATAATGTAAAGCTGTAATACTCTAAGGGGGCTGAAGAATTAATGTTCCAGTCAGTGCTCTGAGCACTCTGTTGAGGTTTTCTGAACATCTCAAGATGCAGAATTCATTTTACACACTTGACTACCTCCCACCCCCTTCTCCTGTTCTTCAAGCTTCTGCTAAACCAGACCCAGCAGCTGTGGTGTTACATAACCAAATAGTATGTTCTATTTATGTTCTCAAATATATTCCATTTAGACCCAAACCACTCAATCTGCAGTTAAAGTGGTAGAAAGAACACTGAATTAGGAGCCAAAGGACAAAGGTTCTAACCCCAATTTCATTACAAAATTACTGTTAATCTTTCTGAGCATTGGATATTTTTTTGATCCTTCACCACAAAGTAGGTAATAGCTTTCCTGTTTAGATCACTTATTGGGTGGACAATCCAATAGAAAAGTCGGTGTGAATACACAGCGGATATATTGAAATTGTAAAGTGCTCTCTAAATGTAAGAGGTTATTATTTCCATTGCTTCAAGGTCCTAGTGGTTTCCATCTCTTAAAGAGGACACAAAGACCTACAGTAGATTACCGCAGTTGAGAAAGCATGCTAGGGATGTATTTAGCTCCCTCTTTCTATCATGGACCAGATACTATAGTCCGTTAGCTAGATGGGCTAACCATTCAGTTTCAGAGCATCCTTCATAATATTCACCTTCCGGCCTAGACCTTTAGACATAAGCATATTCCCCAGCAACCTTTCCCATGTGAGCGGCCAGGATAAGGTGTGTGACTTAATAAGAGCTACGGACTCTCTGGGCTAGCAAGAACTGCTATTGATTTGTACTTTCATTGGGTTCAGGTTGACGAGGCAAGGAAGGCACCTGCATTGAGAGAGGGAGGGGATTAATATTTTAGAGGATTACATCTTGTGCCAAACGCAGCATAGAGCATTTGATATCTGTTACCTGTCGCCTCTGCTTACAAGACTCCAGCAAGGTAAGGATTGTTATGCCCAATTTTACACAGAAGGCAACTTCAATTCCAAGAGGTTGAGCAACACATTCAAGTTCATAAAGCTAATATGAAATGCAAGCTTGGATTCCGTCCCAACTCCATCTAGCTCCAAAGCTGATGCTTTCCTGCTGCTCTCCTATCTCCAGCCATACTCACAATGGTAAAAAGGTGGGGCAGGCCATGTCCTAAAACTTACCCCTTCTTCATTTTTGCCACACTTGATTGCACACATTGCTATGGCATCTGGCAAATATCTCAGCCACCAAGTGCTAAAGGACCCTTTCCAGGGTGCCTTCAAAACCTGGCATTGCCTTGAACTTCTATAAAGCCAGCCTGGGCCTAAAAGACAAGAGTTGTCTGACATGTACATCCAGTAGTGAACTCCAGATGCAGAGACCCGATAGTTTCAACTTGAAAGGCAATCAGTAATAAAAGGATGCCCCACACATTCCTACCTTGCCAATAGCCAAGCAAACTCAGAGCTACCACACTGACACCAGCTTAAACTGGACCTTAGATTCCTGTTACAGGAGTGGACTGTCAGTAGTTACCTCCTTAGTGTAATTTGAAGAAGGCTGACTCATCAAAATTACTTCTCCGCTGGCCCCACCACGGTGCCTGCAGTTCCCAGTTAATCACCTCCTTCAGTTAGGGAACCTGTCAAAATGTAAGTGCTACTTTAAGTCATTATACACTACACACATTAGTTTGTCACTTCCCTTGTAATCACCGGACTTGGTACACAGAGCAAATGATTTCAAAAGGACAGGATCTGATGTGCTATACACTGCGCAGGTAGAGTGGAGCAGGTTCAGGTGAAAGCACTTAGAAATCCCAGGCACTGACGAGACGATGGTGCAAAGCCTATATGCCCAAGCAGTGTTCAATCCAAAAGACTACTAATCTGAGAAACAAGCCTAAAAGACTTCAACAAAACCTAATTATTTACGTGATTAACACTGCAATGCTTTCTTCTTGCCATACAATTTGATGGTTTTCAGTGGATTTAGGGTTACATAACCATTAATTACTACAATCATACTTTTTGTTTGGCATCTTTAAATGAAACTTTAAGTCCAATGGACACACAAAAATTGTGTGGATACAAACATATTTATGAATTAGTAACTGTTAGTAAGTGGGAAAGGGGGGTCCAGGCCACAGAAAAACGAGATTTATCAGTCTTTGATGTCTCTCTCTCCCTCCCCCCTGTGTGTGTGTGTGTGTGTGTGTGTGTGTGTGTGTCCCTCCCTCTCTCCCTCTCGCCATCTTGCTCACTTATTTGACAAGAGTCTTACTCTGTAGTCTGTAGTCCACAGAGGCCTGGAATGTAGACCAAGCTGACTTCACACTGGCAGCAATTCCCCTGGATGAGCCTCCAGTGTGCATTTAGCTGGCTGGGCAATCTTTCTATAAGGGGTCATGTGACATATAACACAGCAGAGAAAGGATCAAAGTTATAATGAAGTATACTTCATACAAATGAGTAATGGTACTGGGTCTAAGAATAAAGTAAAATTTCTCTAAAACCACATTTGGTACTTCTTAAAAAAAAAGCATGTGTTAGGAAAATTTTATTTTCAGTCAGTACTGTGTCTTTATATATTACACCAGAATCTGCATATCTCCCTGAGAAAGAAACACCTCTTTTGCTCTAGTTTGAAGGATTTTTAAATATTTCATCCATAGCTGTCTCCCAAACTTTCAAACCTAGTATTCATCATTTCTCATTTCCTCCACACCCCTCGGAACTCTGGGCAAGCACTAATTCAATTTATGTTTCAACAGAGAATACGATTATAGACATTACACACACATGCAATCATACATATTGTGACCCTTTGTGTATCCAGACTTTTACTTAGCATAATTTTATCAACACTTCGCCATGTTGTACCAGGTTTCCGAGTATTTCATTCCTTCTAAGGCTGTATAATACTCCTTTGTATGGGCACGCCACGTCCTTTCTTCCTGTTTATTTTTTGACACCGAGCTTTGATCCTTTTCCTGTTCCATCACTTTGTCCTTATCCCACGGAATCTTCCTTCTTCCCAACCAGCTACCCCCTGCTCTCACAGCCTTTGTCCCATGTAACTCACTGAGTTTGAACAGGGTTGCCTGCATGAGCATGATGGGAGGTTATTTACAGGAGCACAGGCCGTGTACCAGTAGCTACACCACTGAGAAAGTGACAGCCTTCACCCCAGCCACCATTAACTGCCACTAATCTTAATGAGCTCTTCTTCCTTCCTCGATGAATGTTGACTAGCCCAATCGTGTTCATGCAACCATAGATAGCTCTAGTACTTTCTTGACTTCAGTGGCCATGTCACATCCAGAAGACACTATTTTGTGTCAGTCTGCCCCAGCCTCTGGTTTCTACATTCTTTCTGGCCCCTCTTCCTTGCTGTTCTCTCTGAACCTTGAGTGGAAAAATGATTTAAATATAAATATAAGTATGGGACAGTAAGATGACCCAGCAGGTAAAGGCACTTGCTGACAAACCTGATGACAGGAGTTTGAGCCACATGGTAGGAGAGAACTGCTTGCCACAAGTTGTCCTCTGACCTCTACATACACGTTGTCGCATGTTCCCTATCCCTGAAGTCATAAAAGTAAAAATTTAAAAAGATAATTCCAAGGTAATTTGATACCTTGTCTACTTAGCAAGACAACAGTAGTAAGTTCTCACCTTGGGCCTGACCTCCACCATGAGTTCTTGGTCAGATTTATTGTATCAAGCACAGGTTCCCTGCTTTGAGAGAGCCTTAAATACAACCAGAAAGCTGTTGGTTGGCCCTACATTTGTGGCACTATTACATCCAGGAGTATATTTTGCCAGGCTGGTTGTTATTGTAGTTCACAGGGGATAAAACTTCTGGTTACTTTCCTCCCCCTGCATCCTACAGTACCTTATACAGAATGAAAACTAGCCATCAGGGTCGGCTTGATCTCTTCACGTCCTGCAACCAAAACTGAACGCTTTCTTCAGCGACAGGGTCTTACCATTACTTGCTGATGGGCAATCAAAACCGATAGCAATAGCCTGAGTAGACAACACTTATTCACCCATTCATGAATTATAGACATTTGGGTTACTATGACAAACATCCATGTATATTTCATGTGGACACATTTCCACTTTTGTTTTTAACCAGGGTTTTGCTATGTAAATTAGGTTGACCTCGAACTCACCATTTTTTTTCCTGTTTCAATCTCCTGAGCGCTGAGGATGTGGATTTGGGCCATTAAACTCAGCCTGTTTTCATTTCTTTCAAGGATACACATATATAAAATAAGAATTTCAAACTGATCAGTTAGCTGAGTGGGGTGGTGTGCACCGTTATTAACCTCAGCAGGGCAGGAAGATGGATCTCTGGGAGTTTGAGGGCAACCTGGTCTATGCAGCCAGTTCTAGACCAGCCGGAGCTACTCAGTAAGACCCTGCATTAAAAAATATGTAAGACGACTGAATGAGGGTTAGAGATCTAGCTTAATGGTAGAGCAATTGCCTATCATGTGAGGCCCTGGGTTCCATCACCAGTCCTTAATAAAGGAAATGAGAGAAAAAAGAGCAAGACAGGAATTTTTGTGTTATATGGTAGAAATTCTGTATTCAACAAAAGAATCACTAGGCTATTTAGCAGAGTGTTTGTACCATTTTAAATGCTCACCAGTAAGTACAAGGATTTTATCTTTTTACAGTACAGCTAACTCCTTCCTATTCCTGGACATGTAACTGATATCCCTACTAGGCCACCCAGGACATGGACTAGATGAATTGATTGCATTAGTGGGGCTGGACAGCACATCAGAAAGGACACATTTGTGCAAAACATTTGCCAACACCTCACCAAAATTTATTTTATTTTATTTATTATAGGTATGGGTGTTTAGCCTCAATGTATGTCTGTGCACCATATGTACACGTGGTGACAGAATAGACCAGAAGAGGACATCTGATCCTCTTGAACTGGAGTTATAGATAGCTATGGGTGCTGAGATTCAAACCTGGGTCCTCTATATAAGGCATCTCTATAGCCCCAGAATATAAAGATAGATAATACAGTTTTTGACTAACAGGGAAAGAAGAATGTATGCACACAACTACAGCACAAAGGAGAATGCAAAATCTCCTCTTTCATGGTCATGGCAGAACCAAGGAGTGCTGGGTGAACCCAACACAACTCAACAGTGCCCTTCAAAGCAGCCCTCTAAAGGCCATAAAACAGCTCAGATTTCTCTATTTCTACCCAGCTCTCCTAGGAAACCAAAGTCTTCGGGATAATAGCTAGAAGAGCAGGAAAGAGGCACTTAGAAAAATACTGTACGGGGCTACAAGGTTTGTCATTTTCTTGTTTTAATGACTCCATACTTTCTACTCCCTTTCCAGCCCGATCTCATTACTTTTAGTCCATGTCAATTTGTACAGCTGCACTGAAAATTGGCCTTGTAATTTTAAAGTACATTAGAACTAATAAACCCTCAATGTAGCCTTTTTAACAAACAAAAAAAAAGAAAAAAAAACCAAGCAAATCTTACTTCAGCAGATCCTCAATGGCCCCTTTCTAATCTATTTTACCTGACTCATTCCCATTATACCTCTCTGCAATCGATATACCCTAAGAGCCAGAGGCAGCACTGATGATATCATGGGCCTTTGGAGACCCTTTACTGTCTTAGAACCACTTCGATTCAGTATTTTGCTTTAAAAATAAAAAGAGGATGAGGGAGGTTGCTTCCGTGTTCGTCAGCTTTACATTACTATAACAAGTTGCTTGAGATCATTAACTTTTAAAGAGGAAAAAGTTATTTGGACTCACGGGTTTTAATGTTTGCATTAGAATACATTAGTTATACATAATAACAGGTTTCATGATGACATTTTCAGTTATGTACAGGATGTGTTTGGATCACATCCACACACCTCTGTTACCCCTTGTCCCCCTTTCACCATGGCCAATCCTGTTTCTCTTTTCAACCAGCTCCCCTTCTCCTTTCCTGTATTTTTTTTGTGTGTCTGTGTGACCCAATGAGTTTCATCAAGGTTGCTTACAGTAACATGGGTGATGGCATGTTTACAGAAGCAAAGGATTTCTCTCCTTCCCATCAGCCACTAGCTGCCTCAGGGAGGTGGGGCCCCATAAGATCCACACTCCTAGACAGGATGATGACCGGCCTAGCCTAATGCAGATCTGAAGCAGGTAGCCACAGCTGCTGTGGGTTGAATAATCCAACATTGAGGTCATGAGCAGAAGTAGTGATCTGCACTGCTCCCCACCAGCTTTCTCTGGCTCTTATATTCTTTCGCCTTTTTCTTCTACCATGGTTCCTGAGCCTCAGTGTGCCTAAGCATGCAACAGTCAGTTGCTCTCAACACTGGGACCAGTTATAAGTCTCTGTGGTTACTGCTTACCACTTCAGACAGGACCCTCTAACCAAAACTGAGCGCAGCACCATACTATAGGCATAAATATAGTTATTTAGAAGTCACCTTGAATTGTTTCTCAGTCTTTTGGCTAAGATCAAGTGTAGAAGTCACCTTGATGGGCATACCCCTGGACTGGCAGTTTGGGGAGCTTCAGGCCATGATCAATTGGCCCAATTTCTTTGGCTTGTGGTGAGGTGGCATACCGTGGTGGAAGCATATTGTGGAACTAATCTTTCACCTTATGGACACTCCTCAGCCTTTCTTCAAAGAGTAAGCAGCCTAGCAGAGCACAGCTAACGCATATTCAACAGGCCCAAGAATGTAATTCCAATTTTAAATTCTATTTTCCTTAAGTGGGGCTCAATTGTTCTTGAAAACCATCAAGTACAACCTAACTACTCTCAATCACCTGTCCAAAGTCTCCTCCAAGCAATGGGACACAACTGTGTGGTTCTCCTAGGCAGAGCCTAGAGGAAGCCTTTGGAAATTAGAGACATCTTGTTCAAATATTTGTTGAGCTCTTGCTAAATCTCATCCTTCATCGTTATCTGCATAGGATTTGAAGGCCTACTGCCTACGGACTGACTTGAGTTCCTTTGGGAAAATGAGAAGGCTAAAGTTATTCACTGAAGAGTGGAGGTCAGAGGATGAAATGATGCCCACATGTAACACATTGAGCACATTGCCAGGCACGATAAACATTCAATGGACATTATCTACTAATGTAATTTAAGCTGAATTGGAGCAAATCTGTCATGGATCACTGGGAAATGGACAACAGTTGGTGAGATAAAATTTTAGGAGCTCTTTATGGAGCTTCCTGGACCCATTCACTACTCAATGTGCTCTGGGGAAGAGTCATGTGCTGAGAAGAGCGCTGGCAAAGGTGTCATGACTGGTGGCAGTGAGGGAGAAATATCACTTAAATGTCAGAGAATGATTTGTTGAGCTACTTAAGTTTCAGAAGAACATCACCACCACAGAGAACAGTATTAAATACCCAAGTATCCTTCCCAAGCTAACTGATTCCTGTCAATACAGCAAAGGTCCTGGTATCTGTGCATTCTATCATAGGACAAAGAGTGCAGTGCATTTTTATCTTTCTTCCTTTTTTTTTATTTTCTGAAGTTAAAATATAATCATGTCATTTCCCCAATTCCCTTTCCTCCCTCCTACCACTGTCATGTGCCCTGCCTGTACCTTGCTTGCTTGATCTCAAATTCATGGCCTCTTTTTCTTTGCTATTGTTTTACACACACACACACACACACACACACACACACACACACACACACACA
>JANHMN010000005.1:44280136-44300889 GCA_030674055.1 Rhabdomys pumilio
ACACACACACACACACACACACACACACACACACACACACACACACACCTTACACAGACATGTGCACACAGAGACTCTTAAGCTTTTAGGCTTTTTTTATTGGATATTTTATGTATTTACATTTCAAATGTTATTCCCTTTCTGGGTTTTCCCTCTGGAGCCCCCATCCACTCCCCCCTCCCCTGTTTCTATGAGGGTGCTCCCCCACCCACCCACTCTCACCTCACCACCCTGGCATTCCCATACACTGGGGCATCAAGCCTTCACAGGACCAAGGGCCTCTCCTCCCTTTGATTCCAGATAAGACCATCCTCTGCTACATATGTGGCTGGGGCCATGGGTTCCTCTATGTGTACTCTTTGGTTGGTGGTTTAGTCTCTGGGCGCTCTGGGGTGTGTGGTCGGTTGATATTGTTGTTTTTCCTGTGGGGTTGCAAACCCCTTCAGTTCCCTCAGTCCTTTCCCTAGCTCCTCTATTGAGGACCCTGTGCTCAGTCCAATGATTAGCTATGAATATCTGCCTCTGTATTTGTCAGGCTCTGGCAGAGCCTCTCAGGAGACAGTTATATCAGGCCTTTTAAAGCTTTTAAAAGTGGTATGTGATAGCATCCTACGTCCATCATAGTGGTTAGAATGAAACATAGGTACCCTCATTGTCACCTGACCAACAGATAGAGGCTGTTCTGTGTCTACACTCTCTATGCTGTTCCGTTGGTCTTCTGGATGGCCCTGGAACAAATACCAAACCACTGCAATTGCTGTAGTGTTAGAGCAACTCTCTGATAGTGCGAGCCCTCCAGCTTTGTTGTCATTTCAGATCTCTTTTTGGCTCTCCCGGGAACGTTGTTGTAGAACACAGAGTTACTAAGGCTATCATACATGTCTGTTAGGAGTAAGCCTGCAGTTAGTTTTTACTGAAGCTAATCACACATCTATCCTATAACCAGGGAATCTCACCTTTTTTGTTAATATGGGTGCTCATGTTCCCTGACAGATAAATACAAAGTTACTCATAGCAATTTTTGTTCATGACTCAAAAACCAGAAAGCTAGATGTTGTCTAGAATCAATAAAGTCAACTGTGGTAAATTCACATAGTTAGATCAGTGCATAGCTTTAAAAAAAAACAGAACTAGTGAGTAAACCTTAACTACACATGTACACAGTTTGATTTCACTAAGACAGGCACATTAAAATATCTGTGTTGGGGGCTTCAGAGATGGCTCACCTTTTAAGAGCAGTGGCTGCTCTTCCTAGCACCAACATAGGACCTCACACCTGTAACTCCAGTTCCAGGGGATCCTCTACTCTCCTCTGATCCCTGAAGTGTTCCATGTCCATCGTGCACTTACACACACCAGGCATACATATATATGCATTCAATTAAAAATATAGTAATAAAATAAAACATCTGTGCTGATAGATCATAAAATGGTCCCCTTTAGATTACTGGTTGGAAGGAGAAATTAAGTCTTCTGATGTTCTAGAAATGGCCTGCATCTTCGTCTGAGTGCTAAGTGACTGTGCACATGTGAGTCTTTGCCTGTGCACACGGACTAGTATGGATGTAAATTAAGTGTCCTGTATTTACCATCTGTGAACTTTAGTGTGTGAGAGAAAACTGTTCGAGAAAGAGAAAAGATGTTATCAATTTAAAGAGAATATGATGATACCATCATGCCAGGATTTAAATAATAAGTTTTGCCTTCTCCCTCTAATTGACAGTTGTAAAAAGAGCAAATATTCACTTATAAAAAGTTTCTGCTTTGAATTTGGTATCTAAGTAAGATACAGTGAGAATTTTGTCCCTATTTCTAAATTTTATGACTAGGTCATACACTCCTGACCTGTTCTTCAGACTTGCTCTGCCAGAATTCAGTATTCTGCATTTTGGCAAATTATCAGTGTGAAAAACATTCCACCCTCACAGTCGTCTGTTTTTATACTCACCTAGAGCTACTCATACCCAGTGTGCCTCTGAGCAACCAATCTAATCACAATGACTATAGGGAACCTCAAGACACCCCAAGTCATCTCAAGACACCCCAAGAGCAAATTTTCAGCACAAAGAAGAATTATTTGCCCCAGAGGGACAGAGGGCAGGGATAATGGAGAAATATAGGAGATAGAGGGAAAAGGGGAAAGGAACAAAGGAAAGAGGGGAAGTGGGGCAAGGAAGAGAGGGAAGGAGTATTTGTCCTAGAGGTGAAAGGACTGCTTCTGGATAGAGAGGAGACAGATGTGACACACAGGAAAATGGCAGTTTATAAAGGTAAAGGGGGAATCCCCATGCTAGAATGGGGTGTCTAATTTTGATTTGACACATTAACTGGGGCAGTCACAAGTGGGCTTTTAATTGCTGGACTTCAATACTTTGATAGCTGAACCTTGGCAGTCAGCCTCAGGAGGAAGAAGTGGCCAGATAAGGAAACAGACCTTGAGGGCTAGCTTTGGGAAGGTAATCTAAAGGTTCTTCCGCAAGGCAGAGGGAATCAGGGAGAAGGGAAAGGCCTGCCAGAGCCATGTTTGTCATGCTTGAGCTGGCCAGAGTCCCTCCAGAAAGTAACAGGCAGGAAAATCTCTGAAGTGTTCAAAGGAACCAATGTTTGTGTGTGTGTGTGTGTGTGTGTGTGTGTGTGTGTGTGTGTGTGTGTGAGAGATGAGCAGAGATATCTTTATAGGTAATAAATAACCCTGGCTTGGGATGGAGGATACTCCTTTAGTCCTAGTTCTAGCCAGTCTGGACTACACAGTGGGTTCTGGGCCAGACAATGCTACATAGCAAGAGTCTTGTTTCAACTCCCCAAAGAAATTATAATCCTAATATCTTCTCTTTATTCACTAGCAGTATTTGGCCTTTATGTTTTTCCTGGAGCATGTACTCAATTACAGGTGAGGGAAGCACACAGTGCTTATAGCATCAGTATCAAAAGTAGTCATTTTCTGGTTCAGTACGTGTTTTATGTGTGTGGCTGTCGAGGGCAGAGAATAACCTCAGGCATCATCTTCAGGAACACCATCCATCTCTTTGAGATAGAGTCTTTCATAGGCCTAGAGCTCACCAGCGAGCCAGGGATCTTCTTGTCCCCTCCACTCCAGTGTTAGTCATCACTCCTGGCATTTTTACGTAGATCCTTGTGCTTAAAGGTAAGTGTTCTAAAGCCATGCCCCTCAGCCTAGGAATAGGGGTAGGGAGGGTCCTTGCAGGCTTTACAGCTGCCAGGGAAATGATCCAGGAGTCCTCTACATTTTTACCCAGAGTTTTCAAATATATTTTCTTTGAAGGAAGTTTTGCTGTGTTTCGAATGTTTTCCACCAGGATTTACCACAGGGTTACAATTCACAATGTTTGAATTATGTAAAGCACTTGGTTTTAATTCTTCATGTGAGGAAGTGGTAGCAGGGGATGGCATTAAGTTAGTAACGTTAAAGTGTTAAGTAGAAAAGAGGTTGAATCTTCTTTGTACTTGTGTGATTTATTATGGCATGGCTCATCCTTACAATATATATTCCCCCTATTACAGGGTTAGCTTTGTATGATACTACTAGTCTTTGAAAGGAGGTATTTCTCTGAAGAAAATGCATGGAGTAGTTTGCAATGTCATATGATTGTATTCTGAACAAGGTATAATAAAAAGTGGAGAATGAGTGTCACTAGACGTGAAAAGGCTAGACTTGACTCCATTATGAATGACTATGACAGTTTCTTCATCTTTCAAAGCTCACCATTTGTTCACCTGTGAAATGAGACTATTAGCATAATGGTTGCCATACTGAAGAAATGAAATCAGCCATATAAAATCTTAAACTACAAGATGGATATGGCACTATTCTTTAAATTACAGTAAAATTGGAGGTTACAAAGATTTAGATTCTGGTTTCAAAAAATACTGTAGTCAAAAGCTCATTATAAAAATGTTCATAATGACGGTAATAAAAATGTGCACTTTAATGGGAAAAGGGTATTTTTCAAGTTCCATGGAATAAAATGCTTTATTACTGTGAAGATGAGGGTGAATGAGTTTTGGAAGAAAGAATTCAGAGAAATGAGAGATTATCATTACGCCTTTGGGCTCTCTGCCATTTGTAAAAGCCTAAGATGGGAACCAATGATATTCTTCCACTATAAAGAAAATGAGAAGAAAACATCAACCGTGAAACACTCTTGCCATAAGATTCAATTGCCTTTAATTGAGACTGAAAGGGGGTGGCAGACCATGTTAAATAATACCATGGAAACTGAATCAGAAAAGCTACACTGTGGGAAACTCAAGAGGAGAAACAACCAGTTTTTTCAACAAATGTATTGTAGAATAAAAAAGGAGAAAAAAGAGACTTTGGATGAACCTCAGTTAATGGATTCTTGTCTAAAATGCATGAAGCCCTGGGTTCTATCTGAAATACTACAGAAACCACATGACTGTGATCTCAATATTTATAAAGTAGAGGTAGCACGGTCAGAAGTTCCAGGTCATATCTAATACATAATTACAACACATTGTATATATGCATGAAAATGTTAAAACAAAATAATGAAACTTTAGTGTCATTTTAGCCTATTCTTCTTCTTCTTCTTTTTTTCGGTTTTTTGAGACAGGGTTTCTCTGTGTAGTCCTGGCTGTCCTGGAACTCACTCTGTAGACCAGGCTGGCCTCGAACTCAGAAATCCACCTGCCTCTGCCTCCCAAGTGCTGGGATTAAAGGCGTGTGCCACCACCGCCCGGCATGCCTATTCTACTATTTTCTACTCTTCAGCTCTGCAAAAGTCTTTTTATAAGTTTACAGGGCCTATATTTATGAAGGAAAGCATCGGTGTGGTAGACACATGAGGAGGAAGAATGGAGTTGGTGCTCTTCCAAGCCCCAGTCCCAGACAACTGCTACTGTTGCATATGTCTTGATGGTTTCCTGGCAGACACTACTTAAAAGGCTGGATGTGCCTGAGTGCTTCAGGCCTAATGCAGTATAAAATTCGTCCTCTAGGGGGAGCATTTGTCAAAACCAAATACACGCAGCTTTTTAACTAAGGCAAAAGAAGCCTTAAGATACACAACAGATTTCAAAGGGTTGGGGGTGGGGAGAAGAAAAATTGAAGTGATATATAGTAATTTTTTAAAAGATCTTGAAACTGGACATGGTAGTGCATACCTTTAATGCTAGCACAAAGAAGGAGAGGCAAACAGACTTCTGGTGTTTCAAGTCTGCATGGTCTCAGGTTTCAGGCCAGCCAGAGTTACACAGTGACACCCTGTCTCAAAAACAGCAATAACAAAAAAGTCTCACATCTTCCAGAGAACCCTGAAGGACATATACATGCAGATGACTTTCATCTACCCCCAAAAATGCCAGAGAAAGTCCCTGTACTCTTACCTGTCTAATCGTGAGATTCTCCACAAGAAGTAAGGCAGCATTAACAGTGGCAGGGCTAGGGGCCAAACCTCAGTGCTCCTACATCCACAGTAGATTTATTGGTTCCAGGCACTTAGGAAACATTGTCCAATCCTGAGCTGAAACTAACCAACTAGAATATCCAGTGGCCACACACGACAAAAAAAAGTACAAATGCTAAAGACTAGTTGAGGAAAGTAACTAAACAATCTGAAGCAGCAGAAACAACATCCACAGTGGGGAAGGATATTATTTCTAGAACTGCCAAAAGAGATTATTCAAATGTCTATCCACTGCTGTAGATGAGTGATAAAGTCCTTGACTAGCTTGTGCGAGACACTGGGTTCCATCCACCCCTGGCACTAAAAACCAAGCCAAACCAAAATGCTGGGTGTGGCATGCCTACATCACAGGAGGATCATGAGTTCCAAGGCAGCCTGGGCCACAGAGAGAGTTGCAAACCAGCCTGAGCTACAAAGTAAGACCTTATCTCAAAGACAAAAAATTGGAACGAGGTCCACTTTTTAACAAAAAAAAAATGTTGAGGCAATAAACAAGAACACATGATCTATACATGGGACAAAAAGAATAAATAAAAACTGTCTTTGAAACTAACTCAAAATCCCCTTCCTTTAAAACTAGCTCTGAAGTTACCAGAAGGCATTATGTAGGCTTCCAAAGTGGGGAAGTAACTCAACAGTCCTACCCAGCTATGATGCCTATGAACCACATCAACTAACAGCATGGTACAAAAACCATAATGCAGACCTTAGTGATAACCAGCAGTTCTCCTATTGGACTTAAAAACCTCTCAACCAATATCTGACTATATGTACGGCCCACTCCATCCCCAACACTGCTCAGGTGGCCAAAAACCTGAGCCGAGAAAGGCCAGGGACCCAGGGTAAAACCCAACAGTACTGATCTACTGAGGTAACCTAGTGATGACTGCTAATAATGTTCTGCAATACTCAGACAAGCCTCCTCCTGCAGCAGATGGGAACAAAAATAAGAGACCCATGGACAGACATTGCAAAGAGAGACATTGGATCACTCATCCCTAAATGGAATGTTTCCATCAAATACCTTCCCTCATGGCTCAGAAACCCTACAGAAGAGGTGGAAAGGTTGTAAGAGCCAGAGGGAATGGAGGACAGCCATGACACAAGGCCCTCTGAATCAGCAGATCAATGCACACACATGTGAACTCACAGAGACTGACACAGTATGCACAGATCTAACCCAGATGGGGTCCCAGAAGCTATTTCCAATTGATAACTATTCGAACGTGAATAAGTAGATCTCTCCAACGGGGAGATACAAACCACTGGGGATACAAACCACTCCATTCTTAAGGCCAGGCTCCGTGCCCACAGTAGATGAGTAACACAAAACAAATTCACTTTGTGAGTGGCATTTTAAAAAGACTTTTGTCTCATGATGCTTTGTCAAGGCTTTTTATTTTTCTCTTACAGGCCCTTTGTGTATATACCATGGTCTCCAGTTTTGTGTTTTTATGAGATTTCTGTGTGTGGGAAAGTGTGTGTCTCTGCATCTGTATGTGTTTCTTCAGCCTTTTCTTTGCCTCTTTTTCTTTAGATTGGCTAGTTGGTTCTGTTTTGGTTTGTTTATATTTTATCTAATTTTATTGTTATTTTAGATAGCTATAAAGGGTGTGGATTTGAGTGGGTAGGGAAGTGGAGGATGTGGGAGGAGTTGGGGGAGAAAAACCATAATCAGAACATACTTATGAAAAATCTTTTTGTCAATAAAAAGGCAACTGAAATTCATATTGGATTCTACTGTCAATGAAGCTATTATTTTTATATTAGAACATGAAAGCAATTATAAAAGCAATTGAAAAATCAATTAAATGTAGACTTCTAGTCTTTATTAACTGAAGATTAACTTTTAAAGGATGGAAGTGATCCAGTAAACATCAATGAATTTTATCCCTGTAAACATTACGCTGTAAAATAATGGTATATAGTAATATATAAGTGACTTTAGATTGGCATTTACATTCAATGAAAATAAAATATCTGAAATTAAACTCAAGGAGTACTAAAAATTGCTTAATTTATCATCATATACTTATAAAATAGAGTTACTCTAATTCATGTGCACAAATGTTCTTTCTAGCTATGAATTTCAGGAATCAGAAGCTTAAATTCAGAAAGTTGTGACTTTCTGTACCCCTGGGTAAAATCCATGTCCCCAGGGTATTCCTTTTCATCAAGCACCCTAGCCCAGGCAGACTCTCACGCTCATATTCTTTTTCCCTGTTTTGCATCACAAATAGCCAGAAGGACACGAGGAAATGCTTGACATCATTTGTTATTGAATAAACACAAATGAAGACCACAATGAGATAGCACTCTAAAATTTTTATCTACTATGTAGAAGCTAGGGAGGTGCAAAGAGAGAGGCTTCTAAAACCCCTCAGAGACCAAATTAACTGCCTTCACTGTGCTCAGAACTACTCCTCAAGGCCAAACCCATAAAACCCTGGAGTCTTTGTGGAAAGACTTGGCAGAAGTGCTGGAAGAACAGTAAAACAGTCCAACTATGAAAATCAGCCACACACCACTAAAATGCTAAGGTACAAGGGGAGTTCTGCTTGCTGTCAGTCTAAGGAGAAGTTTGGGGACAAAAAAGATTCCACTAACGTTTCCCCAGAAAATTGGAAGAGGTGGGAGGAGGAAAAGGCAGCCAGAGGAGTTGGAAAACTATTGGTCTGCCAAAAGCTCAAACCAGCTTAATGTCCATGGATGGCAAGGAAAATGCCTCCATTTCTAAGCAAGGGGCTTGAGCTTACTTGGTAAACAGCTTGCCGAGATGCAAGGCCAGGCTTTCCATTCACAGTACCACAGAAGATGTGCATGGTGGTGCACATCTGTAGCACATCTGTACTCCTAGCGCTTTGTAGATTGGGGCAGGAGGATCAGAAGTTTAGTGTCATCCTCAGCTACATAGTTCAAGATCAGCCTGGGAAACAGGAGATTGCTTAAAAAATGATACTGTCGCTATTTCCCAATAAGGCTTTTCTTATATAAAAGTGACTTACAGGATCACAGCGTTCTGTAAGAACAGTCTTGGGTCCCACTACAGCCTAGGGCAGCTTTGTCATTACTGTGACAAAATACCTTAGGAAAGATCTCAAGTGGAGAACTTGAGTACAATTCTAGTTTCTTGCTTCTCAGAAATTCAGACTAATTTCTTCATGGTTGAAAATAAATTGCAATGACAGGGCTTACGCATCCTTGGCCTGTAGCTTAGGTTAAGGGCCAGGCAGTGCTATGAATTGAGCATGGAATGTCTGACCCCTCCAGCTCATACACTGGATATTTGGTGCTCAGTTGAGTACTGTCACCTTAAGACAGTGGAAAATTTAGGAGATTGAGGGGTGCAATTGGAAGGAGTAAGTAGGTGACTATGATCAGACCATGAAAGTTATGCCCTATGTCTCCTTCTCTGCTTCCCATAGACCACAAGGTGAGCAGCCCTTGCTTTGTGTTCCCACCTCCAAGTGAACACAAGTGCCTCAGCACATGTGCAGAATCAAAGGAGCCTGGGACTGAAGACTGAAACCCTAAAACCCTGAGCCAAAACTCACCTTTTCAACCTCTTACTATTTACTCATACAGAAAGGTTGAGGGTTCTGGTGTCTTCTAGGAAATTCTTAATGTTGACATTCATTTTTCATTTATTCTGTGTACTTGGTTCTGAAGCTAAAAACTCACCACCTAATGTAAGATCATAAAGATTTACTCCTGTCTAGGAATCTAATAGTTTAAGATCTTACCTTTAAAAAAGTAACATCAATATGTCCCTAACCCCCTAAAAATGATCTTACATTCAGGTTTATTTTATTTTCTGCAAATCTTTACATATGGCATTATATAGAAACCAAGCCAGAATCTTTTGAATTGGGATATACAGTTATTTCAGCACCATTTATTGAAAAGACTGACTCAACTCCACTGAGAATTCTTGGCAACCATGCTCTCAAGTCACATTATCCTAAAGGTATGTATTTTTTTTCTGAATTCTCAGTTTTACTTCATCGATCTATATCTATTCGTTTTTGTGTTTGCTCATGTCCATATGCACATGCACATTCGAATGCCTGCAGAGGTCAGAAGAGAGTGTCAGATACTCTGGAGGTACTGGTAGTTGTTACACACTTGATATGGATGCGGGGAACCAAACCCAGGTGCTCTGCAAGAGCAAGTGCTAAGCCATCTCTCCATCCCTAATCATCAAGCTGTGATTTTAATAGACCCCCCAGATCTTAGCCCAACTGACTCCATAATGGAAGTACCATTCAGGCTGTAAAACACAGCATGTAGACAGTATTTTTCAAACAAATCTTTACTTTTCTCCATCTTCTTGCTTTGTCCCTCTTACACCACCCCCCAACCTGCTCTGACTTCTTTCTACATTCAATTTACATGTGACATCTTGTCCCCTTCCCTCAACCCTTTTTGTTCCCTGTATTTGATCTCAAATTTTAATTTTAAAACCAATTCGTTGGTTTCCCTAAGTGCCAGATGGGATTATTTAAAACAACAAAGAACAACAACAACAAAGATTACATGAAACCATGGAAGAGCATGGTGAAAACTGCCTTAACTATATTCAGTCTTCTAGATGAATATGAAATGTCTCTGCATTTATTAGATTGTCTTTACTTTTGAAAAGAACATTTTGACTTGACATATTAACTGATTTTGCAATGTTAAATTAACCTGGCATCCCTGGAGTGAATTATAGTTTGTCATGGAATATACTTAATTCTTTTCTGTACAGTATATTACTAAATTTGATTTGCTAATATTTTCTCGAGGTTCTTGGATGTAGATTTACATCAAGATTAGGAAGGACACTGCTATAATTTAAAATATTTTCTTCTTTCCTTTTCTGTCCTCTTTAAAATATATATTCATTTTTATTTGGGTGAATGTTTGCCTGCACGTATGTATGTGTACCACATGCATACTCAGTGACCAAGGAGACATAAGAGGACTGCAGGTCTCCTGTAACTGGAGCTGCAGATGATCACGATCCTCTGTGTAGGTGCCAGGAACTGAACTTGATGGCTACTCCTAATTGTCAACTTGACTACTTATGGAATTAACGAAAAACCCAGGAGCTAGGCACACCTAGGACTGATTTTTAGCTAGCTGGATCATCTGAGGTAGGAAGATAACCGCAAATATGTCCCATACCTTCTCATGAAAGCCAATATAAATAAAGGACAAGAAAGAAAACATTTTGCTCTGCCTGCTTGCCCTCACTCTCACTGGCAAGTTCATTCATTCACCAGTATTAGAGCCTACTTCTTCAGGATTCTGGTATATACTAAAGACCCTTTGAGACATCCAGCCTGGTGGAGTGAACTCCTGGACCCATGACCTGTAAACCACTCTAATAAACCCCAAATAGATTCATTTTATCAGGTCTGTTTCTCTAGAGAACCCTAATTAATACAGTACATTAAGTGTAACTGTAATCCTCTTAATGGATTTTTCCTTTAATAGGTAGGTAGTATTCTCCCATACCTCTTCTGATTACTTTGGCTTGAAGTCTGTTTTATCAGACATTAAAACAGTTATACCTGCTTGCTTCTTAGAGTAATTTACGTGAAATCCCTTTTTTCCCATTCTTTTACACTAAGGTGATGTCTGGCCTTGGTGGTAAGGTATGTTTTTTGAGTTCAGCAGAAAGATGAATCCTGTTTTCTAATCCAGTCTCTATGTCATGTTATTGGAGAATCGAGGCTATTAATAAGCAATGCTTATTAATTCCCTTTATTTTTGTTGTTGTAGTATGGGAACCGTACCCCTACCCATTTTGACTAACAGCTCGAGGATTATTTATTCCCTGTGTCCTCCTAAGTGTATGCTTCTCTTCAGTGTGAAGTGAGGATTGCTTCTAGTGCCACCTGTAGGGCTGGATTGGTGAACAGGAATTGCTTAAATTTGCATTACTGTGAAATGTTTTTCTTTCTCTGGAGAGTGGGATCATAGTTTTGCTGGGTATAGAAGTCTATGCTGGCATCTGTGGTCTCTGGGAACTCATAGAACATCTGTTCAGTCCCTTCTGGCTTTCAGAGTTCCCATTGAAAAATCAGGTGTTATTCTCAATGTAGATGTATTAAATACAAGTTGTTCAGTAGTGATGAAACAAAATTTTACAACAATTTTTCAGCAAAAATGGATTTTCCCTGGTATGGATTTAAAAAAAATATTCAAAAATACTCCTGAAGGTAAAACTAAAGATAGTTTATTCAGGCCTGGCCATTTAAAATCTGAATATATACATAAAATACATACATACACATATACATTCAAATATAGTGCTTTCAGGAAATTAAACAAATAAAATGGAATCTCTTCATCTTTCCCCCTCTTTTCCCTCATACAATTACTGCCAATGCAGGCCCAGGTAGTCATCAGCTTCTTGGTACTGTTAAGAGTCACATGTGTTGCACCCTATTATTAATTTCTTAGAAAAGCAAAATATTCCCAGGATTTCAGAGATTGCAGAGTATTCTGTATAAGTTTGTCTGAGGAGTAACTTAATTTATATTACTTGTTCTCTTCCACTAACATAGCAGACGAAAACACAAAGCAAATTTCCTACTAGAAAGCAGATGTGTCTCTTCATGTATAATTCAGTGGAGGCAGAATTGGATAACAAATAGGTTATTTTTCATTAGTAACCTTAAAATCTGAATACTAAAATTAAGTTAGTAAACACCAAGGCTCTCCTGAGCCACGGAGAGAAGGTCAGTCTTAGTGCTCCTTAAAGATGGTAGTCAGCTTGGAAAATGGATATGGAAACTCATGCTGAACTACTTAGCTTCTCGAGCAGTGAGAAATTTAGTCCAGCATGGCGTTTGTTTGTGTCTGTGTCCACCATGTGGTTTTCTTTGTTTTGGATACAGATGAATGATGGATACTACTTTTTATGAAAAGTTTTAAGCCTTGAAAACCCTCTGAATATAAATAGTTCAAATAACAGTTCCATTTCTTCCCCTGCAGGTACAAAAAAGGGAAAATTACTTATTGAACATGTATACTTGTTCCCTACTTCCTTTTCTTTCCCCAGAAAAGTTTACATCATCCTGGATGCACACTGAAAACAGCTTAGAAGGGCTAGGCTCGTGATTAAAACTAAATCACTAAATTAATCAATGCACTAAATATTACTTTAATTATATTGATGAAACATTCATCATAGCAAAGTACTATGAAATGGAAAAGCCCCAGTATTTTCATACGCTAGAAATTCAGTAACTGAAATAAAGAAGACAAAAGATACTATGTCACTGACTGTCTATGCTGTGTACACAGGATTTCTAGGATAATGAAAACACTGTACACAATGTAGTTACATCAGTTTCAGTTTAGATACACACAACTGTACTATTCTATGAGACAATGAATGATCGGAATAGCAAGAGTCAACCTAGGAAGAGTTATATCCTAGACACAATGAAGGTCTATTCTGATAAATCTGAATAGAAGTTATTTGACTGCATTATGAAAGCAAACATTTCATTTTCACTTTTTGGAAGCAGTAGGAGTGAGACTAGGGAAAAAGAAAAGGCAAATAAATCTCCTGTTTAAGCTACATAAAGTTCCTCTGTGAGGAAAGTAAGTTTATTTACCTGAATAGAGCTCAGGTGTGCTGTCATTTCTTCTGGGCTCTCCTTAAAAAGGAAATGAGGAATCATAGAGATGAACACAGTAGGTTAGCAAAAATCATCAGATAATATTCATGGTTCTTCCCACAATGGTTCATCTGGCTAAGTTCTATTCCCACCATCTGCCTGGGACTCCTGAATAAACAATCACTATGACCCCTGCATTTCCTTTTTCCTAAAAGCACAAAGAGGAACAATAAAGGCATAGTGGATAGCTGAGCTTCTAAATTTAGCTAATCTAAGATGATGTTCTCTTTTCATTTTGTACACAATCATTAAAGTACTGATGGGTGTTAAAAAAGACTTTTTCCCTAAGAAATGTGGTATTTGAATCTCACCCTAAAAGAAAAATACCATTTTCAGTTTTCCGTATTATGTAGTCATCTCCAGCCTCTCTGGATTTTATTGGAGTCCATTGTAATAAAGTGTGGCTCATCTCTAAGTCAGTTAGTTAGTTAGTTTGTTTGTTTATTTATCTATTTACTTATTTTGGTTTTTCGAGACAGGGTTTCTCTGTGTAGCCCTGGCTGTCCTAGAACTCACTCTGTAGACCAGGCTGGCCTCAAACCCAGAAATCCACCTGTCTCTGCTTCCCAAGTGCTGGGATTAAAGGCGTGCGCCACCACTGCCTGGCTGATTTATTTATTTTTAGTTAGTTTGGCTAGGCCTTTGTCAATTTTGTTTATCAATTCAGAGAATCAGCATGTTATTGCATTGATTTTATATACTGCTCTTTCAGTTTCTATTTCATTTATTTCTGTCTTAATCTTTATTATTTCTTGCCATTTACTATGTTTCTAGAAACTTGTGCATCATTAGTTTGAGATCACTGTTTTTAAAAAGTTGAGGATTTTTAAAAATTATATATGAGTGTTTTGCCTAAATGTACATATGTGTACCACATGTGTGTCTGGTGCTCACAGAGGTTAGACAGACGAAGCTGTTGGGTCCTCTGCAAAATCAGTAAGTCCTCTTAACCACTGAATCATCTCTCCAGACGCTACTATGATTTATTTAAAGTAAACACCTGTAGCTATAAGCTTTCCCTCTAGAGATGCTTAGCTGTATCCCAGAGGATCTGGTAGGTTGTGCTATGATTTCATTTGATTCTAGGAATTTTAAAATTCCTAGGTCAATTCCTAAAATTCATACATTTAAAAGTGTAATCTCTAGTCTCTGGGTATCTGTACAGTTTCTCTTGCTATTGATTTCTAGGCTTATTTCAATATGCTGGAATGGATTACTTGAATTTTTGGTGTTTATCACAGCTGCCTTAAAAACTGCACTTATATCATGCAAAAGAATGAAATTAGATCCATATCTTTCTACTTCCTTGAAAATAAATCCAAAATGAACCAAAGTCCTCAATATAAGACCTGAAATTCTACAACTGCTAGAGAGCAAACACTTTAGAATATAAGCATAGGTAAATCTTTCTGGAAAGGAGTGTGACAGCAAACAATGCCCAGAATTGACAAGGGGGCTTATATGAACTTAAAAGGCATTTGCACAGCAATGGAGACTACCAGCAGATAATCCACAGAATCAGACAAAATTTCTGCCTGCTAAATTACAGACAGCAAGCTAGTATCTAAAGGACTATAAAAATTAAACATCACAAAAGCAAAGTAGCTAATCAATAATGTAACAAACTAAACAAAAACTTCCCAAAAGAAGAAATAATAAACGTTTTATAAAGTGTTTGACGTCTTTAGCCATCAGGAAATTACAGATTAACACTGCCTTGGTACTCCATTTCACCCAAGTCAGAATGGCCTTTAGGAAAATATGGGGCTAGAGATGGCTCAACACTTAAGAACACTTGCTGCTGCTCTTGCACGGGATTCAGTTCATACCCATTTGGTGACTTACAATCTACTATAATTCTAGATGCAGCAAATCTGACCTTTTATAATCCCCAAGGCAACAAACATACGCACACACACACATGCACGCACGCACGCACGCACGCATGCACACGCATGCAAACTATCCATATACATAAAATAAAAATAAATCACAATCAAACAAACAAAGAGAGACAACAATAAATGCTAAAGAGGCTCCCTTATTAACTGCTTGTTGGAGAGCAAATGGCTGTAACCACTATGGACATCAATATGAGATACTTGAACATATATGTGTCTGTTACTGCACTATTCATAAAAGTCAGAAACCAGCAACACCCTTTATATTCATCCATAGATTAATGAATGAAGGAAATGTGGTGCATTCACACAACTGAATTCATTTAGCCATAAGGAAAACTGAGATTTTGACATGTGCAGAAAGATGGGTGGGAATCTAAATTAGCATCTAAAGCAGAATAATCCAGATTCAGAAAGACAAATATGGTATGTGTTCTCTCCCATGTGAATCCCAGATTCTCTGTATATTTGTGTGCATATGTTCACGTGCACATATGTAAAGATCAGAAGGGAACCTGGTATGGCTCCTCAAGCACCTTGTTTTTGAGACAGCATCTCTTCAGTAGCCTGAGGCTTGCTGATTGGAGAAGGCTGGCTCCAGCCCTAGTGATCCACCTGCCTCTCCAGCACTGGGTTCACAAGTACACCCCTGGCATTTTTAAGATGTGGGTTCGTAGGATCAAACTCAGGTTATTCTGTTGCCCTGCAATCACTTTACTGACTGGGCCATCTCCCTAACCGTCTACCCCAAATCCAACATTTAATTTCTGCACATGCATGTATGTGAGTAGGGGAGTTTGAAACTGGAAAGGGGAGCAGGAGAAAATGGAGTGTTAAGGAAGGAGGGAGGGAAGGAAGAGGGTAATGGAAATCGTGTGACATGAAGTGGAGAGGAGCTATTGGAGGAGGATGGAAGAGAGCAGGGGAGTGGGAAAGTGCAGGAGCCCAACAGTTTGAAAGCTAAGCTTAAAAAAAAGGAAAAAGTGAGCACTAAGAAGGAATAAGGCAATCCAATGAGGTAAGCAGAATTACAGCAGATTCTGTGAGACTCAGTCTTTACCAGGCTTTAACCATTACTGTATTCTCGGACATGATGCTCTTTAATATCACTACTAGAAAATCCTACACATTAAATTCTTACAATGCAATGAGTTTGCTACACAGTCTTTGTTTTGTTTTTGAAGTACCAGAGATCAAATCAAGGGCCTTGTATATGCTCGGTATGTGCTCTGCCATGGACGACGTCTTCACCTTAATGATGCTTTTTCAGACTTAGCATTTTTAGTTCGTAATCCTGAATGAGTTGTTTCAGGTGTAGGCATACCCTTAACATTTTTATAAACATGTCAGTATTTGCAAATTGACAAAAGCATCATGTGTGTGTGTGTGTGTGTGTGTGCAGGTACACACGTGCACACAGTGAGCCATAGTGCTGTTAGTGAAGCGTTTCTTAAAAGATCTAAAGGCTACTGGTGACAGCATCCCAAACATGTAAAAATGATGATTGCTGACCCTTTATGGCTACATACTCCAGATCTATGGATAGTCAACCTAGAATCGAAGCTATTGAATCTGCTATGTGCTGAGCACTATGCTGAGTCCACATAAGAGGAACGATGTGCTGGCATGCCCTGCTGTCGCTTCCCACAGCACTCCTGGTGGTAGCATCATTCACCTAGCATGTGTATACTGTTTTAAGGCACAATGGTACTGTCTATTCTCAACATGAACAGACTGATTTTCTTACCATCATTCCCTAAACAATTTACACAGAATTTACTCTCTACTGGATACTTAGTTAAGTAATTAAGGGATGGTTAGTTAAGTAATAATAATAATAAATACTGTATTACACAAGCATTTCAGAGATGACTTAAAGACAGTTTCCAACTTAATGATGGTCCAACTTAAGATAGTTATTTGAATTTTATCATGAGCCCAGAAGAAGAAAAATCTCACCCCAAGTCAAGGAGCATCTGTATCCAAGAGGAGGTACATAGGTTATGTGCAAATAGTACATCACTTGATGAGACTTCAGCATCTATGGACCTTGCTACCTGCAGAGGTTTCCTAAAGCCTATCAATATTAAGGATCAAACAGATTTTTGGCTCCAGCTTCAGGCAAGTTTGGAATGTGTATTTTTTTTTCTGCTTCTTGTCTTCTCCATTTTGTTTCTGGGGGATTAAAATAGTATCTTCAGAAAATTTTTGCCAAGCTACTTCAATTCAGCAAGTCTGAAGGCAACCTCCTTCTGCACTCTCAAACAACAAAGAACAAAAACTTCGTGGTTGGTACTGGGTTGCAAATGATCACAAGCCATATCCTGATTTCTGATATACATGGGATTGACCAAATGAGGTTTAGGAAATGATGAGATACAGAACATGCTGACTAACTCCATACTTTATTTATCTCTCTAACTTCCAACTTTTCTTCTTGTGCTCTGAGCCACTATTTCAAATTGTCTTCTTAACATTTTGGTCCTGAATGTCTATAGTCACCCAAAACTTAAATAGGTCAAAACACTGCTTCAACTTGCCCTCCTTCATAAACAAGGTAATACCTCCAGTTCTTTCATTAGAATTCCCCTTACTAATAACTGGAATCACATCAACCCAGACAGAAGTCCTTTTCTCCGTCCTACCTTCAATCACACTATCTTCAGCAGTCCTGCCTGCACTAAGCACACGTCAAAGCAGTCCGTTTCTATCAGTGTCCATTGGATCTACCCATACAAAATTCATCCTCAGGATCTCATGTAGACTCCAGCAATGCCTTGGTCCCCATTCCTACTTCCACTCAGCCTTCCTCTTATAAAAGCTACCCTCCACAAAGAAAGCAGACATCACTAGTAGATGCTGACTTATTGGACTATGACTCTGCTGGAAAAATCTCCCCACTGTCTCCTATTGCATTCTTAAACAGACCTGTAAGACAGATGGTCACCCATGTCTTTTCAAATATTCTAAAAATCCTGTCTCCAAAACAACAAAAAAGAATCCTTTTATGTAGGTCCTTTATATATTTAAAATATATCCAAGAAGGCCAGCAAGATGCCTCAGTGAGGAACAGTGCTTCCTGCTAAGTCTGATGACCTCCGTTCAATTCCTAGAGCCCACAGGATCAATGGAGAGAAGTGACCACCACAATCTGTTCTCCGACTGCCACACGAATATCATACATATGTGACTTCCACTTCATCCCCCACTCCACACGCATGAATAAATGTAAGGTTTTAAAATACAAAATACTTCCAAGGGCTAAGTTTATTATTAATACTGAGAATCTCACTGATCTGAAACTTATACAACTAAACACATCAATAAGGTAAAATTTTAGAATAAATCATACACCATTGTATCAGAGGTTAGAAACAACACATGAACCATACAGTATTCAGATAGTTGTGAGTTAGTTAGTGACTGGGGCTCAAGACACTCTTCAAAAAGACAGACAAGGGCATAGGCGGGAGAGGAGATTCTTGGTCCCATGAAGGACGAACACCGAGTGGGGGGGAATGTGAGGGTGGGGAGGTGGGAGTGGGGGCGGGGGGTAGGTGGGGGCACAGCCTCATAGAAGCATGAGGAGGGGGGATGGGATAGGAGGTTTCTGGGTGGTGGGAGGAAGTGGGGTAAGGGGATAAAATCTGAAATGTAAATATAATACCCAATAAAAAAAAAGTCAGACAAATGTCATATATAGTGGTTCATACCTATGATCTTAGCACATGAGAAGCTGAGGTAAGAGAACTGCCTCAAGTTCCGTGCCAGCCTGGGCTACAAAGTGAGACCCTTTCTTTAAAAAAGTGGGGGGAATATGAATGTAATTCCCTTTAACTTTTGTTCTGTTTGTGAGACGGGGTCTTACTTTATAGCCCAGATTGTTCTTAACCTTAGCAATGTAGTCCAGGCTGCCCTTGAATCCACAGTCATCTCAGCTTCTAAGTGCCAGGGTTATAAGTGTGAACCACTGCCCAGCTTACCGAATTACTTTTAAACCCGTTTGATGAACTATATAGAAACAAGATCAAGAACCAACAAAAATGGTGGTTCCATGTTTTGCCAAATGCACTCTCTATGCTGCTAAGTTTTTACCTTCCGGAATGAAACTTCACTGGGCATTTTGAAAATCAGGTTCTGACTTAAAGCAATCTGAATTACTAAGCCTTTAAATTTGTTTACTTGTGTTCAAGTTCATTATATTCACTACTCTGCTGATTGGACTTAGTGTCTCTCATTCATGCTCTGTCTCTCAAGGAAAAAATCCTATTTTACCCGATTCAGTACATACTTTTCCAATTAAGACTTATAGAAGCTGCAATTGTATTGAGAGTATGGAGAGATGAACATCCATTCACTGTTAGAGAAAATATAAGACAATATAACTTCTCCTTAAAAGCAAGTTAACAATACCCACAAATCGTTAGAAAATGTCCCTTTGAGAGCAATTCCACTTGTAGTGGCTTTATCCAACAGAATACTTGTATATATGTGAAGTGTTGTAGACAACAGTATATCATACACTAATGGTAAACAAAAGCCATGTTGGACACAGATCAAATATGAAAATATTTTAAAATAGGGACCAGAAAATTGTCTTGAGAGAATATCCTGTATACCAAAATAAGTTTAACAGCATCTCTGGTTGTAGCCACTAGATGTCAGCATTCCTACTCTTCAATTAGTGAAAACCCAAATTGCCTCCAGACATTGTAAACCCTGTTTGGAGGGAGTTAGCCTTGGCCTTGAACTATTTATTGCTTTCAAGTACTAAGCAACAGCTACCAATGAAAAATTCTCAAAATATCCTTTAATTATGATGCAAATTAATCAATACATAATAACTACTACTATCCTAGCAACCACTCTGTGCCAAGCATACTGAGATTCACATCCATCATGAAATATGCTATTTACAATACAATTAATTATATATTATCATTCCTATTTAGCAGATAAGGGGAACTGGGTATGGCAGTACTTATCCTTAATTCCAGAAATCAGGAGACTGACGAAAGTTACGAATTTAAGACTAGATCAGGCTATTCAAGGAAAACCTGTCTCAAACACAAAATACAACAAAATCTCAACAAGGTAACTGAAGGCCAAAACCTTTTTAAAAAGTGATAACCAATGTTTTGGTTTGTTATGTTTTGAGACATCTCAACATTTATTCTGATGTGTCTGCCTCAAAACAAACAAACGAACAAACAAAGAAGGTAAAAACTAACAAAAAATTAACCAAAGAATTTCTATTAAACTTCAATTAGACCAAGAAATGTCTGAGACACTGGAACGATGACCTGCTCCTTCCTGGAGAATATGGCTAAGGGTTCAAGGCTCTCTTTCTCCAAGACATCATGCAAAGCAAAAAGGCTATATTCCAGCCTCAATCAACCACCTAAGAATACCAGAATGTTCATCTTTGTCCCAGCATGTTCACCAGGCACAAACTCCACACTGGCTGGAGTATACCAAAGACTAGAAGCTTCTACCTTACACCATGCCTAATACAGTGGCTCAGGGATTTTTCTAGGGAAGGAAGCAGTTAAAGAGACCTATATATACACTAGAGTTTTACTCATCTATAAAAAATGAAATTATATCATTTGTAAGAAAATAGATAGAATTAGAGATCATATTAAACAAAACAAGCCAGCCAGAGTTACATAAGATTCATCTCTCTCTCTCTCTCTCTCTCTCTCTCTCTCTCTCTCTCTCTCTCT
>JANHMN010000005.1:44300899-44334407 GCA_030674055.1 Rhabdomys pumilio
CTCTCTCTCTCTCTCTCTCTCTCTCTCTCTCTCTCTCTCTCTCTCTCACACACACACACACACACACACACACACACACACACACACACTCACACACACACAGAACAAAAGGTCTGAATAGTTTTTACAAAGAAAATATCGAAGTGGCCAGTGAGTATGAAAAATAGAAAAACCCAGTTATAATGGCAATGCAAATCAATCACAATTCAGTATTATCTCATACCCTTAATAAAAAATAAAAATATAAATAATAAACATTGGGAAATATGTGGAAAAATGGAATCTTCACATTGTCTTTTTGCATTTCTTTGCATTTATTTTTCCTTCCTTCTTTTCTCCTCTCCTTCTTTCCTTCCTCCCTCGTCCCTTCCTTTTTTCCTTCATTTCTGAGGCAACATTTCACTGTGTGTCCCAGGCTAGTCACGAACTTATAATTCTTCTTACCCCTAACCTCAGTCTCCCATGTGCACTACCAAGCCTGTTTTGGTGTTTGCTTTTGCTTGGGGCTTTGGTTTTGAGTCAAACCAGCTTGAAACTCTTGATCTTCCTGCCTAAGCCACGAACATCCTCGTTTATGCTAAGCTGTTTATTGACAGTCTCCCCAACTACACACTGAACTCTGAGAACAAGATCCAGAAGGATCTTGCTCATCACATGTGTATTGGAGACATCTAGTCAATGACCATTGCCCTAACTCTGTACTGTTTTCATTGTTAGGGTTCTCAATGTTCCATCTGGTTAAGTAACTTGTGAATCCAAATTCTTCTAGCATATCTGTAGTAACATTGTATCGTTTAATATATACACATTATGAATAATCCCCAAGTCACTAATAAGATTGAAAATGGTAATCTTGCCAATTATCTAAGAAGACACACATACCTAGCCACATCCACTTATCTTCACTACATTACATCAACAAGCTTCAAGGAGGAATAGAAAACCACTGCCTGGCTTCCACTTTCTGCCTTAGGAGGGATCCACAGAGGCTTTTATTTTATGAAGGCCTTCCTTACCTGGCACCACGACAACGGAAGCAGAACATGGAACTTTCTTCCGTTGGCCCTTCCCTCACTCCACCACATCATGTTATAATACTTTGATAACAAGCCTGTCTCGGTAACAAGGTCAAGCTCTCACGTAGAGAATAGATATTTAAGTTCCTTAAAGCCTACCATCACTACCAATTTTTGTTAGCACTAAAAAACTCTGAACATGCCTTGCAACTCAGATACAACATTTCCTATTCTCCGTCAGTGTTACCACATGAAATCTAAAGACTCTTTAAATACACTTACCTGTAGCAAAAAGGAAGCTGCATAGCTCAACAGAGAAGGATGGTGGACAAAATTTAAGGTGTTTTTATACTCTGTTTCTCCAGTATTTTCTATGATTTGGGGATCAATGTACAATCCTTTTTCAAATGGCCTCGATGTCCATAGGCAACAAACCATAGTTGTCAAATAGTAATTAAATTCTTTGCAGATTTTGCTGCTGAGATTGAACTCTGATTTTGCCTAATGAGAAAGATAAAGTAGCCATTAACATCTATTATTCTTGTCCACTTTATTCTTAACAAGTCCCACATATCTATACTTAAATATTTACAAAAAATGGTCATTTAACACTGGCTTATCCTACATACCTTCTGTAAAGAATCCTTTCTTTTGGCAGCTGTTAAATTTTCACGATACCTAATAATAATAAAAGCAAACATACATATTTAAAATGCTGTTAAATGGAATACTTCTGAATGTAAAATCAATTCTTTAAAATGTACATTTCCATTGGTAAAATCCCTGTCATAGAAGCACAACTCCTTGCATTTAGCTCTCTAACACCCGCATAAAAACCAGGTTTGCTTGCACATATCCCTAACCCTAGCACTGTAGATCCCTGGCGCTCACCATCTAGCTGGTGTGGGGAGTCAGTGAGCTCCTGGTTCACTTAGAGATAATAGATAAAGTGTAAAGCAATAGTGCAAGACACCTGACAGTCACCTCTGACCTCCACGTGAATATGCACGCAAGTGTACATAATCATGCACGCACACGCGCGCGCACACACACACACGCGCGCACACACACACACACACACACACACACACACACACACACACACAGACGTATATTGTAAACAAATGTAACTGAGAACAAACACAAATATCTAGTTGTCTAGTTAAAGATTTTACACTTCTATGGTACATTTTCTATAAAGAATTTTTAACAGTGTTTACAAGTGGAATTCAGCATCAGACCATTTGTGTGGCATGCACAAGGCCCTGAGTTCAACCTTGAATACTGCAAAAAATAAAAATAAGATAAATAAAAAGAGGCTCAAAATTGAGTTGGAGGCTGACAAGACAGCTTGGTAAGTAAAGTGCTTGCCATGAACTCTGATAACCTGAGTCTGGTATGCAGAACCCATGTACAAGTATAAGGAAAGAACTGACTGGACAAAGTTGGTCTCGGCTCTCCAGATACAAACTGTGGTCCTTGCACACCCACATACAGACAGACACAATAATGATAAACTTTTAAAAACTGAGTCAGACATTTCAGACGTGCTCTTACTGTAAATATAACTCAATAGAAAGAAAACAAACAATTGGAGATATTCTTTTAGTGTTTCATTATTAAAGAAAGCAGTCAATCACTGATACAGAACACATTTTCTTTCCATAAAATAAGGTACAGCAGGCCAGTGAGATGACTGAGCAGGCAAAAACCCTTAACACTCAGCTTGATGACCTGACCTTGATCCCTGGACCCCACAGGGTGGAAGAAGAAAACAAGACTCTTGAAAGTTGTCCTTTGACCTCCACACATATTGTCACATACACACACACACACACACACACACACACACACACACACACACACACACCAAATAAATTAGTTTAAAAAAGTTAGTTTAAAAAGTTAGTTTAAAGGTACAGCAGAACAGACAATAAAATCTAGAAACATAATCTTGGTCTTATCTGAGAACTGCTGTCTAAATCATTTCTACATATTTTAACATTGACAGAGCTCTACAAAGAGGAAAAGGCCAGGAATAAAGCCTGGAGGGTCACAAGGCTGGCAATGAGTTGCTTCTCTTGCCTCCCAGAAAATGCTTTTTGTTTTTTTTTTTTTTTAACCAGAAAAACTACATACACTTCAACAGTTATCAACAAGTGATTAACTTTTCTTTAACATGAAAACTTTAATTAACAAAGCTGAGTGCAACAGCTCTATTATAAAACAAACCAATCCATAACAAAGACTTTTAATTCCATATGCCCTACAGGGGAATTGAAAAATAGCACAGCTACAGTTTTAGTGTCTTAAGATACCTCCGTAACACACCTTGAAATCACGTATACTGTTAAATATGGCAGAGCCAGGGAGAGAAATACTATGTTTTCTCTCATTTGTGGATCTAATATTTTATATAGACAGAAAATATCATTTATATATACATGTGATAAGAAAACAGAAGCAATAGTAGAAAATGGAAGTAGACTAGCAAAAAGGGGTAAAACAGAAAAGGCATGCAGGAGCAAATCTAACCAGGGGGCAGGATGCTCACCAACAGACATTTTCTTCAGAAAGACCAGCACTATGTACAATGAGTATAGTCCAATAAAAATTTAAGTAATAAAAATAATAACATAGCTTTCATAGCCTTATATTACAAAATCATATACCCCCAAAGCCATGTTACCTATTTCCAAAAACCCTGGCAGAAAATTGATAGGAATTTTATTATAGTTAAATGCTGAAGAGAGAATTATGGAGTATTAATTCATAAAATCATTTAAAGGGAGATGGGGGCTTGTACCTGTACATAATGTAACAGAGTTGGTTCAAGATAGTGGCATCCAGACTTAGGAGTGCAGAATGGAAGATCACAGGAGGAAATAAAACCACCAATGGAAGGTCATAATTCATATATATGTCACACACCTTTTGGAAAGAATATTAATAAATAGATTACTGTCCATAAATCAATAAAGTTTACTCAAAGAATCATCAATAGAAGACAAACAATAGTATATCACTACATTTGAACCTATTTAATTCCTAAATTAAAAGGGTTGCTATTTGTCTGTTTAAATTACATTTCATCAAACACCAACCTTAACTCAAAATTATTTCTAAGACCATTATTAAAATATTTCATTTAGGTAGGCCAAGTGGTACACGCCTTTAATCCCAGCACTTAGGAAGCAGAGGCAGGTAGTTCTCTGTAGTTCTCTGAGTAAAAGGTCAGCCAAGGCTATATAGTGAGATCCTGACTCAAAAAATATTATTTTTATTATGGGACTGGGGAGATGGCTCAGTGGTTAAGAGCATTGTCTGGTCTTCCAGAGGACCCAGCACCCACACGGTGGCTTACAATTATCTATAATTCCAGTTCCAGGGGATCTGATGTCCTCTTCTTGCCTCTGTGGTGGCAAGAATTCTTATAATGTACAGATGTTAGTACAGGCAGAACACCCATACAAATAAAATATTTAAAATTCATCTTAGCATTGGAAAAAACATGTTAGAATAAGGAAGCATTTTTTCTCCCCAAGTTTCTTCAATATTTATTTGCCATAATCAATTAACTGGCAACCTGAAAAACAAAGGAACACATTCTTCTAGGCAAATATGTAATAAAGGCTGGAGATCCGTGTCAGTAGGCAGAATGTTTGCCTAGCACAAACAAGGCCCTGGTTTCAATCCACAGCACCATATAAGCTAGGAGTGGTTATGCAACCGTTTAATCCTGGTAGAGCAGGTTAGAAGATCAGATGACCCTGTGTGCTGGCTAGTTTCACATCAACATGATATAGGCTAGAATCATTTGAGAATAGTGGACCTCAAATGAGAAAAGAGCTCCACCAAACTGGCAACCCTGTGGATCATGTTCTTGATCAATGTGGGAGGGCCCAGCACCTTGTGGGTGGTGACACAGTGGTCTTGGGTGCTATAAAACAGCATGCTGGGCAAGTCCTGAGGAGAAAGCCAGTAAGCACTGATCCTCCATGGCCTTTGTTACAGTTCCTACCTTTAGTTGCCTGCCCTACATTCCCTTCATGATGGAGTGTAATTAGGATATGTAAGCTGAAATAAACCCTTGCTCCTCAACTTCTTTTTGGTTGTGGTGTTTTATTATAACAATAGAAACCCTAAGACACTTAGCTACACATCAAATTTGTGGCCACTCTAGGCTATGTGAGACCTACCTCAAAAAGAAAGAAAAACCATTAAGATCTATTAGTGAATGAAAATAGATAAGTGGGGAGAGGAAGAATATAATGGGGACTTAGTGGTGGTGATAGTTTTGTCCATGTTAAATCCTACAAAACAATAAAAAACTAAAATTATAAAATTATTAGGTACCAGAAAAAAAAAAACTCAAGCAGTTGCAAGTCAGGAGTACAAATCTCAAGAAGCAAGATACCATTTTCTTTTCTTATGCCAAGGGACAGAAATAAACATAGGTGAACAAAAACATGATGCTAGACACAGACCGAGGACCGGCTTGTTTATAAGGTCAGTGTATATTATTGTGGTATCTGAACTAAAAGCAACCAGATTTTCTTCTATACCTGTTCTATCAAAGTCAGTTGTTCAGATGAAATAACACTTGCTCTATTAAAGTCAGTTACTAAGGTAAAAATAAACTTTTAATTTCAAAATATGGTTATTTTAACTACTTAGTAAGATCATAACACACCTTAATGATTATACCTGAAATCTAAATCATAAGCTAATAAGGTGACTAGCTGTTATATATTATTTGTGTACTACCTTCTCATAGAAGTCCAAAATAAAGTGCAATAGTAATGGACTGCTGCTCTCCAAGCGTATTGCAACCATGGACAGCCAACCAATGTAATCAATCAACTGAGACACAGAGCTCATGGATCCACCCAAAGTTGTCTCTCTGCAATAAGAAATCATAATTCTTAGATATACACCAGTAAATGTGCTCAGTTTCCAAGTTAAAGGTAGGCGATATAAAGCAATAGATAGATAGGGAATTCAACAACTTTAAGTTCTTCAATGTATAATTAACTTTTTTAAAAAAAATAAAGGCACAGTGATTAACCATAGTATTACTCTTAGTGGTAGTTGTTGTTGTCTTCCTCTTCTTCCTCTTCCTCTTCTTCTTTTTTGAGATATGGCCTCAACTATATAGCTCTGGCTGTCCTGGAACTCACTATTACAATGCAGAACTCAATAGATCTGCCAGCTTCTGCCTCCCAAGAGCTGGGATTAAAGGCATGCACCACCAAGGCCCAGCACTCTTGTCTTCTAAGGAACCACTAAGAGCAACTCAATTTTAGCACTTGGAAGGCACTTAAGAAAGGTCAAGAGTTCAAATGCTAAGTTTGAGGGCCACTAGAGACATGTATCCTGTCTCAAAAAATGAAATAAAATGAAAATGATATATATGGGACTGAAGAGATGGCTAGGAGGGTAAAGCATTTGTCATGCAAGCCTGACAACATGAATTCAATCCCCAGAACCCATGGACAGTTGGAAGGAAAAACTCAATTCCACAGCTTTGTCCTTGGACACTCCCACACACCATGGTATTATGTGTATATGTACATGTAACATGTATAAACACACTGCCAGACTAATAATAAGCACTACAAAATTTTAGAAACTGTTACCTTTGGGTATCATAATGGTACCATTTTAACAGCTGAGATGATATCTAGGTTTCCTAGAAATTATTCACAGAAGTGCATTGCTTATGATAATGCATATTCCATGACAGTTAAGGGAGGCATTCTTGTCAGAACAACCTAAGACAGGCTCAGTCTTGTTAATGAAATAAAAAGGGGGGAGAGGCGGAGAGCCTTTGGGGCTGCCTGGCAAGAATCTGACACAGGCCAAGGACAAGGAAATGGGCTGCTTGGCAGGAATATGACATTGGCCAAGGACAAGGAAGTAGGCTTCAGGCAGGAATCTGACATTAGACTAGAACAAAGAAGTAATCTCAGAGAGGAATCTAAATCTTAGGCTAGAACAAAGATGTAATCTCAGAGAGGAATCTAAATATTAGGCTAGAACAAAGAAGTAATTTTAGGCAAGAATCTAAATTTTAGGCTAGAACAAAGAAGTAGGCTTCAGACATGAAAATGACTTTGGGTTAGGACAGGGAAGTAGGCTCAGATATTTTGGTCATCCTGATAAGCCCTTAGAAACAATGATCACGGGAGTGTTCACGTAATTGGGTTTAACGCCTTGCTTGTTCTTTGACTATTTGTGTTTATTGTCTTGTTTGTTCTTTGACTATTTTGCATCTATTGTATTGCTAGACCTTCAACCTAGAAATGACCTTAATACATGCATGTAATCAAAATGGTATAAAAGCATAAAGGAGGGGTGATGGGATAGGGGGTTCTAGGGAGGGGAAATGGGATGATATCTAAAATGTAAATAAATAAAATATCCAATAAAAAATAAAAATAAAAAGGAATAATCCAAGGAGAAAAGTAAACAGTGAGGAGCACTTTGGGGCTAGAGAGATGGTTCAACAGTAGAGAGGATATACTGCTCTTCTAAGGATTCCAAGGACTCCAGTGGGTGGTTCACAATCATCAGTAAAGTTTAACTCCAGGAGATTCAACACCTTTGGCCTCCAAGAGCACCTGCACTCACCAGTACACATCATACATATACACTTATTAAAAACCAATTAAAATAAAAGTTCTTAAAAAGAAAAGCAATTGAGTCAATAACTATTGAAACTGGAAGACAAATACACAAGTGTAGTGGTCAATCTTGATTTTTAACTTGACAGGATCTAGAACCAGCATGGAAACCAACCTTTAGTCATGTCTGTGAGAGATCAGTTAGATTAGGTTAACTGACATGTAGGAAGACTCATCCTAAACGTAGGTGGTACTATTTCATAGGTTGGGGTCCTGAGCACAAGCATGACTTGTTCTGTTTCCTGAATGTCAATAAAACATGAACAGCTGCCTCATAGTCCTGCCTGTAACCATCCCTTCCCCACCAGAATGGACTACACACTCTCAACTGTTGAGCCAAAATAAACCCTTTCTTCCTTCCTTCCTTGCCTTTTGCCAGGTACTTTTGTTGTTGCAACAAAAAAGTAATATATTATGGGTTGGTAACATTGTACTGTGAGTGTGTATGTGTGTGTGTGTGTTTCTATCTTTGGAATTATTTTTATGGTCTATTCATAATTTTAAAAGTATTTTTTTATTCAATGGAAGTTTTATACAATGTATTTTGATTATATTCACCCCAACTCTTCTCTTTAACTCCTCCTACCTCCCTATGCCCCCTCAATTTTATGTCCTTTTTCTAATTTAATAAGTCATCAAGTCCAAATTTGTGTTATCCATGTATTTCTGAGGAATATTCATTGAAGCATGGACAGCCTATCTGAAGGAAACTGAGTATATCCCAGAAGCTATAAAGAATCCTTAGCTACTCAGGGGTGGAGTCTTCTGGACCGCTAGCATATTGATCAGTTTGCTCTTGTGCAGGTCTTATGCAGTGCATGAGTGCAGGGGTCCTGTGATGTCTAGAAGAAACTGTTTCATTCAGCCCTGAAGTGCAAACGTAAGGGTTCTTTGGAAAGTCAGCTGGATGGTGTTTTGTTGGGGCAAACACATGAAGGAACATTTTGCTAAAGTGGATATAGGTCAAAGATTAAGGCAGACTCATGAAGGAACATTTCACTGAAACAGACACAGGAGCGAGGATGTTTTGCTAAAACGAACACATGAAAGGACAAGTGATGAAAGATTCTTCACTAACAACACACAAATATCAGTTCACCTTACATTGTGTAGTTGAGCTACATTTGTTGGGGCTCCATAGACAGAAACACACAAAAAACTTGTGGTGGTGTGCAGCATTTTCTTGCAGCTTCCACGGTCTTGGGCTGATTGGCAGAGTGATGTCAACCAAGACAGTCGCACAGTACTAAGACAAGACACTTGCTAAGACAAGACCCGTGGAGGACACATGATGTTTAGAGAGTATAAATAGGACCAAATGAACACTGATGGAGGCTGAGCTACTTATGAGTCTCACATCTTCACTGATCTTTGTTTCCCTGAGAGAGGCACAGCAGAAAACTTCCTGGTCTTCCTCAGGGTCTGGTCCCTCGTGTTGACTTGTGCCAAGGCTGAGGCCTGGCTGTCTCTGCTAGGTAGTGCCACCAATGCTGATTCTTGTTTGCGATCCCAACTCTACCAAACTGGACTGCTGGACTCCGTTAGTATTTCCGAGTAGATTGAGCTGCCTCTGCTACTAACTTATAAATTAAACTGTCAATTTCCAGACAACACAAACAGGAGCTGCTCCAAAGAACCTTTCTAAACAGGTCCATTTTCCCCATATCCTTTCTTTTCCACTACCTTTAGTGGGTGGTAGGCTAAAAGGGAGGTTAAAGCATTTAAAAACCATCATTAAAAATAAGGGTTAAAAAAATAGTTATACAGCTTTTAGAATCTTTCTGCTCCTCTTCAGTGATGGTCTCTCTTACCACTAATTTTGATTATGCTTACAATTTTCTATAATATGAGATTTTAAAAGCACTAATGAATAATGTAGCTGGCAGAATATAAGAGAATCCAAAAAGGCAGAAAGAGTCTAATAACCTGATTATGTAATCCCTTGAAAGCATACATTTAATGGAAATTCAAATTCATCTTTAACTCCAAAGCCCTGATAAATTAATGTGTAACCAAAATACACCTCAGAAACAAAAACCACCATTAAAATTGAGTCAACATATAAAAATGCATTACATAAAGTAAATTAAATAGAAGTCAAAGCTGCAGTATAAATTCAATATTCCTTTTGTTGCTATATTACCTAGTGCCAAGTAAGTCAGAAGGGTTGCTTTCTAGTTTATATAAATAGTAACTTGGAAAACTGACTTTTCTTTCGGGATTATGGGAATGAAATATGAAGAGTAACTAAAACATTTCCAAGAAACTTTTAAGTATTTACATAAAATAATTATGTCACATGCCATAATATTAGATTCCATATGCAAACATTTATATGTAGAACATTTCTGTGGATGGCCACAGGATTAACTCACAGAGAACTGTCTATCGTGGGTTGCACATGGGCATCCGTAGAGAGCCACAACAGCCAATTCTGTAGTAATTCTGTCAGACTTTGAAGAACACTACACTGAAGAGGGAAAACAAAGCAAAACAAAACTCATCTAAAGCAAATAGTAGTTAGACCTAACAGAGACTAGAAATGGAAGGGACCGTAAAGATGGCAGTGTCCCACTTAGAACTTAAATAGTTGCTACGCCAATATATTCAGTCTCCAAAGCCCAGATGAATGCAAGAGTATGCTTATGTTAGCAATTTTTTTTCTAGGGCATACTTCAACAAGACTTCCAGCTTAGCCTAGGAACAGAGTTTTCTCTAAATCACACCCCTTTATAATATCCTTTATATCATCAAATAAACCATCATTCTTGGCATGCATGGTGGCATAAATCTATATATAATGGCAGCCCTCAGGAGGCAGAGTTAGAGAGAGAAGAGTGGAAGCAGAGTAGTCCATAACAAGTTTGATGGCAGCCTGGGCCGCAGAAGACTCTATCTCAGAAACAAAACGATCCCTATTGTCCTCTCAGAGATCTCAAGTTGCTACCAGTAAGAGGTCTCCACTCTTTTTCTTTGTGGTCTACTTCCTTTTTTGCTGGTTATAACAATTAATCTTCTGTAACTCTGGAAAAGAAACATTTCTAATCTCCGAGTTCTCAGACTTTTTACCCTGTCTTCCCAGGGCCTCATTCACAATTCCTTAATATCTTCATTGAGTCTCATTTTGGTCCTGAAAATTAAAAACTGCTCTCTATGCTTGACATATTTTGTTTCTTTTCCTCCTTTCCCTCTTCCTCCACTCTCAGACATAGATATATAGACAAGTGAATGGGTACATGCATAGTAGGTTGAATCAAAAACAACTATCAACCACCCTGATCCACACAAATAACAACTGCCTACAGTTCACCCGAATGGCCACGGCTAAGCAGCTCTTTAAACAAGGGTGAAAATTTTGAAAAGAACTCAACTAGAAGATTAGGAGAGAATTGCAAGAGAATTTTTTAATAGAATATCTGAAAATTCAACAGCTGGAATAACTGGTATTTTCATTTGAATAACAGTATTCATATAGTAGTAAGTTACAAGTAATATAATTAGTAAATTCAAGTTAATATGATAGGCGATAAAGTGATATGCAATGAATTATGAGGAATACTAACCAGAACAACCTATTTTTCCTGTAAATGTAGCCAACAGTGAGTCATGTAAGAGGTAAAATGTTTATAAAAGAAGCATTCTATCATCACTGCTTTCAAAGAAAAGCAGGCATTCAATAGGCAAGTGGCTCACGGAGTTTTGCTGGCTTTGATCACTATTGCATTCCCATGGTTGTGAGAAATAGAGCATCATGGCTCACATCCCTAATCCTAGTGCCTGGAAAACTAAAGCAAGAAGACAGATCCAGGCTAAAGGTTATCCTGAGTTCCAGGGAGACCTGGGCTACACAGGTAGACCCTGTTTCAACCTCACATCCCTAACTCCCAAAAACTCTCAAAAAAGAAAGGGTAATTAGTATATTTATGAAATATACTAAAATAAGTATTATGTTCAAAACTCTGGCAATGCATTGTGATAAAACTATCTTTACATTCTAAGAGACTAGAACTCTGACTGGATTTCATAGCCAGAGTTAATACTATACCTTGAGATCTAAGCCTGCTTACTGTGTATCTGACCTGTTTGCTTAACCTGCCTTTATGAACAATGTAACAATAGACCCTGCTTGCCTTGGAGTTCCCATGGAATCAGCTTTTAAAACCTAAGCTAGTGCATAGCTGTCATCTTAAATTATGTATTTTTCCATGCCCCTGACACAGAACAATGCATGAGTATTATTTGTTTAAAGCAGCAAATAGAGAGGTTAAAAACAACCTTCTAAAACGAATATCCACCATAAATATTGAACACAATACTTATGGATATCAGTTGATATAAACAATAATATCTGTAGTTCTGTTTATTGTCTGGGTCAATTAGGGTCAGTTGGAACCAGTGGCTTAATCCCTTCTAAAACTCTGTTAAACGTTTCAGAAAAGTATTACCTTCTTGCTAGTAGTTAAATGACTCCAGGAAGAAGGGCCGTTACTTCTTTAATGTGACTTTAATGCATTGTTGGTGATGGGGAGTTAATAATAATGCATTTAATCCAGGCACACAAAAGCATAAATACAAAACTCCAAGTATAGTATTTCCCAGTGGGTTTGCTCATGGTTCATATGCACTTGACATGGTTTTCATGATATCATTTGCTGCTTACTAGTGTAAAAAGTTCAGGAAAAGTGTGTGACCGAGCTTTCAAACCAGAAAGTTCTATGCACTTTAACTTTAAATTCCACAATATAGTATAGTTACAAAGTCAACTCACTGGCTACGTGTGGTGAGACATACCTGTACTATCAACACTGGGAAAGCAAGGGCCAGAAGGACTGCTGCTATTCCAGCCTTGTCTATGGAACAAATTCCAGGCAAGTCTAAGCTACAATACCTAGCAAACCCTTGTACTGAAAGGGAGAAAGAGGAGGAGAAAGAGGAGAAAGAGAACAAAAAGGATGAGAAGAGGGAGGAAGAGGAAAGGAAGGAAGGAAAGAAGAAAGGAAGGGAGGGAAGGAAGGAAAGAAGGAAGGAAGAAAGGGAAGGAGGAAGGGAAGGAAAGGAGGGCAGGTAAAATTCCATGCCATAGACACATGCATTGTGGTATATGTGCGCGCGCGCGCACACACACACACACACACACACACACACACACACACACACACACACCACTCCCACACACAACTGTTTCAGAATTACAAAAGAGAAGAAAATAGAAAGTCACTGCCAGAATTCCAGTTAGGAATTATATATCATCATTTAACCAGTTAACAGAAGCTATGTTTTTTCCTGAGTATGAGACAGATGTATTTTGTTTCTTACCTTGAAATACATGGTTGATGTAAAGAAGAGAGGTGCTAGATGATCAAAAAGAAGTGGCTTCACCTCTAGGAAATAGAAGATAGAAGAATATTCAAAACTCTTTAAATTTCTCATATTACATAGACTCAAATAAGTTCACATTGTAGTGGTTTCAATAAAAATGTCCCCCATAAGCTGATATTTGAATGCTTGGTCCCCACATGGTAGCACTATTCAAGTAGGTTTATAACTCTTCAGCTTGCTGAAGGAAGTGTATCCGTGGAGGTGGGTTTTAAGGCTTCAAAGCCTAGCGCCATTCCTAATCCACTCTCTGCTCCATCCTTATACTTTAAGAGGAAAGCCCTACCTACCTTCCTGGCCCTACCTCCATACCTTTGCTCTACTTTCATGGATTCTAACGCTCTGAAACTGTAAACCAAAATCAACTCTAAGTTGTCTCAGTCATGGTGTTAAATCACAGCAGAAGAAAAGCAACTGATCAGTTTTCATGGTACATACCGGAGAAGCTACTGAATGGGACCCAGGCCAGAAGCTGAAGAAACTGTGACCGGCAAGAGAAGCCATCCCAGAGAGGCAGGCTTTTATACAGGAATGCCTCACAAGAGTAAAATCCCTCCTGAAATACATGGTGATCATAAAACCTTGTATAGAATCACAAAGTCTCTAACAACCATTTTATTTTGTGCTATAGTTGTTTCAGATGCATAAGGCCATCTAAACAATGTCAATACATGAGTTCCAGCTTCAAATGCAACGCAGAGGTAGCCAGGATAAAAAATACACCTGCTAGGACATATGTCACACTCCAAAACATTTGTAGCTATTAAGATCATAAGTCATGGGCTGGAGCTGCTCAGTCAAGGTGCTTGCCTAATGTCCAGAACCACCCAAACTGGATGGGGTCATGCACACCTGTCCCAGCATTCAAGGTATGGTGATAGGATGATCTGATCAGGTGTTCAAAATCATTCTTGGCTACTTACTAACTTCAAGGCCAGCCTGGGCTAATGAGGCCCTATTAAAGTATTAATTAATTAATAAAAACACAAGCCATGGGCTGAGGATATGGAGTAGTGGTAGAATATGGGCTCACCTAGTATGCACAAGGCCCTTGGTTGGATTGCCAGCACTTGCCCCAACCACCCCAAAAAGAACACCAATAGTAACCCTATAAGATTTATAGTCCTGGATAATTCAATTAATTGAATGCATCAAATCATTTGTTTTCTTAAAATTATAGAAATTTCCATTGTATTTAAAAATTTAAACTTATTCCTTCTTCAAATATAATAGTACAAAAAATAAACATCAGTCCAACTTGGCTCTCTAAATTTCAATTTGAGCAAATGTTATTTTTAAAAGATGCCACTAATAAGAAAAATTAGTAAATAAAAATAAAACTTGATGACACCAGGTTCCAGGGCTTATGGTACGGTGCAGTTGCTTAGTATGCACAAGGCCCTTGATTTGATCCCCAATACTGTAAAATATCAGGTGTACATCTGTGATACATAAAACCCTATCTCCAAAAAAGAAGAACGTCACATACTTAAGAAAATACTGTAATGAATCTTAAGAATGATGGAATCACTAGAAACCAAATAGAATCTTACTTGTAAGAAGCACTGCACATTGATGAGCATGTCCAGAAAGTTTATAAATTCCTTTTCTTGTTCATAATTATTCATATTATACCACACACATTCTAGAGAAGAAATCATAAATTTAAGCATGTGGTCAGACAATAATAAAAATGATACAGAATATATATCACTACTCTGAAGTGACAAAGAAATGACAAATTGAAAAGTTATAAGATTCAAATAACCTGAGTGAGTGACACTGTAGATTTCAACAGAGATTTGGAAGTGATTGTCAGCAAACATGCTAACACAGGGGAAAGCTTACAGGAAAAACACTGGAAAAGTCCAGTTACAATGAATAGTATTAACTTCAAGTTACAGAAACCCAAGTGACTATAAATGCATGCTTAAAAATAGATAGTGTGAGTTGAATATAAGCTACAATATAAGTAGGAACTTACAAATTAAAAAGTGAATTAATTGTATCAAATCTCCTATAAAGAAAAGACTCTAAATCGAAGGAACAATCACCTATGGAGACTAAAACTGATTGCAAAGATGTGAATAGTCAAAAGTTGCTTATCCAAGAAATAAATACTTGTGATACTGAAATTCCAAGAGAAAAATGGCAAGAAAGTGGTCAGGCTTTACTAGGGCGCACATGAAAGCCTCTTTATTGTCACCACCTTTAGCTCTCCAATTGAAACAATTGCTAATAACCAATGTGCTACTAGAGGCAGGACTTGATTTGGTACACATGACCATGTTGGTCACCAGAAAGAATCAAGTCTATTACACAATAAAAAAGTGATACTTTGTCTTGTAAACTGTTTTTCTCTCAGTTGGCTTAACATTAATCTAATCATTGTTGCAAGTTCCTAGGAATACAAAGAATTCTGAGACTAAGACCAGTCTCTGGTAAGTTCTGATGCTCTTAGAGTAGTGTTTGCTTACCACCACTCCTCTGTTATTGTCTTAAAATGATAACATCACAAGTATTCATGTTCAGAATATATGATTACTAGAGAAGTGATCATAGCATTTCTATAAATATACAAAAATATAAAATTCTAGAATTTGTAATTTAAGAATAAGAAATCTGTTTACCATCTTCTTTGACTCTAATTTACCTAATGCTTTAGAGCATCAATTCTTACCTTCTTGTAATGTTTGACTCAACCAATACGAGAGCCTCAGTAAGATCGACTCATCTTTGACACAGTTAATATAGTGAAGTAGCGGAGAGCTGTTTAGCACTGAGCTCATCTGAAAAGGTAGCTGTAAAGGTGGAACAAGTCACCAGTTAGTATAGGAAATGTATGTTACAGCAAGAAGTAAAACACCATATAGGAAACATACAACAAAAATAAAGGGTATGAGGCCTGGGCTAAGGCTCAGCGTGGAGCAGTTTAGCATATGTGAGGCTGAGCTTAATCCCAAGTACTGAAACAAAGCGGCTCCAGATCAAACAGAAAACCCGAACGCGCATCTGCTTCTGACACATACCTCTAAGCAATGAATGTTCTCTAACAGTTGAGGGAAACTCTGAAGCTGTTCTAGCGGAAGTGATCGATCACTGCTGAGATAATCAAACAGACTCATTTGCTTTTCTCCACATTCTTTGTTAGCGGAATTTAGCGCTGGTATAACTGAGTGAGAATTCCACTTCTAAAGGAGAAAAGATAACACAACAATTTATCAATGCACCAAAAAGACAATTTAAAAGAGGTAAAAGCAAGTCAGAAATGGTGGAACACTCTTTTAATCCCAACATTCAGGAGGCACAAGCCAAGCCTAGTCAACATACTAAGTTTCAGGCCATCCAGGCTACGTTTTAGAAAAATACAATTTCAAGAAAAAAGATAGATAAAAAGTAAATAAATCTGTAAAATCCGATTGTTAAGATGTTTCACTTAACGGGAGTCCAGATGTGGTTTGCATAGAATACTAGATTATAAAAATCTATTTAAATATCTATGATTACCACCATCTGGATGGCTACCATTTTGAAAGCCACAAGTCCTTTGGTACTTTAGATTACTTACTCTTTTTAGAGAACAGCCAGTAGTTGGACCTAATGGAAGCTTTAGAGGTTCTGGTAAAGCTCCTTGGTTCCTTAGCTTCACAGCAAGGAGAGCTGAACTCCACAGATTTTTTGAATTATTAAAAAAGATCTATACATTTAGGTAAAGAGAAGAGGATTAGATACTCAGGAATCAGAGCAATTGAGTCTAAAATTATTAACTGAATGCATATTGATCATGAAATATTTATATTCTTATAAATCCATTTAACATTTTAGTTCAAATCTTTAAATTAACTTCATGAAAAGCAATGCATTGGGCAGCTGAGGAAGGAAGATGAGTTAGAGGCCAGCCTGAGTTGCCACACCATAAACCCTTTCCCAAACAAAACAAAATAAACAAACATGTATTCTATCTCTGTAGGACGTCACCCTCAGTAACCCCTTACCTTCTTTCTTGTAGGCAAAGATACAGAAATCAAGGTAGGAGCGAAGAACTTGTACAGTGACAACAACGCCTGGAGGTGGGGTTGCATTCCCTGAAATAAAGGAAGAATTTCTCATTTTCCAATTCAGCGGCCAAATGCAAACTAAGTGCTAATATTAAACAAAAGGGAATAATAAATCAAGTCTAAACCTTTAGACTCTCATTTTACAAGGTGACAGAACTATAAAAAGAAGCTATAAAAAGTACGGAAATGAGTAGCCATCCTGGCATGGTGGCAAACACCTCCCAACAATCAAGAAACAGAAGTAGAAATAAGTGGAAACTGGGAGTTCAGAACCAGCCTAGTCTACACAGACAGCAGCGCCAGGCCAGGCAGGGTTAAACACAGAGAAACTGTTTGTGCTGGCTAGTTTTCATATCAATGTGACACAAGGGAAAGTCATTTGGGAAGAGAGAATCTTTATGGAGAGATGCCTCAATAGGATTGTCCAGTAAGCCATTGTGGAGGGCATTTTGTTGACTGCTGATTTATATTCAAGGGCCTAACCCATTGTGAGTGGGACAAGCCCTGGGTAGGTGATCCCGTGGTACATGAGAAAGTAGGCTGTGCGCGCCATGAGGAGCAAGCCAGCAAGCAAGGATCCTCTATGGCTTCTGCATCAGCTCTGGACTTCCCTGACTACACACTGTAAAATGAACTAAACCCTTTCCTCCCAAGTGTGCTTTTAGTAACAGCAATAAAAACCCTAAGACACTGTATCAGAAAAAAATGAACAAAGGAAAGAAGAAGGAAGGAAGGAAGGAAGGAAGGAAGGAAGGAAGGAAGGAAGGAAGGAAGGAAGGAAATGAGTAATCTTTTCTATTACTTAGAAAAGATTAGAAAGAATGAGATCATTTATATCAACAATCTTAAAACAAACTTCTCCAATGGATAATCTTCTCGTTGGTATTTCCTTAAATCACTTCTTCCGTGTATTTTCTCAATTCATCTGCCTGTAGTTTAGTCTTACAACTCATACTTGCTAGCACACCATGGCTTATTCAGAATGGCAACTTACTTAAGCTTCCATGTTTATTAATCTTTAGAGCTAGAGAGATAGCTAAACTGTTAAAACCATCTGATACTCTTGCAAAGGACCCAGGTTCTATTCCCAGCACCCACATTGGGCAGCTCAGAGGGTCTGTAACACTACTTTCATGAGCTCTGTCACCCTCTTCAGGCCTACTTGGGCACTGTACACATACATACACACAGGCAAAATATCCATACATATAAAACAAATAAGGTTTTTAAAAATAGTAGCAAGGGTGTGCTGGCACATGCCTTTAATCCCAGCACTCAGGAAGAGGGAGCAGAGGCAGAAAGACCCTCTGTGAGATTGAGGCTAGCATGGTTGAAATGGCTAGTTCTACGACAAGGACTATACAGCAAGATACTGTCTCAAAATGTGAATGGATGGATAGATAGATAGATAGATAGATAGATAGATAGATAGATAGATAGATAGAATATGCTCATCTTTGAACTAGAGATCAGGAAGTAGGATCTAAAGTGAAAGTCAAGAAAAACAGAACAGAATAGATATTAATTTAACAAGAATACTTGATCATCATATATCCTGGAAAATTCATTTTGAAGGCCTGTAATGTGTACTGTAATCCACTTTTCATGTACTGGCTGCTGTTGATTATTCCATCGTTACAGCTGCCCTCTCTTCTAGTATACAATAGTCAAACAGCTTGATACAACCAAAATAAGCCTTCAAAACTACTAACTTCATACCTGAGCAAATAGTTGTCAACAAACTACGTGCCTGGCAAACATGAAGACCTGAGTTCCATTCCCCAGAAGCCAAGTTTTAAAAAGTCATGTGTGGTGGTATGCATTTGTAACCCCAGTGTTACAAAGGCAGAGTCAGTCAGAGGCAGAGGAAGATCCTAGGGTTGACTTGCCCCAGCAGGTCACTTGCCAGCCAGCCTAGCCTACTTGACAAGTTTCAGACTAGTGGAGAGTCTCAAAAAATGTGGATAGGGACTGATAAAATGGCTCACTAGGTAAAGGCAACTATAGCCAAGCCTGATGCCATGAGTTCACTCCTGGGACCTGAATGGTAGGAGAAAACCAACTATGGCATATTGTCCTCTGACCTCCATAAGCACGCCATAGCACATGCACACCCACACATCTATAATGCAATCTGTGCATATGAGTGCACATGCACACAAACATACAGAGAGGGGGAATTGACTGATTGACTTTACAATGAAAACAGTCACTGCTGCTGGATGCCTACCTTTAATACAGCGAGTTACTGAAAAAAAAAAGCATATCATTCAAAAACCAAATAAGTAACCAAGTCTTTTCATGACATTAAAATTTTGCTGAATTGAATACTATACAAAATAAGACAGCAAATGACACTGAGAAACACAATAGGCAAAACAATCATGGGGATGTATTATGAGAAAGGCATTGTCAGTGAGTTCATTATTGTGTGAACATCCTTCCTCTGGTTAGCTCTTTATCAATTTAACACACTTGAGAGTTGTCTGGGAAGAGAAAAGTCTCAATTGTGAAAATGCCTCCAGGGCTAAATAGCACTGATTGTTCTTCCAGAGAACCCAAGTTTGGTTTCCATCACCTACATGCCAGTTCACAACCATATGTAACTCCAGTTGGGGGACTCTTGACACCTTTTCAGGCCTTCACCAGCACTCTATGAGCATTGTGCACAGATATACATACTGGCAGAACAGCTATATACATAAATAATTTAAATAAATTAGTTTTTAAAGAAAATGTCTTGGTCAGATTGCCTGTAAGTCTATAGGGCATTTTCTTGATTAATGATTGATATGGGAAAGCCCACCACACTATGGGCAGAGCCATCCCTGGGTTATATAAGAAAGCAGGCAAAGAAAGCCATGGGAACAAGCCAGTATGCCATATTCCTCCATGGCCTCTGCTTCAGTTCCTACCCTAATTTTCCCCCAATATGGACTATATAAACTATAAGCTAACAAACTCTTTCCTCAGAAAGTTTTTTTTTTTTTTTGGTCATGGTGGTGTTTTATCAAAGCAATAGTAGGCAAACTACGATAACCATAGGATCTACTTAACCTTACATGGTAGGCTCTATGGTACACACCATTGTATGTGGTCAACTGTTAACTAAAACATTACATGGAACATGACTGTATTCTATTCACAGACACTCATGTAGCCCCAACGGGTTTCAAACTTGCTATGTAGCTGAAAATGACCTTAAACTGCCGATTCACCTGTCTCTAGTTCCCAAATGCTAGGATTATAGGTATATGCCATATTGTTCAATTTTAAGTGGTTCTGGGATTTGAATCAGAGATTTGTGTCTGCTAAGTAAGCACCCTACTAACTAAGCTACACCCTCTGCCCAAAATGTCTTAAATTTTATTTTTAACCTTTTATTTTTATTAACATTATATGTATATATAATATTAACTGGGTTCAATGTGGTCATTTAATACAACTTACACTGTTCACTGCATTGTTGACTACTGCAATAGTCCGACCTCCCTGTATTCCCTTAATATATCCTTCAATTGACATTAATACTCCATGTTAACACTGACACTTTTTAACAACTACATGTGATATTAGTCTTTGTGTCTGGCTCCTTTTATTCAACTTTAATGTCTTCTAGTTCCATCCAATTTGCTGAAAGAAGACTTCACTCTTCTTTATGGCTGAACATATTCCATTTTACATATTTAAAATATCCTTTGTATTCAGTCATTTATAGACAAGTAGCTCAGCTGATTCTATCTTACCTAATGCACACTACAGATGTTACAGTATGTAAAGGAATACAAGTACCACTTTGCTATGTTGACTTCATTTGCTTTCCATGTGAACCCAGAATACTACATCATATGGTAGCTCTATTTTTAGGGGTTTCCTTTTTTTGGAGGGGGGCAGGATTCCATATACTCTCCATAATACCTGTACTAATTTAAATTTCAACCAATAATAAATGAATTCCTTTTTTTCAACTAAAAATAGAACTGACTTCATGGGCATATACCTGAAAGAAGTTAAATCAGGTATCAGAGACATACTTATGCATACATGTTTATTGCTATTTACAATAGCAAAATATGTAACCAAGGTACTATAGAGACATCAGGGCTACCCACATGGAAGTTAACAGCTGCTTCTTAACTCCAATTCTAGGGATCTGCTTCCCTCTTCTGGCCTCTGTGGGCATTGCATGCATGTGGTATACACACACATGCAGGAAAATACATACATAAAATAAATACATTTTACATTTTTTAAAACATGGAACCAAAATGTCAATCAAGGTCAATTGATAAAGAAAATGTGACAAACATGCACAGTTGAGTTTTACTCACCCATAAAGAAGAAAAATTACATAATTTGAAAATGGATGAACTAGAGATTATAATGAATGAAATAAGCCAGACTAAGAAAAATGTAATGTTTTTGCTTCTAAGAGGAATCTTGAATTAAATATAAATATATCGGCCAGGCACAATAGCATATGCCTGTAATCCCAGCAATGGAGAGGCAGAGGCAGGAAAACTGGCAAAAAGTTTAAGGCCAGCCAGGTCTACAGAGCACATTTCAACAGAACTAGGGCTACATGGGCAGACCCAGGCTCAAAAGGATATAGGTGTGGTGTTGTGTGTGTAAATATATATATATCCATATAGATAGATAGATAGATAGATATAGATATTTATCCATATATATTCATATATATATGGATAAATATATATACACATATATATGGATAAATATATATGTATATATACATATACACACACACACACACACACACATATGAGAGACACAAAATTAAAATGAAGCCTATGAAGGGGACAAAGGTGTGAAATAAGGGGGAAAAGAGTTAATTTGAGGGAGAAGACAAAGTATCTCATGTTTCTCTAACACGTGACTCTAGGTAGAACTCTCTATACATGGACATATATGTGCATATGCATATGGATGTGGCATGAAATCACCAGTGATGGAGAAAATAATAAGAAGAAAGCAATGGTACAATGATATACTAAAATACTATAACTAAATCCCTTAGTTTGTACAATAACTTTAAGAGGTAATTAAAAGTTCTGGCAAGAGAACAGATAAAGTATTTCCTGCAAAGTTCGAAAACCTGAGTTTGCACCTCAGACCCACATGGTGGAAGGAGAGAACTGGGAAAATGACTCCTCTAACTGTCCCTCTGACCTCCACATGTGAGCTATGGCATGTAGTGCCCACATATGTACATCCACACCCACCTCATACAAATAACTAAATAACTAAATAAACGTGATTTTTAAAGACTTTCAAACAAATGAGCAAAACCAGCCCCCTTTATTCATACTAACAATTGATTTGTGGATGGGAAAGGTTGATAACTTATTGAAGTTGGAATGACTACCTTGTAGTAGTGATATGTATTTCCCTATGGCTAAAGATACTGAAGATTTTTTCATATATTTGTTGATTATTTATAACTAAAATTAAATTGTTTAGAAAACGAAAATGGTTCAATTTAGTCAATGCTGAAGACATCTTCTGACACCTGTAAACTCAATACAGTGTTTGAGCTGGGCTTGTTTTATTTTTAGATAGTAGCTCATTGTGTAATCGAAATAATCCTTCTGCCTCTGCTTCCTACGTGTTGAGAACAGGCATGGAATGGAATGTTTTCCCAGAAAATATATTTAGGGATTAGACAAAAGTTCAGTATAAAGATTGCCTTATTGCCTTATAAGCATAAACGACCTGAGCTCAATCACAGAAAAAAGTGTGTGTTGGGGCATATGCTTGAAATCACCACGCTAGGGACCGAGAGGGACAGACAGGTAGATCTCTGCGACTCACTAGCCAACCAGCCTAGCCTATGTGGTAAATTTTAGAACAATGAGACCCTGTCTAAAAAGATGCAGACAGTATTTAAAAAGCGACACATTATGTTGTCTTCTGTCCTGTACATATACCACCACCTCCAACACACATTCACAAACATACAGCCCTTCCAGCCTGCACCTTCCGCCAGGGCAGATCATCAGCTTGTCTGCCCATCTAAAGACCCCACAGTCTGAAGGCCTCACAGGAGATCTGCTGCAGCCAGGGCCACAGGTCTACCAAGAGGCCTACAGCAACCCAGGGACACAGGAGGCAGGCTCCAGACAGAGACACCCAGCCCAGTTAACACCAGAGATAACCAGATGGTGAGATGCAAGCACAAGACCATAAGCAACAGAAGCCTATATACTCTGGCACCATCAGAACCCAGTTGTCCTACTAGAGCAAGCCCTAGATACAAATACCTGAAAACCAGGAGGTTGGCCTAAAATCCTATCTCATAAAGATAATAGAGTCCTTTAAGAAGGATATAAATAAGTCACTGAAAGAAATACAGGAAAACACAGGTAAACAGGTAGAAGCCCTTAAAGAGGAAACAAATAAATCCTTAAGTAAATATATGAAAACACAATCAAACAGGTGAAGGAATTGAACAAAGCAGTCCAAGACCTAAAAATGGAAGTAGAAACAATACAGAAAACACACATGGAGGCAGCCCTAGAAATGGAAAACCTAGAAAAGAGATCAGGAGCTACAGGTGCAAGTATCACCAACAGAATACAAGAGAAAGAAGAGAGAATCTCAAGCGTAGAAGATACCTTAGAAGATATTGACACAACTGTCAAAGAAAATACAAAACTTAAAAACCTCCTAACCCAAAACATCCAGGAAATCCAGGACACAATGAAACACCCAACCTAAGGATAAGAGGAATAAAAGAAAGCAAAGATTCCCAGCTCAAAGGACCAGAAAACATCTTCAACAAACATCATAGAAGAAAACTCCCACAACCTAAAGAAATACAAGGCCATAAAGGTACAAGAAGCCTATAGAACTGCAAAAAGATTGGACCAGAAAAGAAAATCCTCTCATCACGTAATAATCAAAACACTAAATGTATAGAACAAAGAAAGGATACTAAAAGCTGTATGGAAAAAAGGCCAAGTAACATATAAAGGCAGACCTATCAGAATTATACCAGACTTCTCAACAAAGACCCTAAAAGCTATATCTTGAACAGATGTCATGCAGACCCTAAGAGAACACAAATACCAGCCAAGGCTACTATACCCAGCAAAACTCTCAATTACCATAGGTGGAGAAACCACAATATTCCATGACAAAACAAATTTGAACAATATCTATCAATTCAGCTCTACAAAAGATTCTAGAAGGAAAACTCCAAGACAAAGAAGGTACCTACACCAAAAAAGCCACAAGAAATTAAATCATCTTACAACAAAACCAAAAGGAGAGTATTACATACATATAATGCCACCTACTACAACAAACATAACAGGAACTAACAATTACCTGTCTTTACTATCTCTCAATATCAACGGACTCAATTCCTCAGTAAAAAGACACAAGCTAAGAGATTAGATACAGAAGCAGGACCCAGCATTTTGCTGCATACAAAAAACACACCTCAATGACAAAGGCACTACCTCAGAGTAAAAGGGTGGAAAAGAGTCTTCCAAGAAAATGGTCCCAAGAAACAAGTGGGAATTTTCATCCTAATATCCAATAAAAGAGATTTTTCAGCCAAAGATTATTCAGTGAAATGGGGAAGGACACTTTATATTTGTCAAAGGTAAAATCCACCAAGATGAACTCTCAATTCTGAACATCTATGCTACAAGGGCAAGGGCAGCCACATTCATAAAACAAACTTTACTAAAGCTCAAAACACACATTGCACCCCACACAATAATAGTAGGAGACTTCAACATCCCACTCTCACCAATGGACAGACCATGGAAACAAACTAAATAGAGACACAGTGAAACTAGCAGAAGTTATGAACCAAAAGGATTTAACAAATATCTATAGAACATTTCATCCTAAAACAAAAGAATACACATTCTTCTCAGCATCTCATGATACCTTCTCCAAAACTGACCATATGATTAGGTACAAAACAAACCTCAACAGATACAAGAATACTGAATTAATCCCATGTATTCTATCTGACCACTATGGCCTAAAGCTGGTCTTCAACAACGACAACAACAACAAAACAGAAAGCCCACATACACATGGAAGCTGAACAACTCTCTACTCAATGATAACTTGGTCAGGGAGGAAATAAAGAAATTAAAGACTTCCTGCAATTCAATGAAAATGATGACACAGCATACTCAAAATTATGGGATACAGTAAAAGCAGTGCTAAGAGGAAAATTCATGGCACTAAGTGCCCTGGTAAAGAAACTGGAGAGATCTTACACTAGCAACCTAACAGCATATCTGAAAGCTCTATAACAAAAGAAGCAAACATACTCAAAAGGAAATAACCAAACTCAGGGCCAAAATCAAACAAATCAAATCAAACAATGAGAACTATACAAAGAATCAACAAAACCAAAAGCTGGTTCTTTGAGAAAACAACAAGATAGATAAACCCCTAGCCAGACTATCTAGAAAGCACAGAGACAGTATCCAAATTAACAAAATCAGAAATGAAAAGGGAGACATAAGAGAAGCTGAGGAAATTAAAAAACTCATCAGATCCTACTACAAAAGCCTATACTCAACAAAACTGGAAAATCTAGATGAAATGGATGATTTCCTAGTCAGATACTATGTACCAAAGTTAAGTCAAGAGCAGGTAAACTAAACAGTCCCATATCCACTAAGGAAATAGAAGAAGTCATTAAAAACCTCCCAACCAAAAAAACCTAGGGTCAGATGGCTTTAGTGTGGAATTCTATCAGTCCTTCAAAGAAGAGTTAATAACAACACTCCTAAAACTATTCCATAAAATAGAAACAGAAGGAATACTACCTAATTCATCCTATAAAGCCACAATTACTCTATCACTAAACCACACAAAGGGTCAACAAAGAAAGAGAACTTCAGACCAATTTCACTTACAAATAACAATGCAAAAATAATGTAATACTCGCAAACTGAATCCAAGAACACATCAAAACCACCATTCACCATGATCAAGTAGGCTTCATCCCAGGGATGAAAGATTGGTTCAATATACAAAAATCCATTAACATATTCTACTATATATAAACAGACTCAAAGGAAAAAAATCACATGATCATCTCATTAGATGCTGAAAAAGCATTTGACAAAATACAACACCCCTTCATGTTAAAAATATTGGAGAGATCAGGAATTCAAGGCCCATACCTAAACATAATAAAAGCAATTTACTGCAAACCAACAGCCAATATCAAATTAAATGGAGCGATACTTGAAGCAATCCCACTAAAATCAGGGACTAGACAAGGATGCCTACTCTCCTCATATCTATTCAATACAGTACTCGAAGTGCTAGCTAGAACAATTAGACAACAAAAGGATATGGGGAGAATACAAATTGGCAAAGAAGTCAAAACAACCCTGAGATACCATGTTACACCAATCAGAATGGCTAAGATCAAAAACTCAGATGGCAGCACATGTTGGCAAGGATGTGGAGAAAGAGGAACACTCCTCCATTGCTGGTGGGATTGAAAGCTGGTACAACCACTCTGAAAATCAATGTGGAGGCTCCTCAGAAAATTGAAAATAGATATACCTGAAGACCCAGCTATGCCACTCTTGGGCATATACACAAAAGATGCCCCACCAAGTTCACAGTGGCCTTATCTGTGATAGAGAGAAGCTGGAAACAACCCAGATGTCCCACAATGGAAGAATGGATACAGAAAATGTGGTTCATTTACACAATGTGATAATTCTTAGTACTATTCAGCTACTAAGAACGAGGACATCATGAGTTTTGCAGGCAAAAGGATGGAACTAAAAACTATTATCCTGAGTGAGCTATCTCAGACCCAAAAGGACATGCACAGTATGTACTCACTAATAAGTGGATATTGGTCCCCAAAAGTACAGAATACCTAGGACACAATCCATGGAACTCAGGAAGGTTAACAAGCAGAAGGACCCAAGCAAGGATGTTTCATTTCCACTTGGGAGGGAGAAGAAAACAATCATGTGAGGCAGAGGGAGGGAGGGACCTGGGTGGGGGAGGAGAGAGGGAGGGGAAAAGGGAAATGATCAGGTATTAGGGGAAGAGACAGGAGATAAACCCTGAGGGCCAGCAGAATGAATAGAAATATGCAACCTCAGGGGGTGGAGAGACCCTCCAGAATGTAACCAGAGATCTGGGAGGTGAGAGACTCTCAGGACTCAAAGGGAGGGACCTTAGATGAAATTCCAAACAGCAGGGAAAGGGAAATCATAGAGTCCAACTCCAGTAGAAAGACAGGTTTTGTTGATTCTTTTATGCCATTTCACAGTCAAAAATTATGACCTAGAATTGTTCCTGTCTAAAAAAAACTGCAAGGACAAAAATGGAGAAGAGACTGAGAGAAAGGCGATCCAGTGACCAGACCAACTTAGGATCCAGCTCAAGGGGAAGATCTAAGGCCTGACACTATTACCGATGCTATGGTGTGCTTACAGACAGGAGCCTAGCATGAATGCTCTCCAAGAGGCCCACCAAGCAGCTAAAAGTCAGACACAGATATTTACACCCAACCAATGGACAGAATTAGGGAAAAGCTGGAAGAAGCTGAGGAGGAGGAGGGCAACCCCATAAGAAGACCAGCAGTCTCAACTTATCTGAACCCCTGAGATCTCTCAGACACTGAGTCACCAACCAGGCAGCATACAGGACCTGGTCAGAGGTCCACACACAACAGAGGACTTCCTGGTCTGGCCTCAATAGGAGAAGAAGCACCTTGAGGCCTCAGGGAGTGGTGAGGCCTGGCAGAGGGTGGGTGGAGGCACCCACTCTTGAAGGCAGGAAGGAGGAATGGGATGAGGAACTGTGGGAGGGCAGACCGGGAGGCGGGCAATGACTGGACTGTAAAGAAATAGAAGTAATAAAAATACTCAAACACACACCCCATACATACACACAGACATAATATGTATATACACAATTTTTTTAGAAAAACAAATATTGCAGATACCTTTAGGACTTACCATATGGCTAACTGAACTCATTTTTTGGTAACAATTAACATACTGTACTGGAGGTTGAACCGAGGCCTCAGGCATGGTAGGCAGGAACTCTAAATACTGATTTTTTTTCCTAAACACTGATCTTTACTCTCAGCTTTAATTATGATTTTTCATTTTGTTGACTAAGTTCTCCAGGAAGTAAGTTCCTTCAAGCTAATGACTCACTTGGCTTTGTGTCTCTAAAGCCTAGCTCGAAGTGCAAATGGATTCTCCAGTGTCTTTCCTGCACTTACCATTTTGGCCTGAAGATCAAGCAATTTTCTAGCACGAAATGGTTTGACTAGAAAACAGAGAGAAAAGTAGTTCTTAGCCTTTGCTTCAGCAAAAGAAGTCAGTCATACTTAATCACCATGTGAGTCATATAATTTCTCACAACACATTCAAAATATAAATACCTCTTCAGTCAAGGCACTGTGCAGATACTCTCAGATTAAAGTACTCGAAAACCAATTTTCAGAAAAGGAGTGTTGTTATGCAACTAGTGTAGATAGTTATTTATGTTTATAAAGGATGACACAAATGCTAGCTCTGCACAGTGGAAAGAATTTAGCTGGGGTGAAAACAACTTACCATTCTCTTTCTTGGTCAGTAAATATAGCAAATGGCAAACATAAGGGCACTGTTAAAATAAAAACAATGAGAATTGACAATGTTATTTCAAATAAAATAACACCATAGCCTCCTCAAATGTCAATCATATGCTAAGTAAAAGAATTTTCAGGCCATCAGTGAACAATAATTTTCTTATCAAAAATGCTAGATACAAGTGATTAAATGAACTGAGCTATTTCCAGGCACTTAATGAAAAAAGCTGAAGGATGATACCTAAGTCTAAATACCAAATTCCCTGGTGAGTGTGAGTGTGTGTGTGTGTGTGTGTGTGTGTGTGTGTGTGTGTATTGTTTACAGATAGCTTAAAGGTAAGTTCCACAATGATCTTAATGTATCTGTGTTTCACTATGGCTTGTTGAAGCAAGACACTATTTTCCATTTTTCATCTTTGTGAGTTATATGCCCACATACGTGTATGAATGCATGCATCTTAGCATGTGCACACTTGCAGATCTGATTTGAACTGTTGAATGCTTTCTGACTAGGTGTGCTCAAACCTGTATGTGACAGTGATATTTTTAGGAAATTGCTTCAATTGGCAACAAGATGAGTGAGAATTACTGTTTTGCCTTTTGCTTGATCTTTATATGTGTGACTACTTGCCTTCATATATGTATATACACCACATGTCTGCCTGGTGCCAAAGCAGGACACAAGAGGACCTTGGATCCCCTGGAACTGGAGTTATAGATAGCTGTGAGCCATCGTGTGGGTGCTGGGAACTAAACCCAGGTCCTCTACAAGAGCAAGGAAAACTCTTAACTGCTGAGGCATCCCTCCTCCAGCCTAAAATTTCTGTTTTAAAATATAAAAACAATGTGGACAACTTTGAACAAATTTTTTTTAAAAAATTGCTTAGAAAAAATGTGATGTTTATAATCAATGGAATTTTTCATGTCATTTGTCAGAAAGTAGATCTAATAGAAAAGAATCATATTAAGAGAATTAAGCCAGTCTCAGAAAGACGACTATTATTTTTCTCTCATGTGTGGCTCACATATTTTTTTACATAGATACATAAAATCATGTATGCATATATGACTTGAAAGTAAAAAGAAAACAGTTTAGAAAACAAAGGGAATTGATTAAGGAGCAGGAGAGTATGAAAAAGGCGAGTTAGGAAAATATAAGAGAAATATGCTCAATATGTAATACAGCCTTGTATGACAATGTCCTTATGTAATACAGCATCATGTACAATAACACATACAATGAAAACTTCAAAAAACTCTTTAAAAATTACACATTCCTTTCAATACTAGTTAGTATATAGTAAGTGAATAGGTATGGCCTCCATAGACTCATGTTTGAATGCTTGGCCCACAGGGAGTAATATTATTAGGAGGTGTGTACTTGTTGGGGTACATGTGGCCGTGTTGGAGGAAGTGTGTCATTGTAGGGGTGGGCTTTGCCACTCTACTCCTGTTTGCCTTCAGTACAAGATGTACAACTCTCAGCTCCTCCAGCACCATGTCTGCCTGCACGCTGCCATGCTTTCCAGCATCATGATAATGGACTAAACCTCTGAAACTGTAAACTAGCCCCAATTAAATGCTGTCCTTTATAAGAGGTGCCTTGGAAGCACCAATCCCTGACACTATTAATGATTCCCTGTTATATTTGCAGACAGGAGTCTAGTATTGCTGTCTTCTGAGAGGCTCCACCCAACAGCAGACTCAGTCAGATGCACCCACAAAGAATGAATGGAGCTTGGGGACACTTATGGAAGAATAAGAGGAGGGATTGCAGACCAGAGGGGGATAGGAACTCCACTGGAAGACCAATAGAGTCAGCTAACCTGGACCCTTGGGGCTCTCAGAGTCTGACCATTAGCCAAAACACACACACAGGCTAGACCTAGGCCTCTCTGCACATAAGTAGCAGATGTGTAGCTTGGTCTTCAACTCAAGCAGGGGCTATCCCAAAAGCTGTTTCTTAATCATGGGATATGTTCTTCTAGCTGGGCTGCCTTGTCTGAACTCAGTGAGAAAGGATGTGCCTATCCTTGAAGAGACTTGCAGTACCAGGGTGGAGGGATACCCAGGGGGTTCCATTCACTCAGAGGAGAAGGGGGGAAGGGAGAAGGATAGTGGGACAGGGTGACCTGGAGGGCGGCAGTGAGTGGAATATAAAGTGAATAAGTAAAACAATAATAAAATAAAATGAAAGTTATATATAAGAAACAAAGAGTATTTTGGTAATTGCAAACAAAATTATATGCAAAAGTATATTAAAATATCTTAATGTTGCTTCAAAAATAGAGAAATTTAAGTAAGTATAGAAAAATACTAAGGAATTATATAGCCATGTAAATTGTTGTTTAAACATATAAAATGCTATGAAAAAAAGAGTTGCCTTGGTCATGGTGTCTCTTCACACAATGGAAACTTTAACTAAGACACTGAGATACAAAATTAAAACTTTTATCCTTAGGGTAGAGTGATGGCTCAGCGGCTAAGAGCACTTGTTTTTCCAAAGGACTCTAATTTGATTTCCAGCACACAACAAAGTGGCTCAAAATCATCTGTAACTCTAGTTCCAGGGGACCTAATGCTCACTCTAACTTCCTTGGGTTCCTGTCTGCACAAGGTACAAATATATATACTCAGGTGTACACAAATACACATAAGTACACTTCTGAAACTTCTGACCTGGTTTCCCACTTTAAAGCATTTTATTCTATCTTATACTATTCAAAAGATCATTTTCAGTGATGCCTCATTTCCCATGAGGTAAATAGAATTCTTTTGTGTGCAGGGCTCCGCACATGTTAAGTAGATGGTGTCTCTGAGTTCTAACTCCAGCCAATTATACCATAATTTAAGCAACAACTTGTCTACAGTCTGGCAAACAGGGACCCACTCAGTACATTTTTTACTAAGTTGCTAGATGACAGAACTTCCTCATTTTAAGTGTCCATATGATGAAGGCATAGTTCATTGATAGAGGGTTTACCTAACATGCATAAAGCTTTGGGCTTATATACAGGTCTGCTGGTCCAGACCTATAACCCTGGCACTCTGGTGGTAGAAATAAGATCAGAAGTTTAGCATAGTCCTCAGCTACAAAGTGAGTAGGAAGCCAGCCTAAGTAAGATACTTGAAACCATGTCATAGACAGATGGATGGATGGTGGATGGATGGATGGATGGATGGATGGATGGATGGATGGATGGATGGATGGGCAGGCTGGCAGGCAGACAGGTGGGGTGGATACCACTCATATTCCTTCCTGTATTGCCAATAGCTAGTTTGAAATGACACCTGTTGTAACTAAAATAGTATGGCCCTCACATGTAAACATTACTTCTGCTTATCAATATTTGCTGTCAATGATCAAACGTGAAAAAGTCAATTATAGCTGGGCATGGTGGCTCACAACTTTAATCCCAGGACTTGGGAAGCAGAAACGGGCAGATCTTTGTGCATCCAAGGCTACCCTGGTCTATGTATCGAGCTCCAGAACAGCCAGAGCTGATCTCAGAAAAGAAAAAAGAAAAAGTCAACTATTTAGTGGAAATAGAAAAGAAGGCCAGCAGATAAAAGCTCAGACTGTGCAAACCTAATCGTTGGACTAAATACTGGAAGGAACAAACCAACTTCTAGAAGTTCCCTTGGTCTTTATATGCTTGCATTGGTGAGTGCACAGCCACACACACTTAAGTCATACTCACATGCAAGTACATGTACACACATACATACAAATAATAAACACACTAGTTTGACAAAAAAACCAACACAAGATAGTCTTTACACAAATTTGCATATTAGTAGTCATTGCCCTATACTTTGAAGGAGAGCATATTCTAAACTTCTTTTTCTGTACTTAGAAATGGACTCAGATAGACTCTAAACATAATTTTAAGAAGAAAGAATTTAGATTTCAGTACAAATTCATTACCTCACACCCCTAGGATATGAGCCATTAGCAACACTATTCATCATGTTGAATACAAAATGAATGCCATCCAATTGCTGGCCTGAGGCTCCGGCTGGTATTATGGGGAATCTGACATTCTCCTTTAATCACATCTAGAAAGGAAAAATCCATATGCATCTCATACGTTCTAGTTGCCTTGATGGCAAATATTTAACTGCCACATCTGAGTCACCGCACAGTCAGAATCCTATCAAAGTCTATGAAAATGACTTTTAAGAAATATGACTTTTAAAAGCTAAAGCCCGCTGCTAGCCATGATGACTGACTCATACCTACAGCCCCCACACTTTTAAGAAGGCAGAAAGATAGTGAATTCAAGGTTATCCTGAACTATACACTCTGTCTCAAACACACAAACCAGAAAATAGCAGCAGTGCGATGGCTCAGCAGGTAAAAAGCGCTTGCAACGTCAGTCTGATGACCTCAAGTTGATCCCTGGAACCCACAGTGGAAGGAGAGAACCAAGTCCTGAAAGTTGTTCTCTGATATTCACATGTCCACCATGGTAGATACATACCCACACTCATGGTCCACTCTGGTAGATACATACCCACACTCACGGTCCACTCTGGTTGATACATAACCACACTCAGAGTTCACTCTGGTAGATACATACCCACACTCACATTACAGTCAACTATGACAGACACATACCCATGCTCACATGCAGTTCACCATGATAGATACATACTCACATTCATATACAGTTCATCACGATAGATCCATACCCACACTCACATACAATCCACCATGGTAGATACATACCCAGACTCATGTACAGTCCACCATGA
>JANHMN010000005.1:44334417-44351624 GCA_030674055.1 Rhabdomys pumilio
CATGGTAGATACATACCCAGACTCATGTACAGTCCACCATGATAGATACATACCCACTCACATACAGTCCACCATGGTAGATACACACCCAGACTCACGTACAGTCCACCATGATAGATACATACCCCACACTCACATACAGTCCACCATGGTAGATACATACCCAGACTCACATACAGTCCACCATGGTAGATACATACCCAGACTCATGTACAGTCCACCATGGTAGATACATACCCAGACTCACGTACAGTCCACCATGATAGATCCATACCCACATTCATATACAGTCTACCATGGTAGATAAGTACCCACAGTCACATACATGCGTTATGAACACAATGCATTTTTTTCATATCCAAAAAAACTCCATTAGAGTCTTTTTCCATTTGTTGAGCTAGGTGATATTTACACAAATGTAGTCAGTTAGAAAAAAAAACTTAGAGGTGCTGAAGAGTGGGCTCAGTGGTTAAGAATACTTACTGCTCTTACAGAGGACCTGGGTTTGATTCCTACCATCATCATGGTAACTCAAAACTCTAACTCCAGGACCAGGGGAACTCAGGTCCTCTCCTGACCTCAAGGGCATCAGGCATACACATAAGGCATGTACATATGGACCGACAAAACATTCATATACATAAAATAATAAAATAAATCTTTTTAAAAATGTAGAAACATAGTTCTCATTTTAAAGAGCCAGTCATGGTCAAGCAAAACAATTCAGCAGGTAAAGTTGCCTGTTGCCAAGCTTGATAAGCTGAGTTCAAGACACTGGATCCACAGATGCAATGAGTGAATCAAGTCCAGCAAGTTGCCCTCTAACCTCCTCACATATGTTGTGGAATGCATACCAACATATCTACACAAAATAGATAAAATGTAAGGGGCAGTAGAATGGCTCCATGGGTAAAAAAGGTGCCTGCTGCCAAGCCTGACAAGAGGAGTACAAGTTCCAGGAGCCACATGGTAGAAATAGTGACCAACTCCCTCAAGCTGTCCTCTGACCTCCACACATGTGCCTTGGCATATGTATGTGTACACACACTAAACAAACATGTATTCCTTAAAGTATTAAGGAAAAACGCTTTACTTAAAAAGAAGGCCGAAGAAAGGGCTTGGTGGTTAAATGCACTCCCTGCTCTTCTGGAAGAAGTTCTAGTCTCAGCACCCACACTAGGCAGCTCACAGCATCTATAATTCCAGCTCCAGGAGATCCAACACCCTGTTCTGGCCTTTGAGAGCACCCATATACATATGGAATTCATTCACACAGACATACACATAAAAATTATAAAATAAACCTTAACAAACATAACAAAAAACCAAGTCAGTTATAAAAGACCACATTTTATACGGTTCTTTAATTCTTATAGTACATTAAGTAATGATCATGTTCTATAACTGACTATGCTGATTAATACATTTCTCTATGACTACACAAAAAAATCAAAGAGTTATATACACTATTTTTTGTCTGTCTTAGTTATTTTCTGTATGTAGTGAGACCATGTCTCAAAATAAAACAATAAAGTTCAACTTCTAATAAAAAAAAAACCTCTACAATTTATTCCCAATCCATGTTTTTCTCAGTCTTATCAATCACTACCACCCAATACCAAGTTCAACTAAGTCAGGCTGGTCTATTTGTAGTCTCCCAAAACCCAACTTCTACATCTCACAGCTTGGCCTGAAATCTTCCCCTCATAACTAACACTATTTATTCCTATCAAAGCCCTAAACCACAGAACATGGTGGCACACCAGTACTCGACAGGCAGAAGCAGGCAGATCTCTAAACTTAAGGGCAGCTTGGTCTACATAGAAAGTTCCAAACTAGCCAGAGCTTCATAGTGAAACTATCTTGTAAAAAAAAAAATCCCAAATTCAATTCACCCTTCCAAGGCCAGACTCAATGCTTACATCTTTTATGTCTTTACTAACCACTGATTTGCATGATTTCGTTTTCAAATATAGTAATTATTATCTTCATGTTTTTATTTTGTCATCTTTTATAATTCAACTTTTTAAAAATGTGTAGGGTGCTTTGTCTGCATTATAGAACTAGGTAATACATGTGTACAGTGTCTGCAGCAGCCAGAAGAGGGCACCTGATCCCCTGAAACTGAAGTTAAAGTTGATTAAAACTAAAGATGGTTTGGATCCACCCTGTAAGTGCTAGGAATTGAACCCAGGCCCTCTGAAAGAGCAGCAGCTGCTCTTGGCCACCGAGCCATCTCTAGCCTCATAATTCAACTATGAGTTGTTACCTTCATGTGATTTCTTTAATTCCCTTGCTACATTTTTGTACTACTGAACTACAAAAAGCTAAATCCTTTTAATCTAGGGACTAAAAAGATGGCTCAGTGGTTAAAAGCACTCACTGCTCTTGCAGAGGACATGGGATCAATTCCCAATACCCACATGTCAGCTTAAAATTGTTTATAATTCTAGTTTCAGGGAATACAACACATTCTTCTGAACCCCATGGGCACTAAGCCTGCAGGCAGTATGCAAGCATACATGTAAGCAAAACACTCATACACATAAGTAAATCTCTAATAAAAATAAATTTATGCCTACCCAGTATGAGGAAAGAAACAGGATGACAACATGAATTTTCATAAATAAAAAAAATCCATGAATTCCATTCCCAAAGCCAAGAGGAATTTAGTTAGGTATGTGCCTTACATGGTCTGTAAACTACCGCTTGTCCTTGAAAGTCTTCTAGGTGGCCAGTAGGTTGATTTCTTGGCATTACTAATATATTGATAGGAATAATTATGCTATTTAATAAAAATTGGTCCATTTGCAACTTGTGAAATATAGTATTTTCCTTCTCATTGGTTTTGACGTAGTTTTTGCAGTGTTGAGAAAATTCAGACCGAGTCACCCAAAGAATTCTGATATGGTTTAAAAGGGGAAATGGCAATCACTGGGCTACATCAACAAAATTCTGTCTGTAGCATTATTTTCTTAAACTATGTAAGGCAAATACCACAGCCTTATTAATGTGTGAGACAGTGCAGTAAAGACGTCGGCTGTGCAGTATCTTCTGTGCTCTTAACAGATCTTTAAGTATAGAGCACACATTAGGTGGCACACCAACATGTACAAACACAGTATTTGAAGCTCAATGCCGGTCAATATTTACTTACCAGAGTATCATCTTGCAATGAAGCAAAAAAGAAGCCATACAGCGAATTAATTTGCTTCTTATGATCAATAAAGTCAAACATCGCAACCAACCAACGATAAAAAAGTACCTGTTTGACAGAGAAAAAACACTATCCTTAAAGAAATATAACTAGTTGTCACAAAAGAACGTTAATTACACCCCAGCATTATTTTAAAAGCTTCTAGCACCAAGTAGGATAATAGATCTTTATTTCGTCATAAAAATTTCTTTTTGAACAAGGTCCTTTTATCAAGCTATATTGTTCTGAAACCACAGGTTATGTACAAAAGGCCACTGCCATTGCTCCATAAGTGGCTCCTCTTTGCTAGCCCTTAAGTGGCTTCTGAAGAACTTATCATCAAAGTATCCAAAAAGATTACCTTGATATTACCAGAACACTTGTCAACACAGAGCCAGGATACTGCCTTAAGCACAGAGTCTTCTGCTATGTGAGTTTCTGGAATCAAGCACTTCAATATCCGTGTGTTTACAGCATTCCCTGGAAAACAGACCAACTCTAAACTAAACTGGATCTCAGGGTCTCAATTATTCCTTTGCTATTAATCACTATGGGTCATAACTCTAAAACCTCTACTAGGCCTGGTGGCTCATGACTTTAATCCCAGCACCTGGGAGGCAAAGGTAGGTGGATTTCTGAGTTCAAGGCCAATCGGATCTACAGAGTGAGTTCCAGGACAGCCAGGGCTGTTACACAGAGAAACCCTGTATCAAAAAGGTGGGGGGATGTTAAGAGCTGACTATGGAAGTACAGGCCTGTAATCCTAGCTCTCAAGAGGCTGAGGCACGAGGATCATAAGTTTGAGGTCAGCCTGAGCTGTATTCAGTATTACCTTGTCTCACAAAGAAGAAATGAGAAAAGCATTTCCTTTTGATTAAATGATTAAAATATTTAGCAATTCGATCATTTTGATGATTGCAGGACTCAGTGAATACTCAAAAGATACAATGTGGCTATTTTTCAGTCCCAGTGCTTAAACTCGGGGCATCAAGCATGTTAGGCAAGCACTCTATCACTGCGCTATATCCTCATCCCAATTCTTAAAGCATCAAAATGTTAGTACTATATGAACTATATCTCAACACTAAAAAGCCTTTCAATCACAAGGAAATCTCAAAGTGTTTTTCACTTTATTTTTGCAGTAACACAATAAATTATTATTAATGGGCTAAACCTACTAGCAGGTATCTTCATAAGTTGTTGCATTTAAGTTTTTTTTTAAAGGGCTGGATCTGGTAACTCATATCACTATTCCTAGAACTTGAGAAGCAGCTGGATCTTTAAGTTTCAGGCCAATTTGGTCTACAGAGTGAGTTCCAGGACAGCCAGAGTTACAGAGAGACCTTTCTCTGTCAGGGTGTCAGATTTTGGAGTTACAGATAGTTGTGAGCTGCCATGTGAAAGCTGAGATTTGAACTTTAACTGCTGAACCATCTCTCCAGACCCTGAGAAACCCTGTCTTGAATTTTTAAAAAAAAAAGGTTGGGGGGGGGGGAACTGGAGAGATGGCTCAGCAATTATGAGTGCATACTGTTCTTACAAAGGATCAGAGGTCGGCTCCTACGGCCCATGAGTGGCTCAGAAGCACCTGCAACTGTAGGTTCAATGGCTATGATGCTTCGTAGGTCTGCGGGCACCAGCATCTATATGCTCGTATCTCCACACAGATACAAACACAACTAAAATTTAATCTTTTAAAAAAGAATTTAAAAACAGGATGGCAACCTCAACTTTCCCTAAAAGCGGAGAAAGTTGTAGAATGAAAGGCATTCCCCTGGGATTAGCTGGGGTTGTAGCATTCTGTACTAGTCTAATCATTCCTTCCTGTTCTCTATCCTGCACAGTGCTTTCTGCGTGCTTTTTATCAAGTTCCTTTCATTATGGTTCTGAGTATTTACCAACAATGTCCACACTGTCATTCTGTAGAGAAGATGCAAAGCAATGATGGTAGGGTTAGAAAAACAAAAGGAAAAACAAGCAACAACAACAACAAAACAAAGAATAAAAAAACTAATAAAAAATGATTTTCCTGGCGATTCTAGGTTTTATTATCTCCCATTTCTATCCACTAACCTTTTTAAACTTTCAAATAGCCTCTTCAATACATCCTTGCCAGATAACAAACTCAAAGTGGGGCTTCTATATACTTACTCTATTTTCCTCAGTAACTTCTAAGATTAGTGTGCAGTCTAAAGCAGTGGTTCTCAAACTGGAGTGCAATGCTTTTGAGGGTCACATATCAGATATTTATATTACGATTCACAACAGTGCCAGAATTATAGTTATGAGGTAGCAATGAAAATAACTTTATGGTTGGGGGAACACCACAACATGAGGAACTGTATTAAGGGTCACAGCATTAGGAAGATGGAGAACCATGGATCTACAGTCTCTATGCATGTCTGATGCCATTTCTAACATACCTATTTCCAAAATACTCATTTCAATGTTCCCAGAGGTAAATGTAATGGTCTAATATGGAGAACAATACATAAATACCTAATAGAGAAAAGAGGAATCCTGATGGTAACATTTGACCTCAGGATATTTCAATTTAACATAAAAATAAAAAAGTAACAGCCAGATATGGTGGTGTACACCTTTTTCTTAGCACTCAGGGGTCAGTCCTAAGCAGATTATTTCTGAGTTCAAGGCCAGCCCTGTCTATATAGCAAGTTTCAGGCCAGCCAAGGCTACAATGTGAGACCCTGTCTCAAAAATAATAAATAAATAAATAAATAAATAAATAAATAAAGTAACAAAAGCCAGAGATTATTCTCTTTCCTTTTCTGTTTTTTTTAAGATAGGCTCTTTATGTGGCCCAGCCTGATCTTGAAGTCAAAGCAATCCTCAGCCTCAGTTTCTCTAGTGTTGAGATTTACCTATGTGCGCTACCACATTGGCTTAGCTCAGAGATTACTCTTTCAAATATTATAAACAAATTTCTAGAGCCTGAGACATTTTACAATACCTCAATATCTGGCATACATCAGGAAAAGCTTCCAATCACTAATTTATGGTAGGGTATCAGATATTTACATATCAAAACAGAAAAAAAAATTAAACTGCCCATTCTACATATATTTTTTAAGGGAGACACAAATGTAAAATTGATCTCAGCAGAGATCAATGAAGCACAAATTTTTGAAAAGGTATGAGAACCAAAGTATCTGAAACCACCACCTTCAAGGACAGAAATCCATTAAGTCTGGCTTATCTTCTAGGAACATACAGAACTAACTAATCAGGTAAAGAACAGAAGATACTTAAAATCAGCCAGGATGGTACCTTTAGAGTGAAAGCACATATAACCACACTCACACTCACTTCTGTAAACAGAATGGAAGGTTATACATTAATATGCAAACACAAGAAATCAGTTTGTGTTAAAGCATACTGTACCATTAGCGAAAATGGTGGCAATGTAGGCATAGACACTAGAATGAGAGTTAGGAGATGTGACTTTCCTAAATCTAGCTTTGACATTAAGTCTCTTTAACCAGTCTGGGCCTGTCTTCACATTTTTGTATTACCTTCTACATTTGTGTGTGTATGTGTGTGTCCCTATACTGTGTCATATGTGTGGAGGTCAAAGGACTCCTAGTGGGAGAGTGGGAATTGGTCCTCTCAGTCCACTATGTGGGTCCCAGGGACCAAACTCAAGTCTCAGGCTCGAACAGAGGCCTGATGAGTCAGCCTGTTAACCCATATACACTAAAATGAAGATAAGCTATCCTGAATGTGAATTCAGGTGAGAGAAAGCTAAAAGTAAAAGGAACACTGATCAGGTGGGATTTCTTAGTCTCTCTCCTACCTCTCATGCTAATCAATGAGCTTAGGACAAGAAATGGGAGAAAAATGCATTTTGACTGCCAGGGTCAGAGATACTGAAATGAAGACAGTACAAATAGAAACTTGTCAGATAAATAAACCTAAAGCAATACAATAGACTAAATAATCTTTTAAAGACCCTCTTTGGGAACGCTATTTAATCTATGGTTCTGAAAAATTGCTAAAAATGGTACCCTGCATCTGATGACAGAGTCCCATATGCATTTTCCTTATAAAAATGTGGTAACTGGTCACTTTCAGCAATATGCACACAGATATTCTTGGCTCATGAAATAGTCTAAACATAGGAAACCCCACTTTGTCATCTTACTAGATTGATCTTATGGAGAGACTAGGACAACTGATTTCAACACACAACTTAATTTAAAAAAAAAAATCTTAAAGGTTTGGGGCTCAGAAGTTAGGAAAACTTGATGCTCTGGCAGAGGACATAGGTTTAGTTCCTAAGACCCAATGGTGGCTCACAACCACCAGCACCAGAGTATTCCACACACTTCTGACTACCACAGACACCACACACACACAAAGTTTACATATATACAAGCAAAAACACTCATATACATAAAACAAAATAAATCTTAAAAAAAGAGAAGCCCAGCTGTGGTGGTACACAACTTTATTGCCAGTACTTGGGAGGCAGAAGCAGAAGGATCAAAGCAAATCCAAGAGCAGCCTAGTCAACTTAGCAAGCTCTGAGTCAACTTCAGTTATCTCATTGTATCTCTGGGTGTGTATATGCTTCTCATGGTTTCGGTTGGCCCGTTTGCTTTGTTCTAGCCTGGTTTATTTATCTGCCTGATTTATTTATTTATTTCTAAAGAGACAGAGAGAAGGCAAGAATGGAGTGAGATAAGTCAGGAGGTGGGAATGATCTGGGGAGGATATGATAAAGGAGAAACCATGATCACAATATATTGTATAAAAAAAAACATTGTCAATAAAAAATAAGAAAAGACACATTATATTTCCTTTTGCAAGAAAAAAAAAAACACAACAAATAAAATCCACAAACCATGAGGAAACGTGAAACTAACAAAAAAAAACTGATGACAAATGGAACATACCAAACTTGCCACTGAGTGCCACATTCAATAAAATATCAATTGCTTCTGGAGCTAAGCCATTGTTCCAAGCCACATTTTCCACGGTTTTCAAGTGTTTTCCTAAGACTATATCTTTACTCAGTGAAGCTTTCTTAGGACCTGGAAAAAGAAAAAATATTAAACAATGAGACCTTGAAAATTCTTTCCATCTCCATGCTCAACCTTGTTAAAGGGACAAATTTATGCAAAAAATGTCTTCCTTAAAAAAAGACCTTGAGAGTCTTTATTACTCAATACTTTCATCATGCACTGACATCTATAATTAATATATATATATTGGAGAGAGAAATAATTCAACTTAAATTAAAATCTCTTTCAAATTAGAAAATTTCCCAAATTCTGCAGTGTAATGAATTACCTAGAAATCTTTATTTGTGTATATAGGTGTGCATGTGCCCGATCTTGTGCATGTGTAGCCGTGTGTGTGTGTGTGTGTGTGTGTGTGTGTGTGTGTGTGTGTGTGTGTGTGTGTTATCTGTGTGTGGCAATGGTGATGCAGCTAACTCTCCACCCCTTTTTTGAGACAGGCTTCTCACTGAACTGGGAGCTCCCCAATTCGGCTAGACTTCCAGCCAGTAAGCTACAAGAAGTCTCTCATCTCTGCTGCCCTAGTACTTCCAGTATAAGCACAAACACCATGCCAAGAGTTGTACATGCACACTTAGCAACTGGGACGTCTCCCCAGCCTACTAGAAACCTTTTAAAAATCATAGTGCCAGGCTGGGCGGTGGTGGCGCACGCCTTTAATCCCAGCACTTAGGAGGCAGAGGCAGGCGGATTTCTGAGTTCAAGGCCAGCCTGGTCTACAGAGTGAGTTCCAGGACAGCCAGGGCTACACATAGAAACCGTGTTTCCAAAAAACAAACAAACAAACAAAAATCACAGTGCCAAGTTATATCTCATACTAACAAAATCAGATGGCCAAGAGTAGATGATAAGCATTAGTCTGTTTTGAAGATTCTCAGGTGATCACAGTGTCTGCCAACTATGCTAGGAAGATGTCTTATTTTCTCTATATCATATAATATACTATTATATAGTACATTCTCTATAAATGACTATTAAATAAAAATTTGAATAAATGAAAACATGTTTCCTTTAAAAGCATCTTACGCAGTGGCCATGATGATGCCTTGAATCCGAGCATTTAGGAGAAAGAGGCAGGTGGATCTCTGTAAGTCTGAGGCCAGCTAGTCTACATAGTAAGTTCCAGGCCAGAGAGGGCTATACAGTGAGACCCTGTCTCAAAAAAGGTCTTAAGAAAAAAAAAAAAAAAAAAGAATTACTTTTAGACAGGTTCACACTATATAGCCCAATGTAACCTTGAATTTATGTTCCTCTTACCTCCAGTGCTTGGAATTCCAGGTCTGTCTGCCACTACATCCAGCAATTAAAATTGCAATATCTTTAGAGAGACATAGGACTTTGGGGGCTGGGGCTGTAGCTCGGTTGCTAGAGTTCTGAGATCTATCCCTAGCTCCACATAAACCAGACATGGTAATGCACACCTAGAATCTCAACAATTAGGAGTTAGAAGCGGGCAGATTGGGAGCTGCAGGCAACCCTCAGCTACAAAGTGAATTCAAAGCCAGCATGGGATACAGAGACTCCATCTCAATACAAAAAAGTAAATAAAAACAATACAAAACAAAACTTCTGCAGGTTCACAAGGAAAACAACCTGCCTTTACCTTTCTGGAAGTATCCTACTGCTATCTGCAGAGCATCTTCAGTTTGATCGTCAGCATGTTTAGAATCTTCCATTAAACTGCTTTCTTTCAAGACACTCTTGGAGTTGTCTGATTTGTCTTTCACCTTCCAGTCTAAGAGACTGGTCTGACGACTATTACTGCCTTGAGAAACTCTGTTTCGTAGCTGGGAGTTTCTAGTAAGCCTTTGAGTTGACATTGCTGTATTCATGTTCTAGACAGAAACAAGTGCCACGTTACTATTAATCACTACAGACATAACCATATTTGTTGGAATTCCCATATGCAACAGGCATTCAATGGAGACATAACCCATAGGCTATTTTTTTAAGAAAGCCCTTGACCCAAACAGAAACAGATTAATAACTTGCCAATGTAAATATTATCAGCTAATCTCGGACAACATATGTTCCCTTTTAAAATGGCTGCATCATATAAATACAAAACCACTCCATTTCATAACTGCCATCTTTTTCCACACCTACCCCTGCTGTTTCTCTTTACCATCCCTTGATTTTGCCTTCACTCTTTATAATCCTTTTGTGTCAGTACTATGTTAAAACCACCACACAGTTTAAAAGCTAATTAGTGCCCAGGGTAATGATGTTACCCATCTATTAATTCACACATTTAATAAATAATTACTGTGTACCATCTTTATGCCAAACACAAGACTAGTTACCAAGGCTGTAAAAATAAAACATCATGGTATTTTTTTAAAAATAAAACCCCACACTGCGGCTCAAGGATTAATAAGTCAATGAACTAACGTGACTAGCATGGTGAAATGAAAGAAACAGGGCTGAGTAGGAATTTTTGATGTAGATATTTGATGTAGATATTCAGAAAATGCCTCTTGTGTTTGAATGAGAAAGCCCCCCATAAGTCCATGTATTTGAATACCTGGTCCCCAGTTGGTGGAACTGTTTGGGACGGATTAGGTTTGGCCCTAATCTGTTAGAAGAGGCCCATTTAGCCCTCTGTGTAAGGGTCAGATCAAATAAGCTCTGAGCTACTGTTCCAGTACCATGCCTGCTTGCCTGCCACCATGATGGCCATGGACTCCACTACTCTCTGGAATAGTAAACCTCAAATTAAATGCTTTCTTATATAAGTTGACAATAGGAAAATAATTAAGACACCTCTCTCAAGTGACCTTTAAGGTGAAATCTAAGTGCCGTGGAATATAAACAAGAAGTAGGGACTCTTGACTTTTTAGTGTTATAGGAAGCTGCAGGAGATAAAAGAGTTAAGATCATATTTTTCTGTTGAGAAGACTAGAGTCCAGAAGTGTCAAGAAAACTTACCAGGCGTTGGCAAAGAAAGCAGATGAGTGGCCCACAGTAGGCCCAGGCTGTGTAAAAGTGTAAAACAGATACTCATTTAGAGGCAGACTAGACGCTCGATTCAGCAGCATATGCACTTAGGGAGACTGTTAAAACGGGAAAACAAAACAACAACAACAAAAAAAAAAAACAATTAGACACAGGAATGAGGGAAACCAAGAATGACCAATAAGGAACCAAAACTGACTTCTCAAGTTTTAGCTTCAAGTGGGAAAAATCTATGGGGACAGATGGAAAGACGTTAATCTCTTCACCCTAGAACTGATGAGACCAGAGGAAGAGAGCAAGTAAATTCAAATTTGAGGAAGAGATCCCATGACAGAAGCGTCCTATAGAGGATGAGCCAGGGAGCAGATTAATGACCCCATTGGACGAACTGTTCCAGCATCGGGTCAATTCACAATTCTCCTCCCCTCCCCACCCAACAGTGAAACTGGCAAACCACTCCCGACTAGGCCCATTCCTGGGATCACAGAGAAAAATCCGATCCCAGATATCCTTTTCAGGATTAGTTCTACCCCCGCGAGTCACAGGATTCCAGATCTCTGAGCCTCCAGCCCAACCCCAGCCGCTCCGCAACTCACCTAGAGAACCTCCGTGAACACTCGGCAACTGGAGCCCAAAAACCGCCTCTGAGATTCAAAGGCGCGGGCCACGCCCCGCGCATGCTCCCAGGATACTGCAGCGGCTGAAGAGTTAGTTCAACCAAAAAACTAATTGGCTTGAGTGCTGCTCTAGGGCGGGAGGTGGCGCGCGCGCGAGCGGAAAGTGACGCAGCTCGATGACGCAGAGCGCCTGGCCCCACCCTCGCAGGCCTGTGGCGCGCCCCTCCGGGCAGAGTTGTTCCAGGAGTCCCTTGGTGAGTTGTGTTGTGTGAGTCTTGAAAAGGCTTGCATCAGTCATTCTGAGTGAAACAGTGCTAAGTGGCTAGAGTTTAATGTGGTCAAGTGCCCTATTCATTTTGTCCGCAGGGACCCCCGGGCTTTGAATCTGCAGAAAAAAATGTGAAACTGAAATTTTGACAATAAAGGTGGATTTTCCCCTATGCTGTGTGGCTTAAAAAGTCTGTCGCTTTCCTGTAGAGTTGGGACAGTTGGGGCAGAGGAAACCACAAGATCTGCCAGATTTTGACAGATGATGGGTACAGGTAACGTAAACTTACTAAAAACATATTCTGAGTGACAGGTTAATATACTGGAAGGCTGTCGGCAGTTAAAAAAATTCCTAACTTTAAAGAACTAACTGGCCTTAAACTAGTGAAACGAGCAACAAGAACTTAGGCCAGGGTCTAACTTTAACCCCTAATTTAATATCTATTAAACTAGGAGTAAAACCCAGAGTGGTGTCTCAAGCCTGTAATCCCAGCACAGGAGAGATGAAGAAGAGCAATCACTGAAAGTTCAAGGACTCCCTAAAGACAGTGTGACCCTTCTCTTTAAAAGGAGAAAAAATGCCTAGGAATAAGAGATAAATTTAATGCCTCTCATCGACTTGAGAGCTTAATATTATTATGTTCATAATATTATTATGAACTTTATGCAAATTATAAAGGAAAAAATTTGTCATGTCAGATAAGCATAATCAAGGATTAAGCTGAAGTATCTGAGACTACAGCAGAAATGACTACCGTATCTAACATGACTTTCAGAGTAGTTTGACAAACTCATTTACTCATGCATAAAAATTGAGTGTCCATTTTTTTCTGATAGCTGCTCTTTAGTAAAATTGAAATTTTTATTGAGCCATTTTTCATGCTTTTAATGATTTAATAGACTCAAAGAAGTGTAAACTGGACAGGATTGAAGGCTTCACCCTCCTTTTCACAGATGAAATGGTACCCTAAGTGACGAAATAGCTTACTTTAACATGACAGATTTGTGGCAGTACAACTTGTCATTTTGTGGACACACTGTGGTGAGAGACACTGTTTCATATTTATTTAATGAACCCTTGGGGTTTTTCTGAAATAATTTTTCATCTTTTCCTTTGACTCACTCAACAAAGACCTTCCTAAACCTGGAGATGGTATTAGATTCCTGACTCTAAAGCTTTCCCTCTTACATGGTAACATCAAAGAAAGCATGAAGGAATCTAAAAGGATGAGCAAGTTAGCAGCCTCATTTGTATATTGAGACTATTATGCCCTTATTTTCTCCTCCTTCATCTAGATGTTTGTAAGCCAGAAGCTAGGTGTGATGGTGCATACCTTTAACCCAGCACTCAGAAGGCAGAGGCAAATGGATTTTTCTGAGTTCCAGGCCAGCCAGGGATACTAGTTTCAGAGAGGGAGAAGGGGCAAGAGGATCTCTACTTTGAGGCCAATTTATGCTACAGAGTGAGACCTTGTCTTAAAACAAATATCAACAACAATACCAAAACCCCAAGGAATTCACACAGACAAAAGAATCCAAGTCCCTTGCTTATAGGAACTTTTTCTTTCCAGATTTGCAATCCATAGCCACACCATGGCCTCCAAATTTCAAAAACCTTTATTTTGAAAGAATGAGCGAAAGAAGACAAGTATCAATTACCAAGAACAATGGCACTGAAGAAAATACAGTAAGCACTCTCCCCACACACAACCCCGCCCCTCCCCCATCCCAGGCACAACAATATTAAAACCATCAAAGCACAGTTAACAAAGAGAAACAGCAGTATGTAACTACAAAAGCAAATTTCCATACTGGTCGATCCAACTAACCCATGTCAAATGTCCTTCCCCCAGCTAAACTCCACCCTCTGGAATGCTGAAGAGGTGTAAAATAGAGTATCTGAAGATATCTACAGATATCTAGGGGGTGTTATGGACTTTGTTATTTAACAAAGTTCAATGGGGAATCACTAGGAGTAGAGAATTCTTCCTACAGATAAACACTGGCTATAGCTTCTCCATCCAATTGCAGGTTTCAGAAAACCACTAGGGCTGGAGATTGACACTTGTACCAGGATGAATCCCTGGTCCCTCAGTGGAAACAGTGGGGGAAGTTTCAGATCCTGGTTGGCTCCTGAGAATGGTAAAGTGGGGCAGCTTTGTGCTTAAAGCAAAAGTTGACAGTGTCTAGTAAAAGGTTACTAAGTGAATTTCCAACCACTAAAGAGCTCAGTAGCTTGGGCTCAAAGGCAAGGAGACCCCTCCTACTGCATCCCTTGAAGAATCCAACTAGGTTATTTGTTTTCCACTAGGAAACAACTCTCTTTATGGGACAGTTCTTTTATTCTGTCTTCGCTGGCATCAATTTATAAAGGGAAGGATACTTATGTGGGATTAGTTCAAGATCAGAGCCTCCTCTACACGTATGAGTATACCCACACATGGCAGTTAAATACATTGCCCCACACATAATCTTACAGTCACATGCTTGCTGGAGTCCATCTCACAAATACACCTCAATAGTAGCCATATACATGTACATGCAGCAAGATTTGAGTGTTGCTCCAGAGTGATTAAAGGTGGTGCACGAATGTCAATGTGGGGAGGTCATTTTAGGGTATAAATGTACACAAGCCAATTAACTTACAGATTGTAGTTTTCTCTTAACCCCCAAGATAGACAAAGCAAAGGAAAACACACACATATACACACACACACACTGATGTCATCTTGGGTATCAAGAAAGCAACTGCCTAGAAGGTCCATTCTTTGCACTTCCAATTTTTATGACACCTTCACTTTGCCCTGTGGGGCCTTCTCATATAAGGATGGTTGCTCCTCTGCACTCTCAGGCAAGGCCTTCTTCTCAGAAGATCGGTCTTCAGGCTTGCGGGCAATCAACAGGCGGCAGGTAAGCAGGATTCCAAACACCAGAGCGTGGGCATATCTCTTGAGAGGATCACCAACCAGCTGGTGGAAGAAAAGCACGGCCAATACCAGCAAAAGCAGGAAGAAGTTGGCCACATCTTTGGGACGACCAGGTACCAGGGTCATGACAATGCCACAGGCCACTTCAAGAGCACCAATGCTTTTCCGAAGGAGAATGGAATTGATGCCCATTTTCTTCAGCAGAGGAAGGGCTCGAACGTAGCTCTTGTAAGCACGTTTCTACAGTGAGGATATCATAAGGAAATCAATGCATTAACCACATGTTTAACATTAGAATAAAGAACATACTAGTGGGCGCCTTTTCCCTACCATCATCTTTAGAAGGAACCATCTAACCACAAAGGCCATCAGCCAACCCAAACCTGCTAGCACCTTGACCTTGAATTTAGCCTCCTGAGCTGTGAAAAATCAAATGTGTGTTGTTCACAAACTGCTAATCTGTAATATTTTGTTATGGCAAATCTGAATGGACTAAGACAGACACCAAAGTAGTGATGCAGCAAATCTAGTTTTGTAAAAGTTGCTGCCTATAAATCACTAAGAAATTCACTGAACCCATAAAGCTGGTTCATGTGATCCATATCCACACTTTCTAGTGTCTACTTTATCCAAACCCAGGCACAAGATAAAGGATGGGAAAGCCTCACTAATTCGAACTTCCTTTATTGGAATGTATGGTAGGTTTTAAAAAGCAGAGTTGGAGTATATTTGTAGATTCTACCAAACATTCTGATCAATTATTTTTAAATGGGGCTACAGTTGACAGTACTTGTCTAGCATGCATAATGCCTTGGGTTCAACCCTCAGGTTCGCACTTGCCTGTAAGCCCAGCACTCCCCTGGTAAAGGCCAAAGAATCAAAAGTTGACAGTCATCTTCAGCTACATAGAGTTAGAGGCCAGCCTGCTATACACAAGACCCAGTCTCGAAGAACAAATAAACCCTAGCTCCATTCACTGATTCAGTATTTATTCTTTCTGTATGCTAGACATTGTTCTGAGTATTCCAAATGCAAATATGAATCTGTCAAAAGGCCTTACCTTCTTGAAGCTGGAAGTTTAAAGGGGAAAGGGTAGATACTGAAATGTATGAGTGTGATACAGTGTTGAGTGTTGCATAAAATAATGTAACAGTTATAGCTGGGGCATATCCTCAGATCTCCTCAGATGGTGACAACGAGTGTGCAATCTTAAAAGAAAAACTGGTGTTTACAAGAACAGTAAGGACTTGGCAAACAGAAGACACCGGAAGAGAGGAAAGACCCTGAAGCATAAAGCAGATGAATGTATTGCAAACACTACCTCACTTTAGCATGGAGAGGGAAGGGAAAAGAGAAAATAGAAGCAAAACATACAAACTGCATTGTGGAAATTTTTATTGTGCTATTGAGCTTTGAGCTTTGGACTTTGGCCCATATCCAGTGGAAGCAACATAATTTGATTTTAAGGAATGTCTTATTGGAAACCATGGGGATATATTGAACAGGTATACTTGCCAACAAGGAGATAGGGTGAGATGCCTTAGACTAGCAATAACACACACACACACATCAAACAAGTAAATATAAAAACAATTCTAGGGCTAGAGGTATAGCTCAGTTGGTAGAGTGCTATCCTAGCATGCAGGAGAATGAACTGGGCATGTTAAGACATACCTGTAATCCTAGCTAAGAAGGAAAAGGCACGAGGATCTGAAAGTCAAGGTAATCCTCAACTACATAATGAGTTTGAGGCCAGACTGGGATTGTGAGACTCTATGCAAAGAAGGAGGAGAAGGAGGAGGAGGAAGAGGAGGAGGAAGAAGAAGAGGAGGAGGAGGAGGAGAAGAAGAAGAAGGGTTCTAGAACTCACAAATAAAGAGAAAACAAGTGAATTTGTCTTTATGTATCGGATTCATTTAACTCCAGTTGCATCCATTTTCCAGCAAATGACATAATTTCATTCTCCTTTATGGCTCAATAAAAACTCAGACTCCAAGAAGAAACTAGTGGGGAGTAATGAGAAGGCTCCGCAGTAGTGCTGAGCAGTTACTGATCCTTCAGAGGACCCAAGTTCAATTCCCAGCACCCATGTAGGGTGGTTGACAACTACCTGTGACTACAACTGCAGTGCATCTAAGGTCTGTAGCCTCCATGAGCTCTCTCTCTCTCTCTCTCTCTCTCTCTCTCTCTCTCTCTCTCTCTC
>JANHMN010000005.1:44357228-44426916 GCA_030674055.1 Rhabdomys pumilio
ACACACACACACACACACACACACACACACACACACACACACACACACACTTGCTCCCTACTGCTCTGTTAGAGTATACCAATTTAAATCTTTTTCTGTTTATGCAAGGAGATCTTCAGGCTTGTTTTCTCTTGCTTTCATTCGGCTGAAATAGACAGCTCCACTCCCTAGGAAGAAGCTCACTCTAAACCCATTTGTGCCTAGTACTCCTCATGAGCGCCTGCCAAGCTGGTAGGAAGCTTCCCGGTGGTGACTCCATCTTAGTCGAATTGCCTGCAGAGCGAATACTGTACTTAGGGTGCAGCTTGGGGGTCCTTCAAAGCAGCTGGGCAAGGTTCAGAGTGCAGGAAGCATAGTGAAGAAAGCTATGTCCCTAAAGAAAGGGAAGGCTTAAAATACCTCTGGTGCACACGCACAGAAGTATAAATAAACGTACATGAGAAAAGTAAAACAAGAGCACATTCGTGTTTTAGCATCGAACACTTAAACTAGTCCAAGCAAGACAAAAGCATAAAAGCATTTCTTCACTGCCCTTTCCTTGTACTTCAACCTCTTTGAGGCCTTTGGTGGCTTCTGCTACCCCACCCTACCCCCTTCCCCAATGCAGGCAGCCTTGGCTACTTATTTTGACCTGCTTTCAATTCCATCTGCTCTCACATACTGGGAGGAGGGGAGACGAGAAGGAGAAGCATATCAGGATTTGCCACTGGGGCTAGACCTAAGCCGCCCTCCCCCACCCCAGAGTAATCCCATGGTAAGGAAGAAGCAGATCCCTCAAGCCAGAGCTGTGTGCAAGTATTTTCTGAACATCTACAATTTGCCAGACTTCATCCTTTTGCAGCTGATGTTGAGGGGCCCTGGGAGGCTCTGCAGTGGGCTTTCGGAGCGCGACGAATTCCTCTCAGTGTCTGAGGCTATTCCTTCCTGCCTCAGCCCTAAAGGAGAGACCCTGTTGCCTCTTTTCTCTCTTTTTTTCTGTTCCTCCCCTAAGCTCATTTCCATCTTGACCTTGAGAGCCCAGTTTTCTGTGCTTGCTCCCATTAGTGACTGACACCCTGGCAAAGGCTTCTTGAAGCAGACTCCCTACAACCCAGGCCAGGGAATGGGCAAAGTGACAGGGGCGGAGGTGAGAGACCGAAAGTGCTGGAAACATCTCTTGCTATCTCCTAGTACTCCACTACATAGGTCCTCGTCGCACCCAACTGGGGAAGGTAGCCCAGCCCCCAGTTTGCAGAGCTGTTTTGGCCAGTCACCTTCGGGCATTCCAACTCTGCAGAGAGGAAACCTGCAGAGGGCCCGGCTCTGGGCCGCCACCGGAGGCATGGTTGGGATTACAGACGGTTCAAACAGACTTGATAGATTCTGTAGATTAGCCCACATACAAGATAAACTGAAACATCCAGCTTTCTCTCCAGGGAAGGGACAGAAGCAGAAGATGCCCAGTGACCTTTATTTGGGGCAAGACTGCTTTGTCTCCAAGCTCCAGATCATATCCCGGTGCCTAAAGGAATACTGTCAGCTCTGCACAGGGAATGACGAAGATTTTAGTTAGCCCCTACAAACTGCCAGCTTTAGGAACCCGTCTCCCCACCCCACCCCCAGCTCTTCCTCTCTTTCCCCTTTGTTCCTCCCCAAAATAGATAAACTCTGGCTCCCTAAACTCTTAGCTTAGAAGGAAGGACTCAGACTTGTAGACTGGTTGTGCCTGGGACTTTGGGTGTGTGCTGGGAAGAAGGACAGGCTCGCTGATGACAGGTGCTACGCAGGTCTCAGCCTCCTGCTTGACTTGAAATTGGGGGTCTTCGCTGGGCAGCCCCTCCCCCAACTGGCATGCAGTGGCACCAAAACAGTTGCTCCCGGCATAGCCCACAAAGAAATCGCTCTCTGTTCAGCTGTTCCTTCTGAGCTGCAAAGTTGTTAGGGAGGAGGGTCCGGGGCTGGGGGAGAGGTTAAGGGAAAGGCACCGGAGCGGAGAAAGAAAGGAGAGGTTGTCAAAATCCCACAGTGGAGCGCTCCTCATTGCTCCTTTACATCACTCACCATCTCACTGTAGGCATCCTTGCTGAGCCTGGGGGTCAACTTGATGGTCCCCATGAAAACAAAGAAGAGTCCCAGGGCCACTGAGAGAGCCACGATAGTTACGGTTCGTGGGGATGCCATTGGGTCACCAAGGCAGGTCCCAACTAATCCCTCTGCTTTGCGCAGCCCGGCTGTCAAGGCGCAGGCAGTTAGCACAGGGAGAGCTAGAGGCACGCTGCGGAGGCAGCAGAGAGAATGACAAAGGGAGAGGAGGGAGCTGGAGAGAAAAATTGAGAGATCGAGATTCAACGACTCTCACTACAACAATCGCTGGGTCCTAATGCCCTACGCTTGCACCTCCCTCGTAAAGGAACGTGCAGAAGTTAAAAGAAGCCCTGAAGTGAGGCGGAAACTTCCAATTCCTAAGTGCAAAGAAGGCAATTTATGCCTCGAGTTCGGTCCCAGGAATTGGAAGTTTAGAAAGATGTCTTTACTACTATTTCCCCACGTGCACTTTTAATCCCCCTCACACCTATTCACTCTCCCTTTCAAACCTCATCTTTTCCATCAATCAAACCACCAGTCTTCCAGAAGTCATTGGTGTCAACACTTAAGGAGAAAACTCCAAGCCCTATCTGGTGGCTCAAGCCTGGAATCCCAGTATTCTGATGACTGGGGCAGGAGAATGTGAATTCTGGACCAGCTTGGGCTACATAGTTAATTCAAGGCCACCCGGGATTACTGTCTAAAAGCCCTTAGGGGAAAAAATATCTCTCTCTCTCTCTCTCTCTCTCTCTCTCTCTCTCTCTCTCACACACACACACACACACACACACACACCACCCCAAAAAAAGAAAGAAAAGAGAAAAATTGTAAAACTATAAAGTTGTCTGGATTGATGGTAACCAAAGGTTTTTGTCTTCTCTTTAAAAAAATGTTATGGTTCCCATTGCTCGGTGGATAACTCTTAGGTTTTACACTTAGTATTCAAAAAATTTCACATGGGTCTGGAGACCTAGCTCAGTTTGCAGAGTGCCTACTGTATTAACCCCCCTCCTTTTCTCATTTTGATCCTGTCTCTCAAAGATCTTTCAATAGGTCCCCCTACCAGGTGCCATCCATTACCTACCCACTCACTGCCCCATCCTACCAGAGCCTCCCCACTCCCCATGCTTCTGGTCACTCCTTCTCTTTCTCCTTACTTTTCATTGGCATTCAACCTTGGCCTCGATGGCACCTCCTCCATTTAGCCTTTCCTGATAGATTTCCAGCTGGATAAGACTATTTTTTCTTCCTTCAATGTTCTATTACAAAAAAAAAAAACAGTGTTTATTGAGTGGTTCATAGGGGTGAGAAACTGCTCCTATATTAATTCACTTAGCATGTATAGCAATAGTGTGAGCTAGGTATGAATCCCCATTTCTGAATGGGAACATTGAGGCCAGGATTTAAATGACTAGACAGCTATGTCTAGAGGCCAGGTTCAGTTGGTTTTGTTAAACACATGAAGTCTTTTTTTATTCTGGGAAGGGGTAAAATGAGCACCAGAGCCTCTATCTAATAAGATTTCTTGCTCTATTGCCCAAAATTGTGTTCAGAGGTCACATCCATGTAGTACATGGCTAGTGTAGAACTCACACTGAAAATGAATGGGGGGATAACACACCAGGATCATGAAAAGCCTTATATAGACTGCACAAGAACGGTCAGTGATCAGAGGATGCTGTGTCTCTTTGTTAGAGCAGAGAGACATTGGGCAAGCTGGGTGGTGACCGCTCCAGGTGAGACTGGAACTCACCCCAGAGAGACCAAGCAGGACTCCAGTGGCACTGCTCAAGCAGGGAGGTGGAAATCTTGAGCCTTTTAGTTTGCTTTCTGTTGCTATACAAATCATTGAGATCAAAAGTGACTTGGGGACAGAGTTTATTTCAGCTTCTACTTTACAGCCTATCATTGAGGGATTCCAAGGCAGGAACTAAAGCGGGAGCCTACAGCCAGGAACTGAAGCAAGGACCTTGGAGAAAAGCTCATTACTAGTTCACTCCCCTGGCTTACTTGGTTACCTTCCTTGTACAACCTAGGCCCACCTGCTCAGGGGTGACACTTCCCGAAGTGGGGCTGGGTCTTCTATCAACTTAAAATCAAGAAAAGGCTCTACAGATGTACCCACAGGACAATCTGCCTGAGACAATACTTTAACCAAGGTTCCTTCTTCCCAGATGTGTCAAATTGACATCCAAGAGTAGCCTCCACAAGTCTCTACTCTCACTATGATGTAAAGGTCTCTTTCCATCCTCGTCACCTATCCTTAGTACTCCTCCCACCTAACCAACTCAAGCTAGGTTTTGTGGTTTTTGTCTCTAACCCCAGCAATCATCAGGAAGCCGACTTAAGAGGATTTCTGTCTTCAAAGCTATCCTAGGCTACATAATATATTTCAGACATGCCTGGGCTATAGTATAAGACTCTGCCTCAAAAACAGACAAACAAAATGTGTTTTGAAGAAGAAAAGGAGAGGAGAAAGAAAAAAGGAATGGAGGAAGGAAGAAAAAAAGAAAGATTACACACTCCCTTCAAAGCATGTTCTGTATTCCCTATATCATCCCAGACATTCCTCCTTTCCATTCACAGATGTAATGGTTCCCTTACTCATTACTCTGATAAAATACTAGAAAAAAGCAACTTAAGGTGCTGGGCAGGATTATGAAGTAGCTGGTCACATATGTCTAGAGTCAGGAAGCAGAGACTGATGATGATGATGCGCCGTTTAATCTCTCCATTTTTTTTCCTTTTCTGAGCCTCCGGTGCATGGAATAGTTTCACACACTTCAGTTGTGTCTTCCGTCCTCAGTTAAACCTTTCTGGGGGCTGTGCAGATAGATAGCTCAGTGGGTAAAGTACTTGCTGTACATGCATGAAGTCCTGAGTTCAGTTCCTGGGCACATATACAAAAGCCAAGCAGGATAGCACACACTTGTGACTCCGTCAAGATGTGAGAAGCATAGGAGGATGATGGGGTAAGAAAATCCAGGATAATTGGAGACAGGTAGATCCTGAAGGGATTGCTGGTTGTCTGCCTAGACAAAATGGTAAGTTCCAGATGCAGTAAAGACTATTTCAAAAAATAAGGTGGAAAAAGCAGCTGAGAAAGATATTATTACATCATCCTCTAGCCTCCAAGTGTACCCATACAGGCATATAACACACACACACACACACACACACACACACACACACACACACACCACAGAAAAATGAAAAGAAGAACATTAGAAACAGCCCAATAAGACACACCTAGAGATGTGTTTCTATGGTGATTCTAAATCCCATGAAGTTGATAATGAAGATTAATCATCACAACAGGTACACTGAGCCCTCTGAAATACATGCTCCCCCCATTCTGATCATCATCATTTATATTCCAATATGTCACCATAATCAATTCCATCAAGGAAAATTGGGCCCTCTGCCCTTTATGATTAGGCTCTTGGTGACTTTCCTTGGTGACTAAAAGACAAGGAACACTCATCAGAAATAATCCAAAGCATGTTGCCCAAGGACTCCATTATAAGCCAGCTCTTATCTTCTTATTACTAGGCCAAAGAAGCAGAAGACCTCCTTCAGTTCAGCTTTCTTGGATTAGACAGTCATGGCCTAGAAGCCACCCATCCCCCATCAGCTTTAAATGTGTGGTGTAGCAGTAACAAGTGTTCTCTACACCCCCACATTTTCCTGAAGCCAGCATACTGGTGTTCTGGGTCCTGAACACTGGGTACTACCACAAGCCAACTTCATCATGGCACCCTGAGCACCAGAGATTGCTCCAGTAGAGTTACAACTCCAAGGGCATTGGGTTTTCCTGGCTGTCCCTGTAGGGCAGGTTCCCACCCTGCCACTGACATTCTGGAGATATTTATCTTCCTCTACATATGATTCTGGGTCACATAAGACCCCCTTCTCAATCTAGATCCACATCACAAGCACAGGGTATCAGAATGAATCCTTTTGTTGTCATTGTTCTTCCATCCCCTGGATAAGTCTGGTAGAGAAGAGTCATGGACTCATCCCCACCGCTTCAAGCCTTGTGATTTAGGCACTGTGGATATACACAGAAAGTGAGATACAGATCCTGCTAACAATGAGCTTGTTGTTACATAGCAGACAGTAGAATTTGTTTATTTTCATACACATAATAAATGACTGGAAAAGAATGTACCAAAGTATGAAATGTTAATCTTTGTAATTTATTTTTCAAACATCCTACACTGAATATGTCAGTAAAATGAGCACTCAGGGAAGACTATGTTTCATAGTTATGTGACTGGTTATATATAATGCATTTCAATGTCAAATGATATGATAATGGGAATAATACATACTCATAAAAATATTAAAACTGAAATACTCTTAAGGGAAAATAACTCATGATTCCACTATGAAGAGATATTATTGTTGGTGTTTTTATTGGTCAGTATTCAAATTGACCTTTTCTTTAACTGCCTCTTCATGAAATAGCCATATATAAATCATTACTTTTTCAAAATTTGACCACTTTAGTATATTTTATACCCACATTTTATTACCTTATTAGCATTGTCGCTATATTCCTGAGTTAAGGCAAAAGTTCTACCTTCAGGGAATCTCAATAGGATCCAGCCAGGATTGAACACTGAGTCACAAAAGTAGGCAAGACTTCTTATCAACTGTATCATTGCACTGGTGATAACAAAAGCGTGATGATCTAAAAATCTGTCTTCGGTGGGGTTTTTGTGGTTATTGTTGTTGTCTTGCTTTTTGAGACAAAATCTTGCTATGTAGCCTAGGGTGGCACTGAACTTTTGAAACTCTTGCCTCCAAATGCTAGTATTACATCTTCAAAGTGCTTTTAACAGTGGTATATAGGTAAGAGTAACAAAGGCAAGAATTGGGGCTTGCCATGTGTTTGTAACCTTTCTGTTGCTGTGGTAAAACACCTCTAACAAGGCAGCTTATAAAAGGAAGGTGTTTAATTAGACTTTCAGTTTCAGAAGGTTAGAGTCCTTGATGACCAAGCAAACGCATGGCAGCAAAAACAATTGAGAGCTCATATGTTGAGCAAGCAGGAGGAAGAGGGAGACACAAGGAGCAGTGCAAGTCTTTTGACGTATCTCCTCTAACAAAGCCATACCTTCTAATCTTTCCCCAACAGTTCCACCTACTGAGGCTAGTGAGACCATTCTCATTCAAACCACCAACCACATTTGGAGTAGTCCAGACCATCCTGACATGCCCATTGTCTGATTAATCATTATCTTGGGTAACTCACTCCACATGAGTCATGCAGTGCAATGTTCTCTTTTGCTTAGGGAGAAGTTTGGGTATCAGCGGGATCCTAGTTAAATGTAGCAGAAAAAGACTCAGAACTCAAAAGGATGGGAATCAAATAAAGATAGAGTCCTCAAGAAAATAGAGCTCTGTAGGCGAGTGGCCAGACCCTCCTCCAATCCTGAGTGTGAAGCCATCATCCACTTCTGTGTGAGTGAGACCTAAGGTATGTATCCATAAAGATTAGCATGCAAAATAATAACCATTCTGTACTGGTTATTTTTTCAACTTAACACAAGCTAGGGTTACCCAGGAAAAGAGAACCTCAAATGAGAAGTTGCCCTATCATATTGGTTCCATATGAATTTTAGGATTTATATGAAGAAACTATAAATCATTTTAAGTAATACATACAAAATGCTTTCTTTCCCTCCCTCCCTCCTTCTCTCTCTCTGTCTCTCTCTCTCTGTGTCTGTCTCTGTCCCTCTCCCTCCTCCCTCTGTCTGTCTGTCTGTCTCTCTCTGTCTCTCTGTCTCTCTCTCTGTGTCTCTCTCTCTCTCTGTCTCTCTCTCTCTCTGTGTCTGTCTCTGTCCCTCTCCCTCCCCCCTCTGTCTGTCTGTCTCTCTCTGTCTCTCTGTCTCTCTGTCTCTCTCTGTCTCTCTGTCTCTCTCTGTCTCTCTCTGTCTCTCTCTGTCTCCCTCTCCCTCTCCCTCCCCCTCCCCCTCCCCCTCCCCCTCCCTCTCCCTCTGTCTCTCCAGGGTCTTCTGTAGTCCAGGCTGGCTTCAAACTTGCAATTCTGATATTCCCACCTCTACCTCTTGAGTACTGGGATTATAGGTGTGTGCTACCACACTCGATTTATGTAGTGCCGTTTGTCAAAGGCAGGGTTTTGTCTATGCTAGGTCAGTATTCTACCTACCAACTGAGCTATATGCCCAGCTCCTTTGTTTTCTTCATATAGTGCTGTTAGTTTTGTTTTTTTAAATATGAAAAGTCTCTTGCAAGCTCATGTGTAAGAAGCTTGGTTTGTAACTGGTGACCTTATTTTGGGAGGTGATGGAAGCTTTGAGAAGTAAGGCTCAATTAGAGAAAGCAGATCATAAAAGAAATGTCCTTGCTGAGTCTAGATGTTGCTGTGGTTCCTTCTAGTTTGTCTGAGCTTCTTTTCCACATTGGGGGTGGGGAAGCTACGTGTTTCATTGTATGCTCTCACCATAATGTTTAGCCTCTCATCAGACTCACAACAGTGGATCCGACTGGACTATGAGCCAAACAAAGTAAGTCTTTCCTCCTATATAAGTTGTTTGTTGCCACACATTTTATCACAGAGATGAAAAGTCTTAACAGAGAGCCCATTCATTCCTTAAGATGAGATCTCATTGTATTGTCCAGAATGGCAAGAAACTTTGGAGCCCAAATGATTCTCCTGTTGCGTCCTCCCTGCTAGCTGTACCTAAAAGCTTATAAAACCACATGTGAGACTAGAAATCATATTATTAGGGATTTTATCCCTGAGTCATCGTCATGAATACATCCCACCCACTTTATCCACTGTCTGTGGCTGGCTTACAGGAAACCTGTTGTCTCTTCTGAACACTCCTTAAATCTATTCATACTTCAATTGACTCCCCCTAGGTATTGTCTGGATAGACAACCAAATCAACTGCAAATAATGATTTTTGTCTCCCTCCAATAACTACACCTCATTTCTTTTCTTATATCTTACTCTGTTAAAAATCTGCTTTTTAACACTTGCCTGCCCTGCAGCAACCAATGGCATTGCACTTGCCACTGGTCAAAGGAACCATGAAATGGAGCACCGAGACAAGCAAGGAAGCCATGCCTATTACTCTTTGGAAGTAATTGTTGCTGTGAACTCTATTGCTATCAGGAAAGGAAAGATATGACAAGCTAATTTGTCTTTTCCTTTCACAGGCACTTCTGCTATCCACATTCTTCCTGCACTTTTTTTCTTTCCATAATTTATTTTTTCCTCATATTGCTTCCCATTCACAGCCCCCTCCCTCCTCTCCCCCCAGTCCAGTTCTTATAGATTCCTCCCCCATGACCCCCTCTCCTCCTATGATAAGGACAACCCCCCCTTGGGTGTCACCCCACTCTGGGTTTCTAGTTCCAGCAGGACTAAGTACATCCTCTCCCACTGCGGCCCAACCAGGCAGTCCAGGTAGGGGAAGGGTATCCAGCGGCAGACAACAGAATTAAAGACAGCCCTTCCTCCAATTGTTAGGGGACCCACAGGAAGACCAAGCTGCATCTGCTACAAATGTGTGGAGGACCTAGGTCTAGCCCCTGCATGCTCTTTGGTTGGTCTTCCTGCACTTTCAATCAATGACTGACTGATAGCAGCAGCACAACTCATAGAAAGACAGACCTTCGTGCCATCTTGGTGTGTTTGCCTTTTGTTTCAAGGGAGAGAAACTGGGAAGGATGTGTGAATGGTACTGATCATGAGAGCAGATATTTAAGGTTATATCTGCGCCACCCCCAAGTGGATCCTACTTGACACAGTCTCCAGGCTTTCTCTTCTGTCTCGCTGCGCATTTTTCCAGTTGTTTGCCTTACAACAGATCTTAATAGAAAGACCATGAGATCCACAGCAGAACAGGTGTAATTCCATATCTCACACAGCAACACTCATTCATGATTTGCTGTATAGCCTGAAGAGGCATGCTTTAATTCCATCACTATCTCCAGGGAGATCTTCTGTGCTAGGTACTGTGTAACTACAGTGCATGAAACATAACAGCCCAGAGTGGGCAGCTCAGTGGTAGAGCACTTGTCTAGCATGACGAAGGCCCTGAATTCCATTTCCAGCACTGCCAAGAGAGGCTCTGAAAGAAGTCCATTGAGTTCTATCATTGTGCTGACTCTTTTTTGCTGTGTTTTTGCCTATATGTACGGAAGCGGGCCATATGTGTAAAGTGCTTGTGGAGATCAGAACAGGGTGTCACAGCTCTTGGGACTGGAATTATATATAGTTGTAACTGTGTGAGAGCTGGGACCTGAGCCCAGGCCACCATCTGTAAGTTTAACTAGGGAACCATCTCTCTATCCCTATACTGACTTTTTAAAATGGGAAATTGAGACTCGAAGAGTTTTAGGTCCTTTATCTCAGGTCATATTCGCCTAAGTAACAGAGCTACTGGTATTTTTTTTTTTTGAGACAGCCCTAAAATTTGTGATCTCCTGCCTAGCCTCTCAAATGCTGGGATTACAGGTATACAATGCCACACCTAGCTGTAGAAACTATTTCCTTGCCTACTGTTAGCTCTTAACTATGTTGATTGGCATTAGCATCATATATATAATGTATAACACACACACACACACACACACACACACACACACAGAGAGAGAGAGAGAGAGAGAGACAGACAGACAGACAGACAGACAGACAGACAGACACGGCATCCACAGAGAAATGTTGTAATTGAGTATTGGTAGTTTTCAAGAACTTACAATGTCTTAATGTGTAGCCAAGTGTAGCTGGCTTTGTTGCCTGAAAACTCAGCTGTCTCGGTGAAATATTTAACTCATGCTTCTGCCTGTCTGCTGTAGGCAATGTATATTCTTTACAAGGTAGGTGTGAACAACAGCTCCGAGGAGAGCTTGCACAGTAATGGCTCTCTCCTCAGCTTCCCAAGGTGGTGCTAATCGAGACCCTCCACAGAATCAGGCTGATGTGTCAGTTGTATTAAATCCTGAGCTGACAGGTAGCTATGCTTGGCAAGTACTTCTCTTCAGTGTTAACTCTTTGAGTGACTTCAAAGAGGATAAAGATTATACTGTCTAGATAGCAGCATTTAGCAGCAGTAAGGACTAGGTCAGAAACTAAGCCTACCCCAGCATATGGCCAGCTCTTTTCTCAAATTTTGTATTCTGTGAGCAAAGGCTAAGCACTGTGTTTCATTCCAAGGTGGAATAGCTAACCAATTCCTAGTTGTTTTGAAGACAGAGAGAAAGATCAGTTCTCCACGACCCCTGAACACTGAGCATAGAGCACAAAGAAGAGTCACATGAGTGTGTCTTAGCATCACATGCCATATAATGATAGGTTCATTTGCCTTTCATGGCATACAAAACACAGGTCTTCCAAATGTGACACAGCAGTACCAGGGATCCATCTACCCAGTACTGGGATTGCAAATGAACACCAGCATTTTATTTTTTGAGACAAGGCCTCGCTATGTGGTTGGCCTGTAACTTGCTATGTAGACTAGATTGGCCTTAAACTCACAGAGACTGACCTGCCTCTGTCTCTGTCTCTGTCTCTGTCTGTGCCTCTGTCTCTGCCTCCTGAATGCTGGGACTGAAGATGTGTACTACCAAGGCCATCATTATGCCTGGCCTTTTTTTTTTTTAAAAAGTGACTTCTGAGTGTCAAACTTAGGTCTTCGTGCTTGCAAGATAGCACATTTCTGACCTCCATATCTGGTTATATAATGATATAAGGCCTACAGTGACCTTAAACTGCAAATTTTTGGTGATCATCCTGCTTCATAAATGCTGGGATTATAGACAAGCACTAGTGGTCTGAATTTTAAAGAACCTTCCAGGGAATGCTGATGTAAACCAAACCAGAGTTTGAGGATCACTGGTTAAAATTTCAAGAACTGAAGTGGGAAAAAATGGGTATCTGACAGCTGACTCTAAAGTCTACTTCTGTCACTTACTGTGTGATCTTGGATATGATTATTTATTTCTCTGTATATCTCAGTTACTTTGTACATAAAATACAGCTATCAATGTCCTTCCCTGTAAATTGAGCAGCTTCTTATGGGGCACTTAGGATACTGTGTGGCACAAAGTAAGTGTCCAATAAATGCTGGGCATCCCTCATCACAACAAGAGCTGTTGTGGGTGATCATTTTCATGCCCAGCAGGACTGGGTTCTTACAGGATAGAAAATATCCAAATTAGAAATCTAGGAAACAAACAAGCAAATTTAAAAGCTGGGTGTGGTGGGACATAGTGTCAGCACTCAGAAGACAGAGACAGGCAGATAATATGTGAGTTTAAGGCTGGCCTGGTCTACATTGTGAGTACCAGGCCAACTGCATCTGCAATGGCAAGACCTCATCTCAAAAATAAATAAGTAAAACTAAGAAACAGCTAGGTGTGGCCATGCACACCCCTAACCACAATACAGGGAAAATGGAATAGGAAAGATTGGAAGATTATGGTCATCCTCAACCACATGAGGATTTAAAGTCAGTCTGGGCTACGTGAAACTTTTTACCTTGGAAACTGTCACGCAACTAACTAGCTCCTTTATACTTCTAGTTTCTCCCAATGTTTAGAAGCTGCATGGCACACTTTAATAACTGGAAGAGTGACACCATTTTTTTTCACCTACCAGTATCTTCATAGAACTGTGGAACATACAAGCACTGAGGGACTAAATAAAGCAAGCTAGTCTTGTCAACCCTGGCAACCTAACAATGACACTTGAAAGAAACCGAGGAGCACATCATCAGGAAAGAGAAGAGAAGCTAGTGTCTTTATTGTGGGTTTGCTGAGGACGGCGATTTGGAGAGAACAGAAATTACAGCCTCAGGGTAGGTGGAGGATTTGTGCTTTTGTTGCTAAGTCCCAGGCCTAAGACTGAGATACTTGTACTGATAGTGTGCCAGCGTGGAGCAGAGCATGGGATCCGTGTTCCTAGGTCATTTCTCTCCTTCTAGCTGTGAGGGATGAGCTGTCAGTGCTGGAATGTGGGGAACATTGAATTGCAAATTTTAGCACGATTAAAAAAAGCAAAGGGTAGAGCCCCTAGGAGGTGAGAAAATGAACATTAACACCAGCCGTGTAAATGTAATATAGTAAATATCTGTGTTGCCCTAGAAACTAGAAATATAAAGGAGCTAGTTAGTTGGACGACAGTTTCCAGGGTAATTCCTCCTACACAAAATGTAAGAGCTTTTGTATTAAGTTAACTTGTTATATATATATATGTCCACTAGCCCCTCTCTCCATATTCCATTATCCTTTTTCTCTCTTAAAAGGTTCCCTTTCTAAATTCTTTATTTTGCTAAGGGGTAGTTCCATCCTCCCATGTGCTCTCATTAAAACCCCTTGATATTTATCAGAGAGCCAAAGGGGCAGCAATTTAATGTGTGTCTCTAAACCTAAGAAATACACTTTAGAAAAAAAAAGATTAGACAAAGAAATCAGGAAATGATAGACTTCTCAACTGAAAACAATTTTTTAAGGTAGCTTACAGTGGATGAAAGCAGCCATCTGTGACTCTTCCCAGAAGCTACTCCTGGTAAATATAATTTGTAGATAGACTGAAGGTGAGATTACGATGCTTCCCAATATCTCACCTGGGAGCTACCAGCCTACAGTGTAATTCATGTAAGATGAGCTGTTACCTTGGAAACAGTGACGCATAATGAGGATAGGAGGCAGGTAATATTGTAATGACAGAAGATTCTAGTAACTAGTTAGAGATGGCAGAAAAAAAAGAACATTGGAGAGTCAGTGTTTATGCACAACTTTTAAAGTCACAGGAACACCAGGCTGGTCAACTTGTTTCAAATAACCCAGAGCAACCCTGGAGACTCTTATGTAAGAGTTGGGGGAAGGATTGAGAGGCCCCAAAGAGGACAGGGATTCCACAGGAAGACTGAGTCAACTAACCTGGACCCTTGGGGGCTCTCAGAGACTAAACTACCAACCAAAGAATATACACGGGCTGGACCTAGGCCTCCCTGCACATATGTAGCAGATGTGCAGCTTGGTCTTCATGTGGTGCCTGAACAACTGGAGCAATGGCTATCCCAAAAGCTGTTGCCTGTATGTGGGATATGTTCTAATAGCTGGGCTGTCTTGTCTGGCAGAGACTTGAAGTGCCAGGGTGGATGGATACCTGGGGTGGAGGCTTTACCCTCTCAGAGAAGAAGGAGATGGAGGAGGGAAAAGGATTGTGGGATGGGGTGGCCATGAGGTGGGGCAGTGAGCAGGATGTAAAGTGAATAAATACAAATAAATAAAATTTAAAAAATTGTGCTCTATCTGTTCAAATGATAGTTGAGCTTCTGATTACTAGTTTAGTCTCCTTGATGCATTAATAGCCATAGGGATGACCTTAATTAATAGGTAAGGATATTTCTGTTACTAGAAGTAGTACTCTTCACTGAGATTTAGCTTGCAAGGGAGTCCCTTATAAATTTACTTAACAAGTTAGTTCTACACAGTCTACTCTTTTCTATATTTACTGATAAAATTTTGTTCTCAAGGAGTTTCACCAAGATTCGACAACTATATTTTTCTTTATTATCAGTGTAATACATGTCCACTGCAGAAAAATGGGATGTGCAGAAATGGAAATGCAGTAAACAAATGAATGGTACCCATCTTGGTTCCTTTTCTATGGCTAGGGTAAAATAACATGACCAAGGCAATTTATAGGAGATAACTTATTGGCAATTTAAATGAGATAGTCTCCATAGTCTCAAGCATTTGAGTCCTTGGTTCCAGTTGTGGGCACTGTTTGAGTAAGTTTAGGAGGTATGACGTTGGTGGTAGAAGTATGTCACTGGGGCAAAATTTGATGTTTCAAAAGTCATGTGCCATTTCTAGTTTTCTCTCTCTGCTTCCTGCTTGTGGTTTGAGATGTGAGCTCTCAGTTCCAGCTGCCATGTCTACTACCTGTAGCCATATCTGTCACCTGCTGCCATGCTGTTGCTGCCGTTATGGACCCTAACCCTTGGAGTCATAAGCCCAAATAAAAGCTTTCTTCTCTAAGTTGCCTTAGTCATGATGTTTCATCATAGCAATAGAAAAGTAATCAACATAACCCCCATCTTAGTCACTGTTCTATTGCTGTGAAGAGACACCATGACCAGGGCAACTACACAAGAGAATGCATTTAATTGGAGGCTTGCTTACAGTTTCAGAGGTTTAGCCAACTATCATTGTGGTGGGGAGTGTGGTGATATTCAGGCAGGTGCTGGATCAGTAGCTGAGAGTTACACTCTAATCCAGAGAGAGAGAGAGAGAGAGAGAGAGAGAGAGAGAGAGAGAGAAACATGGGCTTTTGAAACCTCAAATTCTATACCCCAAGTGACTCAATTTATCCAACAAAGCCATGCATCCTAATCCTTCTCAAACAGTGCCACTCCCTGATGACTAAGCCTACAAATACATAAGCCTATGGGAGCAATTCCTATTCAGACAACCACAACACCCGAGCCCACTATCCACTGTGAACTTTTCATGTACTTCTTTATTCTAGTACATTTAATAACATTTATTCTAGCTTTTAAATTTAAATGTATCAATATGATCTGTGTGAATGCCAGGTGACTGTGGATGTCACCAGAAGCCAGAAGAGGACACCAGATTCCGGGAGCTGGAATATAGACGGTTGTGGACCTCTCAGTACGAGTGCTGAGAACTAAATTCAGGTCAGCTACAGCAAGTGCTCTTAACCATAGGTCCATCTCTTTAGCTCCTTTCCATGGCATTCTTTTTATTTTCTTTTATGTATTTGAATGTTTTGTCTGCATGTGTGTGTACCAAGTGCACACAGTGCCTGAAGAGGTCATAAGAGGCCATTAGATCCCCTAGAACTGGAGCATGTGGGTGCTGGGGATTGAATCTAGGTTTTCTGCAAGATTAGTCATCACTCTTAAATTGCTGGGCCATATCTTCAGCTCCTTGATTTATTTGGTTTTATTAAATTTACATATGTTGCGTCTCTGTTTGTGTGTCCCACAGCACACGTGTGAAAGTCAAAAGACAACTTGCAGAAGTAAGTTCTCTTTCTTCACTCTGTGGGTTCTAAGGCTCAAACTCAGGTTGTAATTCTTGACGGCTAATGCTTGTACCCACTGAGCCATCTTCCCAGTACCTGGGGTCAAGAGTATATAAAATTATAAAAGGCCTTATGTAGCCCAGGTGTTCTCCAACTCTCTATGTAGCCAAGAATGGCCTTGAACTTTCCTGTCTCAGCCTCCAAGTATTGGGATTTGCAAGCCATCATGCTTGGCTGGTTTATTTTTTATTTTTTAGTTCAATACAGTCATATGAAATTTTATCTGGTAGATGTTGGGGCTCAGTTTTTTAAATGTTTTTTTCCCTTGAGTGTGTAGATGTATGTTTTGTGGGCAAATGTGTGAATACATTTTTGTGTGTATCCCATGTGTGTGGAGGCTAGGTTTCTCTTGCTCTGGAAGGATTTCTTGCCCATTCTGCTAGTATAGCTACCCAGTTTGCCTTGGGGGAATCTCCTGTCTCTGTCTCCTAAGTGCTGCTATCACATTCACCTGAATAATTTTTTTACATGAGTTCTAGGTATCCAAAATTTTAGTTTTCACACTCGCATGGCAAACCCGTTATCCACTGACCCCTCTCCCTTGACCACTGGGGTCATAGTTTAATATGTGCACCATGTGAGATAGTTGTTACAAACCTAGGAATCCCTGATACCTCCCCTCCTTGAGATTTCACTTTGGTAAATGTGGATAGGGATCACCAATCTACATTTGTTTCAATCATTCCTTCTAATTGTGGTGCATAATGGCCCTGATAGTATTTTTAGAAACTCTAACAGTATATAGTATAGTCTGTTTAATGGCTATGGCAATTTCCCTCAGCTTCTAGGTCACTACATGCTACAATCCATTGTATGGATGTCTACTGGAGTTCTCTTGTGGAGACGTCTCAGGAAAGCTCTCTACATTAGCTTCCTGTTGTTACAGGGTCATCTCCAACTCCCCAAGGCAGCATTCTAGACCCTCATCTATCTTCTGGGATCAATCTAATGAGCCAGAAGGCCACGACTGCATCAGCGCTTTCCCATGTAGCCAGGCCTGCATAGTGATGAGCCTTGAATTGTTCATTCCTGTCCTCATGGTTGTCATGCTGAAGCTTTGAACATCCCCAGAGGATACAGAGCCTAGGAAGTCCCCAGTTCTCACATCCTTTCCCTTTCCTGACTTCTAAAATAATAGTTGCCTTTCTAGAACTACTGATGCTCTGACTGCTATGGATTTTAACTCAGTGAATCTTGTCTTCCTCTCAATCTTGAGGGAGCACGGTATGTATATCTTATCCCTCACGGCCTCTATCATAGTTCTAGGCATGAGGAAGTGCTGTTGAGTAGAACTAAGCTGGCTATGTCAAATTATTTTAACACACAATACACACACACACACACACACACACACACACATATATTGTATGTATATACATATGTGTCATATGTATCTGTGTGAATTTATGTGGACCATGTACCTACGGGTGCCCATGGAGGCCACAGGGCATCAGATCCTCTGGAACTGGAGTTACAGGCAGGCAGTTGTGAGCTGCTGGGTGTGAGTATTGGGACCTGAACTGGAATCTTCTGCAAGAGCAGTAAGCACCATTGAAACATCTCTCTAGCCTCCAATACATTCTGTAGCCTCTCACATATCTTTCCTTGCACCAAATTGAGAAAGTTTGACAAATTTCTAGATATTTTGTTTCACTGTGATTTTGTTTGCTGGTAACAAGGTTAAGAAGAAAGGTTATCTTGGTTCCTGTGTTTATCTAATTCAACCAAAGTGCTTATCACCTATGACAGACCCACTTACAGATTTTCTGCTTGAAGAGTCTAACCTTTACTATAATATGAGATATTTCTTTTTCCTCCTACAAATGTAATGCTTTCTCTTTTTCTAGAAGAGCATGTTTTATTGAATTAAATAAATATAAAGGGGTTAATGGCTAAATAATTTCATTTTGGCTTCCTTAATCTCTTTTCTCTCTTTACCCTTCAGGGTTCTGTCTCCCTGAAGGACGGAAGTGCTTTAAATGAGTTTGCTTGGATGTGCAGAGTAGGTGGGGACACTGAAAGAAAAGTCTTTTCTCTTGCAGTAGGGAAGGTGGTGAGATTCAGCTCATCAGATACTTATTGAGCTCTTCTGGGCACCTAGCTCTGTGCACAGCATCAAGAGAGCACCAGGATGAGGAGGGATAAATGAGCGGAAGGACGGGGTAGGAACTAGGAACGTTTAGGAGGTAGAGAAAAGGGTAGGCTGGCAATGCACAGAGGAGGGTACTAGAAAGGAGGAACCGGAAGGAGCAAAGGTGAACGCTCTGGCTTGCTTTTACATGCTAGCACCAGAAGGGCCCAAGACCCACTGCAGCAGTGGGTTGAGCTTGGATTTTTTTAGAACCTTTAGAGCAGTCAGGGTGGTCACAATTTCAGTCAGATTTACCACTGGAGGTTTACTAAGAAGTCAAAGATCTCTTTGTGTGTACACTATATATACATTATTGTACACTTGTACACACATATACACATATGTATACACGTGCACATATATAAGTACACATATGTGCACTATATGTACTAATAATGTACATAATATGTACATTTTTACTAATATTATGCTGAGTATCAAATCAAAGCAATCTTCCTCTGAGTTAAATCCTTAGTCCCTAAAATTTTTTGTTTGTGTTTTGTTTTGTTTGTTTTGTTTTTTGTTTTGAAACAAGGTCTCACTATGTAGTCCTGGCTGTCTTGGAATTCACTATGTAGACCAGGCTGGTCTCAAACTCAGAAATCCACCTACTTCTGCCTCCCAGGTGCTGGGGCTAAAGGAGTGTGCTATCATACCTGACTATTGGGTTTTTTTTTTTTTTAGGGATAGATTTATTTGATACTGTATAAATGTACACAATGTGAGTTACAGAAAGTGGTGAGCCACCCACCATGTAGATGTTGAGAATCGAACCTAGGTCATCTGCAAGAGCAACAAGTGTTTATAACCACTGAGCCATCTCTCCAGTTTCTGTTTGTAGTTTTTTTTTTAAATCTTTACTTATTTTATGTGTATAAGTGTATAAGTATGTATAACCTGTATACATACATTGTGTGTGTGTACAATATGTGTGCTTAGAACCCTCAAAGTTCAGAAAAGGGTATTGGATCTCCTGAAACTGGATAATTGTGATCCACTGTGTGGGTGCTGGGAACTGAACCCAGGTCCTCTGGCAGGGCAGACAGTGCTCATAGTCACTCAGACATCTCTCCAGCTCCCTAAAATTTCTTGAATCATAATAGCCGACTTATTGCATGCTTGTTGTGTTCGAAGTGCTTTCACTTTCCAGTATTAACTTATTGAATCTTGCCCACAATCACATGAGGCAGATACGACTAGGATTCAGATCGGGTATGGAGCAGCTAAAGTGCACATAGCTTTGAAGTATCAATGTGGTCCTTTTGTTTTTACAGATGTTTACTATGTAAAGCATCATTTAAAACATTTTATGCTTATTTATTCCATGTGTGTACCGGGGGTGGGGGATGTGGGCATTCATGGCGCAGTGCTTGTGTATAAGTCAGAGGACGACTTTTGGGAGTTAGTTTTCTCCTTCCCCATGGGGGCTTCAGGGATTGAATTCTAGTTCAGCAGTCTCAGAGGTGAGTGCCTTTATGCAATGTGCTATCTCACTGGCCCAGAGTATAATGTTTTCTTGAGACAGGATCTCTTGTAGTCTGGGCAGGCCTTGAGCTGCTTCTGCTTCCTGAGTGCTGGGATTATAATTGTGAGCTACCACACCCAGTTTATATGTGCTAGAGATGAACCCCGGGGCCCTGTACATGCTAGCAAGCACCCTGAAATACGCTCTAGCCCTGGTTTTTGCTGTTGTTGTTTTGTTTGTGTGTTTGATTTTGAGACAAAGCTGTACTCCCTAGTTTAGGTTGACATGGGATTCAATCCATAGGCCAGGATGATCTTACCCTTCTACTTCAACATCCTGTATTAGAGGCTCAAGTCACCACTTCAGTTGGCCTGACTCAGTATTTGTTATTATTTGAGGTACCGGGCCTTGTTTCATTCCTTCCCTGGGACTATACTGCCTTGTATGTAAGAAGCACGCACTGCGTTGAACAAAGTGAAACTCCCCGATGTACCTCCAATGTAAGATCAATTACACAAGCATAAAAACTAGTCAAATGCACGGGGGGGGGGGGGGTTTAATATCAACAATTGAAAAATGGAAGCAGGAAGATTAGGAGTTCAAGTTCAACAAAGCCTGAACTGGCTACTTTCTGTAACCAGGCAAGGACTCAAGTGGAGGGAGTGGGACACCAACTCAGTCACAAAACTTTAGACCTACAGTTTGTCCTGCTTGTACAGTGTTCTGGGACCAGAGCCTAGCAGAATCGTCATCAAAGAGACCAGAGAGACTTCATCCAGCAACTGATAGGAACAGATGTAGACTCCCCACAGCCAAACATTAGGTGGGGCTCAGGGAGTCCTGCAGAGGAGGGGGAAGAAGGATTGGAGGAGCCAGAGCAGTCAGGGACACCAGGAGAACAGGGCCCACAGAATCAACTGATGGGGACTAATGGGAGCTGGCAGAGAGATCAAGAAGCCTGTAGGGCTCTGACCTAGGTCCTCTGCATATTCCTTATGGCTCAGTAGCTCAGTGGTCTTGTAGGAATCCGAATGGTGCAAGCTGGAGCTGTTGCTGACTCTTACTTACTTGTGGGACCCTTTCCTCCTACTGGGTTGCTTTGTCTAGTCCTGATGTGATGGTATGTGCCTGGTCTTATTGTAGCTTGTATGCCATGTATGGCCAATGTTCCTGGGAGGACTGCTCTTTTCTGAGAGGAGATGGAGGGGGGTAAATCTGGGAGAGAGGGGAGGTATGTGTGTGGTGGGGAGAGACTCTGGGAGGGAAGGAAAGGGAAACTATTTGGGATGTAATATACGAGAGAAGGATACAAACTAAAATTTTCCATTTGTCAATAAATAAAAGAAAAACATCTGCCTCCAAGAGTTCAAGTACAGACTATGCTGCACGAGACCCAAACAAAACCCAACAAAACCTCAGCAACAACAAAGAGCAAGCAAACAAAACCGCCAAAACCCAAACAAAACAAAACAAAACATTTTCCCATTGCTATATTAAGATAGAAGAGAAAGGAATGTCTGAAAAATTCTCTGGCTCACAATAGGGCTTTTACCATAAGACCTTCATACCACCTTTCTCTTTTGTCCAGATCTTCCAAGGATGCTTGAAATTCTTTTGAAAATGCTTTATACTGGGCAAGTGATCCCAGCACTTGGAAGCTTACATAGTGAGTTACAGGTCAGTCAGGGCTGCATAGTGAGACCCTGCTTCCAAAATTTTTTTTTTAAATCACATTTTAGTTAATTAATTAATTGATCAATTGTGTATGGAGGGTGGGGGTTTCACGTGTGGGTGCATCAGGAGGTCAAAGGACAGCTTGCAGGAGTCCATTCTTTTCTTCCACCTTGTGGGTCAGGAGGATGGAACTCAGTTGTCAGATTTGGCAGCAAACTCCTTTGCAGAGCAAGTGAAACAGGTGAGCTGGTAAAGGAGCTTGCTGCCAAACATGAGGAACTGACTGAGTTCGATCCCAGAGACCCACGCAGTAGAAAGAGACAGGACTTTATCAAGTTGTCATCTGACCTCCACTCACAGGTGATGGCACACGTGAGGTAAATAAATAAGTGTAATTAAAAAATTAAGAACAGAAAAATATTCTTTGGGTTGAAAGAGTTCATGTGGAGCATGCTGCGATATGAATTTCTTCAGGATTTTTTTCCTTTGGCTTATCCAGATTCCTAGTTAAGGAGAAAAGAGCGGTGGTTTGCGGGATCTCAAAAAGGAATTTGGCAAATAAAAGGGCAGGCGGCTGAGACAGGAATACTTCCTGGGAAAGTCGGTCAGATTTGGCTGCGCGTCTGCGGGAGGAGGAGCCCCGCAGCACTGGGAGGAGCCGGAGCAGGCGGGCTGGAGCCCCGTGCACCAGGAAGTGACTGGCCCCTGACACCCCTTAGCGCCATCCGCTGGTCTTTTAGTTTGTACGTCCGTTCGAGGCCTTAGGAGTCCTGGGTAAGTAGCCTAGAAAACCCTGAGTAGAGAGAACTGTTCCCTGCGCCCAAGTGTTTGGGACAGGGAGGAGGCAGGCGGGCCGGGATGTTACCCAAGGTGGCTTTGAAGGTCGCAGCCAGCCCTTGCAGTCCCCCTCCCCCTCTCATCCCTAGGGCAGCCCTGCCTCCTGCCTATGGCGGTTTGTGGCGGTTTGGTGGCTTGTCCTAGCATCTGTTTGCTAACTCATTTAGTTACTTTTCCCATTGCTGTAGTACAATGCCTTGGCAAAAGCATCTGTCAGGGAGAAAGGGTTTATTAGGCTTTAGATTGCAGCTCCCAGCAATTCGTCACGAAAAAGTCAAGACAGGAACTTGAAGCAGCTTAGCCACATCCACAGCCAATGGTACAGTGAGAGTGAATGTATACAGGATTCTTACTCAGCATAGTTTCTTCTGCAGTTCAGTTCTAAAACCCAGAAATAGTACCCACAGGCTGGGCCTTTTCACCACAATTAATTTAACCAAGATAAACTCCACTCACATTATATACAGGCAGACTTGATCTAAACCAGTGATTCTCAACCTGTAAGTGTAGCAACCCCTTTGGGAGTCAAATGACTCTTTCACAAGGGTCGCCTAAGATCATCCCGACTATCAGATATTTTTGTTCAGATTGATAACAGTAATGAAATTACAGTTATGAAGTAGCAATGAAAATAATTTTATGGTCAGGAGTCACCAGAACATGAGGAATTGTGCTAAAGGGTCGCAGCATTAGGAAGGTTGAGAAGCACCGATCTAGACTGTCCCTCCTTAGATATCTTTTCTTTTATTGGATATTTTATTTACATTTCAGATGCCAATCCCTTTCCCCATTTCCCCTCCCCAGAAAACCCCTATCCCGTGCCCCCCCTTTTCCATTTGGCTTTTATACAATTTTTTTCGTGCCTATTCTCCCCTCCAGCTATAGCCTTGACAATTGAATCTAACCATCACAACACTCACCTTATAGACGCTTGTGGGACAGACTTGTTCAAAGAGGGCATTGGAGGCCTCTTTGGGGGAAGGATGGACTGCTTGTGGTTTGCAGTGGGACACATTAGTAAATTCATTTTCTTCTCAGCTTTAGTCAATAACACTGGCTGGAGTCCAGCCAATGGAAAGGCAGGTAATCAGAGCTCCTACCTATGGGTCTTTGAATATTTTTCTCCAAGCAATGTTTAGCTCTCTGAAGCTTAGAACTTTCAGATTGTCTTTGACTTGAATTTCTGAGCACTGGAGGCAGATTATCTACTGAAGCTCAGGAAAGGAAACATTAACTATAGGCGGTTGCCATAAACTCTTGGATTTTCTAGTCAGTGATTATTCCTGAGGCAGGAATGGAGCGCGCTCTCTCTCTCTCTCTCTCTCTCTCTCTCTCTCTCTCTCTCTCTCTCTCTCACACACACACACACACACACACACACAAAATCAGCATTTATATTTAAAACAGAAAAAAAAAACTACAAGAAGAAATTAGTCGTTCCCCCCCCCCATTAATTATCCTAACTAATCACAAAGAGTTTTAAACAAAGAAAATATAACTTACCTTTATTGGTGTTACTGTCTTGCCCTGTGAAGTGTATTTAGCTACGGAAATTACTAGGTACAATAAATGACTCTCAACTACACATGTTGAAAAAGCAGGAGCCTATTTGCTTCTTTTAAAATTTGTGATTTTGAAGAGCATGTTTTAATAGCATGTTTAATTACACACACACAAGACACTATGCCCAGTCTTTTTTTCTTTTCATAAGTAAGTCTGAAATTGTGTTTTTATTTTCTTAACTTTTTTGAGATTAGGGTCTCCCTATGTAGCCCTGGCTGGCCTGACTTTGAGCTTTTGATTCTCCTTCCAAGTCCTGAGGGCAAAGGCTGGAGCTATAGGTGTGCACACCATGTCTGGTGCTGAGGCTTGAACCCAGGCGACTTCCTCTATGCTGGGCAGGCCCTCTGCCAACTGAATGACATCCTCAGCCTTCATTCTTTATCTCCCATTTCTTCCCTAATTTCTTCTCAGCGGTCTGCGTTTCTTTCCATATCCAGTACATATACTTCTCTTGCCCTGATGACCCTCGAGCACATGAGTTAGTGCTAACAGGTGCTTCTTGTCGGGCCATAACCTCTCTGTGTTCCAGAGGGTGCTCGCTCAGTGGGTCAGAGGTTGTTTGTGTGTGGCTTAGTTTTTAATTTCTCATATAACTATATGTAGACTTACAATACCTTCCTCCCTGGTTTGTAGGTTGTAGACATCTAGGCACAAAGAAGCCAAGTGACCCAAGTGTCACGTTTTGAGTCACAGTGTAAGGAAAGGCACTTGAACACCTATTTATGATTCATAGTATAAGGTTATTCAATTCTTACTACAACCCTGAAAGGAAGGCATTATTTGTTCTGTTTTTATAGGTGGCGATCAGATATTCATTGTGCTTTGTTAACCTGTCCAAACATATGGAGAAGTAGGACTTGGATTAGAATATGGGTTCAGAGCCTACTAACATGTTTTTGAGACAAAGTTTCTTTGTATAATAGTCCTGGCTATCCTGGACTAGCTTTGTAGACCAGGCTGGCCTCTAGAGGTCCTCTTGCCTCTGCCTCCCAAGTGCTAGGATCAAAGGTATGCCGCCACCATGTCTGGTGCCTATTAACATTTTAAAAATATATGTATTTGTTTATATTTATCTGCATGTGTGTTTGCCTGAATGTATGTCTATGCACCACATGTGTGCCTTGTGCCTATGGAAGCCAAAGTATGTGTTGGATTCTCTGGAACTGGAGTAACAGGTGGTTGTAAGTCACCATGTGGGTGCTGGGAGCCAAACACAGGTTCTCTTTAAGAGCAACAAGTGCTCTTAACCACTGAGCCACCTCTCCAGCCCCTATTTAAAACTTTAGAGATTAAATTCGCCTACTAATCATAAGGCTCCCTTGTGGGATTTTCATATACCCTAGTTTAGGTTGCCCCCTTTCTTTATCTCTCTTCATCCTATCCCTGCGCAAACCCTTCCACCTTCAGTATTCTCCCACTCTGCTTTCACATCATGTGAAAAACTGTGGGTCAGACGTGTGGCTGCATTGGTAATCCAGTCCCTCTGCTAGAAGGCTTGCCTGGTTACAGGAGAACACATTTCACTTTTCTGGCTAATAAAATTCAATTGTGTATATGTAGCACATTTTCATTATCCATCAGTTGATGGGTGGGTAGGTTGGTTTCATCCTCTCTGTTTTGACTATAGCAGCGTGGATGCACAGGTATCTTTATGGTAGGTTTTAGAGTCATTTGGGTGTGTACCCAGAAGTGGGAGAGCTCCGTCTTCTGGTAGTTCTGTTTTTAGTGTTTTGATAAACTTGCTCACTGATTTCCATAGTAACTTCAAGAGTATCCATTCCCATCAACTGTGAATAAAGGTTTCCATTTCCCCCATCCTTGTCAACATTTGCTGTTGTATGTTTTCTTAATGATAACCATTCTGACCAGGGTGAGCTGGAATCACTAAGTAGGTTTTGTGTTGTTTTTTTTTTTTTGTTTGTTTGTTTGTTTGGTTTGGTTTGGTTTTTCGAGACAAGGTTTCTCTGCACAACCCTAGCTATCCTGGAACTCTCTCTATAGACCAGGCTGGCCTTGAGCTCACAGAGCTCTGCCTGCCTCTGCCTCCCAAGTGCTGGGGTTAAAGGTGTGTGTTACCATGGCCCTCTCTGCCTCTGCTTCCCTAATTATTATCTTCCTGCTTCTAAGTGGGATCAAAGCATCCTCACTTGGGCCTATTTGCTTGCTACATTTCCTACAGTCTGTGGGTTTTATCCTAGGTATTCTTTACTTTTTGGCTAATATCCACTTATTAGTGAGTACGTGCATGTTCTTTTGGGTTTTGGCTACCTCACTCAGGATGATATTTTCTAGTTCCATCCATTTGCCAGCAAACTCATGATGTCCTTATTTTTAATAGCTGAATAGGATTCCATTGTGTAAAGGAACCACATTTTCTGTATCCATTCTTCCATTGTGGGACATCTGGGTTCTTTCCAGCTTCTGGCTATTACATATAAGGTTGCTATGAACATAGTGGAGCATATGTCCTTGTTATATGTTGGAGCATCTTCTGGGTATATGTCGAGGAGTGGTATAGCTGGGTCCTCAAGTAGTGCTATGTCCAATTTTCTGAGGAACTGCCAGACTGATTTCCAGAGTGGTTGTACCAGTTTGCAATCCCACCAACAGTGGAGGAGTGTTCCTCTTTCTCCACATCCTTGCCAGCATCTACTGTCACCTGAGTTTTTGATCTTAGCCATTCTGATTGGTATGAGGTGGTATCTCAGGGTCATTTGGATTTCCATTTCCCTGATCACTAAGGATGTTTATGTTTTCTTATATTATCCAGAAACACTATCCCTTGGGTGATACTGCCCACGGTGATCTGGGCTCTCCTGCATCAATCAAGAAATTGCACCTTAGACGTTCCTACAGGGCAGTCTGAATGGAGGCATTTTGTCAATTTGGAGTTCTCTTCCCAGAATTCCCTAGTGTTTGTGTAAAATTGACAAACAAACAACAAACAAAACCCTAAATAGTGCATACCCTAGGATAAACAGACAGAAGGGGTGTCCTGTAATGGAGGAAGAGGAGTTCCCTATTAAATACTGATAAAGGCCCTGCAGACACAGTGTTCAGAGAGTCATATTTTGTAACTCTTGCAGCAACTGTGTTGTCCTTGGAGTTAGTCATATGATTCCTTTCTGGTGAGTGTGCTCCATCTGGATTCAGGTTCATGATAGTCTTAAATGCATTGTGGCAGTAATAACACAGAAGGGCTTCCACTAGGTGCTGGGCACTGTGCTTAGAGCTTTACAGATGCCATCTCTCTTTAATCTTCAGTTGAGTACTTTTTCATGTAGTGTGGGCATGGATTTAGGGCCTTGTACCTGCTAGGCAAGAGCTGTAGCATTGACCTTCTCCCCTGGCAATACATTGTATTTTTATTAATTATCTTTGCTTAGCTCTTATAGCTGCTAAGTAGGTATCATTATGATTTCTTCTGTTTAACAGATGAAAGAAATGTCAGAGGAATGACTAACCTGCTAGAAGCCATCTGGCTAGTAAGTGTTAGAGCCAGCAGACAGCACAAGCTGATTCTATCATTCTCTTGATTCCAGGGCCTACACTCCTTCCTGGAAGGCCGAAGCTTTCATTTGTCCCTGCTATCTGGCTCCACCCATTGCCTTCTTTCCCTTTTGTGCATCAGACATCATTGTCCTGGCTGTGTCAGTGCCTGTGTCAAAGATACCTCCCTTGACCTCTCTAGGTCCATGTGTTTGGGGCTTCTTCTTCCTAATTATTCTTTTCCTTTTTAAACCAACCTCTCTTTTCCCTATTTTCCCTCTCCTCCTCTCTTTCTCCCTCCCACTGCCCCTTCCTTTCCTTCTTTGTCAGGATCTGATGATGCAGCCCTGGCTATCTAGAACTCATTCACCATCTAGGCCAAGCCCCTGCCTCCTTAGCGTTGGGATTACAGGTGTGCCACCATGCCTGGCCTTACTGGCTGGTCCTCTTTTAAGTCAACATCATCTCTTCTTGCTCTCTTCTCGGTGGAGTCCCTGGCCTTTGCTTCTTCTCCGTAGTCAACCTTCTTGTTTTGTATGATACCTTGTACTTACAGGACTGCTCCGGCAGATCTTTGCTTTCCCATACTAGAGCTGTCTGCTCTAAGAAGCCTTTCTTGAGCATGCATCAAGAAACAAGTTTATCATATTACTAACATTTTCCCTGCTTCTTCATTTGATCTTCTCTATTAGACTGTAACATTGTAATTCTTTCTGCACTGCTCTGACACGTTGCCTTGTACACAGTAAGCACTTATTAAACATGGGTTGGTTGGTTGGCCATTGGTTAGAGGGGTAGGAGAGGGAAGGGATTGGCTGAAGAAATGTATCCAGGGGACAGAATCTTATTTTCTTCACCTCTTTATTTTGGGAACTGGTTATTTATTTATTTATTTATTTATTTATATTTGTGGTACTAGAGATGAAACCAAAGGCCTCACACATTCTAAGAAGGCATCCTACCACTGAGGTATACACCCCCGACCTTCTTATTTTGAGACTGGGTCTTATTATATAGCTCCAGCTGACCTGAAAATTGCTGTGTAATTTAGGCTGGCTGCCAACTCACAGAGATCTGCTTGTCCGTGTCTCCCAAGTGCTGAGATTCAAGGTGTACACTACCACACCCAACCTTTCCTATGTCTCTCTCTCTCTCTCTCTTTTTTTTTGGAGACAGGGTCTCATATAGCCTAGACTGGGCTCAAAATTTAAGATATAGATAGCCAAGGGTGACCTTGAACTTCTGATATTTCTGCTTTTGCTTCCTGAGTGCTGGGAATTAAACCCATGGCTTTGTGCATACTGAGCAACTATTCTGCCCACTGAGCTATATCCCTAGCTCATTATTATTATTATTATTATTATTATTATTACTATTACTATTTTAATTTTGAGGCAGAATCTCATTAAGTTAGCCAGGCTAACCTTGAACTCACTGTGTAGCCGGGATGGGCCTTGGCCTCATGGTCTTTCTGCCTTAGCCTTCTGAATCCATGGGAATTTTTAGGTCTACACCATCAAGTCTGCCTTAAAACCTTATCTTGCATGCTCTAAGTTGTGTTCAAGAGGCATGTTTTACTGAATGTATGGTGCTAGTACTATGTTTAGTGCTGTGTTCCATAAGGGTTTATAAATGACTAAAGGCTTTAGGAGTGGGGCCCCTACAGCCACCGTTTAGTGGGTAAATTACAGTATGTGTCTTTGATTGGCAGGCATCAAGAGAAGAGTCCTAATGCAGAACCCAAGATTATTCCTTTCCAGCGTAGGTTTCTTCTCCAAACCAGGACTGCTTCCCTGGGATAGTGCAAGACCACCAGATTTGTCACAGTGCTTATTGGGCAGAGCATATAAAGGGAGTTTCACCAGCGAGACAGCTAAGAAGCACCCAAGCAGACAAAAATATCAGAAGAAACAAAGGCACTGTAGACCACAAGATGCCTCATGGCAGGAGAGGTAAGACTCAAGCTGATGCCCTTTGTTTTCTGCAGGTCAGAATCTATGGGTCCATTGAAATTCTCTTTTGCTAATCTGACTAATGTGCCTTGTGAAGATTCCTGAGGGTATGGGGAAGTAGTGTGATCAGGGCAGTCTTGACGACTTGTGCAGGACAGTAATAGACTACTTCTGGATTGTAGGAAATATTTTTGTTTTAGCGTACATCTTTGTCAGAAAAGAGATCTTAAGAAGGCCTGTAGAGCTGGGCGTGGTGGTACACACTCGGAACTGCAATAATCAGGGGATGGAGGCAGGAAGATCTGGAGTTACCCTCAGCAAGTTTGAGGCTAGCTTGGGCTACATGAGGCCCTGTGTCTAAAGCCAAAGTAAATTAAAAATAAATTAAAACAATTTTCAAAACCAGGAAAATCAAAATCAAAATTCTATTCTGGCATGGTGGTGAATGCTTTTTCATCTCAGCGCTTGGGAAGCAGAAGCAGGTGAATGAGTTCAAGGCCAGCCTGGTTGACATTTAGAATTATCGATCAGCCAGGGTTACATAGTGAGACCCAGTCTCAAAACCAATCAACCTACCAGCAAACAAACAAACAAAGCTACATGCCAAACACAGTGTACCTCATTTTATGTGACAAATGTTATTTTTAAGGTCAAATTATATTTTAAAAGCATTAAGGAGGTGAGCTTTTGAGAGGAACTCAGAAGGAAAGCTTTTTGTAATATGACTAATTACTGCCTGATAAATCTGGAATTTTCTTATATTGAATTTGCCCATACGTTTTACTTTGTTAAGTACTAGACATCACCAAAATGGGCTCTTCTCACAGACTGCCATCTCCTGAGGGGAATGAGAGTCAGTTGTATCTTCTGAATTTAAGTAAAACCTCAGAGAGACTGGTGACAGGGGGTTCTTCTGCATAGTAGGTGCTCAGTACATATTTGGATAATTGACAGTGTATCTGAATTATTTTATTCAAGGCTGGCTGATGTTGTGACGCCACTCTGGAGGCTGAGTTATAAAGAACAACTCAAGGTAGGTGTCCAGCTTAAATCTTCTCCCCCAACTCCTCCAGCACAATGGCACTAGAGTCATGGGAAGCTTGATTGGAGAGTTCAGTCCACTTGCCCCGTAGTTTCTTTCTTTCTTTGTTGTTGTTGTTGTTTTTGAAGCAAGGTTTCATGTAGGCCAGGCTGGTCCCAACTCACTAAGTAACTATGGATGACCTTGAACCTGTTGGTCTTTCTGCCTCCTGAATTAGAAAAGTGGACTCTCATCCTTACTTGATGCAGTCTCTGGGCTTAAGCCCAGGGTTTCCTGAATGCCAAACCAGCATTGTGTCAAGGAAACCATGTTCCCAGCCTCCCCCGTAGGTCTTCACATTTGGTTTGTAAGGACTCTGATGTTTGAACTTGAGGCTCCTTATAGCTTCTGAACTCTAGACTTGTATATCCAAGTGCTGATCTTCTTTCTTTGTTGTCCTCGTCATTCTTGTGTGTATGAGTGATAGAACAGTTGAATTTCTCAACGCACGAGCCACCAGCCACATGTATCTGTTTAAATTTAAGGATAGCCAATTTTGCCATAATGCTTGCTTGCTTTGAAAATAAATTTGTTTCAATGGATTGATGTATTAGGGAGCAGTTTGAACATAATGTAGATTTTGTGTTTGCCGGGAGCAATTTATTTCATGAGTAGTGCTAGGTGAAAGGAGGAAACTGTACCCAGTTGAAGCAGGCTATATAAGAATACATAGATTGCACGTGCATATACATCAGCCAGCTCTGGCTCCCTCCGTTCTCTGAGGATATTATGGATTGCACCCGTTCAGTACTGGAGATCGAATACACTGCCCGATACACTTTTAGTTTCTCATACTGTACCCTAAGTGGCACCCCTTTTGGCACCCGCTTCTACAACCAAATCTTAGGTCTTCGGGAGAACATTCTAGCCTTATTGTCATATTCTTTCTTTTCACAAAATTGTTGGGTTTATTTATTGTTTTGTATGTATCATTATTTTTGCTTACATGTCTCTTGTGTGTACCACATGCATGCTTAGTTCTGTCAGAGGTTTGAAGGCATCAGATCCCCTGAGACTGAAGTTACAGACAGTTGTGAGCCATCATATGGGTGCTGGGAATTGAACCTGGGTACTCTGCAGGAATAAGTGTTCTTAACTGAGTCAACTCTCCAGCCCCATACTCTAATTTTAATTTTAGCCATTTGACATGCATAAAGTGGTACTGTTCTTGTTATATTCTGTGTTGGAAAGGTGTTCCTATATGTATACACATACACAGCGTGTTCCTACATGTATACACACACACACACACACACACACACACACACACACACACACTTACATACACTCAGTTGTAAGAATGATAATAAAAAACTTGCCTTGGTGGTATACACCTTTAATCCCAGCATCTGGCAGGCAGAGACAGTTGGCTCTTGAGTTGGAGGTGAGCCCAGTCTCCATAATGAGTTCCAGGCCAGCCAGGACAAAACAAAAGAGCAAGGGGCTGGAGAGATGACTCTGCTTAAGAACACTTACTGTTCTTTTAGAGGACCTGAGTTTAATCCCCAGCACCTACATGGCAGCACACTGTAACTGCAGTTCCAGGGGATCGGACACCCTCTTCTGACCTCCATGGGCCCCAGAAACACACACGGTACATAGTCATACTTGCAGGCAAACACCCAGACACAGTAAAATAAAAGTAAGTAAAAATTTAAAATCCCAAAGAACCCCAAACAAAGAATGACAGGGAAAAAAAAAGCAAGAAAGGATCCAAGGCCCACATGACCATCCATATACTGTGGGTACGCCCCGGGACCCTGGAGAAGTCAGGCGAAGGCTGTGACCAGTAGAAAGAAGAACAGAAGGGCTGAGAGGCAGGGAAGGGTGCAGGGAGTGGGACGAACAGCACAATATATAGTGGCTCTAAAGAAAGCTAAATTCAGACTCTGTGGTACAGCCTCAGCACAAGGTTGAGTACAGATACTTTCTGAAGAATGGCCATTAGAGCGACGTAATAGATTCCCACCCCTCCTGAAAGCAGTTTACTTGGGTGAATTACTAATGCATTATAGAACGTCGTGTGCCTAGCCCTATCTCTCCCATGAGCCCTTACTTTGGGGCCATTTCAAGTGCTCTAGCTACACGTGACTAGTGGCTAATGTGTGTGAAGAACGTAGCACAGAGAGAGCATCTCCATTATAGGACATTCTACCGGGCAGTGCTGACATAGACTTTAAGTGTTTAATCTTAAAGGTCAGATAAAAAGATGAGCTCACGCAGAACTCCCTCTTGACCTTTCCTTAGCATCTTATTAAGTCTTTGCCTGTGCTGGATTTCTTGCTTCTGTTATCTGCTAAAAGCATAACCCATGAATCTCGGAGAGACCTCTTTTGCTGTCTTTTCTATTCTTTGCAGTGAAACTACATTTGCTTCATTGCTTGTCTTCTTTCTGTTGCAGGTGAAATTTGAAGCTCAGAAGAACATTTTACAAAGCCTAGAGTCATACCTACAAGTGCTGCATGGAGTCAGTGGCACGGTGGCTGCACCCCAGTCTGAGGGGCTTCGCTGTCTCCTCCATCCCATTATACCCTCCGTAAGTCCCCGCCTCCCTTGTTCTTACCTTCTGTGGCCTCAAAATGATATCAGCAATATTCACTGGGCACTTGCTAGGGTCAGGTGATTATCATGTATCATTTGCTCATTCTTCTATTTACAATGGCCCTGAGGGATAGGTGCTGTCATTTTGTAAATGGAGCTATCAGAGAATACAGAGATTAAGCAATTTACCTAGGGCACACACCTAGAAAGTGTTGGAGCTAATGTTTATATCTACGGGGTACTGTCTGATACAGCCTCGACCCTTTTACCTCCATAGGCAGATTCCAGGCTTTAAGAACCTTCCTGCAGGGCAGTGGTGGCGCATGCCTTTAATCCCAGCACTTGGGAGGCTGAGGCAGGTGGATTTCTAAGTTCGAGGTCAGCCTAGTCTACAGAATGAGTTCCAGGACAGCCCAGGCTATACAGAGAAACTCTGTCTCGAAGAACAAAACAAAACAAAACAAAACAACAACAACAACAAAAAACAAAAAATCAAAAAAAACAAAAACCTTCCTAATGGCACTTCCAAATAGCAGCATTCCATTCACGGCAGAGGTTGGCATATCGTGGCCCTTAGACCAAATCTGTCTTTTTGTATTACAGCTGAGCCCACCTGTTTGTGGCTGTGGCTGCTTTCAGGGCTACAGTGTCACTCTCAAGTAGTTATGACAGGTGCCATATGTCCTGTCAAGCTTATCGATTCCAGCTCTTGACAGGTCAGGTTTGCTAGCTCCTGCCTTATGGGAAGACAGGATATTTCTTTCTCTTTTTCAAATAGCGAAGAAAATTCTATTCAAAAGCAAAGCAACAGCACAGATGAGAAATATGCTGTCAAGAGCGACAGCACATCACATGGCAGAGTTCTCGGGATGGTAGACCATGTGGATCACTCCAGCCAGAGACTTTAACATGTACCTTAAAAGTCAGCATCATTGCTCATCATTTGTTGCCTTTCTTGTTGTCCTCATCTCCTGGCCTCCTTTCCTTTCCTTTTGTCCCCTCTAGCCTACCACCATTGGCTACCGGAACAAGTCTACCTTCTCTGTGAACCGGAGCCCAGATGGCAATCCAAAGACCGTGGGCTACTACCTAGGAACTTGGAAAGGTCAGTTCAAAACGAAACTAAACCAAAAAAATAATGCAAAACAATGATGGAGAAGGAAGAGGAGGCACACGTAGCAGTGTCAACAGGAGTGGACCTCACGCTGACTGTAAAGAAGACTGACTGCATCGGTGCAGCTCAGGCTCACAAGGTTGATCTAGGTTAATTTCTGATGATTATAACCAGGATAGACATTACTGCCCTTGCCTATTCTTCCTCTAAATGCAATTTACCAGCTAAGCCAGCGAAGGCCTCGAGTAAATGCTTCTGTTGTCACTGCTGCTGTCTCCTCATTGTCTCTGTAATCGTTATTTTTGCTCCTGCCCATATTGGGAGCAGTGCCCTCATCGTTAGTGAGTCACTATCAATTTTCCATTGTCAGAGACTTAAAAAGTGGAGCTCTCTGTGATGGCTAACTCTGCCTTAGAAGAACTGGAAGGGAAAGCGTGGGGTACATGTGAGGGAAATCACAGTGGCATTTTATGAAACTCACTGCCTGCATCCATTCCCAGATTCCATTCCTGAGCTTTTTATCTGCCCATTTTCAGTAAATCTACTCAAAGCTCCATCATTTTAAATTACCTACACTGTTTAATATCCATATACCTTGAACTACAGTTCATTTGGACAAGCAATACATTTGGCTTTTCCCTTCATGGGCTGAATTAAATGACTTTATGACGTCAAGGTTCTGTTATTCAGTAGTAGAAAAACAAAACCCATTACACGTTATTTCCCTCTTAAAAATCTGAACAGAAAGCAGATATCATCACATGGCACACTCATGGCGTGAGAGGAAGTGTTTAGGATTAGCTCCATTAAGAATTAGCTGATGCCCTCATATAGGCAGGCGGCGGGGGAGGAGGGGTATAGGGCGCTTGTGGAGGGGAAACTGGGAAGGGGGATAACATTTGAAATGTAACTAAATAAAATAACCCATAAAAATGGAAGAAAAAAAGAGTTACCTGATGAATGGCTAAACTAGGAAACAATTAGATTTTCTCTGAAAAGAAAATAGCTGTGTACTTTTGCTGCTTTGTATTAACGTCTGCCTCTAAAGGATGAGATTCCAACTGCTGGGTTAGGAGGAAAATCATAAATAAAACCATTTATTGTTCACATAGATGGAAATGTCGTCTGTGTACCATGTAATCATCTGAAAAACATCCCAGAGAAACACAGTCAAGTGGCTCAGGTAAAATTGAACAAGGGCTGGTTGGAGATGACCTGGGGCATTGTACTCTCTAACTGCAGTGTCCCTGACATTTTAATATGGGTGCTTGCCGTGATTGCTGGAGGAAAGGAGGGGCTCTGTACTGAAAGTCTACCTTTTAATGTGGAAAGAACATTGCCCGGGTTTTGTTCCGGAGATGGTGTAGAGTGGGAGGCAGAACTGCTGTTGTTATATTGCAAATGTCAAGGGTCCAAGGACATTAGGAATCAGCAATAATGAGGAAAGAGGTACTGCTGAGACCACTGTGGTACAGCAGGCGTTCTAAATATTTGAAAGGTTAATGCTTTCAGCAGAACAAAGAAATACCATGAGAGCTGTAGGCAAGGCAGGAAGGCATCATGAGACTGAGCTGGGCACAGTTTATCGGTAGAATGCTTATGTAACATGCATGAAGACCTTGCTTTGATTTCTGGCACCACAAACAACCAAACTTCTCATGGGGTTGACCCCTGAGATTATGGGTCCACTACTGAATGCCTATTGACTTTCAGGCACTGTACCTGGAGTGGGGCTACTGTGGTGACTCGGTTTGTCATTAGAAACGATGCCTGTGCTCACAGACCTGAGTGACAAAAAGCCGAAGCCTTACTGAGGATTGAACTAGACTCCGAATGATGCTCTTTCTCTCCTTCATTCTTACCAGTACCTACCCTTTTAATGATTTTTGCTTCTGACGCTGGAGTGCTGCTGTATTTAGTATGCTAATAAAGCATGCTAATGGGACATGCGCTAAGTTCCAGAACTCTCCACAGCTGTTTTTGTAGGCTCACTTTCTAGAATCCCCATGCCCCTCAGCACCACCTTGTCCTATTCTTTTCCTGAGGGTCTATTGTATTTTATTACAATTATTTCTCTATTTGTTTATTATTTTAAAACCGTTTCTTCATTTTTATTGTATGAATGTTTTGCCTGCATGTGTTCTACATGTATGTACCTGCTCCTTGTGGAGGTCAGAAATGGGAATCAGATCCCCTGAAACAAGAGTTACAGATGGCTGTGAGCCACTGTGTGGTTGCTGGGAATTGAAACCAGGTCCTATGCAAGACCAGTCAGTGATTTTTAACCTCTGAGCCACCTCTACAGCCCTCATTCATTCATTCATTCATTCATTTATATTTAGGTGCATGGCATGTGTGTGTTCACATGTACATGTGTGCTGTGCTGTACTTGGGGAGGTCGGAGGACAAGAGTCTTAGACATCAAACTCAGGTTGTCAGTCCTGGTGGCAAGCACTCTTCTAGTGAGCCACATCACTGGTCTCTTGTTAGTAATTATTCTAAAACTCTGCCCTTCTTTATGTTCTTTTGAACTTATTACCTTTTACCTTTGGATTTCGAAGATTAACTGAAGAAGTTACAGCTCTCAGAAGTAAACTCCTTTGGCAGTTTGTCTATCTACAAATGTCACTGAAATCCGACCGTTCTTTACTTCCATCTCAGTGAAAGAGGTAGTCATTTCCCCTGGCTCCCATCAGAGCTGAAGCTTGTCTTTGGACTCATTTCCTGCTTCTTAGGTTCCCTGTCCTGCATTACATACCCATTCTCCTGTTTCTTTTTCCACACCCGCCGTATAGCTCTTTATTTTTAAAGATGTATTTACTTTATGTATATGAGTACTCTATATGCATGTACACCTCCATGCCAGAAGAGGGCACCAGATCCCATTACAGATGGTTGTGAGCCACCATGTGGTTGCTGGGAATTGAACTCAGAACCTCTGGAAGAGCGGCTGGTACTCTTAACCTCTGAACCATATCTCCAGCCTCTCATAGCTCTTTTAAATTAATAATATAACTAGCATTTCCCATCCTTAAGAAATCCTAATGAGTCTTCCATGTGTCCTGAACATTTTTCTAAAATTGATTTTGCCGAAGCCATCAGTGAGTCAAGTTTTGTCAAAGCCCATAGAAGCTTTCTGCTTCTAGCTTCCTCTTGTTTTTGCTTCCTGTATCTCTCTTCTTTTTCTTTCCCTCTTCATTTGGTTTGTATGTGTGTGTGTGGGGGGGGGTGCAGTGTGTGCAGTTGCTTGCCAAAGCTAAGAGTGTCAGAGCTTCTGGAGCTAGAGTCATAGACAGCTGTGAACTACCTAACCTGGGTGCTGGAAGCTGAACTTGGAACCTCTGGAAGAACAGCAAGCTCTCTTTAACCCTTGAGCCATCTCTCCACTCCCAACTTTCCTCCTATCTTGTCAACTCTGTTTTTAGTCTTTCACATGGGATTTTTTTTTAAATTATTTCTCCTTTCCCATTATCAAGATTTGTGTCCCTGAGGACTCTGTCTGAGGCCTTCTTCTTTCTGAATGTACTCTTGGGAGACAGCACCAAGCTTAACTGGCACTTACCCTGGGTAGCTACTTAATCAACTGACAGCTGTTACCTTGTATTTCCATTCTGCTGCCCCCTAGAGCTTGAGGCAGAGGTTTCCAGAGGCCACTGAGCATCCCGAGAAAGCTATGTTCTGGAGATCTTGAAATCAGTGTTCTCCTAATCAGGTCTTCTCAGCTTCTGCGCTGTCGCTATTTTGTGTTGTATTGTTTTCTCTCGGGAGGGACTACTGGGGCCATTGTATCCTGATTAGCAGCGGCTGTGGTGGCTGTCTACTAAGCACCATTAGTTTGGTAGTAAGCAAAATTGCTTCTACACGTCCCCTGGTGAACACAGTCTCCTCATGCTAGTAACCACAGCCCTGAACTAAGCTTATTCTCTTGTTTTCCTGAATGTTTCCTCCGTACTTTAGCTATTGGTATTACAGTGGACTAGAACCTTGTGTCATCTTAGCTCCTGTCACAATCCCCCCTTCCTCCTTGCCATCGAATCCATCTCCAAGTCCTTGTCACTTTTATTATTCTAGAACTATCTGGAACCCACTACTACACTGTCAGCACTTGAGTTCAAACGACCACTCTCTGTAGTCTGGACTACCACCATGGTGTCTCTGCCCTGACGTCCATGGCCCTAGGCTTTCTTTTAGAGCATTTCTGCTCAGGAGCCCCAGGTGTCTGTAAACTGAAGGCAGTGCCATTCCCCTGCTGAAAGTTCTGCAGGAGTTTCCCAGTCACTTTGAAATCTTTGAAAACAATTATGCATGTATTCGTGTTTGTATGTGTTTGTTTGTGTGTGTATGCGCACACAGGATCAGAGGGCAACTTGCTAGAGTTAATGCTCTCCTTCCACCACGTGGGTCCCAGGGATCAAGCTCAGGTTGTTAGGGTTAGCAGCCAAGCACCTTTATCCACTGAGGCATCTTGCCAGCCTTGCCAAGTATCCTTTGGAAATGCAAAGTTAAATTCTTTACCATTTCATTTTAGGATCTTCCTAACAAGGAGCCCAGCCTTATCTTCTGCCCTATGCCTCCCTGCTTTCTTCTTTCTATTTGTACTGAACCCGTGTGATACTACCATGCTATCTCATTTCTGCCTGCCTGGGCCCTCTCTAGAATGCCTTCAGTTTGCAACCCATCCCTACCACCACGGCTCTTTATTCTCCAAGACTCCATTCAAGTGCCAGTTCTATAGAAAACTATAGCCAGCTCCTCAGTCTGATTAAGAGTCCCTGTCCTCTGCACGTGGCTATCTCTACTGTGCATCTCTTGTACGGCACCTGGTACAGCATATTTCATTGTCTGGGGGTGCTTCCCACACTGGCCTGTGGAGGTAGCAGCTCTGCATTATCTAACTTTGTATAGCACCTCGTACTGAATCATACACAATGTGTGTGAGTTTAGTGCATGTTTGATGAAGTAATGCTTCTTGTTTTTATCAGTATTCTCAAATACTTTCCATTTATCTCTTTTAGATTATTTTGAAGCACAAAATGTAAACATTTTGATATGTGTTCTAGGAGAAGAAAATTACTTTAAAAAATATAATCTTATACCACTGTCACACCTAAATATAGACATTTATCCATAATATAGAATATCTGGTGTTTAGATTTTGACATTAATTTATCTGGTATTTTTTAAAAGACTTGTTCATTTGTTTGTTTATGTATGTGAGTGCTCTGTTTTCATGCATACCAGAAGAGGGAATCAGAGCTCATTACAGATGGTTGTGAGCCATCATGTGGCTGCTGGGAATTGAACTCAGAACCTGTGGGAAAGTGGCCAGTGCTCTTAACCACTGAGCCATCTCCCCAGTTCCCAGTATTTTGATTTATTTTTTTTATAGTTTTCTCAAGTCAGGATCTTCACGAGGTTTGTTCTTGGTACCCTTGGTCTTTGGGTCCAGACTCCCCATAGATACAACATCTGTGGATGCTCAAGATCCTTCTATGGGAAATGGTGTAGTGACTGCATATCACTTACACTTGTCTTCCTGTAGGCTTAGATCTCTGTATTACTTGTAATTATTAATACAATGTAAATGGTATGTAAATAGTAAGCCAACAGCTCTGTAGATAGTTGCTATACTGCATTGTTTGGGGACAAAAGAGAAAACTGTTCAGTGCAGACACTTTTTAAAAACAGTTTTAAAAAGTCTGTTTTTTTTTTTTTTTTTTTTTTTTGTACGGGGGTGCAGGGATGTGAGTATGCCATAGCGTGAGTATAGAGATCAGAGGACAACATGGATAATTTGCTTCTCTCTTTTTACCATGTGGGTTCTGGGGATTACACTCAGATTCTCAGGCTTATGTGGCAAGCAGTGTTACCTCTGGAGACATTTTGCCAGACATTTTGTCTTTGATAGTGAGGATGTTTCTCTGAAGACCAGGCTGACCTGGGACTCATTTGTACCTCATGCTCTTCTCAGACCTACAATAATTTTCCTGCCTCTGCTTCTGACAGCTGGGCTTATAGGTCGGGGCCATTAAGATTGACTTTTTCACATTAAAAAAAATCTTGATGGTTTAATTTTGTGTGTGTGTGCATTTGTGCCAGTGACTACAGAGGCCATGGGGCATTGAGTGTTTGCCATATTCTTTTGAGACCGGTATTTTACTTGAATTTGGTGCTTCTGCGTTTTTTGACAAGACTCGATGCCAGCAAGCTCCAAAGACCCTCCTGGTTTTCCCTGTGATCCTCCATTGCTGGGATTAGGGGTGCAAGCCACTATGCCCAGCTTTGTTTGCTTGTTTGTTTAATGTGGGTATTGGGACCCTAACTCAGGTCTTTATGCTTATATAAGTGCCCCTACCAGACCAAGATTTTTATTTTGAAAAGATTTCATTTATATAGTTTGTGTGTGTGTGTGTGTATGTGTGTGTGTGTGTGTGTGTGTGTGTGTGTGTGTGTGTGTGTGTATTGGGGAGTGAAGGGGTGCATGCATGCCATAGAGTGAGTGTGGAGGTCAGAGGATAACTTTTTAAGAGGGACTTGTCTCTTTCCACCCTGTTTTTAAGGGAGGATCTCTTGTCTTTTCTGCAACTGGACAGCTTCCTATGCAAATTTCTGGCAGACTCTCTTAACTTCCATCTTGCTATAGGAATGCTTGGGCTGGAATTACAGACTGGAGGCACCACATCTATTTTTTATGCCTGTTCCATGGATGGAATTCAGGCAATCAAAATTACTAGGCAAGTGTTTTTACCTGCTCAGCCTTCTTGCCAGCCCCAGATTTCTATTTTTGACTTGTATATCTGATAGCTTTTGGTTCTAGTGATATAAACAAACTATCATATAAATGTGACAGAATATCATAAAATCAAACAGTGGATCCATATATGCCAGCTGTATGAACTCATTAAAAAGTTTCCCATTCCCTTTGTTTTTGTTGAGTCACGGTCACACCATATATCCCTGGAACTCATCATTGTCTTCTCTCAGGTTCCTAAGTGTGCATACTCCTGTTCCCAGCTGCCATCAATATTTCATTGAATGGTCTTAGCAGTTGATCATTGCCTGTGTTTATCATTCCTTGAATGGTTGCTATGTGGGAATGTTCACAAGTCTACCATGTTCTCCTCATGTATTAGTTAATGATTCAATTCTGACTCCTTATCCTCCTCTTCTTCCTCCTCTTCCTCCTCCTCCTCCTCCTCCTCCCCTTCCTCTCCTTCTTCCTCCTCCTTCTCCTACTCCCCCCTCTTCCTTCTCCTTCCTCTTCCTCCCCTTCTCTTCTTTCTTCTCCTCTTCTTCTACCCCCTCCTCCTATACCTCTTCCTGTTTCTTTTAGATGGCATTGAATCACATCCATGGTAGGCAGCCACATTTACCCCTAAGCTGTATCCCTGGTCCTAAATTTTTTTCTAAAACTAACTTTTTCTTGTCCACTGTATAGTTATAGATTGTATTTATATAAGAAAACACAAAGGAACTGATTGATTTTTTTTTCACATTCATCAAAAGGTGATCAGTTTGTTTGTTTTGATATCATTATGAGCGCCTGTATTTTTAAAAAAGATATATTTTTAAAAATTAATGCGTATGTGTATATGCCTTTGTACATTTATGTGCATCTGATTTGTGCAGTGCCCATGGAGTCTAGAAGAGAGTGCCCAATCTCCTATAACCCGAGTTACCTGTAGTTGTGAGGCTCATGTGGGTGATGGAAACTGAACTCAGTTCTTTTTTTTTTTTTCTTTTCTTTTTTTTTTTTTTTTTTTCCGAGACAGGGTTTCTCTGTGTAGTCCTGGCTGTCCTAGAACTCACTCTGTAGACCAGGCTGGCCTCAAACTCAGAAATCCGCCTGCCTCTGCCTCCCAAGTGCTGGGATTAAAGGCGTGCGCCACCACCACCACCACCACCACCACCACCACCACCACCACCACCACCACCACCACCACCACCACCACCACCACCTGGCTTAAACTCAGTTCTTGTATAAGAGCAGTATATACTCTTAACCAGTGAACCATCTCTCCAGACCAAGAGATCATGGATTCTTAACATGTTTATTATGTTTCAATCTACTAGAGATGCTGGATTTATTATTTATTTATTTATTTATTTGGTAAAATATAAAATAATGTAGCGACTTAAAGACTGTTAACTAGTATTAACTTAGAGCAACTGCATATCCTATTATTAAGCAGTTCCAACCCTATGTGTATACTCAAGAGAGTCACATGCTTAGAACATCAAACATGTCTAAGATGTTCACAAAAAGATATTTATTAATATCCCAAATGTGAAGGCTCAGATGCTTATAGCCAGAAAGCTGAGTTGATACAATTTTTTTTTTGTCTAAGGCGACTGAGTTGTCACTGCCCAGCAATACATGAACTGAGCTTTAAACAGCAAATTAAAATCTCCAGAACCAGCTTTAACTCTACCCCTTGTAGTATTTTATTAACAAAACTACGCAAGCATGAAAAGCGAATGTACATTTCTTTTAAGTCAAACAATATTTCTTGCTCTTGTTTGCTTTTTATATAATAAAATAAAATAAAATATGATAAGATAAAACAAAAAGCAACTCATTGTAATTGGACAAAACAAACAGATGAAAAATTGCCCAGAAGGCACAAGAAGCAGACACAGAGACCTGACTTGTTCTCACACCTAGGAATCCCATAAACTAAATGTGACCTACAAAACTAGAAACCATAGTATATACACATAGGACCTGTAGGGTAAAAATGGACAAGAAAAATAATATAAATAAGAATAAAAATAAAAATAAAATAAGAATAAAATAAAAATAAGAATAAAAATAAAAATCAGATAAAATTAAAAAAAAAAAAAGCAAAGGAAAAGCCCTAACAGGAAGGACATTATGAGTCAAGGAACCTTCAAAGCTGCCATTAAGTTCGATTTCTGTTGGCATCTCCCGCTGGGCATGCAGCCTGCCCTTAAGAGTAGTTTGTTTCCCGCTGAGACTTCCTTGGAGGAAACTAAATTTCAATTGCCAAGTGGTTATCAATTGGATTTTTGTTTTTATTTTTCGAGATTGGGCTTCTGCGTTTCCTGGCTGTCCTGGAACTGACTTTGTAGATCAGACTGGCTGCTAACTCACTAAGATCCACCTCCTTCTGCCTCCTGAGTGCTTGGATTAAAGGTGTGAGTAGATATTGATTCTGAGTTAGGGAAGGAAGCAAATGTTCACTTCTCCTTTATTTGAGCCTTAGGGCCCCATCTGGTGCAGACTCATGCAGGCCCTGTGCATGCTGCCTCAGTCTCCGTGAGTTTATATGTAATTCAAGTCGTGTTGATTCAGAGGGCCTTGTCTAGTGTCCTCCATCCCCTCTAACTCTTACACTCTTTGTGCCTTCTCCTCCATTGGGTTCCCTGAAACCTGTGGGTGGGGGCAATTTGATGGAGACATCCCATTTAGGGCTAAGTTCCAAGGCTCTCTGCATAATAGTTGGCAGTGGATCTCTGTATTTGTTCCCATCTGCTGCAGGAGGAAGCTTCTCTAATGATGGCTGAGTCAGGCACTGATCTATGAGTATAGCAGAATGGCATTAGGAGTCATTTTATCACTGAGTTGTTTTTCTTTTAAAACCAGAAGTATTTGTTCTCATTCGTGGTCCCTGGGCTATCTAGTCTCAAGTTTTTGATCACCTAAGTAGTGTCAGCTATAGGTTCTATCTCATGGAGTGAGCCTTAAGTCAAATTGGATATTAGTTGGTTACACCTACAAGGGATTTTTTTTGCTTGTTTTGTGTTTTGAAACAGGGGTTTCTCTAGCTTGTCTTGAACTCGGAGACTCACTTGCCTCTGCCTCCTGAGTGCTGGGATTTAAGGTGTGCTCCCTGGCCTACTCCCACAAGTTTTATCCCAACATTTCATTAGCATATCTTGCAGGATGGACACTTTTGCAGACCAAAGGTTTGTGGGTTGATTGGTGTTTACATTTTTCCTTTGCTAGCATGCAGAATACTTTCCTGGACTGTGATGGTTTGGACATGCTTGCCCCAGGGAGTGGCACTGTTGGAGTAGATGTGGCCTTGTTGGAGTGGGTGTGGCCTTGGAGGAATTGTGTCACAGTAGATATGGGCTTTAAGACTCTTACCCTAGCTGCCTGTGCAGAAGTGTGTCAGTTCCATGAGGTCCCATTTATTAGTTGTTGATCTTAGTGCCCGTGAAAGTGGTATTTTGTGTAGAACGTCTTTCCCAATGAGTTCAAGACTATTCCTCACTTGCGCTTCTGTAAGGCTTACTATGTCCAATTTTATGTTGACGTCTTTGATCCATTTGGAGTTGAGTTGTGTGCAGGGTGATAAGCATGGTTCCATTTGGATTCTTCTACATGTAGCTATCTAGTTTGACCAGCACCATTATTTGAAGATGAAGTCTTTTATTCAGTGTGTATTTCTGGCTGCTTTAATCAAAAGTCAGGTGTCTGTGGGTGTATAGATTTATGTCTGGGTCTTCAATTTATTTCATTGAACAATATGCCTGTGTTTATACCATTACCATGCTGGGCTTTTATTACTGTGGCTCTATAGTACAACTTGAAATCAGGGATAGTGATACCTAAAGAAGTTCTTTTATTATTCATGATTCTTTTAGCTATTCTGGTATGTGTGTGTGTGTGTGTGTGTGTGTGTGTGTGTGTGTGCATGTGTGTGCATGTTTCTGTAGGAAGCTGAAAATTGTCCTTTCAAGATCTGTGAAGAATTGTGTTGGAATTTTGTTGGGGATTGAGTTTCAATGAATCTGTAGATTACTTTCTTTAGGATGGCCATTTTTAACTATATTAATCCTACCGATCTGTGAGCATTGGAAGCTCTTTCCATCTTCTGAGATCTTCAATTTCTTTAATGCCTTAAATGTTTTATCACACAAGCTTTTACTTGCTTGGTTGGAGTTACCCCAAGATATTTTGTTATTTGAGGCTATTGTGAAGGGGGTTGTTTCCCTGATTTCTTTCTCAATTCATTTGTATATAGGAGGCTACTGATTTCGGTGTGTTAATTTTATATTCAGCTATTGTACTAAAAAATTTTTTATCAGCTTTAGGAGTTTCTTGGTAGAATTTTTAGGGTCACTTATATATATTATCATAGCATCTGTGAATAGTGATACCTTGACTTCTTCCTTTCCAATTTGTGTCCCCTTGATCTCCTTTTGTTGTCTAATTGCTCTAGATAGAACTTAAAGTACTATATTGAATAAATAAGGAGAGAGTGGACAGCCTTGTCTTGTTCCTGATTTTGGTGGGATTTCTTTGAGTCTCTCTCCATTTAATTTGATATTGGCTTACTGTAAATTGCCTTTATTATATTGAGGTATGTTACTTGTATCTCTCCAGGACTTTTATCATGAAGGGTTGTTGAAGTAGATGCAGAAGCCTTTTCTGCAACTTATGAGAGGATCATGTGGTTGTCATCTTTCAGTTTGTTTATATGGTGTATTACATTTATCAATAAATGTATAGTGAACCATCCTGTGTCATGGTTGATGATCTTTTTGATGTGTTCTAGGATTTGGATTACGTATAATTTATTGAGTATTTTTGCATCTATGTTCTTAAGGGAAGTTGGTCTATATTTCTCTTTCTTTGTTGGGTCTTTATGTGGTTTGGGTATTAGGGCAACTGTAGTCTCATAAAACACACTGGGCACTGTTCCTTCTGTTTCTGTTTTGTGGAATAATTTGAGGAGGATTGGGATTAACTCTTCTTTGGAAGTCTAGTTGAATTCTGCACTAAACTCATCTGGTCCTGGGCTGTTTTTGGCTGGTGGGATTTTAGTTACTGCTTCTATTTCACTAGGGGTTATAGGTCTGTTTAAATTGCTTGTCTGATCTTGATTTAAGTTAAATAAATGGTATGCATGGGAAAAATTATCCATTTCTTTTAGCTTTTCCAATTTTGTGGCATACAGGTTTACTAAACCTTATGAGTCCTTATGAGTCTCTAAAATTTCCTCAGTGTCTGTTGTTATGTCCCCATTTAATTATTTCTTCTTCTTCTTCTTCTTCTTCTTCTTCTTCTTCTTCTTCTTCTTCCTCTTCCTCTTCCTCTTCTTCTTCTTCTTCTTCTTTTTTGGTTTTTTGAGACAGGGTTTCTCTGTGTAGCCCCGGCTGTCCTGGAACTCACTCTGTAGACCAGGCTGGCCTTGAACTCAGAAATCCACCTGCCTCTGCCTCCCAAGTACTGGGACTAAAGGTGTGCGCCACCACCGCCGGCTAATTTCTTATTTTCAATTAGTTTAAAAATAAGATTTATTTGTTGTATTTTATACACATGAGTGTTTTGTCTGTATGTGTATATATATATGTATCATGGTGTCTACAGAGGTCAGAAGAAGGCATTGTCTTTCCTGAAACTGGACTTAAGGATGGTTATGAGTTATCACGTGGGAGATGGCAACTAAAGCTGGGTACTCTGCAAGAGCAACCAATGCTGCTAACCTCTGATCCATCTCCCCATCTCCATTAATTATTTAATTTTATAGCCTATTGAGTCCAATTATTGCAGCCAGTATGTGCATGGTGGAAGGGCCAACCATGGGAGCATAGGCAACCTACCAGGTGCTACCTTCCTGAAGAAAGCTGTCTCTTCTCCAGCAGCCATCAGCTGTCAGTAGATCCTCAGCTATAGGCTACACCTTGTGAACCCTTTTCCCTTCAATGCTGGTTTCTTGACTGGTTTGATATTGTGCACGTCCTGTGTAGATAACCTTGCTTCTGTGGGTTTATAAGTTCACTGATTGGTTCTGTCATATCCAAGAGACAGTGGTTCACAGCAGTCCTTTCTCACTCTGGCTTTTACAATTTTTGTTGCTGTCAGCAGCTGCAGAAAGAAGTTTCTCAGGAGAGGAATGAAAACTTGTTTTTATTTTTTAAAGACAGGGTTATGTAGCCCCGGCTGGCCTGAAACTTGCTATGTATCCAAGGATGATCCTGAATTCCCGATTCTTCCACTTGTACTTCTCAAGAGCTAGAAATACAGGTGTAGGACACCATGGAATGTATATATAGAGCTGAGGCCCAAACACCATGCATGCTGGGCTAGCATTTTACCTACAAAACTAAATATCCAACCCTTGGATTGTTTTTAAATCTGAAAATTTTCATTTGGGGATAGTGAAACTTTTTTAAGATGCCTTAGAGCCGTAGATGACCCTCGTCATTTTGAAATGTAGGATATTACCAGCCCATTTAGTTCCTTTTCTGCCTGAGACTTGAAATTTATTATTCTACTATTTCTTCAAGGAATTCTTTTTTTTTTTGTTTTGTTTTTGGTTTTTGGTTTTTTGAGACAGGGTTTCTCTGTGTAGCCCTGGCTGTCCTAGAACTCACTCTGTAGACCAGGCTGGCCTTGAACTCAGAAATCCACCTGCCTCTGCCTCCCAAGTGCTGGGATTAAAGGCGTGTGCCACCACCGCCCGGCTTCTTCAAGGAATTCTTATTTCTTTCAGTGATAAATAATATTTTGAGGTCACAGTGTAGATTTAAATTGTGCTATTTAATCTGGATTATTCATATTTTGAAGTCTTTGTCATGGACTGAGCTGCCAGAATATGTGTGTGTGTGTGTGTGTGTGTGTGTGTGTGTGTACAGAAGTGTGGATATCTTCACATGTGTATACCTGTGTGCATGAACGTGGAGATCAGAGGTCAACCTTTAGTATCATCTTTAGTTGTTTACCTACACAGTGACTCACAACCTTCTTTCCCAGTAACCCCAGTTCCAGGGATTCTAGTGCCCTCTTTTGGCCTCCATAGGTATTAGACATCTATGGTGCACAGACATGTGTGCAGACAGGACACCCATACACATAGGATACTACAATAAAACCAAAAGCAATTAGTCTTGACACTTTTCAGTAAACACTGAGGGAATCATCTCTCCAGAACCCCCAAGTATTATTTTTAAAAAAGAGAAAATATTTCAAATGGTCATAATGATTCACAGAATTTAAAATTTTACAATTGGAGTTTTAGTTCAAGTTCTTTGATTTTTGTATTTGTATTACTTTTTCCTTAATGAAAAATTTACTTTTGAACACAGTAGTAATTGTATGTTTGTTTGATGCTGCTGTGTATTTTAATAATTTCATAATAGTATCAATTGGATTACAAAGAAATGATTATTGAAAAGAGCTGAGGTTTTCTTTCTGGTTCTTTTGTCAAGAAACATTATGCCCTTGAAATAATTTATCTCTGTGTAGATAATTACAAATTGATGCTTGACACACATGCTCATCTTTTTTCTTTTTGGCTTTCAGATTTGGTAGGTTTATCTACTCACTTATGTAAGACAGGGCTCCATGTAGCCCACACTGGTCTTAAACTTCCTAGTAGTAGGATGACCTTGAATTTTGAGGGGGCGGGAAGACAGTATTTCATCATGTATCCCTGGCTGGCTGGGATGTGTGTGACTCTGTTTCCCGAGTACTGGGCTTAAAGATGTGTCCCTCCATGCTAGGGTGGCCTTGAACTGCTTATTCTCTTGTTTCTACTTCCTTGGACACGTACTACTGTAGTTACAGGCATGTGCCACCACACTTGGTTTGCATGGTACGGGGTATTGAACCCAGAGTCTTGTACATGCTAGGCAAGGATATTTCCAACTGAGCTATAGCCTCATCTTGGTACAATTATTTTTTTATTGTTTCTTTGACTTAATTTCATTTTATAATTTTGTGAAATAGCTACACGATTCTAGAGACAAATCTAGAAAATAATGTTGCATTCAGAGAGGTCAGATTTTCCTGAGCATGGCTCCTGCCTTTAATCCTAGAACTCAGCCATCTCTGAGTTTGAGGGCCGGCCTGATCTAAATAGCAGATTCCAGGATATAGTCAGGACTATACAGAGAGACCCTGTCTCAAACAAATAGAGATGTCAAATATTGATCTTTGACCCTTCTTCCAGCCTTTTCCCTTTTTGTATGGGAACATTTTTTTTTTCAGTTTTGCTTATGTTGAAAAGTGTTACATGTTTTAAATCTCTCACTTTATAGTTTAAATGTGGAAAACTATATACAGTGTTTTGCACTTTGGAGATTTTATATATACATATACGTATACATATACATATACATATACATATACATATACATATACATATACATATACATATACATATACATATACATATACATATACATATACATATACATGAGAGAAAGAGTCTCATGTAGCCCAGCCTCAAACTTACTATGTTACTGAGGAGGACTTTGATCTCTCCTGAACGCCCTGCTTCTATGTCCAAAGTGCTGAGATTACAGGCAGCTGGCTTGTACTTTCATTAAGAGTATTCTTTATATGGTTGAGAATTTTATACAATTATACAATGTATCTTGATCATCTTTACCCCTTTACTCTCCTTAATTCCTCCCAGACTCCTTCCCTACATCTCTCTTCAAACTTCAAGTCCTTTCTGCTTCCTTTTTATAATTTCATAGCACTATGTAGTATAGACACATTTTAAGTTTTTGTTTTTATTGGTATGGACAGTTGCCTCCTTTTCCATACTTGCTTAGTTTTCTATGAACGTTTTGCTAATTTTTCCCAGATGCTTTAAAAAGCATTGTGAAGTATCCATTAGTGTTTTCCATCTGCTCAGTAGTTTCCATTTGTTTTCCCCAAAGACCTTTTCTCTGGAATCTGCCTTCCTGGTCACAGCATAACTATTGTCCTGGAACTATTTTCTCTTAACTGTATGTGTGTGTATGTGTGTCTCTGTGTGTGTATGTGTCTGTGTGTGTGTGTTGGGGGGCATATACACATAACACTATTCCTGGGGAGACATGATCAAATGTCTACTCACTCCAGGAAGGGAACCAATGTGAGACCAACATGAGTATACCACCAAAATTGAGCTTGGTCAAGCAAAGAGTTTTATTGTGGTTATTTATAGGAGTGTGGGTGAGGAATTGCTTACAGAAGCATACATGACTTAAGGCAGCTGTATCTCAAAACGTCCACTCCTGCATGGATGACAGCCCTTGAAAGCTGGAAACCTAGAGTGTACTACATAAGCTTCAGGCAGCTCAACAAGTTGGAGAGTGTCCTTTTTAGGCAGCACAGTTGATCTGAGTCTCTTAGAGGTGGCTTGGCTGTGTCTCTGGTTCTAGGCAGCTTGGCTGATCTGAGAGTCTTCTAGGTATCCCTGCTTATCTGAGATGTCTCTCAGTAGTTGACCTCCTCTTAAGATAACCTGCTGCTTTATGTCCCCTTTAACACCCGTGTTTTAATGAGCTACTCTCCAAGATGGAGAGTTTTATTTCGGGAGATTGCTGCACAGAAGCACACATGCCTGTGGATGCGTGCATGTTGTCACTGTGCATGGTAGGGCCAAAGGTGTATGTTGAGTATCTTCCTTAATCACACCTCAGATTATTTTTTTACACCAATTCTTTCATGGAACCTGGAGCTCATTTATTTGGCTAGGGCCCTGGCCAACCAGCCTCAGAAATTCTGTCTGTGCCCTCCCTTTACCGAAGCCAGTGCTGGGATTACAGACGTATATTGCTGCAGCTAGTTGTTCTGTAGGTGCTGAGGACCCAAACTCTGGTCCTCATGATTGTGTGGCAAGAACTTTACTGAGTGAACCATCTGCCCCGTCCCATCATCCTGGAACTTTTTATTGCTGTATAGTCTTGTCTTTGTTGTTATCTGTTTTAAGATAGATTTTTCCTATGGAGACCAGGCTGGCTTTTAATTTGGCAGAATCCTGCCTTTGCCTCTTGAGTACCAAGATTACATGCATCCCCACCACACCCAACAGTCTTATCTTTCCTGTTTTTTTATATCGTGTCTTGTTCTTTAGGTTTGTATCTTCATTTGCCTAGAGTACAATCTCCATTAGCTTCTTGAGGAATGTTATCTAGGACATAATGGTTTGATTTCTGTACGTCTATATGTAAACACTTTTTTCTACTCTGAAATGACTGAAAATGTTTCTAGATTTAAAATGTTTCTGGTTTGAAATCATTTGACCCTTGTCTTAGTTAGGGTTTCCATGACTGTGAAGAGACACCATGACCATGGCCACTCTCACAAAGAACAACATTTAATTGGGGCTGGCTGGCGTACAGGTTCAGAGGTTCAGTCCATTATCATCAAAGTGGGAAAGCATGGCAGCTGGAGGAGCTAAGAGTTCATCTTATTTTAAAGGCAACTAGGAGAAGACTGGCTTCCAGGTGGCTAGGAGGAAAGTCTCAAAGCCCACCCCCACAGTGGCACACTTCCTCCAGGTGTGGAGTAGGCCACACCTACTCCACCAAGGCCACACCTCCTAATAGTACCACTTCCCAGGCCAAGCATATTCAAACCACCACAACCCTATAAAGTATACAGATTGTATTGCATGGTTATTTGATCAGCAGCATTGTGTGAGTATAATGAATCTCGCCCCTCCAGAATTCCTTCCCTGATTTCTGAGAGGCTGTCCTTTCTTTCCTCTCTTTGAGGGGGAGGGGTGGGGAGGGCTGTCTTGCTCTGTAACCTTGGCTGATCTGGATATTCACTGATCTTGAACTTGTGGCCATCCTGCTACTTTTACCAACCAAGCTCTGGACTACAGGCATGAGCTACTGTGCCTAGTGTAGGAAATCTGTTGTTATGCCCTGAATTTAATGATCATTTGGGTCTTTATTTCATTGTATGGAACACTTAGGCCTTGCCAGTCTAGAAACTAATGCTTCAGGATGTAGGAAGTTTTCTTTCTTTGGGTACCTGTGTCCACTCTGTTTTCTATGTTCTCTTCCTTTTCTACCTCCTGTTCTTTGGATCTCAGACCTCACTGGCTGCTTTTTATAACCTCTAGGGATTTCTCACCTCACATTTTCCATCATTTTTGCCTCTTTTTTTTTATCATTGTGAAGAAATTCTTGAGTAAATGCCAAAACATGTGGCTGATTTTCTTCTATTTTCCTATTATTAGTTTCAAAACCATTTTCTTTATCTCTGTTCCTTTAGCATCCTGCTGTCTATAGTAAGGCAGCATCTATTCGTCCACCCACCCATACACCTATCCATGCATTCATTTATCTATCATTTTACCCCCTTTGGGATTTCTTCCATTTTAATTTTGTATTTTATCATGAAGGCTTTACTCAGCTTGCCTGGTTGTTTCTTAGGTTCAGTTATGGTGATTGTAGGGGTGTCTTTCATATTTATTCAGCTAAGATGATTATTGCTTTCTCCAAAGACTCATCTGCAAATCTCCTGCTTGGTTACTTGTGCTCAAAGGGAACCAGAGCTCCTGTTATCATTAAGACAGGTTTACATAGACTCCTTCTGGATCTATCTCTTCACTACTACCTTTGTGCTTGGTATAAAATGTCCAGTGCCTTTGTGGCTCAGCTTTGTTTTTTTTTTTTGTTTGTTTGTTTTTTTGTTTTTTTTTTTTTGTTTTTTTTTTTGTTTGTTTTTGTTTTTTGTTTTTTTCCTAAGAAAAAAAGCCTCCAGTCACCTGGTAGAGAAATGTCACTAGTGAGTGATTTTTTTTCCCATAGGATGAAGGGCTAGATTTGTTTCCCTTTTTAAAAAAGAATAAGCACTGGATGTGTATGGGTGTTTGCCTGCATGCATGTCTGCCCAGCACATATGCATACTGCCTGTGGAGGCCAGAAGAGGGCATCCTTGGGGACTAGAGTTAAGGTTGTGAGCTACCGTGTGGATGCTGGGAATTGGACTTGGGTCTTCTCCAAGAGTAGCTGGTGCTCTTAACTCTTGAGCTATCTCTCTGCTTTCCCCTTTTTGATGTGCAGTCTTGCCATTTAGCTTAGGCTGGCCTGGATCATACTATGTATCCCAGACTGGAATCGAACTTCTACTTCTCCTACCTCAGTCTCTCAAGTGATGGGATTAGAGGTGTGTATCCCATTACCACTTATTTCCCAGTTTGGTGTTCAGATTTTTGGTCAAACACTGATTTTAGTCACGTACTTTATTCTGTCTTTGCCTTCTGCAGTGTCTTGTTCTGTAGGAAGAGTACTTTAGTGAGTCCACTGTAAGGAAGCAGTAGCCTGGGAAGAAGTTCGAGTACCACCTGCCTCTCTTCTGTAGTACTTTATACCTTCAAGTGTGAGCCTTGCCTGGATTATGTGGGATAATAAACCTTGTATCTCTTTAGGTTCCCCTTGGGAGGCACTTTAGTTTTGAGAGACAGGATCTTGTTTTATGTAGCCTGTGCCAGACTTGATCTCTCCGTCTTCCTGACTGTCCTTTAAGTGCTTTGGTTTTCATTTAAATACTTATTTATTTCTCCCTTTCTGTGTGTGAGTGATTTGCTTGTGTGTGTGTGTGTGTGTGTGTGTGTGTGTGTGTGTGTGTGTGCCTGGCACACAAGGGCCAGCTAAGGGCATTTGAGATCTGGTTGGCTTTCTGGAGAAAGTAAACATAGACTCAGGTGAGTATTTAGTAAGCAAATACAGTAAAAGTTAACAGGGGCCAGATCATGTGAGAGGTCATTATAGGTTCCTTAACTTTTATTATGAGTGAAATAGGAAGCTGTTGAAAGTTGTGATGGGTAGGGGGATGTACTGGACCGACCAGCCAGAGCAAAGTTGAACAGTCCTCTGAGGGGGGAGGGAGCCTGATTATAGGAAAGATTGGAAAAAGTTAGAAGATACAGATATGGCAAGGCTGCAGGTCTATACCACAGTAGTGAGCAAGTGTATTTCTCATAGCCTTCTTATACTACCTTACCGTGTAAAGCAATGCCACAAGCTAACAGAAACAATTTTGCTAAATTACACACATGACTTTGGTTTCTATCCCAGAAACCTCTCTGTTCTTTCCACCAAGGTCAATAGACTCTTCAGCCCTTAGCCATGAGCCTCAAGTGCACCTCCTCTTATTGTTCCATGCCTTAGCAGGCTGGGAAATCTGCCAACAGACCCTGATACACCTCTCTCTCTCTCTCTCCTTCCCTCCCTCCCTCCCTTTCTGTCTCTCTCTCCTCTGCTTCAGAGAAGCTGCAAATGGCACCTGACTAGGGGATTTCATCATCTGATTGGTTTTTTAACAAGATCACTCAGGCTGTGTGCATCTTCTCTCTCTGGTTCCCCTATCCCTTAAAACACTCTCCCTTCTACTGTAATGCATTTTAAAATATTTAGATTTTATATGTAGAGAAAACATAATATTTGCCTTTCTGAGTCTGACATCTTTTGCTTAATATAACCTCCCATTCTATCCATTTTTCTGAAAATGATGTTATTTCATTCTTATTTACAGCTTAATCAAGCTCCATTTTGTATTATATACAATCTTTTGTAGGGGGAGGTCTGTCCCTCTGCTGATGGACATCTAGGCTGCTTCCACACTTTAGCTATTTTGAATAGTGCAGCATTAAGCATAGATGTGCAGTCACCTTTCTGTTATGCTGATTTGGGTTCCTATGGGCATATACCTTGTACAGTGGTAGAATAGCTGAGTCAATGGTAGTTTTATTTTTAGGTTTTTGAGGAACCATACTGATATTCATAGTGGCAACACTAATTTACACACCCACCAATGTGTGTAAGTACTCCCATCCCTGACAGCATTTGCTGCTTGTTTTCTTGCTGATAACCATACTGATGGGGTGAGGTATGGTCTCAGCATACTTTTAATTTGCATTTCTGTGGTACTAAGGATACTGAACGTTATAAATATGGGCTTGGGCCCATATTTGCTTTTTATACTTTTAAAAATTACTTTTGAGTCATTTATACTTTCGAGGACTGTAATTTTGACCATTAAATTTGACCACTTGTTGTGTGGTTATTTGTTCTTTGAGTCTTTAATATTTGAGTTCCTTATATAGTCTGGGTATTAGTCTCCTGTCAGATGCACAGCTAGCAAAGAGTTCCTCATGTTCTCTTGCTTTCTTTTCACTCAGTGACTGTTCCATTTCTTGTTCAGAAATCCATTTTTGTTTTGTTTTTCAAGATAGGATTTCTCTGTGTAGTCCCGCCTGTCCTGGGACTCCCTTTGTAGATCATGTAGATCGGGCTGGCCGTGAACTCAGAGATTTGCCTGCTTTTGCCTCCCCAAGTACTGGGGTTAAAGGTTTGTGCCATTGCCCTTGGCATTTATTGTTCAGAGACTTTTAATGTGACCGAATCAACAGAATTATTTTGTGAGATATACAGCCTTAGGTGATTTCATTCTTATGTGAGCATCATAGAGTGCACTTATACAAACTTGTGTGATGTGGCCTACTTAACACTTAAGCTCCATGGTATGAGTTCAGCCTGGTGTCTGTAGAGGCAGAGCAAACAAAAGAACACAAGAATAATCAAGCACAAGGGAAAATGATACAAGCATGAGATGCTGTAAACGCTGGACAAATGAGGCTGCTGCCAGGGTCATTCATTGTTCTGCTTTACAATGAGCATTATTTATATGTAATATACTATGAAATAATAAAAAGTATAATATAAGAAATACACAAGGCAGTTAGCAATCATATATTATCATCATCAAGTATGATATACGTCATTGTATGTGGTGTTCTTTTATATGACTGCCAGTAGAGTAGGGTTTGCTTGCGCCAGCAGACTGAGAAGAGAGGAGAAGCTGGTAAACGGTGCTGAAATGGAGGTCGGACGAAGTAGGATAGCTGTGTTCTGAGAGCCAAAACATGATAAGACACACTTCCCAGCTGTGTCCAGTGTGTGCCCTTGGACTTCAGGACCAGGTAGTTGATGATCTTAATGCGAACAGTTTAGGTGTAGTGGTAGGAACCTTACTCAAGTGGTTAAAGAGGAGGATTGGAGTCAGGGGGTGTATATAGTTCTTGTGAGTTTAGTCACAGAGTGAAAAAAGAAGCAGTGATTTGTCTGATAGGGAGTATAGAGTCAAGAAAAAATTTCAATCCCAAGTGTAGTTGAACCAATTTAAACTTATCCCCACCTAGCTTGTGAATTCATGAGGGTCAGACTATGGTTATTTTATTTGGCTTTGACAATTACTGGAGTTTATCCTTAATCTACTCTTCTAACTACCTTGCAGTGATGTACTCCAAATACTTGCTATTTCTCCTGGCCATGTGCTCATGGTCCATGTCCTCTCATGGCAACTTCCTCCTCCCTCCCAGTGTCCTTTCTTCTCCTCTATCTGCAACCCCCAACCAGGTAACTCAAAAATCCACCTACCTCTAATCCCTCCAGTAATTGGCTGTAGTCATTTTTTTATTTAACCAATAGTTTTAAATTAAGGAGCAAGGTTGACACAACAAAAGCTAGAAACTGTGAGAATTCACTGGTCTTGAGGCAACTAGACAGAATTTAGCATTACAATACAACAGACCACACCTCAACACCCAAGATTTGAAAAATATGTTCAGTATAGTTAAACATGTCTTCTGTATAGGAACTTATAGAAAAAAATTATAAGGCATAGCCTTTATTGATCTTCTCTTTACAGGTAGCACTGTTTTTTGCTGTAACTTCTTCCATAGAAGTTACAAATCTTGGATTTGTTTGAAAATTTAGTAGACTTAGATTTTATGTAGCGTGAGAATAAATGACATGCATAAATCAGACAGTGTGCCCTAGTGTAGTACCAAGTTTTGTGTTGACAATTTTATTTTGGTGTGGTTTAATGAGTCAAGCCCAGGGCCTTGTGCAAGTTACCAAGTCTTCTACCGATGAGCTCCATCCCTGTTTTTTACTTTAAGGAATTGAAATCATAGCAACTAAGTAGAATTGTGTTCCACTTGCATTTTCCAGGAGGATATGGGGGATTGAACTAAGCTCTAATATAGCTTCTCTCTCATTGTATGTGACAGAAATGATAGGCTTGCACCAGGAAGTTATAAGTAAGAATGAATCATGTCAGCTTAGTAAAGCATTAGGAAGCTGTGCCAGGAATAATCCACAGAAATGGAAACCTTTTGTATTCAGTATCACATATAGAATAACTAACCCAAGGTCTTACGTACGAATAGGTTATTTATTTATTCATCCATACCTACTTTCAAAAATATTATTGAACATGTATTATGTGCCAGATTAAGGATATAATGCTAAACCCTCGTGACACTTAGGAGTTTAGAATGTAAAGAATGGTGATTTCCTCCATAAGGTCATAGGGCAAGGGCTGACTGCATAGTCCCGGCAAGTCAGGAACTCCGAATTCTTCTGCTTCAGCCTCCTGGGTGCTAAGATTATAGATATGTGTTAACACAGCTGGTGAAAAACATAGTTTTATATCACTTTTCTTCTTAGGGCTACTTAAATTACCACAGGCCAGAGGGATAAACAACAGAATTTTAGTTCTTTCCTGTGTTGAACTTATATATTTAAGAGCAGGGTCTGGCAGGTTTGTTTTTTTCTTCAGGCCTATTGCCATCTTTATGCTGTGGACCCACATGCTCTTTTCTCTGCATATTTAGTCCTTGTGATTTTCTGTGTGCTCACATTTCCTCCTCCTCTTCTTCCTCCTCCTCCTCCTCTTCTTCCTCCTCCTCCTCTTCCTCCTCCTCCTTTTCTTCCTCCTCTTTCTTCTTCTTCTTCTTCTTCCTTCTTCTTCTTCTTCTTCTTCTTCTTCTTCTTCTTCTTCTTCTTCTTCTTCTTCTTCTTCCTCTTCCTCTTCCTCTTCTCCTCTTCCTCCTCCTCCTTCTGATCTTCCTCCTTATCTTCCTCCTCCTCTCCTTCTCTTCTTCTTCCTCTTCCTCCTCTCCTCTTTTTCTTTCTTCATCCTCCTTCTTCCCTCTTCCTTCTTTCTTTTAGACAGGGTCTCATGTAGCCCAGGCTAGCTTCAAACTAGTTATATAGACAAGGATGACCTTGAACTTCTGATCCCAAGTGCTGGCTGATATTATAAGTATGTGCTGGCATGCTCAGTTTTTATTACAGTGTTGGAAATGGGAAACCCAGTACTTCCTGTATACCAGGCAAGTACTCTACGGATGAACTATATTCCTACCCCTACCTTTTCTCCTCTTACAAATATGCTGCTCAGATTGAATTAAGTGTGCTTAATGGCCTCCTCTTAATTGTATGTACTTTTGAGTGTCTCACTAGGTCACCTAGAATGATGTTAAACTTGAGATTCTCTGACCTCAGCCTCTTGAATCCTTTAAGTATGTTGACTGCCATGCCTGACTTCCTTTCTCACCTCATTAAAGATCTGTTTTCAATATAGTCATGTTCTGAGAATCTGGGGGTAAAGGCTTCAACATATGCATTTTGGGGAGTCAGAATGAATAATGAACTGTGGGACTTGTTTCTTCTGTCTATATTTAACTTAATATTGGTTTCTTCTTAGTACTACGAGATATTCCTTCGACAGTCTTCAGTGGAACCCTGCCTTCTGTTTCATGAAGGTGGACACTGGCGTGAACTCATAGTTCGAACCAATAGGCAAGGGCACACAATGGCTATTGTCACTTTTCATCCCCAGGGATTAAGTCAGGTAAGCCTAGCAGGGTATGAAGCCTCTCCTGTTTGTTGAAGTTTTATGGCAGACACTACACAGCCATAGAATATTTGTGTAGGTTAGAGAGTAGGTTTGAGGATGAAGAGTTGGTAAGAATATAATATAACTGACATAATCAGATCACAAAGACTGGCTAGGTTGCCCCACATAATTATTGTACATGGACTCCCAAGTATTTTCACATGAACTTTGCTCACAGTAGTAGACTCAATTGAATCCAAGAGCTTTTTTCATGGAGATTTGCATGTCTGACTTTTATAATCTAAATACTTCGCACACTCTACTAGTATAGTAGGGAACCAAGCAGCCTTCCAGATTATGCTTTACATTTGTAAATACGCGTAACACTTTCAGACTGAGTTCTGGTTTGCTATCTATTGCTGTGATAAAAAAAAAACATGACTAACAGCAGCTTAAGGAAGAAAAGATGTATTTCCCCTTATAGCTCACAGAGTAACATGAAGGGAAGACAGAGCAAGAATTCAAGACAGGAACCTAGAGGTAATATTTGAAGCAGAAGTCAGGGAGAAATGCTGCTTACTGGCTTGCTCCCTATGGTTTGCTCATTTTGCTTTTATTTTTAGATTTAGAAAATTGTTTTATGTGTATGAGTGTATGCATGTATACATATGTACCATGTGTATACCTGGTGTCCAGGAAGGTTAGAAGAGGGCTTTGGATTCTGAGACTGGAGTTACAGACAGTTGTGAGCTACCACGTGAGTACTGGGAATCAAGCCTAGGTCCCCTGCAATGGCAACAAGTGCTCTTAACCAGAAAACCAACTCTCCAGACTCTAGTTTGCTTTCTTATACACCTAAAGACCACCCAGCCAAGGACTACATGACTCAAAGTGGGCTGGGCTTTCTCGAAACAAGCATCAATTGAGAAAATATCCAATAGACATGACCACAGGTAATTCTTATGGAGGCAGGTTCTGTACTGAGGCTCCTTCTTCTAGATCACACTGTCATCAACCCTGTTGATAAAACAACAAAACCCCAATCAACACAGACAGCCTCATATGGAAACATCCCTATACTGAGTCGGCTATCTCCACCAGCTCATGAAGTAGGTAGACAGAAGGGGAATGCTATCACCTTCGTTTTCTAGATTAATAAATGGAGGCATAGTTGATGGAAGGTGAAAGAGTCAGTTAACAACAAAGCTAGGATTTGACTCTGAGTCCTTTGATTCTTGGCCTGGTTGGTCTTTTAAATTCTATAACTTTGACTTGGTTTATAACTCTGTCTGTGGGCCAAGCTAGTCTTTAGTGATTATAGCAATATTAGAATTTTAATAGTTCTGTTTTCAGAAAAAAGGAGTTACCATGTTTACTATTTTCTTTTTACATTTAATTGGGTGTCAGAGAATAACTTGTGTGTCAGGTTCTCTCCCCTTCCACCATATGGGTTCCAGGGATTAAACACAGGTCATTCAACTTGATGGCAAGCACCTTTACCTATTCAGCCTTCTGGCCGGCAGGCGCCCACCATGTTCTTTCTTTTCTGTTTCCTGTTTCATTTCTTTTAGGACTCACATCTTCTGAGGTGATACTTGAGTGGGTGGTTGGGATAGCAAAAGCAGAGAAATATGAAGGGATTTGAAAGGTTATTTTCTGTGCGTGATGGGACAGGAGCTTAGTTTAGCTTCTTGTTTATAAGAATAACTCACACTTCCTGTAGAGAACTATTAGAGGCTCAAACTAGAGAAAGTGCCGGTTCCATTGTATGAGATTTGTCAAAAGCTGAAAAGTCAAGCAGCTCTTCTACTGAGATGTGAAAATAGCCTGTTGTTGTTTTTGTCCTGCGGAACATTGCTTTATGCTAAGTGTTATTTATAATAAGATTTGAGAAATGTGTTGTCTTGTCTGACTCCTGCGCGGCTGGTTACTGTAACTAACGGCAAGAGAATTTGTCATAGATGAGTCTTTACTTGACTCTTGGTTTCCTGTTCTGGGCAGGAGGAGCTCTGTGTTCAGAAGGTGACCTTGAAGGAGTTTTTCACTAAAGGCCCTGGAGCGGTCTGTGAATTGACCTCACTCTATTTTCAGGAAAGGTAAGCCTGGAGCAGCCAGACCAGAAGTAGGAGGCTGCAGGCTTGCCATAGCCTGGGTTTATGGTTTGCTTGCTGCTGATGGGCTACTGAGAGCGGAGGCCTGTAAGCTAGTTAGATCTGCCTTTCAGATGCTAGCCATATCCATAACCCAGGCTAGACCATAAAAGGGAAGTGGCATATGGTTGACTTTAACTTCTCAAAATCAAAACAAAAAAAATGTAAAAAGAGTGTATACATGTACCTCCCATCCCTCAAGAGTGGAACTCATATAGAAGTCTCAGGGCCATGATGAGGAAGCTGTGTCTCCCAGATAAGAGGCTTGAGCTGCCCCTTCCAACCAAGCAGTAAGAGGTATATATTACTGTCTATCAGTCTAAAATGCTTCCTTCCTTTTTTCTTTCCTAGCACCATGACCCGTTGCAGCCATCAGCAGTCCCCCTACCAGCTCCTGTTTGGGGAGCCCCACATCTTTGAAGATCTTCTGGGTTTGAAGATTCGAATCTCTCCAGATGCGTTCTTCCAGATTAACACTGCTGGTGCAGAGATGCTGTATCGAACCATTGGGGAGCTGAGCGGAGTAAACTCTGATAGCATCCTCCTAGACGTTTGCTGTGGAACAGGCAAGTGGCCTCCCTAAGAAGAGTTTATGTATTGTCTAAGTCTCAAATGCCATCTATCCAGAACTTACAGGCTTTTTAAGGGTGGCAGGTGGGAGGCAGTGTTGATGGTATAAATATAACCATGTTGGTTTAAAACACAAAAATAATCTGTTATTTCTTACTTCTCCAGGTGTGATTGGCCTCTCTCTGGCTCGGCGTGCCTCTCAGGTTCATGGCATTGAGCTGGTGGAGCAGGCAGTAGAGGATGCCAGGTGGACTGCAGCCTTCAATGGTACCTAGATAGATTCTAAGGTGAAATTAAGAGATGGAGTTGAGTGAGGGGCTAGAGATATAGCTCAGTGGCAGACTGCTTGCTTAGTATGTATGACACTCAAGGACCCATTCACCAGCACTGCAAAAACAAACAAACAAACAAACGAACAAACAGAAGTGCAGTTGTTAGTATGCAAAGGGGGACCTACTGTAGCTCCAAAGTATAGGGAGCCTGAGTTCTAGAGTAGCCATAGAAAGCTTTTGGTGTTTTCTAGAAGAGGTCCTAGTGACTTTTTCTTTTTTTTAAGTGTAAAAATGAGCCCAAGGCAAGTACAAGCCTAGTTAGTAGGAAGGGAAGTGATGAAATGTTGAACATAATAGAAGAATCTGCTTTAATTCAACTCTGAAGGCATCAGAGCTAGTACAGTCAGGTTCAAATGTAGGGTTTCGGCTGGCATTAATTCCAGTCCTTGAGAGGCAGAGGGAGAGGCAGGTGGATTTCTGTATGTCCAAAGCTAACCTGGTCTATATAGTGAGTTGAGAGCCAGCCAGGACCACATAGTGAGGCCCCGTCTTAAACCAAACAAGCCAAACAAACCTACAAATTTAAAAAAATAGAACCTTTTCCTTAAATAAAATGACAAATTGCAATGTAGAAAATCATTTGCATTCTGTCTTTTATTGTTCTACCAGGCAAACCTTTCAGGATTTTTTTTTGGTCTTTTATGACTGGCTTGAAAGCCTTTATCTCTTTCTTTGCCTCCCAAGTGCTGAGATTATAGATGTATGCCAACATGCCCAACTTTCAGACAGGTCTTGAGGTCCCAAGTGCAAACTGATGGCACAGGAAGCGCACTTGAGTGAAAGGCAAGGGTTTTGTTCTGGTGTGAGTACTTACCTGCTATCTGTCTCAGCACTTCAGCTGGAAGGCTCATTCAGCCTTTCCAAGGAGAAGTACCCATAGCAGGTCCAAGGGCATTTTCTTTGCTGTTCAGAGGTACACTGGAGCCAAAGGGACAGGCAGGACTCTGGCTGCTGAATAGTTCTCTAAAGCCAACAGCTTCCCACTTGTTGGGCTCGAGTTATGCCACATGGTTGTGTCTTCCACAGGTGTCACCAACTGTGAGTTTCATGCTGGCAGAGCAGAGACGATTTTGCCACAGCTGTTAAAGTCACAGAAAGATGAGAAGTTGACCGTCGCTGTGTTGAACCCTGCACGTGCTGGACTTCGTAAGGAGGGTGGACACCTTGGCTGTTCCCCATGTGTAGGCTTGTCCACTTCCCCCATGGTGCCCACCAGTTCTGTGTCTTTATTCCCATAGCAGGCTTAGGGGCTCCCTGTGAGGTAGCCCTGAAGTAGCTTCTCCATTCCTCAGTAGTCCTTAGTGAGGTTTGGAATAAGAGGGACTGCAATGGGTTAAATATATTTATTAACAAGGTGCTTACTCCTTCAGATTACAGAGTGGTTCAAGCCATCCGGAACTGCAGGGCCATCCACACTCTAGTGTTTGTTTCCTGCAAGCCTCATGGTGAAAGCACAAGGAACTTCATTGAGTGAGTCTTGCCTCTTTTTTTTTCAGTATTATTTTCCCATGAGCTGGGGATATAGTTAAGTGGGTAGAGTAACTGCCTACCATGCATGACGCATGGGGTTATCGTCATCACCATATAAAACTGAGTAGGGGTGGTAGAGGCAGGAGGATTCAAAGTTCAAGATCACCCTGGGCTATGTAGTAAGTGAGTTTGAAGCCAGCATGGGATAAAGACCCACTGTCATTAAGAGACATCGAAAACCAAAATTACTTTTCTAAAAAAATCAGAGTAATCCATGCTTTTTTTATGCATAATTTGGAAAATGTGAAGAAACAAAGAAAACTAAAGATTATACTACTTCATTTATCTGTGTGTGTTCGTTTGTTTTTAGACAGGATCTCACTATATAGCACTGGCTGTTCTAGAACTCACTATGTAGGCCAGGCTGACCTTGAACTCACAGAGATCTGACTGCCTGTGAATTCTCAGTGCTGAGATTTAAGGTGTGTGCCACCATACCCTGCTCAATATACCACTTTAAAATAGTTTTTTTTTTTTTTTAAAAAAATTCCATGTATGAACCTTAATAAGTTTATGCGCACCACATATTCACACAAGCCCTTGCATGCCAGAAGAGGGCATCAGATACCCTGGAACTGGAGTTACAGACTGTTGTTTGCTACCAAACTGATGTTGGGGCACTAAACTTGTGTCCTTAGTTAGTGCTCTTAAACTGTGGAGCCATTTCTCTGGTCCCTGATTTATATCACTTTAAGAATTCATTATAAGGGCTTGTCAAAGGTGAGACAACTCAGATACTCAGTCTGAGCACAAATTTTTAAGAGAGTACCAAAAATCTTAATGATCAAGAAAAGTTTTAATACAGTATTTTAGAACAATCAACTCTCTTAAATCATGAAGGACAATTTTTTTTAAAAAAAAATTTAATGCTAGGTGTGGTGATCTCATCACTAAGGAGATATAAATAGGGCTAGCCTGCTCCAGCCAGTCTAAGCCGAATCAGTGAGCTCCTGGCTAATGACAGGCCTTATCTCAAATGAGGTGGATGACATTCCTGAAGATGACACTTGAAGTTGCCATCTGGTCTTTATGCTTGTACACGTACACACACACACACACACACACACACACACAAACACACACACACACACACACACACACACACACACACACACACACACAAACACACACAAGATGACACTTGAAGTTGCCATCTGGTCTTTATGCTTGTACAGAGAGAGAGAGAGAGAGAGAGAGAGAGAGAGAGAGAGAGAGAGAGAGACAGAGACAGAGACAGAGACAGAGACACAGAGACACAGAGACACAGAGACACAGAGACAGAGAGACAGAGAGACATATTTTCATGACACTAGATTCAATTTTCAACTAAAAAAAAACATGTTGAAAAGTAGGGATCTGGTTATCTTTTAAAAGATTCTGAATATAAGAGATTATATGACTGACTCCTTGGCTTATTTTATTAACATTATTTCCTCTGCCAGCATTTTATTGCAAATGTTTGGCTTTTGTTCTCTTTTATAGCTGAATAATAGCTCAGTGTTCACCACATTTTCTCTATCTATTCATCTATTGATAGAAATCTTGTTTGGTTGGGAATAATGTAGCAAGAAATGTTTAATGCAGGTATCTCATTGATATGGTGATTTTATTCCCTTTTGGCTTTTCCAGGAAGTGGTACAGTTGTGTCATCTGGTAGATTTATTTTTAGTTTTTTGAAGAATCTCGATATGGTATTTCATTGTGACTGCACTGATTTTCATTCCCACCAACAGTGTTTAAAAAGTTCCCCCTTTTCCAGGTATTCATTAGCATGTTATATTGCGTCTGTTTATTTTCCGTAGTGTTTTGGTATTTAGTTAAATTTGAAACAATTTATTAATGTCAGTGGGGAGGTAGAGAATTACGTGTGCTAAGGCCTATGTGTAGAGGTCAGAGGACAACTTTTGGGACTTGGCTTTGTCCTTCTTTCAGCCTTGGGTGCTGGGGATCAAACTCGGGTCCCAAGACTTAGGCTGTAAGTTCTTGTACCTGCTGAACTATCTTGCTTGCTTGTGTATGTTTGTTCAGGCTGGCCCTGAACTCTCAATCCTCCTGTCTCTACCTCCCGAGTCCTGGGATTATAAGTGTATGCCACCAAGTCCATGTTTCTATTTAAAAAGTATTTTTACATTTATTTAGTTAGTTATTCGTGGTGTGTGTGTGTGTGTACTTCAGTGTATGTAGGGAGGTCAGAGAACAACTTATGGGAATTGCTGTCCTTGTAGGTCCTGGAGATTGAACTTAGTTTATCAGGCTTGGTAGCTTGTAGCCATCTTGCCAGCCCTTAACTTTCTTTTTTAACCTTAACCATTCTGACAGGGAAGAGACGGTACTTTGTTATGTGTTTTTAAAATTTTAAATTAATGTTTTCTCATTACTGGTCAAAGTGCAGAGCATACGTGTTGGTGGAATGCTTAGCTGAAGATAAGCCCACCAAGACCTAGGGAACCTTTGCAAAAGAGGGGAAAGCTAAGAGGTAGAGTTTAGGGAGGAACTGGGAGGAACATTGTATTCTCAATATGATGGGACCACATTGCACTCATGAACTCACAGCATCTGTGGTTGCCTGCACAACATTCTAGCCAGCCAACATTCTACCATGGAAGGGGGAGGAGCTTATCAGCCCCCCCCCCCACCCCTACATGAAGAGCTGTTGGTAGTTGATGATTGTCAGGACAAGGAGAGTAAGTTTTCTTTGGGGTTATGGTTCCTGTTAGGTTGATCATGCTCTGGTAGATAGTCCCACAGCCATGTGTGTATAGGCAGCACAAATGGGACTTGGTGGGTTATTACAAAAAAGAAGACATGAAGTTGGGAGGGGGAGGGCTAAGGGGTGGATATGGGAACAGTTTTTGAGAGGAGTAGGAAGGCTGAATATAAGCAGAATATGTTGTGTGTATATATGAAATTCTTTATAGTGACATCCTGTCTCAAACATTAATATTAAAAAATCTAGCCAGGTGCTGTGGTGCAGGCCTTTAATCCCAGCAATCAGGAGGGCAGAGGTCCACAGATCTCTCTGAGTTTTCAGCCAGTTTGGCCTATAGAGTGAGTTCCAGGCCAGGCACGAATACACAGTGAGACATTGTCTCAAAAGTTACGATATGTCAATGAATTACAAAACAGAGTAAAAGATATGGCAGATAAATGTTGTGAAAGAATAGGTAAATAAGAACATAAAAGAGTAAAAACATAAAAATATAGCCATAAATAATAAGGCAGACTAACTATACATTTGAAGGATTTGTGTTTTAGACAAGGTTTCACTCTATAGCCTTGTGTGGCTAGGAGTTCACTACATAGACCAGACTGGCCTTGATATTATGGCAATGTCTCCCAAAGTATGCCATCACACTCTCTGATATTTTTTTCCAGTTATAAGAAAGTACTCCTTAGAGCTTGCTCTAAAATCAAATATTTGAGACTGGCAGTGGTGGCGCACACCTTTAATCCTGGTGCTGGGAGGCAGAGGCAGGCAGATCTCTGAGTTTCAGGCCAGCCTGGTCCACAGAGTGAGTTCCAGGATGGATAGTGCTATACAAAGGAACCCGGTCTGAAAAAAATCAAAAAAGATAGATAGATAGATAGATAGATAGATAGATAGATAGATAGATAGATAGATAGGAAAACCAAGACAGACAGACAGGTCTATCTAGGAAAACCAAGACAGACAGATAGATCTAGGAAAACTAAGATAGATAGATAGATAGATAGATAGATAGATAGATAGATAGATAGATAGATAGGTGATAGATGTAGGTAGATACATAGACAGATAATGCATGTGAAAATCTGTAATTTTTCTGAGAAAACACAAATGGCCAGTGTTAATTCCAGAAAATAAGGTAAGTCCTGAACAGATTAGTGAGCATGGAAATAAATGAAGATTCCCCCACTCAAGATGGGTATGGTATGTGTATCTGTAATCCCAGTACTCAGGAAACTAAGCCAGGAGGAAAGGCATGAATTCAAAATGAGGCTCCGTTACACAGTGATTTTGAGGTCAGATCACTACACAATGAGACTCCTGTCTTGTACAATCCAAGGGGATGAAAAGCTTCCACCCTAAATAAAAAATTAGGCTCCATCTCCCCATCTTATTTGCTTGTTTGTCTCTGTAAAATTACTCTTCCATTTTTCTTGTTTTTGAATATGATATAAAGATGGTATCTCTTATCAGTGAGTAAAAATGTACTTCAATAAATTGTAACTGACAACTGTATAGACAGTGCAAAATAGTTGGATGTATATCTAGACTAAATTAACTCAACAAGGTAAATGTGAAAAATGGGAATCCATAAATGTACTCTAGGAAATCATAGAATTTTTAAAAAATAATTGTTCTATGATTTCTAACTGAAAATTCAGAAGACATAGAAGAAAAAACAGTTATTTTATTTATGATTATTTTTTGTTTAGTGCACAGAGGAACTGGTTTCATTGTAACCTTAAAGAATATTTTGGTTTTTACATTTATTTATTATGGGGGAGAGGCCCTTGTATGAGTTCATTTTTTTTTATCCTGTGGATCCTGAGAATCAAACTCAGGTCATCAGGCTTTGTAGCAAATCCCTGTACAGCTGAACCACTTCGGCTGCCCTAACTTAGTTTTCTTTTGCTTATTTTGCTGTGACACTGTCATACATGTATCACATGCTTTGTCCTCCTTCATCCCTTCAGTCTTTGCTTTTAATTTCATTATGCCCCTCCCCCCCAATATTGCCCCCCTTCTATCTATCCCCCCCACAAATCATGTTATTTTACTTAAGAATGATCTCAGTTCCATCTATTTCCTTGTGAATGTTATGATTTTATTTGTCTCTTTAACTGAATAAAATTCCTTTCGTGTGTGTATGTATGTGAAAGCCAGACTTGAACGCTGAGTGTATCCCTCTATTACTGTCCACCTCATTTGCTCTGTCTTTTCTCTGTGCTAATGTGTGCATATGTGGAGGTCAAAGGACAGTTTGAAGGAATTGGTTCTTTCCTACCATGTGGATCCCAGGGACCAAATTTAGGTCATCAGCCTTGGTGGCAAGCACCTTTATCCAGTGAGCCACCTCACTGACATCCCATCTTTTCTGAGAAAAGGTCACTGAATCTGGAGCTTGTTGTTTAAGCTAGATTGGCTGGCCAGTGAGGCCTGGTATCTGCCATTCTCTATTCCCTTACCCCCAGTGCTGAGGTTGCAAACTCGTGCTGCCACCTAGCTCTTATGTGGGTACCGTGGATCCAAACATAGGTTCTAATACAGAGTTATCACCCCAGCTCTATCTCACATTTTTAAATTATCTCTTGATAAACATCTAGACTGCTTCTGTTTCCTAGCTATTGTGACTAAAGCTGCAGTAAGCACGGATGTACATATATCTTTATAATATGCTGACTTAGAATCTTTTAGGTATATTATAACCTAGTGGGTATAGTTGAGTCATATGGTAGTTCTGTTTTTAATTTTTTTTTTTTTGAGAAACTTCCACATTGATTTCCACAGTAGCTTTAAAAAAAGATTTATTTTTATTTTATGTATATGAGTGTTTGCCTATGTATATGTGCATGCATCATGTCTGTGCCTGGTGCCCAAGAAAGCTAGAAAAGGGTGTTGGATCCTATGGAACTTGAATTACAGATGGTCGTGAGTTACCATGTGGGTTCTGGGAACTTTACTCAGATCCTTGGCAAGAGCAGACAGCATTCTTAAATGCTGAGCCATCTCTCCAACCCTGGAAATGTTTTCTAAGAAGTTGATCATTCAGTGATTTTTATTCCATGAGCATTATGGGGAGTAGGGATGCAAAGCAAATGGTTACACCATTGCTAAGTTAATTTGATGGGATTGTATTATCTATGTAGTGTTCATAGAAATGAATTAAAAATGTAAACAACTGCCGGGCAGTGGTGGCACACGCCTTTAGTCCGAGCACTTGGGAGGCAGAGGCAGGCGGATTTCTGAGTTCGAGGCCAGCCTGGTCTACAGAGTAAGTTCCAGGACAGCCAGGACTACACAGAGAAACCCTGTCTTGAAAAACCAACTAAGCCAGGACTGGTGATAAATGTCTATAATCCTAGCACTTGGGAGGTAGAGACACTAGAAGCAGGAGTTTAAGGTCATCTATCCTTGGCTACATAGTAAGTTGGAGGCCAGCCTGGGCTACTTGAGAGTCTGTCTCAATAAAACAAAACTAAAATAGTAAAAAATATATCATAGAACTAAATGTGAGAGCTAAAGCTATACAATTTTTAGAAGAATACATTTAAAATCTTCATGACCTGGTGTTAAGCAAAGTCTTCTTTTTTTAATACAGTTATCAAAAGCCCAAAGGAAAAAAAAATAAAAATAACACTAAAGTTAGGACAAAACAAAAAACCCGGCTCATGGCACAGGAGAAGATATTTATAAGTCATTTGTAAAGGCTTCGTATCCAGACCACATACTAAGTCAGATGCTGAGAGACAGAGACAGGCAGATCCCAAGGGCTCACTAACCAGCCACCTAGCCAATTAATGAGCTCCAGGTTGAGTAATACCCTGTCTCAAAAATTAGAATGGAAAGTCATTGAGGAAGATGTCCCAACATCATCCCTTACCCCAACATGTACCTGTATGGGCAAATGCACTTTCCACATACAAGTATACACCAGAAAGGCATCACTCACACACACACACACACACACACACACACACACACACACACACACAC
>JANHMN010000005.1:44426926-44474659 GCA_030674055.1 Rhabdomys pumilio
CACACACACACACACACACACACACACACACACACACACACACACACACACACGGAGAGAGAAAGAGAGAGACAGAGAGACAGACAGAGACAGAGAGACAGAGATAGAGACAGACAGACAGACAGACAGACAGAGACAGAGAGACCGGGAGGGAGGAAGAGAGAGAATAATTGTTTTACAGAAAATGTTCAGAATAGACAAGTCTATAGAAACAGAAAGGTCTGTGGCTACCAAGAGCTACTGTGGGTTTGAGTCAAGTGTGAGGTGTGGCTGTTAAGAGGTGCGTGGGATCTTACTGGGCTAATGAAAATGTTCCAAAAGTACTGATAGTAGTTAAGTGCATGCTCCAAATATACTAACAACCACTGAGCTGTGTAAACGGTAAACTATATTGTATCCAATAATGATTCAATAAAACGATGGAGAAAAAACTGGCACTTTTACATGAGACAAAGCACAGTCAACAATTTCACTTACAGAAACCATTTGCAGTAAATATTATGAAGACTGTTTTCCTCCAACTGTAATCAAGCCCTAGAAGTCAACAAGAAACAGGATCTGCATTTGGAAAAGTAACAGAAAATAAGAAAAGAAAGTCTTATTAATGTGTTCATGCATTCTGAGGTGATGCTGCCTCCTCTGTGAAAATAGAAACATGAGATGATATGGTGGCACAGGCCTTTAATCCCAACACTTGGGAGGTGCAGGTGGGCAGGTCTCTGAGTGCAGTGCCAGTCTGGTCTACATAGCAAGTTCCAGGACAGCCAGGACTGCATAGAAAGACCATGGCATGAGAGTTGGTATTTGAGGCCAGTTTGCGCTACATAGAAACAGCCTGTCTAAAACCCGTAACAATGTACATAGAAATACACATCTGTGTACACACACACACACTCATATACATGTGAAACATTTGAGGATTTCATAGACACAGTATATTTTGATCATATCCAGTCCATTACCATATTCAATTCCTTCTAGACTCTCAAAATATCCCCCTCCCAATTCCTTCTTCTCTTTTTAAAAATAATCCACTGAGTCCAGTTTATGCTGCCTGTATGCCCATGGGGTGGGGCTACCTACTGCAGTGCAGGCAACCTACCAGCAGCCACACCCCTAAAGAAACACCTTTTACATTTCAAACTGGGAAAAATACAAAAAAAAAATTGATAATGCATTGCTGACAATATAGGGACAGAAAATTAAACTGCTGCTGGTATAAATTGAGTACTAATCTATATAAGTGAATACCATCCTTTTGGAGGTAAATTTAACAGTGTAGATTAAAAATTTAGATGTATGCATGCGTGATGATCCAGAACTGCCTGCCCCAATTAGAACCACTTTATTTTATGTGTACTGAGTGTTTTACCTGTGTGTGTGTCTACACCACTTCTGTTGCCCGAGCTCACAGAAGTTAAAAGAGGGCGTCAGATCTCCTAGAACTGGAGATACAGATGATTCTGGGATGCCAAATAGGTGTTGTGACTTGAACTTGGGTCTTCTGGAAGAACAAAAGAAAGAAAGAAAGAAAAGAACAGGCTTCTAAGAGATAAAAACAAAATGTAACAAAATAAAATACAGTAAGATGAAGCAAAAATCATTTTCTTAACCATTGAACCATCGCTTCAGCTCCTATTCCTCAAATTTATTTATTTATTTATTTATTTATTTTGGTTTTTCGAGACAGGGTTTCTCTGTGTAGTCCTGGCTGTCCTGGAACTCACTCTGTAGACCAGGCTGGCCTCGAACTCAGAAATCCGCCTGCCTCTGCCACCCAAGTGCTGGGACTAAAGGCGTGTGCCACCACTGCCCGGCCTCCTCAGATTTTTATCCTGCAGCTCACTTCCATACATAAAGTGACATATAAAATTGCTTATTGTAATATTTTAACATCAAAAGAAAAATATTCTAAAAGTCACCCTGGAAGAGAACTGGATAAATTATTTATAATATAATATCCATAAGATGGAACACAATACACGATAATGTACTGATAGTGGAAAATCCTGACAGTTTATTATTTTTCAGTAGCCTTATGGAGATATACTTCATAATCCATATAATTCTATCATTTAAAGAATATAATTTATAAGGCTATAGAGATAGCTCAGTGGTTAAAAGCACTTGTTGCTCTTGCAGGGGACCCAGGTTTGGTTTCCAGCACCTACATGGTAGATAAGAAACTTGTAATTGTGTGTGGAGGTGCACACCTTTAATATCAGAACACGGGAGTCAGAGGCAAGCAGATCTCTGTGAGTCTGAGGGAGCCAGGCTGATCTATATACTGAGTTCCAGGCCAACCAGGGCTACGTAATGAGATTATATCTCAAAAAACAAAATAGATTTAAAAATGGTTAAAATTTGTGTTAAATGTATTTTACTAAGATAAAAAAATAGGAAATAATTAAAGTTACTTCCATTTTTTTTTCAAAATAGAAACTTTCTGTTTTTCAAAATTAGCCCTTTAAAAACATTTTGAAATGTTTTTAAAGAAACCCAATAATTCAAAAAAATATAAATTATGACAATTTAAACCCTTCTCTAAGTTCTATCCTGGAAGACCAGTCAGGTAGACGGATCTTTGAGTTTAAAGCCGGCCTGGTTGACAGAGTGAATTCTAGGAAGGCCAGGGCTACACAGAGAAACCCTGACACTACCCTCCCCGCAAAAACAAACAAACAAACAAACAAACAAACAAAAACCCCAAAAACCAAGCAAAAAAGAAAGAAAAGAACAGGCTTCTAAGAGATAACAATAAAATATAATAAGATGAAGCAAAAATCATCATATCAGAGTTGGACACGGCAACCCAATAGGAGAAGGGTCCCAAAAAATGAGCACAAGAGTCAGAGACCCACTTGTTCTCAGTGTAGGAGTGGCTATAATGTATATGCAGAGGACCTGGTGTGGGCCCTGTGCTTGCTGCTTCAGTCTCTGTGATCTCACATGTGCCTTGTCGAGTTGATTCAGAGGGCCCTGTTCTCCTGGGCCTATCTCCTCTGACAAACATGTAGGGAAAACACCCAGTACACATAAACCAAAATAGATCTCCTGTTTTAAAGGAAGACGGTTCAGTGAGTTTTGGGTGGTTTGTTTTCAGACTCATGCAGCTGTCACCACTGTCTAAACCGGAGCATTTTTTGTCCGCTCGAAAAGAAACTGCACTTTTTAGTATCACTGTGTATTTCCACCCCTGCTGTCCGATCCCAGGCAACCCGCAATGTGCTTTGTTTCTAGATTTGCCTGGCATCTAATTGAATTGAATTATGCCAAATACTATGCATTTCTTTGCATCTTCCTTCACTTAGCATAATGTCTGTGACATTTATCTGTGTTTAAATGTTTATTTATTTCTCTTTCGTTTTCTTTTTGGCCTTAAAAAGGAATAATATTGTACTGTATGTATATATTCTCTTACTTATCTGCTCATGAGTTTATGGCTTTCATGATTGATGTCTCAATAAATACCCATGTGCAAGTTTTGCTTTCATTTGTCTTCGAGAAAGACCCAGAAGGAGAAGTGCTGGACCATATGTAATTAGTTTAACCTTTTGAGGAACTTCAGTTGGTTTTCCAAGCAGCTGGCCTGTTGTACCAAGAGTGGTCTCTGAGCATTTCAGTCTCTGTATCTTCCCCAAATCTTGTTATTGGCTTTTAAAAAATCTATTTTCCAGTGCTGGCCATCAAGCCCAGGATCACTTGTATGCTAGGTAGGTATCCTTCCAGAGATGTGTATCTTAAGGTCTTGTTTCTGCCTTTTTTTTTTCTTGTAGTTCACAGGAAGTGGTATCTCATTGTGGTTTTTCTTTGCACTTCCCCAGTGGCTAAAGATTTTTGAGTGTTTTGGTTTTAATATATTTTTTGTCAGTTTTCTTTGGAGATAGGGTCTCATTTATTCCCAGCTGGCTTCAGACTCTCTATATATCCCAGAATGACCTTGAATTTGTGATCTGCAGCCTTGAATGTCCTGAATCTGGTTGTGAAGTGCTGAGGATTCCCTGGCATTTCCTTGAATTGTGTCACACACTATGGATTTCTTTGCATCTTCCTTCACTTAGTGTAACATATGTGATATTCATGCTTTGTGCATGCTAGGCTAGCACTCTGCTTGAGTTACTTTTCCAGCTCCTTTGTTTGACAATTTGCAAATCTTTAGATATTTACAGATTAACACAAGATTCAGCTCTTATGTGCATCTTTAAGTGGGTTGACATTTTACTATTGAGATTGTAGAATTCTTCTGTATATCTGGTAGAAGCCCCAATGTCAACTATAGGAGTTGAAAGAATTCCCCTCTTTCTGCTTGTTCTCTCTTTGCTTCCAGGGTGTATGTCTTTGTCTGTGTTCAGGAGTGTTGCTAGATGTCAAATCCAGGACCCCACACAAGCTGCTGAGTGGTCTCCTGCTGAGTCGAAGCCCCAATTCCTCCTCCTTCTCCTCTTCTTCCTCTTCCTCCTCCTCTTCCTCCTCCTCCTCATCTTTCTCTTTCTTTTCCTCTTTCTCCTGTATTTTTCAGACATGGTCTCACTATGTAGCTCTGCACTTTTGTCACTAACTCTGTAGACCAGGCTGGCCTCAAACTCAAGAAGTTCCACCTGTGTCTGCTTCCCAAATGTTGGAACTAAAGGTATATGCTGTCACACTTGGCTCAATAGTATCTTCTAAAGTATAATCAAGTACATATTTTGTGGCTTTTGCTTTAGGTTCTGAGATAATGTTGTTACTAAGTAGAACTAGTAAGGTATAGAATTGTTTATATGGTAATGAGATTAATTTAAAGGATGAGAAGGACTTATATTTGTGCTTGCTTATGTATTCATAGAAAGACTCTGGTAAGTTATATGAGACACTGATAGCAAGAAAAATTAAATTGGGAGAGAAAAATTTAAATTGAGGCTCTGCAGTTAAGAAAGTGTACTGGTTACTGATTTTGCAGAGGGACTGGGTTTCGTTACCTATACCCATATCGAACAGCTCACAGCCACCCATGACACCATCTCCAGGGGATCTACAGCTCTGGCTTCCTTGGGCAACCCTCCAATGCACATGTGTATACATACACACATGCACACACTCATGATGAGAAAGTAAGTCTTGAAAAATGAAATCACACTTGCAGGAAATTTGATGAACTGAATATTATGTTAAGGAAAAGAAGCCAAACTTAGGAAGAGAGATGCTAACTGTTTTCTCTTATACATGGAACCTACCTTGTAAATACTTGTGCATATATGTGTGTGTTTATGCATAGGTCATAAAGTATCAGGGGGATCTTTGGGACTGATGAGCAGAAGCGGAAACTCCCTGGGGAAAGTCAGAGAGGCAGGAAGCATGGGGAAGGGTAGAGAAAGAGGAAAATAAATGAGAATGTTGTGTGATATACAGCTTTGAAAATACCACAAAGAAGCCACATTACTTTATATGTTGTCTTTAATTAAGGTCCCCCCCCCAGAAAGACCCTAATAACTGGAGACAGGACTGTGGAGCTGGCTCGGGGATTAAGAGCAATTGATGTTCTTGCTGAGGCTTCAGGTTTGGTTTCCAGCTCTCACATGGTAGTTCACAACCCTGTGGAACTCAAATTTCTGGGGACATGACACCCCCTTCTGACCTCTGCAGGCACAAGGCATGCATGTGGGGCATATATGTCCATACAAGCAAAAACCTCCATACACATAAAAATTAAATCTAAAATATGTTTTAAAATGAAAGAACCAGGGACATATGAGAGGCAGATAAGGTTACCTTGTGTACCTTTTATGTTCTTTCATTTTCTACTTAATTTAGGTTAGGACTGAACCTAGCTGGGCATGGTGGCTTATGTCTTCAATTCCAGCACTTAGGAGGCAGACGCAGGTTGATTTCTGAGTTTAAGACAGAGAGTTCCAGGAAAGCCAGGGCTACACAGAGACACCCTGTCTCAGAAAACAAACAAACAAACAAAACAAAACAAAAACAAGACTAAACCTAGAATTCAGCTAGCACAGTGAGCAAATTTCTAAACATGACCTTAAAAAGGCAAGGCAGTTTTAATTTGACAAGACACTATGTACATATGGTAGAAAAAGTGCAGTAGTGCAAAAGCACAAAAGGGAATGTGTGTGTGTGTGTGTGTGTGTGTGTGTGTGTGTGTGTGTGTGTGTATGTGTGTGTGTGTGTGTGTGTGTGTGTGTGTTTAGGCCAGAGTACAACCTAAAGGTATTGTTTTTCAGAAACCATTTTTGAGACAGGATTTCTCACTAGCCTGGGTTTCACCCAGTACTAGACTTAATGGCCAGTGAGCTCCAGGGATCTGCCTGGTTTTAGTTTCCAGACCTGGATTTCAAATGTGCCAGTACACTTTACATTTTTCCATGGATTCTGGGAGTTGAACTCAGGTGCCTTGCCAGCCAAAGCCATCTCTGCGGTCCTTTAGATGAATTTTGATTTCATACTGTCTGCTTACAGTGTGTTTGTCGGGCTACAGCTTCACGGTAAGTTGAGCATCTGTACCCTAGTAGGGAAGATGGCTAAGCAAACCGGTTATAGGAAAATAATGAGACATGGGGGTGAGAAACACACGGACTGTGTGACTGCAGACGAAGGACTTCAATTTTAAGTGCCGGTGCTCGTGTGCTTGCTTCTCTTTGTTTCTGTAAACTGACATTCTGGTCTATTTCTGCAGACTATGCTGTCCTCCAAACTCTGCTAAGAAGCTTTTAGGTGACCCTTTCGTCCTGAGAGAAGCTGTACCTGTGGATTTGTTTCCCCACACCCCACACTGTGAGCTGGTTCTCCTCTTCACTCGCTAAGACCAGGAGACTGCAAGCTGATAAGACTGAAGTTTCAGAGACACCCAGGTTGCCATGGGAGACCGTGGAAGTATCACCAGAAAGACCAATCTTTGAATTTGAATTTGTCTGGCCTCCTTCTCTGAGGCAGATTGAACTGTAGCTTGTCCTATTCCTTTGGGGTTATCCATATTTCCCTAGCTTTGACTGCTCCTAATTCCTTGAGCCTGAATTTGTGTTCCTCCATCCTTTTGCTGTCTATACGTCATTCAATATACAGTCTTGTCCCTGCCATGGGATTTTGCTTTTGTTGTGGGGATAAGTGCCTTTTGATCAATAATTTCATATTGACCAGGATCTGTATATTCACTCTGAGATTTTACCATTTGCAGGTCTTTTGTTTGTGCTTTTGTTGTTGTTGTTGTTGTTTTGTTTTGCTTTGTTTTGAAACAGGATCTTACAGTGCACTTACAATGTAAGTACAATGTTACAATGTAACAATGTTACAATGTTACAATGTAACGAGGTTGACTTTGAACTTGCAATCCTTTGCCTACACTTTGTGAGTGCTGGGATTACAGGCATGTGCCACCACACATGACTTTATGCAGTGATGGATATCAAAGCCAGGGAAGGATGCATGTGAGGGAAAACCATTTACTAACCGAGCTACAGCCCTAGCCCCTTGCAAATGTTTTTAGGAAGTAGAACCAAATTGAGCTTTTTTACAAAGCAGAATAAGAGGCTAGGGAGATGGCTAGCTGGGTAAAGTGCTTATTGCACATACACAAGAAGCTGAGTTGGGATCTCCAGCACATAATAACAGGACATAGTGGCACCTGCCTGTTCTTGTGCTGAGAAGTGTAACACTAACACCACTTACCTCTTACCTGTAGAAGAAGGATTGGTCATTGAGATATCCAAAGGGGTTAAGAAACTCTGAAAGGAAGGGCTGGATACTTAGATTGTCCTGTGTATTATAGAGGAAGAAAGTGCCAGAAGGGGGTGGGGGATTCTGAGGGCTTTCCTGGCCAGTCAATTTAGCTAATAGGTAAGCTCCAGGTTCAATGAGAGACCCTGTCTCAAAAAAAAGAGAGTTGAAAAAAAATGATAGACACCTGATATCAGCATCTGTCCTCCACAAGTATAATCACAGATGTGTGTGTGTATGTGTGTGTCTGTGTGTATGTACACATACTACACACATACAATGCAGACAAAGTTATATAGTGATTACAGGGTTGTTGGGCTTTCTAGACTTTAACACCTCTAGACTGTCCTTTGATGATGTGGTTATCTCGGGCTGGGGGGATGGCTCAGCATTCACAAGCATATAATACTCTTGAAGAGGACCTGAGTTTAATTCCTAGCATCCATGTCAAGTTACTCATAACTGCCTATGACTCTAGTTGCAGGGGATCTAATGCCTTCTTCTGACCTCCATGGACACTGAACTCATATGCACAAACCCATATTCACACACAGGCAAATACACATAATTTAAAAATAATTTTAAAAAACTTCAAGAGAAAATGTGGTCATCTCTAGGAACAATAACACCATTTATCTGTTACCTGTAGAAGGAGGATTGGTCATTAGAGATATCCAAAGAGGTTAAGAAACTCTGGAAGGAAGGGCTGGATACTTAGATTGTCCTGTGTATTATAGAGGAAGAAAGTGCCAGTAATCCTATAGTAATCCGGTATGTATTATAATAAAATGAATGTTGAAATTAACTGTATTCACTGTCTCTAGTCCATGATTTTTTTTCAATTCTAGAGTTATCCTTGAGTACTTGTCTAACTTTTTCTTTTGAATACTCCAATGGTCTGAAGACATGGAACTTATGTGTGTTGCCAGAATTACAAAACAATAATCAGGTCAACAGGAAGTTTACATTTTTCTCAGTCCTAAATGCTCCTAAAGGAGACTGTTTTTTTTTCAAAAAAAGTAGTTAATGCTCATATCAAATGTCATATATATTTGAAGTTGTTTTATCTGTCCTAGTGTTTTATTGCTGTGAAGAGACACCGTGACAAAGGCTACTGTTATTATTATTTAATTCTGGGCTCACTTACAGTTTTCAGAGGGTGAGTCCAGCATCATGGTGGAGAGTATGGAGGCACAAAGGAAGGCATGGCACTGGAGCAGTAGCTGAGAGATTTACATCAGATCAGCAGGCAGTAGGCAGCAGAGACACCCTGGCTCTGGTATAGGCTTTTGAAAACTCAAAGTCCACTCTCAGTGACACACCTCCTCCAACAAGGCCATACATCTTAATCCTCTCAAATAGCTCATCAGTTGGGTACTAAGTACATAGATATTTGACGCTATGTGGTCCATTCTCATTCAAACCACTACAGGATATCTAGTATTCCAGGTTGTTCTCCAACACATTATGTGACCAAGAATGACCTTGAGCTTTTTTCTGATCATCCTCCTCTATCTCCTGAGTTCAGCCTCAATTACAGGTGTATGCAACCATACTCAATTTTTGTGTCATACTGGTGGAGGATTGAATCCAGGACTTTGCCCATACTAAGCAAACACTCTACCGATTGAGGTATATTTCAAGACAGTTTTTGTTGGTGGTTTGAGACAAGATCTCATATAGCCCAGGCTGGCCTCAAATTCCTTATGTAGCTAAGGCTGATGGTGTTTACCCCTTAAATACTGGTTATCATGGATATGTGCCACTATTCCAAGCTAGTGTTGTACATTGTTTTTGGAGATATGTGCAGCAACAAGAAGAGACACTAAAGTTCAAAACACAGCATTTTATACATTCACAATGCTAGAACAGGAGATATGCCACAGGTCTGCATAGGGAAGGCACCAGAATGATCAGAAGGCAGGAGATGGATAAAGGTAAAGGTTTGGGTAATGTACCTTATTGTATTTTCCTCAGGAAAGGCAGGGAAGGAACAAAACCTTAGGATTAACTAGTTGGGGCAGTTTTTGCAGGCTTTGAGCTATAGGAGTGGTCCCTAGTTGTCTGCTACCTGGCCCTGGGATGCTAAAGGTAGAGGAGTATTGCCTTCCTGGGTATTCAGGGCAGTTACAGGAAGTATGATCTATAATGATTGTTTTATTCTTCGGAGACATTGCTGTTGTTTAGATCTGGAAAGATTCCCTAAAGGCCCATATGTCAAAAGCTTTTTCTTCATCTGTGGCACCATTGGAAAGTAATGGGACTTTTGGGCGGTAGGGTCTAGTGGAAAGAAGTTAGATAATTGAAGAGGATATTGGGATCTGACCCTTTCCTCACTTCATAAGCTTTTTCTCCACCTCATGCTCCCTTGTCCTTATGATCTGTCAGCCCAAAACCAAGTGGCTACATGTCGCAGAGCAGAAATATGAACCAAAACAAACTTTCTTCAAGTCGCTTATGGTAGGCATCTTGTTTCAGTGATGGCAAGCTGACTGATGGATAGCTTTGGCCTCAGCCCTTGCTGACTCTAAGAATTGACTAGCTCTGGGGGCTTGGGTGGCTGGAGTCTTTAGCCTGAAGGTTATCAAGATGTTAAAACAACACAGTATGCAGAAATAGTCACACTACCCAGGACAGTACATACTTATTTAAAAATATTAGAAGGGAACTGGGCTTTGAGGTTCATGCCTGTAATTCCAATATTTGAAAAACTGATGCAATACACTGGCTGTGAGTTCAAGGCCAGTCTGGACTACATACAGATTCATTGTCATGGGGACAGGCTAAGGGGTCAGTATTTTTTTCTTTAGTTTTTCATAGCACATATTTTTTATACATTTTATTGCATACATTACATATGGATATTTTAGTTATTTTCTCTTTTGTCTAATCTCTTGGAGATTTCTTTCAGAACTTTTTCATTGTCTTTTTTCAGCATACATGATACCATTACATAAAGTATCTATATTCAAGTACATATGTTTATATGTTGACCAGTTCTTCCCCCTGCAGAATCTCCTTGCTTGGCCTATTCATGTTCATCTTCTTTTGATCCACCTAGACAATTTTTGATTCTAATTTTAGGTCCTATATGAAAGAAAACTGGTATCTGTCTTTCTGAGACTGGCTGAATCTGTTTGACATTATAAAACTATTCTTTATGGCTAAAAGCATTCAGTTATATATCCTTTTATCAGTGTCTCTGCTTTTTGATGTCAGGTTAATAGTGTTCTTAACGTGTACCCTCCATCCAACTTGTGACTCTAATGTGCAGCCAAAGTTGAGAACCAGTGCTTTACAGGTGGGATTTTTACTTTTCAAGTGTGTTCTATGGACCTGCAGCTCTGGCATCCCTTGAGCCAGTTAGAAGCACAGCGTTTGAGGCATCATTCAGCTGAATTGGATGCACTGGGGCTGGCATCCAGAGATCTGTGCTTTGCCACCCCTTGCTGGTGATACTAATGCACACTCAAGTTAGAGACCCACTAACTCTGGTGAAAATCTTCTCAGCCTTGGTTACATACAAATCACCCAGGGACTTTATTACATTAGTTTGTTGACTTGCTTCCTTGTTTATGTATGTGTACATGAATGTGGAGGTCAGCCCTTGCTGTCTGTAAGAATTGTCTAGCTCTGGGGGGTTGAGTGGCTGACAGTGTGTGTGTGTGTGTGTGTGTGTGTGTGTGTGTGTGTCTCTGTGTGTGTAGTCTTTAGCCAGAAGGTTATCAAGATGTCAAAACAACACAGCGTGCACACTATACAGGACAGCACACAATTATTTAAAAATATTAGAAGAGAGCTGGGTTTTTGAGGTTCATGCCTGTAATCCCAATCCCTGGCAGTTGACTTTCTCCTCCCAGCATATAAGTACCAGGGATGGGAGTCAGATTATCAGACTTGGTGGTAAGCACCTTTAACCTCTGAGCCATCTTGCGGCGCCCCTAAAGACCTCTTAAAACAGACTCTGGAGCATAACATCTTCAGATATTTCTGAATGCGCATCATTCCTTGTGAGCACCACTCTTTTTAACACACCTCAGACAACTCTTGTGTGCATGTGTGCTGTTGGGTGGAGTGGGGTGGGGTAGTAATCCTTCCTTGTCTCTGGTTTTTGCCTCCGAGAAGGGGTTGATGTGAAGAATAAAACTGCACATCAGATTGGGGATAGTCTTCTTCACTAGAACCAAGAGCTTCAAAGCATGATGTTCTCCCTGTAAAGCATTTAATTTTTCATGTCCGCTATAATTGTTGGGGTGATGTTCTGATAAAGGTTTTGTTGGTGTGTTTGTTTTGGTTTTGGTTTTCTTTTTGTCACCTTGACACAAAATAAGAGTAGTATAGGAAGAGGGGACCACTATTGAATTGCATTCATCAAATTGACCTGTGGGCATGTCTCTGGGGGCATTTTCTTGATTGATCAGGCAGCTCAGCCTGTTGCGGGTGGTACTATCCCTGCAGGTGGTCCCGGGGTGTATAATAAAGGAAAGTGAACAAGCCACAGGAGCAAGCCAGTGACCAGCACTCCTCTGTGGTCTCTGCTTCAGGTCCCGCCTTGGCTTCCTCTGTAAGCTAAAATAAACTTTCCTCCCCAAGTTACTTCTTGTCATGGCCTTTACCACAGCAGTCAAAAACAAACAGTACAGTTGGAAGAAATAGTGTTTCATACCATTAGTGGATAGTGATTTTAAATGAGCCATAAAATTAACTCTTATACACTCATGGGGAAATGTGAGGTCACTTTAATCTTAAAGTAAAACAATTGTTTAAGGATTTATCCTCAGTCTGCTTCCAGTCTTTCAGAACTGGCTGCTGAGACGTCTCATTGTAAAGTTGCTGAAGGCAGGCGAGATCACTCTGCAGATAGAGGCACTTGATGCCAAGGCAGATAATCGATGACTTCAATTCCCAGAACCCACATGGTGGAATTAGAGAACTGACTCCAGCAAGGCTTTGTCTTGAGCTCCACATGCATGCCTCCTGAATCCATGTATGTATGTAATTAAAGCAGTCTATTTTAAGCAATTCAAGTTGCTACCAAGTACTAGTGCCAGTTTTGCCATGGCTCCTTTTTGGTTGTTGTTTGTTTGAGACAGGAGCTTGCTATGTATCCCTGGCTAATGTGGGAATAAAAGCAGTCCTCCTGCCTCAACTTCTCTAGTGCTGGAATTGCAGGTGTGAGCCACCATTGCCTGCTTTTACCATTGCTCTTATGTCACTTTTGAAGGTTTAGCTGCCACAGTGGTTCTCGGGCTTATCTGCACATTCTAATCCCTTGTGGTGCTTTAGTTGCATTAATTAAGTGTATGTGTGTCCTCCCGCCACATCTTGCATATAGAAGGTCAGAGGACAACGCATAGAAGTCAGTTCTCTCCTTCTATCGTGTAAGTTCTGGGTGGCCAGGCTTGGCAGCAAGCACCTTTACCCAGAGTCATCTTGATAGCCCTCCTGTGATGCTTTTGAAAATCCCCTATCTTGCTGCGACTGCACTATACCAGAAACGTAGAGGAGCACATTTGCACCGCATTCTACAGTGTCAGAATTTATTGAATCAGTTCACAAGGTTTAGCAGTTTCAATGGCAATTTGTCACAAAAATCCTTCCTAGCTTGGAAGCCTGGGTGAAGTGAATACAAGTTCTTTTATTCCAATCCTATTCACTAACTCTCATAGCATACAGCACACAATCAATACACCGATACAGCTCTGTCTATGTGTGTGTGTTACAGAATGAATAAAAAAGCAGCTGCAGCAGACTTCTGGAACTTTCAGGAATGGGCTCAGGACTGTTAGTATTGACAAGAGAGTGAACCAACCTGTGCTGGGAGGGAGCTGTGCAAGTCAAGTTTTGGAGTACAACTACAGTGTACAACTGTGAGGTTAAAAGGAGAACTGGGTGGAGGAGGAAATGGTGGGTTAGACTGAGGCCCAGATGGGCAAACAGCTGGATGGGCAGGAAGTCAACTAGGCTTCATCAACAGTAAGGGACCAAGCCAAGTCAAGGAGTCCTTGGTCTGTGACATGCACATACTAGGTATCAGATGATAGGTTAGTGTAGGGTCATGCCATCACAGTGTTAGGTGTCCATCAATTTGTGGGGTCCAGGTGATGAAGGGTACACCCTTTCCTTGGTTGCTATGTTTGGTAAGTTCATGAGCCTCATTTCTCTGATATGATTTTAATATGCCCTTGCAGTTTTTTTTTCACCCCCATAAAATGTATCAGATGGATCAGTTTCTATTCTGAAGAATAAGTCCTTTATCAGTCTATGCTGAATGGTTGCTGCCTGCCATTTCTGGAGCTACTCAAGGGCTACAGTCATCCTTTCCTCTCAAAAGGAGTTGAAATCTACCTTAGAAATGGAGTTTCCTAGGACAGTACACAATGTGAAAAGCTACTGTTTTATGCAATATGGGGTCACTTAACAGTAAGGCATTAATGGCCAGATCTCAACATAGGTCATGGACTTGAAGCAGATGTTCTGATTAAATTAATATAGGACATGGCTCAAATATCTGAATTTTTTGACTGTTTTGGTTGTGAGCCTAATAACCCTTAACAGCTGAGCCATCTCCAACTGTGTGAATGAGCCATCTGAATTTTTAACAGATCCCCAAAGTGATTCTACCAGACAGCCACAACTGGCTTAAGGCAACAGTCCCCAATCTTATCTGTGCCTTAAACTCCTCTAGGGATTTTTTTTCAAACTTCCAAGGCTTAGGCCACATCCTGACTAATTAATTGTCATAGTCTGGACAGTGGTGGTGCCACATACCTGTAATCCCAGCACTTGGGAGGTAGAGGCAGGTGGATCTCTGAGTTCAATGCCATCCTGGTCTACAGAGTAAGTTCCAAGACAGCCAGGGCTACACAGAGAAACTCTGTCTCGAAAAAAAAAGATGAAAAAAAAAGTTGTGTTGTAGTCTCTAGAAGTACCACATAGACACTGAGAAGTACCACATAGACACTGAAGGTTACAGTGTATGCCTCCCAGCACTGAGAACCACGGGGTTTGAGTATTTGATATGCTTGGTTGTCTTCATGCAGGAAAAGAGAGTGATTGTCATTTGTTGAGATTTAAGGCCTCTAACCCTTTCCCCTTAAGATCAAATTACAATTTATAACTCCTAGAATCATTAGTCATTTTTCTGAGGAATATAATTCAGAATGGCTTGCCCACAAAGTGCAGTTGTGAACCTTTGGCATCTCTCTTAGAACTTGCCAATTAGTCCAAATTCAAGGGGACACTTGAAATGAAATACAACTATTATTTTTGAAACATACATTTTTTCCTCAGCAGATTCTATTCCATTACCACGTTGTATTTCTCATTCATTTTCCCCAGAGGAACCCATCTGGATGACTTTATCCACACCTGGCCACAAGCCACACAATGTAGGAACAAGTATTCTAAACCTCTCCAAGCCCATCTATGGGGCGAGAGATAGGTGGCTCAGCAGTTAAGAACACTTGTTACTTTTGCAGAGGACCCGGGTTCTGTTCCAAGTGCTCACATGATGGCTCATAATCATCTGTACCTCTAGTTCCAGAGTATCTGACCCTCTCTCCTGACTGCTGCGGACACCAGACAAGCCTGTGATACACATATATGCAGGCAAAACATTCATATGCATAGAATAAATACATCTTACTTTAAAAACCTATCTATAACTGTTAGCCTCAAGATATTTAATGGGCAGAGGTCTTTAACTCTGAAGACCTGAAGAAAATATAATATTTCAAGATACTGGTTTAGCCCATCTGTTTTGAGATTTTTGATACAGGGTCTTACTACGTTGCCCTGACTGACCTGGAACTAGCTATGGAGAAAAAGCTGGCCTTGAGCTTTCAGTGTTCCTCCTGCTTCTAGATTCTAGGGGGTAGGGTTGTAGGTGAACACTGCTGTATCTGGGGATAGTCACCGTTTGTATTTCCTAAATTTCTTTGCTTGTAACCAAGCCAAAGAATGTTTGAGAGCAAGATGGAGCTGTGTTGTTATGTTTAGCTGCTTAGTAGTTCATTGCTGCCCACTGGCCTGTAGGAATTGAGTACTGTATCCCTAACATTCAGCACTGCCTGTGGCACTGCTGACATACTAAAGGACTTTGACATACTAAAAGGAGCAGCTTTGGAATCAGGCTGACCTGGTCTTGAATCCTGTCTGTATCATTTACAAGCTCTTGTGACTTTGGACAACTTACTTAACCTCTTCAACTCTGTTTCCCATCCCTCTCCCTGTAGAATAAGGATAATGGTGGTACATACAGATGCCGAGTCTCTATCATCCATCATGGGCTAAAAAAAAATGCATTTAATCCACCTGACCTACTAACACTCACTTAGCAGCCATTGCACACAATGGAGTAGCAGCTGTTCACTTTCATGATGGCGAGACTGCCTGGGAGATAACCCCCATCACTAGGGTGAGTGGGGCTATATGTCACTAGCCTAGGGAAAAATCTGAACTCAAAATGGAAAATATATTTTCTACCGAATGTGTGTTTTTTGCATCACCTTAAAGCCGAGAAATTGTTAACTTGAACCATTGAAAGCTGGTACTTAATTTCGGGCAAACAAAACCACACATAGCAGAGTTCCTTCCCCGTTGGTGTGGGTGTTTGTTTCTTAGCATTTCTGTTATACTTAAATATTACAGTTTCTAGTGAAATTTTAAAATGCAGCTTGAGGAGAAATGAAGCAGAGAGACAGGGAAGGCCATCCCTCTCACTTTGTCACCTTCAGAATGTTGCTAGCTAAATATAACCTACTTGTCAAATCCTTTCATACAGTTGTAAGAAGTGCTAATGGAAGACTTCTTTTTCTCCTCCTCCTCCTTCTCTTCTTTTTCTTCCCCCTTCTCTTTTTTGACACTAGCCCTTCTTTTCTTTTTTGACACTAACCCTGATGAGGTACCTTGGATTCAGGACTTTCATACACATATGATGGAATTTCCTTTTGGATTCAAGAGCTCAGCACCATATTGTTCAGAACATATACTACCTTGCCCTCATTTGGCCTCCAAGAGAAAACTTGTTTTGGAGATGAGGAAGGTTAAACACTGTACTGTATGTGATGCTGGATTAGATACTGAATGGAAAAGAGGCATTAGTGGGAAAGACTGGTGAAACCTGAATAACTCTTTAGTAACTAGTGTTGCACTAATTGGATGATAATACAATAGTTTTGCTCAGTGTACCGGAAGTAGATAAGAGGCAGCCATTAGAGCTGTGGAGGTTGAAAGGTCTCTATCAACTCCTGTACTATAATGGAAACTCCAGTAAATCTAAAGCCTGTTTCAGTATACAAAGTTAACAAAACAAAACAACATAAACAGCTGGGCACATTGTTACACACTTGCTATCCCAGCACTGGAGAGGCAAGAGCCAAAGTTCAACCTTGGCTCCATAGCAAAACTCTTTCTTAATCTATACCCTCCTTGAAACAACCCTCCCATTTATTTTTTTAAAAGCAAAACAAAAACTAAGTATTGACTGAAAGCCTGTTCTAGAAAAACAAGGTCTATCCACATTATCCGGAGAGAGAAATTTACTCAACTTGATACCCAGATGCATGGTAGATAAAGATTGATTCCAAGTGCTGGATGTGACCAGGTCACAACATAGCTACCAGGCAGATAGCAATGTCTTACAAATAAGTACCTGCTGAACTGAGAGCGGGTTTCCTTTCTCTCAGAACGAGTGGTTGTGTTTCAAAACACAGTAGCTTGACTTAACAGAGATCCAGATGTGTATAGATTCTGGTCATGAAATTGGTTGACTTGAGGTTTGGAAGGAATTTTTCACAGTGACATTCGGTTCTCTATATTCTGAATCCAATAATATGTGGAGATTACTACTATGCAAGCTAAAAAGCAGGTGTCTCTGAACCACATGTGACAAGAATGGAAGCCGTGGGTTACATCCCCAGTACTGTATAAAACAGACACAGAAATACATGCTTTTAACCCCAGCACTTGGGAAGTAGAGACAGGAGGGTTAGAAGTTCAAGGTTATCCTTGTCAATGTAGTGAGCCTAAGGCAAACCTGAGCTATAATGAGACCCTTTTGTCTTAGTTAGGGTTCCTATTGCTTCAATAAAACACCATGATCAATTTCAAGATGGGGAAAAAAGGATTTATTTGGCTTACACGTCCATGGTATACTCCATCACTGAAGAAATTCAGTACAGGAACCAAAGTAGGGCTTGAACCTGGAGGCAGAAGCTAATGGAGATGTACATGAAGGGATGGTGCTTACTGGCTTGCTCCTCATGGCTTGCTCAGCCTGTTTTCTTATAGAACCCAGGACCACCAGCCCAAGGATGGTACCACCGACAATGGGTTGGGCCAAGGCCCTCCCTCATCAATCACTAATTCAGAAAACACCCTACAGACCTGCCTACAACTCAGTTCTGTGGAGGTATTTTCTTCATTGAGGTTCCTTCCTCTCAGATGACTTTAGCTTGTGTCAAGTTGACATAAAACTAGCCAGGACATACCCCTTCTCCCCAAAAATGTTTGGGAGACAAGCATGCAGGTGCATGTGCTTTATACCAGTTGGAGGCAGAAGGATATATTCTAGGCCAGTCTGGGCTGAATAGTGCAGCTGTTTCAATAAAAAAAGTAAGAAAGACAAATGTGTTATGGAAAAGGCCATGGACTCTAACAGAATTATAGCGCCCATTCTTTTCTGAAGTTCTTTAGAGACATACTGTCTCTCTCACACAAGTATGCTTTCCATAGTTGCAATCGCCATGCTTTCTCTGTCATCTGTTGTTTTCACTTAACATCATTTCACATTCTGATTTCCATCCCTGCAGTGCACATAATTGTGTGCTTAATGGCTGTGCAGCATTCCATTGTGTGAAATAGCATGCCGATTCTTAGGGCTGGGCTTATTTTCATGAACAGACCCAACGGCCTGCTGTCTCTTAGCACTAAAGGTTTATTTTAGTTCCTGGAAGTGGCAACTAGCATGAGCGTGGGATCCGGTGGGACTCTTGAGTCATCAGCACACAGCACAGTCTGGATGCTTTGTTAACGTTGCCCTGCCCACTCCACGGAGGAGCCTCCCCAGGCTGCCTGGATCTGAGCCGGACTCCTCCTGGGTGCGGAGGCAGTAGTGTAAGCTCTCAGCTTCCACAAATTCTGACCCAGATCTAATCCTAACATAAGAACAGCATAAAATATCTGCTGCTTCCCCCTCTCCTGGGATCACAGTGCCACTGGTGTCCCCTACAGAGTCTGAAGTGTGAGCAATGTGAAGAGGAGCGAGGGATGGGTTATTACAGCTGGAGGGATAATGTAGTGAGCAGGGATGCCGTGGCCACAGCTCTAGGCACATTTGTGAAGATGTAGTGAGCTGAAAGAACCATTCTAAATTCCAAAAGGTTGAGTGATGGCTGTCTTTCTTCATACCTCTTTTGGGCAGAAATCTCAATGTTTGGTCTTCTGATAAAGGTAAAGGGTTTGTGGGGTTGAGTGGTAAAACAATGAGCCTCAGTTTGACTCCTAACCTAGCCATGCCACTGGCATCTTCAGGACAAGAACAATAGATGGTGTGCAGGATTCTACTGAAGAAAATGGTGTTTGCTATATCTCATTATTATGTCATCCCAGCAGCAACTGCCTTGAAAAGAAGAGATTTGTTATCCCACCCTAAACTATCACTTCAATTTCAATTTCCTTGTTCTCTAGCTTTGTTGTTGTTTTGATAGGAGTTCTTTTTTTTTGTTTTGTTTTTTGTTTTTTGTTTTTCGAGACAGGGTTTCTCTGTGTAGCCCCGGCTGTCCTGGAACTCACTCTGTAGACCAGGCTGGCCTCGAACTCAGAAATCCGCTGCTTCTGCCTCCCAAGTACTGGGATTAAAGGCATGCGCTGCCGCCGCTGCCGCCGCCGCCGCCGCTGCCGCCGCCGCCGCCGCTGCCGCCGCAGCCGCCACCGCCGCCGCAGCCGCCACCGCCACCACCACCGCCGCCACCATCACCACCACCACCACCACCGCCGCCACCACCACCACCACCACCACCACCACCACCACCACCACCACCACCACCACCACCACCACCACCACCACCACCACCAGGCTTGATAGGAGTTCTTGTAGCCTGACTGGTATCAAACTTGTTCTACAGCCACAAATGTCCTTGAACTTCTGACCTTCCTCTCCTAACCTCCAGAGTGCTAGGATTATAAGCATACACTCTCATGCTCAGTTCTATGTGATGCTGTCATGCATAATTCGCAGGAGCTGGCATGCAGAATTGAAAACCATTTAGAGCAAAGGGATCTCCCTACCTATCCACAGTAATTTCTGTAGTCTTAAAGCCTAGGGAGACCCCCGGGAAGAACTAAGAGCTATGTGGAACTTGAATTGTGAGCCAAGGCCATGTGCTTAAGCTATCGCTAACAGGATGTTACAGTTAATTATCATTGTCAACTTGACTGAATTTAGAATCTCCATGGAAACAGCACTAGTGGGGTGGTCCTGGACCTTCTCTACCTTCATAGGCTTTCTTACTGTATTTACCTTTCTCTGTTGGCTAAGAACAGATTCCTGCCCAAAAAGACATGCCATGAAGAAACGTGGCTAGATGGTCAGCTCTCTTAAAGAGCATGGTGTTATCAGCTGGCCATGGTGGCTCACACCTTTAATCCCAGTACTCAGGAGACAAAAGCAGGCAGATCTCAGAGTTCGAGGTCAGCCTGATCTACAGATCAAGTTCCAGGACAGCCAGAGGTATACATAGAAACCCTGTCTCAAAAACCCAACCCAAACCAACCAACCAAAGGAAGAAAGCATGATTTACTGAATTGCAGTCTCCTGTCTTATGAGACACTTCTCTTTTGTGCTGAGCATCAAGCCTGTTGCCTTGTGCTCTACCCCCATGCAGCCCCGGCACTAATACTTCTTCAATGGAGGCATTGGTTGCTTCTCAGGCTGAAACTGCTGGACTCCAGAACTCTTTAACAGGCAAAGTGGGTAGAGTGAAAAGATTGAAATGGCCTAGGGAGGATGCAGTCTTAGACACACAGAAGATGGGAATTTATGAAACATTGCTTGCAGTGTCCAGTCATACCATTTTGGGCAGTTATTTCTTCATCTGTATGACATAGGCTTGACTAGAGGTTCTGTAAAATGTTTTTCAGTGCCACAGCTAATTAGCTGAACTTACAAGCATATCAAAGACATATAAGGCATTTAAAGTGGTTCCTTCGGATATAACAAAGCAGCCTTGATCCCAGCACTCTGGGAAGCCAGGAGAGGGACATCTGTGTGAGTTTGAGACCAGCCTGGTCTACATAGAGAGTTCCAAGACAGCCAGAGCTACAGGAAGATGAGAAAGAGGAAAGAAGAAGAAGGAGGAGGAGGAGGAGGAAGAGGAGCAGGAGGAGGAGAAGAAAAAGAAGAAGAAGAAACATTTTTTAGGCAGAGTTTTAAGACAAGTTTTTAGTTGAAAAGTTTGGATTGATTGGCTTATACTGCTTAGTGAGGCAGTCTAGGGTAACTAGGAGCATGGGATATGGAGTTGGGGTATTTATTTATTTATTTATTTATGAGTGTGTGTGTGTGTGTGGTGTATTTGTCTGTGATACATGTGCACATGTGTGTGTATGTGCATACATATAGATGTCAGAAGAAGATCCAGGGAGTCCTGCTATGTATTACTCTTCTTGAGACATTCTCTCACTGAACCTGGAGCATTACAAGCAGCCAGCAAGTCTCAGTGGTCCTCCTGTCTGTGCCCCCTTAAAGTGCTGGGCATACAGGTACATGCATGTTCAGATGCTGCTTTGTTTGACACAGGTGCTGGGATGTAAATTCAAGTCCCCACGCTTGTACATCAAGTCCTCTTATCCGCTGAGTCATCTTTACAGCCCCTGTGGACTTGGATTTTAGTTTAAAAACTGGTTCTGCTACCTCCTAGTGAGTGCCCAGGGACAAATTCTCTAACCCCTCTGAACATCACTTTCTGCCTCTGCGAGATGGCAATAATAGAACAGACATCATAAGCTTCTGAAGATGAAAGGCAATAATATATGTAAAGGAGTTAGCCCAGCATCTGACAAAGCGGAAGTGCTCCATCAACTATGCCTGCTGGCACTGTTGGCAGACTTCTGGTTAACTGAATTCTCCTCACATACACATGAATGTGCTTCAGCATTATTTCCTGCCTATAGTTTTCTCTTTCTAGAGGGATTTGAAGAAAGGCATATGTAGAGTTTTTTAGCCCGAAGTAGCTCTAGCTATGCAGGTTTGGATTCCATTCCTTGCTCTGATCTTTACAGTATCCTTATCTGGGAATGATGCCAAGTATAATACGTGCCCAGGAAGGTTGAAAATGTAACAATGGATGGGAAAGAATTAGCACTGTGCTTGGTATTCAGAAAGTGATCGATAAATGGAGCCCATCATGAAGGTGAAATAACCATAATTGTAAGGGACCACCATGATCCCAGCCACAGCACCCCGGCAGTGCTTAACACATATGTTAAGAGGCAGCAGTTGCTGCTTCTGAAAGGCTAGCAAAGTAATGTGGTTTCCCAGACAGTAGCTATGTCTTTAAAACAGACCTGGTCTTGGAGGTGTGACAACCAAACCAAACCAACCAACCAAAACAAAAAGAAAATGATTGAGTAGGGCGTCATTCTTATTTATTTTGCCAGTCCCTTTATACCTGAGAACCTTAAAGAGAAGCGTGTGATTCTAAAGTAACCCTGTTCATCTAAGGTTCAACTTCAGTTGTGCATGACCTTTTGTCTGTAAGCTTTGTCAGGAGCATCTCAGTACAAATGGGAAGTCTTTGCTCTTCTTTGCTCAGGTGGACAGCACCTAGCTTCCTGAGGCTCTTGGTGAGTACAGATGAATTTACTGGCTACCACACTGGTGTGCAGAAACAATGGTTCTCAGGGATGTGATGTTAGGATAGGTGAACTTGTACGTGGGCTGTAGAGGCGTTATCCAATGAAAAACCAAGACTGGGTGTTCCTGCTGCTTCTGGAGATGTGCCCAGTTACTATAAGGTCGTAGAGGGAATGATTATTTTGCTGTCCCTCTGTTTACTCTTTAGTAGTCTGTTAAGTCTAATCAGAGAAAGAAAACAGCCCATTTTACAAGTGAAGCCAATGCCAGGTTTCTATTCTTTCCCACTTGGGGTAGGAGGGTGCTGGCCAGTTTCCAAGGGCCCTCCAGAACACTCACCCTCCATTCCAACCATGTACATTTTTTGACTATTTAAGGAGTACTAACCGCAGGAACGGAAGGCTTCTCCCCGAGGATCTTCCAATAACATTTCTTCAGTGTCCCAGGTTTCTATTCTCTTTTTGGGCCTACGAGCTAAGGTTAAATGAAAATGATGTTTTGAAAATGGTTTTGATTTTGGATAAAGATTTAGGGGTAGTAGCTGACATCTAGAAAATCATGCTTTCTTTTCTTTTCTTCTTCTTCTTCTTCTTTTTATTTTTTTGAGACAGGGTTTCTCTGTGTAGCCCTGGCTGTCCTGGAACTCACTCTGTAGACCAGGCTGGCCTTGAACTCAGAAATCCACCTACCTCTGCCTCCCAAGTGCTGGGATTAAAGGCGTGCACCACCAGCTTTATTTTCTATTAGATTCCTTCCACTCAACTTTCATCCTCACCCTTTACCCTAAATGCTGTGCCCATTTTCTCATTAGTGGCTTTGGCCACGTGTACATCCCTCAACGTATGCATAGGAACTCAGCCAAAGGTGATGTGATTATTGACAGTTGACAGTCAGTATAATATTCCAAGTAATGGAAGACTTTCCATGTCAGTAAATGGAAATCATCATTAACATTTAACTTTTTGTATATGTGTGTATAGTGCATGTGTATATGGGTGTATTTGTGTTTATGTGTATGATGAGGCTAGGGATAGACTCTAAGTTTTTGTTTTTTGTTTGTTTGATTGGTTGGTTCTTGTTTGTTTGTCTTGAGACAGAGTCTCTCACTGATTGGCTAGGCTGGGTAGCCTAAGGGACGTAGATGTTCCTTTCTCTATACCCCTGCCCCAGTGCTAGGGTTACAGCTGTATACCAACAAATCCAGGTTTTATGTGGATGCACAGTATCCAAACTTGGGTTTTCATGCTTCCTTAGAATACATGTTAAGACTGAGTCATTTCCCCAGTTTCCTATCATTGGCAATGTTATTGTATCCATAGTGTAGATGCGTCATAATTTATTTGGCTATCTCTGTCATTGGACATTTACATTGTCTGCAACATTTAACTCTTTCTGCTGCATATTATAACTTAAATACTCTTTATTACAGTTTTTGTGTATTTCTGTCATTATCTTTGTAGACAGCTAAGAAATGAGATTAGTAGTTTAGAGGGCTTCCATTTTAGATTTATTTTAATGTGTGTGCATCTTTCCTGTGTGTGTGTGTGTGTGTGTGTGTGTGTGTGTGTGTATGTGTGTGTACCACATTCACACTTGTGAAGTAAGAAGAGGGCATAGGATTCCATGGGGTTGGAGTTACAGGTGATTGTGAGCCATCAGGAGGCTGCCAAAACCAGAACCTGTGTTTTCTACATGAATAAAAAGTGCTCTTAATCACCCAGCCATCTCTATAGCTCCATTTTAAAAGTTCTTAATAATATTGAGAAAAGGAGGGGAAGAGAGAGACAGGTAACATACATTCCCTAAAGGTTATACCAATTTGTACTTCCACCATTGGCAAGCATAACCTTTAAGTTATCACTATAGCCATAGAAAGATCTTGTGTCAACTAATGCTAGGGCATCCTTGCTGGCCTGTCAGAAGATGGTCTCCAACTTTCTCCCATACTTCTACCAACAACAGACCATAGTGTGAGAGATGAATTTACTTCTCAAATAGGAATGCTATTGTAGAAAATATAAAGGAAGGTCTATATAACTTTTTTTCTGTAATGATGATTCAATATTACCTTTGAAAAGATTGGCATCAACAGATGGAGCTGGAGTCTTTGTGTCGTAGCATTGACTATTGCAAGGCTTACTGTTAGTTGAAGCTCCAATCTTCCGAGAACATTCACCTTCCTCCATGATTACATCTAGAGCAAATGTTACTGACATATTCTTTTTGGGCCTGATTCGAAAACCATCTTTCTGTATTCCAGGAAGAAAGAGGGAAATTGTCAATTAATTCTCAAGAATTCAATTACTGATCACGGGCCATGGTGTTTAAAAAGCCATTTACCTGTAGAATTGGCTTTAGGGGCCTAGCATCCAGTGAGCGTTGTATTAAGTGCTGTCTTGACTCAAAATGCTGTCTTTTCTCAAAATGTCTTTGCTCCACATGCTGTCTATGCTCCATGTGTTGTCTTTTCTCAAAATGCTGTCTGCTGTTGTGTCTGATCATACTCACTCTGTTAGGAAAGCTAAGAACATTTTGAAAGAAAAAAATCAGTAGTAGAAACAGACATATTTCAATATTTTTTCCTTCTTGTTTTGGTACTGGGGAATGAAGTCAGGGCTTTTCATGCATGAGACAAGTGCTCTGCCACTAAGCTGTCTCCCTACCCTGCAAGCTTCTCTACCCAGTGCAGCCACTGCCCTCTCCATTTCCATATGGCTTTGGTCAGGGAAAGTAACAAAATAGCAAGAAGACATTTAGGCCTTTGATTCCTTAGAACCCTCATCACCTTCCTTCTCTTTTATTTATTTATTTATTTATTTATTTTACATTTCTATCCGTTCCTATCATGCCATGACTAGGTAGATCGGAGAACTGGAGGCTGGGAATTTGCAGCAGCTGTGTAATATTCATCTTTAGAATCTTGTCAGTAGGGTGCATGGTTGTCTGAATAGGTATGACCCCTCTAGACACATGTGTTTGAATTCTTGACCCAGGAAGTGACACTATTAGGAGGTATGGCCTTGTTGGAGGAAGTGTAACCTTGTTGGAGGAAGTGTGTCACGGTAGGGATGGGCTTTGAGGGGTCCTCCAAGGCTCAAACTCCACCCAGTGCAGAAGAGACCATTTTGCTGGCAACCTGCAGAAGCCAGTCTCTTCTTGACTGCCTTTGGATCTAGGAGTAGAATTCTAGGCTCCTCCAGCAGCCAGCAGCATGTCTACCTGCATGCTACCATGCTTCCTGCCATAATGATAATGGACTAAACCCCTGAAACTGTAAGCCAGCCTTGACAGGATGTGCCTAACCCTGCAGAGACTTGATGAGCCTGGGTGGCAGTATATGGGGGCACCCTCTCAAAGGAGAAGAGAAGGGAGATAGGGGATGGACTTTGTGAGGCGGGGGACGGGGATGGACAGTGATTGGGCTGTAAAAATGAATTAAATAATTAATAAAAATGTTTGGCTTTATAAAAGTTGCCTTGTTCATGGTGTCCCTTCAAAGTAATAAAACCCTAACTAAGACAGAGTGCTTTAGGGACTCCTGTTCCCTCTGTCTTCCACACAACAATTCAGAGAATAGAAATCTGATTTTCAAGAAGCCCTAATGTTGATTGGTTGGTTGGCTTTACCTTTTTTTTTTAAACCTATATGCCATTCATCCCACTAAAGTGACTACTGATGTTGTGCCAGGACTAGTAGTGTCCTTGCAATGTTGGTGGGCACTGCCATAGTACCACTTGGGCCATCAGATTCTGAAGAACTTGCTGCCCAAAGCTCTCAGAACTCGTGGGTCATGTTGAAGACTGACTCCCACTTCTGTTCTTATCAGGAAAGCTAATGAAATGAGCTCAGTACCTGTCTGGTGAGCATCTTTCTCCGCAGCCTCGGATGTTCTTGGAGGTTGAGATGCTGACACTGGGTGTTTGTTGTCGAGTATACAACTCATTATATTGATCGCTAATGGCAGCTAGTAGCCATCGCAACCCTATAACTATTGGCTGTTGGTGCCTCTTTGGAAGGTTTTTTATGGTTGAACATGGCTCCTATAAGAAATAGAAAAGAAGGGCTGGAGAGATGGCTCAGCAGTTAAGAGCACTGACTGCCCTTCCAGAGGTCCTGAGTTCAATTCCCAGCAAACCACATGGTGGCTCACAACCATCTGTAATGAGATCTGATGCCCTCTTCTGGTGTGTCTGAAGAGAACAACGGTGTATTCATATACATAAAATAAATAAATACATCTTTAAATAAAAATGAAATAGAAGAGAAGCCTCAGACCTGGATCCCTGGACCACTGATGCCTAAAGGCCTGATCATTAAAATAGCAGAGGTGGTTGTGTGGTGCCTAAGTATGTTCTTGACTTCAAGGAGACATTCAGCATTCACATATGAGAGAGCAGATGAAGAGCATAAAATTTGAGGGCCTTTAATAAAATGGCTATAGTGCCTTCACTTGCTTGACCTCAAGCAAGTTTACTTAGATCATCTGGCCACTTAGCTTTCTCATGTATAAGATGAGGCTATTAAAATCTTACAGAACTTCTTTGAAGGCAGAGAATAATATTTGTTGTCATTCTCAAGTTAGAAATAATCACTGCAGATATTGCCTGTCAGAGAGAGGAACTTTGACCCCACCCCAAGCTGACAGAGAGGGCCCTGATTATATAATCCAGGACCTAGAGGAAACGAAATGAGATACTGACACTTACCACTCGGCACATGGATTTAGTCTCATTCACCAGCCTTTCCAGAAATAGATACTCAATGATATCACCAGGCAAAAGGGCATCCTTCCTGTCTTGTTTGTTTGCCAGGCTAGAACAGGGTGTAGGGATAAGAAGAGTGAAGCCAAGGTAAAGTCACAGGGAAGGGAAAGGCCCAGCATCGTGGTACATGATGTTAGTGCCAGCACTTGGGAGGCAGGTGAATCTCTGCGAGTTACAGGTCAGCCTGGTCTACGTTGTGAGACCGTGTCTCAAACAAACAAACAAATAAACAAAAAGTATATAAATAAACAAAAAGCAAACAAACAAAAATGGACTAGGGTAGCACTAACTGCAGCGTTAGCTGCTAGAGGTCCACGACCTGAGCTTACCCAGTGAGATGAGCTAGGCAGTTTCTTAGCCAACTTTCAATGGAAGAAAAAAATGGTGCAAGTCATTTGAATACAAGATAACCCTCAGGGGCCATTTCCCACTTCCTCTATATCATAAGTCATACTTTAATTACAACCACTAATTGGGATATGAACAGACGTAGAGTTTTTACATCTCTGAAACTCTGTTCATATTCTAGTTAGGGTCGCTAATGAGAAATAAGCATGGCAAAACGGGGAGTTGGAAGGGGGAAGAGTGACAGGCTACAGGAATCATCCCCACCTCAGAAATGAGTACCAGTTACATAGTCTTGAGCAACCAACCAACCGGGAGAGGAATGCATTAGAACTGATTGTACAAAAGAGGGTTTGCTCTCTGCCATCCAGTGTCAGGATCAGAGACTCAAACCCCAGCAAGTTGAGTTAGAGGCTTCAGGAAGAGTCCAGGGTTGGGGATGGGAGCTCTAGATATTATTTCTCTTCGCTGAAGATCCAGAGTTCGTTTATACAATTAGGTATCACGTCCCACATGCCTGTGTGTGGTATAAAGTGGCTCTTGAAAACAGTCACCAGTGAACTGAGTCTTTTCAGCTCATCGAGCCTAAAGAGGTCTAGAACCTTCATCAAGGGACAAAAGATGCCCTTCATCTCTTTTCATCATCACCTTTGCCATGGCACAAATTGGTTAATGGAAAGCAGGCCCGGAAGGCAGAAACTTACATTAAGATGGGCTTCCCTGACACCCTTTTGTCAAACATTATGCGAGTTAAGATGATCTTCACTTCCTGTATGCGTGCTATGTCGCTAGAGTCCACGACAAAAACAAGCCCATGCGCCTCAGCATAGTAGCTCGGCCATTTTTCACGGCCCTTTAGGTCTCCAGTTAGGTCATAGACAGATACTTGGTAATCATCTAGTAGAAGTGTTGTTTGGGTTGGTCTCATTTCACTGTGCATCTTGCTAGGAATTACTACAAATGGAAGGAGAGGAGAAATGACCACAGTGTGGCAAAATGGAGTTAGGTAAATTTGTTCATCCTTTTGCAGAACCTGTTCTCAAAAATCCCTACTAAAACAGCCTGCAAGCCTGCTCATGTTTATGGGTGCATCTTTCTGATTCTTAGGTGTGTGTGTGTGTGTGTGTGTGTGTGTGTGTGTGTGCGTGCGCGCGCCCCACATTGTGTAGTCCTGGAAATCACTCTGTAGACTAGGCTGTCCTGGAGCTTAGCGAGATCCACCTGCCTCTGCCTCCTGAGTGCTGGGATTAAAGGCGTGTACCACCATGCCTAGCAAAATGCTTCTTTCTAAATCACTACTTCCTGGCTTTATGCCTTTAGTGAGTAAACTGAATGGTAGCCACAGTAGACCTGGTTTCTATTCAAGATACCCCAGCTTACATACATATTATAGACTATTCACAAACTGCCATCCTTTCTATCATTCTGTGCTTGGTTCATACCTTTTATTTTTAAAAATAAAATATCAATTTAGATCTCGTTTATTGTAGAAAAACTTCCCTCACACCATCCTTAGTCTGTATAAAGTGTCATCCATCCCTGTGTTTATTATTACTATACCACATATTAAAGTCATAAATTGTATTGCTTACTTAACTGAGTTATAAGCTATAACAGGAAGGTGAAATCTTAATACTATGCATTATATTCATGAAGCTGAACACAGGTACTAGCACACAAGCACTTGATAAATGTTAAATGAATAAATGCTAGCTCTTTCTCTTTTACTGTTTCTTTAAGGCCGAACCAGCACATTCCTCTGAAGGCCTTCTCTGACCTGCCCACCTCTCACTGCACTCTCTCAGCACACTGTTGGAGTAGTCATTGACCTATTTTTGTGCTTACCCATTACCTTACAGTAGGGGGTTCAGTAAGTGCTATTACTAAGAATGAGGACATGAAGTGTCTCTTCCAAGAAACCATGCCAGATGCAGACACATTTCCCACGAAAAAGCTTTGCCCAGGACATAATATTCTGTAAGGAACTAGATACCTAATTCAGCCCATAATAGAAATGCATCTTACAATAACAGTCTTTATATGTTTTCCAGTTTGTTGAACTGATCGTTATGGTCTAAGTTTTTGCTCACATTAGTAGTTAATCATTTCGTAGATTTTTGACACTAGCAGTACTCAGAATAGAATCAGAAGTTTCAGGGCTATTTGTGTGCTGTTCCCTGAGCTCCATTGTCTAGCCGCCATTCTGCTGGCCCCCACCAGGCCTACCACACAAGGAATATTCAGGCATGCTACACCAAGAACATCCAGTCTAAGGCTGCCCGCTGGAGGCCTGCAGAAGGGGGAACATCCAGATTATGCCCTCCTTCCCAGTACCTGACACCCAATACCAGCACTAGGAACATCCAGGAGCAACCAGATGGCTAAAGGCCAGCCTAAGAATGCAAATAACAAGAGCTGAGGCAACCATGGTACCTTCCGAGCAAAGCTATTCCACTACAGCAAACCCTGGATATCCTAACACAACCTTAAATCCAACCTTATAAAGATGACAGATGCCTTTAAAGAAGCAATGAACAAATCCCTCAAAGAAATACAGGAAAATACAATCTAATGGGTAGAGGCCTTTAAAGTGGAAACTAATTAATCCCTTAAAGAAATACAGGAAAATACAATTAAACAGGTGAAGGAAATAAATAAAAATGTTCAAAACCCAAAAATGGAAATAGATGCAATAAAGAAAATGCAAACTGAGGGAATCCTGGAAATAGAACAGACACAAGCATCACCAACGGAATACAAGAGGTGGAGGAGAGAATCTCAGGCATACAAGATACAATAGAAGAAATTGATACAACAAAGAAAATGTTAAATCTAAAAAAATTCCTGACACAAAACATTCAGTAAATCTGGTATATCATGAAAAGACCTAACCTAAGAACAATAGGAATAGAAGAAGGTGAAGAGTCCCAGCTAAAAGGTCCAGAAAATATTTTCAACAAAATCATAGAAGAAAACTTACCCAACTTAAACAAAGAGATGCCTATAAACATACAAGAAGCTTCCAAAACACCAATTAGATTGAACCAGAAAAGAAAATCCTCCCACCAAATATTAATCAAAACATTAAATGTACAGAACAAAGAAAGAATATTAAAAGTGGCAAGGGGAAAAGGCCAGGTAACACACAAAGACCTATCAGAATTACACCAACTTCTCAACTGAGACTCTAAAGCTAGAACGGCCTGGACAGATATCCTGCAGCCTCTAAAAAACCACAGGTGCCAACTTAGACTCCTATACCAAGCAAAACTCTCAATTAGCATAGATGGAGAAAACAAGATATTTCAAGAAAAAAAAATTTAAACAGTATCTAGTCACAAATCCAGCCAAGCAAAACTCAATCAGCATAGATGGAGAAAACAAGATATTCCAAGAAAAAAAAAATTAAACAGTATCTATTCACAAATCCAGCCCTATAGAAAACACTTGAAGGAAACCTCCAACTCAAGGAGGTTAACTACACACACCAAAAAACCCCCCACAGGAAATAAATAATTCCACACCAGCAAAAACAAAATGAAGCAAAATGAAGGAAGCACACACACACACACACACACACACACACACACACACACACACACTACCACCACCATAAAAATAACAGGAATTAACAATCATTGATCATTAATATTTCTCAACATCAATGGACTCAATTTCCAAATTAAAAAAAAAACAGGCTAACAAATTGGATGTGAAAAGCAGGATCCATCATTCTGCTACATACAAGAAACATACCTCAGTAACAAAGATGGACTTCAGAGTAAAGGACTGGAAACAAGTTTTCCAAGTAAATGGACCCAAGAAACAAACTGGAGTAGCCATTCTAAAATGTAATGCAATTGATTTTCAACCAAGATTAATTAAAAGAGATGGGGAAGAACACTTCATACTCACCAAAGGAAAAAAATCCACAAAGATGACATCTCAGTTCTGAACATATATGCCTCAAATGCAAGGGCACACACATTCATAAAAGAAACATTGCTGAAGCTTAAATCACACATCAAATCCCACACATTAATAGAGACTTCAACACCCCACTCTGACCAATGAACAGGTCATCGAGACAGAAACTAAACAGACAAATAATGAAAATAACAGAGGTTATGAGTCAAATGGATCTAACAGATATATCTACAAAGCCTTTCACTGAAACACAAAAGAATATATGTTCTTCTCAGTACCTCACAGAACTTTTTCCCAAATTGACCATATAGTCAGTCACAAAGCAAGCCTCAACAGATACAAGAAAATTGAAATAACTCCTTGTATCTTATCAGACCACCATGGATTAAAGCTGGACATTAACAACAACAGAACCAAGAAAAAAGCTACAAACTCATGGAAACTGAACAACTCTCTACTCAATGATCACTGGGTTAGGGAAGAAGTAAAGAAATTAAAAACTTTCTAGAGTTCAATGAAAACAAACTTACCCAAACAAACAACATACCCAAACTTATGGTAGACAATGAAAGCAGTGCTAAGAGGAAAGTTCATATAGCACTAAGTATCTTCATAAAGAAATTAAAAGAGTTTTCATACTAGCAATTTAAATGTATACCTGAAACAGCTCTAGAAAAAAAGCAAACATACCCAGGAGGAGTTGATGGCAGGAAATAATCAAACTCCAGGGCTGAAATCAATAAATTAGAAACAAAGAGAATAACATAAAGAATCAATTAGGGGAATAACATCCTTTACAATAGCAAAACATAATATAAAATGTCTTGGTGTAACTCTAGCCAAGGAAGTGAAAGACCTGTAGGACAAGAATTTCAAGTCCCTGGAGAAAGAAACTGAGGAAGATATCAGAAGCTGGAAAGATCTTCCTTGCTCATGGATCGGTAGGATTAACATAGTGAAAATGGCCATCTTACCAAAAGCAATATACAGATTCAATGCAATCCCCACCAAAATTCCAACACAATTCTTACAGTCCTTGAAAGAGAAATTGTCAATTTCACACAGAAAAACAAACAAAAAACAGGAGAGTTAAACCAATCCTATACAATAAAAGAGCTTCTGGAGGTATCAAACCATCCCTAATTTCAAGCTGTACTTGGGCAATAGAAATAAAAAATGCATGGTATTAACATAAAAACAGACAGATTGATAAATGGAATAGAATTGAAGACCCAGAAATAAACTTACACACTCATGGACACTTGATATTTGACAAAGAAGCCAAAACCATATAATGGAAAATAAAAGCATCTTGAACAACTGGTGCTGGTCCAACTGGATGTCTGCATGTAGAAGATTGCAAATAGACTCATATCAATCACCCTGCACAATACTCAAGTCCAAGTGGATCAAACACCTCAACATAAAACTAGACATACTAAATCTAATAGAAGAGAAAATGCCTTGAACTCATTGGCACAGGAGACAAATTTCTGAACAGATTCCCAATAGCTCAAGCACTAACATCAACAATTAATAAATAGAACCTCGTGAAACTGAAAAGCTTTTTCAAGGCTAAGACACTACCAATAGGACAAAATGGCAGTCTACAGAATAGAAAAAAAATCTTCACCAATCCTATATCTGACAGGGAACTAATAAAGAACTCAAGAAATTACATATCAACAAACCAAGTAACCCAATTAAAAATGGGGTAGAGAGCTAAACAGAGAATTGTCAGTAGAGGAATCTCGAATGCCTGAGAAGTACTTAAAAAATGTTCAAAGTCCTTAGTCATCAGGGAAATGCAAATCAAAATGACTCTGAGATTCCATTTTATAGCAGTCAGAATGGCACATGCTGGCCAGGATGTAGAGCAAGGGAACACTCCCCCATTGCAGGTGGGAGTGCAAACTTGTACAACCACCTTGGAAATCAGTGTGGCAGTTTCTCAGAAGATTGGGAATAGTTCTACCCCAAGACCCAGAGCATATATCTAAAAGATGCCCTACTATTACCATTTGCTCCATTATGTTTATAGCAGCTTTATTCATAATAACCAGAAACTGGAAACAACCTAACGTTCCTCGGCTGAAGAATGGATAAAGAAAATGTGCTACATCTACATGATGGGACACTATTCAGCTATTAAAAACGAAGATGTCATAAAATTTGCAGGCAAAGAGATGGAGCTAGAAAATATCCTGAGTGAAGGAACCCAAACCCAGAAAGACATACACGATATGTACTCACTTGTAAGAGGACATTAGCCATAAAGTACAGGATAACCACACTATACAATTTACAGACCCAGAGAAACTAAGTAATAAGCAGGGCCTAATGGATAATGTATAAATCTTATTCCAAAGGGGAAACAAAATAGTCATTGGAGGTGGGTGAAGGGAGGGAAGTGGGTGGAGGAGGGTAAGGAGGGGTATGGCGATCGGGACTCAGGTGTGGGAAAAGGGATTGTGGGAGAGAGCTGGGAGAATGGCATTGGTGGAGGTCATCTCTGGGATTAGCTGGAGACCTGGAATGGGGGAGGTTCCAGGGAGTCTATGGGTGGGGGATATGGAAACTGAAGTGCCACCTCCTTTAGCCAAGTGGATCTTTCAGTGGAGGGAGGGGGACATCAACCCAGCCACAAAACCTTCAACTCAAAATTTGTCCTGCCTAGAAAATTCACAGGGATAAAGATGAGCAGATACTGAGGGAACGGCCATCCAATGACTGCTCCAACTTGGGACCCATCTCATGGGAGAGAGCCAACTCCTGACACTACTAATGATGCTCTTCTAGGCTTGCAAACAGGAATAGCATAACTGTCTCCTGAGAGGCTTCATCCAGCAGCTGATGGAAACAGATGCAGACACCCACAGATGGAGCTTGAGGAGCCTTTGGAAGAGTGGGGGATAGGACTGAGGGAGCAGGAGGCAGGGATAGGGACTCCACAAGGATCAATAATTTCTTATTTGTAGTCTTAGATATGTTCATGACATTTTCCATAGGATTACCAAAATAAATCCTTAGGCTAAATTACTAATATGCTTATGCTTTCAGCCTTTTGGAAAAGCTTGTTTACATATTATTATAAATAGACACCTATATCTGTATGTGTGTATAATATGGCGACTATACTTTAAAGTGGTTTCATAACATTTCAGTTTTCATGTTAATCAATGATCTTTTTAATTATTGCTTTCAGAAAGCACATATATTGCAGTTACAACTGAAAATATGCATACAAGTAACATACAGACTGAGCATATAGACTGTAACTAGGAATATGTTTAAACATGTGTATATAAAAGCAATCAATGAAAAAAGGCTATGCCTTTATAAGAGAGCAAATAGGGTTGTATGGAAGGGTTTGGAGGTAGAAAAAAATGAGAGGAAAACGATGTACTTATAACCTCAAAAATTAACAATCAAAGTAAAAAAGAAGTGATTAGGTTAAAATTCCAGATGGTACTTTAAAAATCTTGTTGGTTTTTTTTTTTTTTTTTTTTTGCATCTCAGAAAGTTTTGTTATTTTTTTTTCCAGTCAGAACCTAACACCATTCTCATGTTTTTTTCTTACTTAAAACTATTTTTTTCAATCATTCAGTCTGTTGCTGATGACACTAGGTGCCACAAGAAGTAGTTCCTTGTCAATTTAGATTTAGATTTATCTTATTTTTTCTTCATTTATGAACACCCTGAGAGAAAGTTCCAACTCTTATTCATCTCCATATCCCTGGCTGAGTGTTTCATAAAATATGGTTTGGGGGGTATTGTGCTTCGGAATCTCATGGATATGCTTATTAACTCCTACCCTGGACCAAATAACTCTAGATCTCAGGATTTCTAAGCCTGGGATGGAAGCATCTGTACCATTTGTAACAAATTGGCTGTGGTTAGCATGATCCTGATGCTTTTCTGCACTTTAACGCTTGGGAATCACTGCTTCTGAGAACTAGGAAACTTAGGTGTGGTTGTATCTCAGCATCCTCTGATGGGAATGAGGAGCACCTACCTCAAATATCTGAGCTTCCAGATGCTGGGTTAAGAGGCCTGAAGGCTTCCTGGGTGACTTTGATCACTGCCTTATTGTTCTCCAAATTTTCCTTCTGAGGCTTTCAAACTGCTTAGTCTCCATTCTCTGGGATTTGGATTACATAGGAATGGTCCTCAAACACTGTTTTTAAAGCACTCAGGCTGAGCCTAGAGAAATGGTTCAGCGGTTAAGAGCACATGTTGCTTTTCTAGATGGACTTGGGTTCCTGCACCCCGATGGCAGCTCAAAGCTGTCTGTAATTTCACTTCCAGGGGATCTGTTCCCTTCTTCTGACTTCTGTGGGCACTGCATGACATGCACATGGTTCACATAGATACATTCAGGCAAACCACACATACATATAAAATAATTTTTTTAAGTATCCAGTTGGATAGAATGTATAGTGAGATCTGAGACTCACAGATCTCAGTGTTCTTATTTAGGGCACATGTCTTTGCTCATGTTTGGGTTTCTTGCCCCATGTGATCATGGCATCAGGATATCATCGATATCATAAACTATTTTGTAGCTGGTATCTTTAAATGTCCATACAAGTTCCTATCCATAGGCTGGAATTTCTTTCTTAGACAATTATGTTTGTGGCATTCATCTTAAACCAAACAGTGCAGGAACAAGAAAAGTGAGCTATTCAATTTTGAGCAGAGAGGAAGCTACTAGATCGACTCTGAGTGAACCTGCATGAACAGCGTGGCCCTAGACATTCTTCAGAATGTGACATCAGTGCCCGTCAGATTGTCACTGAGAATGAAGTCACTACTGTAGTGGTGCATTTATGAGGCAGCCTCAAGTTATGCGCTGAGCACAAGGCAAGTAATGCAAAACAAGCTACATCCACTATGCTCAAGGAGTTAGAATGGAAAACAGACACCAGCCTCAGATGAATAGCTTGTGGTTAGTTTCAGATGAGAGCTTCCCACAGCTGGCAGGCCATCAAAAATGCCTGGGGAGTTCTCACATTGTAGGTTCCCAGGCCCCACCCAGACTGCATGGGAATCCAGGGCTGAGGCAGGTGGAACTCTCATAAACTCTTCCCATTCTTTTTGGTAATCTTGTGACTTGTCTTGCCTGGTTCTTTGATGTCTCTATAACCGTTTACTTCTGATCACTTCTGTCTACCTGAGCTGGGAGAGACACAGGGAGTCAAGTGTGCTGCATCTAAGGGAGCATACTAGGCTGGAATGTTGACTGAAATGCACTTGGAGGTGCTCTTGGGACCTGAGGCAACATACAGGCTCAGGAGAATGGCGGAGGACTTAAATTTCCAGACTAGTTGTGGGCAATATTGACAGCACAGACTCAGGGAGGAAAGAATCTATTTCTTCTCATGGGGTTCCAAGGTTAGTGGTGGGGTTGGAGTTGTGCAAGGATCTTGGGCTCAGCATATGCTAGTGGGTGTGAACAAGGGATGTGGCTCAAGGAGTAAAGGAGAACTGTCTTGTGGCCAGGCTGTGAATGGAGGGACTTGGCTAAGAAGATGATAGAGGGGCTAAAATTCAGGAAATGCTGCCTTGTGAAGTGCAGTGCGGTGACAGAGGAATGGCAAAGCATTTGCTCTGTTGCTCTAGAGTACCGTATGTGAGGACTTGGGAAATGAAGCTGGACCTTGTATGCTGCTAAGGTGGGTAAATTTTGCTTCAAAAAATGATGGGGAGACATGGAGCAATACCAAACAGGAGAGTGTCACGATTAGACTTTTACATCTCTCTAATAATTAGAGAAACAAGTAGAAATAAGCAGATCAGCCAAAGGGCCACTGTTGTCCAAAGAAACTGACAAAAGTTCAGGTAGGAGACTATGGGCACAGGTGTCAGGGCAACCATTTTCTGAGGCAACCATACTTTGCTGAGGGTTGGCAGATTATATAAAAATGCAACCATGTCACCACACTCCTGTACTGATTCAATAGACATGGATGATGGGCCAGACTCCGTGTTGATCTCTGATTGATTAAAAGCTAGTTGTGGCTTTTCAATTAGTATAGCAGATTGCCACGGTGCTGTGTGACTGCTTCTGGAAATGTGGAGGGACTTCATTCGCAATTGATGTGATTTGTCATTTGATTTTTTTTTCCTTCAGTATTTAGGAACCAAGTTGAATCATGTTCAACTCACTGAGGCACGTTAAGCTGGAGATGTGGTGCCATACTTGAACTGACAACATTTCTCAAGCTCTAACTTCCAATATCAGCTGTCACAGAGTTTTGTGTTATTACACTTCTTTATTACTCTACACTTGTCTCTTATCTAGGCCAAATTACACATGCATTGAGCTCTGAAACTAGACAGCATTCCAAACACGCGATCCTTCAAGGTTGATGCCAATGTTTTACATATTGTAGCTCATTCATAATTGACATCACATGAGGACTCTCAATTGGAACATCTTACAAAAGGAGCAAGTGACACACACTATATAAACAGCTTGTTAATGCCTAATGAGGAGACTGGGATATCTATCTTTACAAGAGAGAAACTGAGGGACAGGAAGTATGGCTAAGATGGAATGAATACTGGCAGACCCACACCAGAAACTATTGTTCTTTGTTCTCACATCTTTGAAAGGCCTCTACAAGATGACTTTTGCCAGAGTTGTCCAAGCCAATGACAATGATAGTCACATTCCTGGAAGTGGAAAAGAAAAATGTGTCAAAGCCACAACCTCACGTAATTTTTAGAGTAAAGAATTCTATTCTTTGTGTTTGAAGCTTTGCTTGCAATAGTCTCAATTCATGCATCATAAAAAGCCCCATCACGGTGGCAGTCGTGGTGTGGCAACCCCTCCCAAATCCTCCAAGAATGCTTTCTCTCCCTGATACACTGAGTATACAGAATTCTCATCTGTCTCTCAGCTCTGTTCCCAATCTTGTATGTGCTGTTTAATTACTTCCCACATGCATCATGATTATTTGTCCCTCGTGAAACTTGAGGTAGATATGTGCGAAGTAATTCCAGATTGGGTGTCGAGAAGTGCTTGTAAAGTTACCTTTGTTTTCCTTCTGTGGTCTTTTGACGAGACCAGCAGGCAGTCAAAAGTCGGAACATGATTCAACTTGGCTCTTAAATACTAAAGGACAAAAATCCACGACAAAGCACATCAACTGGGAATTAAGTCAGTTTGGCATTATACAGATGCTGATAAACAGAAAGGCTGTGACTGTGATTCCATTGTATCATTCGGCCCAGCCTAATGATGCAAAATGCTATAGAGGAGCTCCAGTGATGGTTGTGTGCTAATGTGTAGCTTCCTACAAAATAGAGAGACTTGTTACACAGAAACAATCAGATGGACCCTATCCCTTTAGCTATAGTTTGTCACTACTAGGAATATCTTCATTTGGTTTTGGGGAAAGATAGGATGATGCACTGGAAAAGAACCACCTTAGTTTAAAGATCCATTGGAGGACCTCTGCTAAGTAACACTTCTCTATTGGGCTTGGTTCTCTTGTTGCCTTGGCTTCAAAGGTACAGGTGGTATTGACTCATTTTGTGTGGATTTCATCCAGTTCCTAAAAGCTGTAAGGGACCTCAGACATCCCGTAGAGTAGACCAATAGATATTAAGCTCCAATCTAGGTTCTCACTGTCAAAGACTCCAAGGGAGTTACATATGTTTCTCAAGTAAGTTTAATGTGCAGTTTGACTTGAAAATGATGGCCTAAGTAAAAGACAATTCAGGCAGCTGCTTCAAGATTCCATGATGTAGCATTATGAATCCCTCCTCCTTTTTTTGAGGTAGGCTGTTAGTTCATAGCTCTGGCTGGCCTGGAACTTACTACTTAGACCAGGATAGCCTTGAACTTACAGAGTCTCTGCCTTCTGAATGTTGGGATTAAAGGCATGTACTATCACCCCTGGTTTAATTTCTTCTTATGACCTAAAAAAATAGTAGGTGTATCACATTTTATTCATTTACTTATCAGCTAATGGACATTTGAGTTGTTTCTACTTACTGTCTTTGAGATAATGCTGCTATAACTGTGTGTGGGTGTGTGTTCATTTCTTTTGGGTATACTCCTGGGAAAAATGTTTGAGTCATACACTGCCCCTGTGTTGAAGCATTCAAAGAACTACATTGTTTTGCAAGGTGGCCATGACATGTTACACTGACACCTGCAAATGCTGGAGAGTTCTAGTTTCTCCACCTGTGCAGCAAAGCTTATTGCTGTCTTGATGTCTGTAACTATTCTTGCAAGCATGGAATGCAATCTCGTTCTGATCTTGATTTACGTTTCTCTAGTAGTTTATTTTGTTGGAGCCCAGGGTTGCAGGAAGAACCAGTGGGGTTAAGGGAAGATGTCATTTTGTACCTACATGGGCCGTGTGTCACTGTTTGTTGAGCAGTTTGTAAGTCAGTTATTAATGGATGACTTAGCATTGCTCTGCACAGTCATCCAGTCATCCCCTATTTTGGAGCATTGTTATTTTCAAATAGACTCACAGCCCATAGCTTGTCTTTGAGTATAGGTCACTGTTTGAGGAAATTGGCTTTCCTGAAGGTTTACTGGAAAATGACTCTGGCTTGCATCAGACCAAAGACAAAACAAAACAAAACAAAACAACCCAAAAACCCATATGTATGAGCTGTGATTAAAAGTTACTTTTACTCTTGCCCATGACGGTAATAAGAACAAGAGAGTAAAAGGACAGAGCCTAGATGTCTTCATCCTGTGGTAGCTATCTCCAGATAAGGCTGATAATAGTGTCATGTCAATTTCCTTTTAAATACATTTTGTTAGTGTATATTAATTGTACAAAATGATGAGTTTCATCAGTATACTTTAATATACATATATAAAGAGCTTTCTTATACTCAGCCACCACGATCCTCTCTTCTTTTCCCCTCACCTTTCCCGCTACCTGCTAGTGTCCTTTCTATTTTTATTTGATTTTTTTTTAAAAAATAATCTGGATTCTATTCATGTATCTTAATCATTTGCAGAGCTTCTTATCTTGATCTTAGTCTCTGTTTGTCCAAATTGCCACCATAGAAGTTCTTCCTTTAAGAGCTCAGGAGATAGGTGGGATAACCACAATTCAAATCTAGTCAGTCTGGCTTCAGAGTTTGTAATATTAGGTCAGGAAGCTGACAGGCTGTGTGTGAGAGAGACCTGAGCTATCAGAAAATCACTGATACTATTATGTCCAGGGTGTCTACTGGATAGCCTGGAGCAAAATCACTAAAGTTGTGCCTGTAGGTGCCGTAGGTGCCTGTAAAGTGAAGATCTTTATGTATTTGGCTTACCTGGAGGTGGTTAACTCTTTATCTGACAACAAGTTGTTTTTCTGGCTGAAAAAAATGGTTGCCGTGTTGACTTCAGAAAGATTTGTTGAGATTTTTAGCCTTCTGGATAGATTAACCCAGCCCACATGTCCACTTAAAGGGTAGGCAATGTTCTAACAATGGCTGTCAAGGTTCTAGCATGTCTACGGTAACCACTTCCTAGTTCTTAGCAACCAAACACATGCCCATTCCTTTCGTGATTATAGATAATTACTAAATGAACTTTTATTCATTGTAGAGTTTATTTCTTTTTAAAAGCACATATAGAATTTACTGGGCTTATTTAATTAGTTTATTTATGTTAATTCATTTAATCCTTTGTGCAACATGACAAAGAGAGGACTGTCATTCTTACTGTTAAGAGATGAGGTTCACAAAGCTTAGGTAGATTGACAAAGGTTCTCTAGCCAGTGCGAAGGCCGAAATTCAAACCTACGCAGTCTGACTTCAGAGTCTGTGTATTAGGTTATGTATTACACGAACTGTGTGGGATTCAAGGTTCTAAAGAAGGTGCCTCTGCTCTGGGCCTCTCTGTATTTCATCTGTCCATAGATTTCCATATTTAGTCTTCCTTGGTGTGGTGGCTAGTTTCATGTCAACTCGACACAAACTAGAGTCATTTGAAAGGAAGGAACCTTAACTGAGAAATTGCCTCCATAAGATCTGACTGTAGGGCACTTTCTTAACTAGTGATTGATGGGGGAGAGCCCAGGTCATTGTGGGTGGTGCCACTCCTAGGCTGGTGGACCTGGGTTTTATTTAAAAAGCAGCCAGCAAGCCATGGGCAGCAAGCCAGTAAGAAGCACTCTTCCATGACCTCTGCATCAGCTCCTGTCTTGAGGGTCCCATCCTGTTTGAGTTCCTGTCCTAATTTCTTTCAATGATGAACAGTGCTATGTAAGCCAAACAAACCCTTTTCTTCAAAAGTTGCTTTGGTCATGGTAATTTATCACTCTGAGAAGTAGAGGTCTATCACTTGATGTTATAAAACTAGATATTGCTTGCTGTGTTAGAACTAAATAGTTATGGTTATAGTCACTTAAGTTTAAAGCTATGGTGGTTTCATAAAGAAATATCCCTCACTATATCACAGCTAGACACCACATGCTAGCAAATAACAACCCCAGAACTAGAAATGGATTGCTTCTAAGTTGTTGACCAGTGGGCTCCCATAGATCTCCACGCATTACAGGCTATTGCTGCTGCTCTTGATTGCACTCCATAATGTGATTGTAAGACTATTTCTGGGACTACAGAGATGGCTCAGTGGTTAAGATCACTTATACAGAGACCCAAGTTCAGTTCCAGGTATTCACTTGTTGGCTCACAACCATCTACAACCCCGTTGCAGGTGATTTAACACCTTCTTCTGGCTTCCCCAGACAATAGACCCATATATACAAGCAAAACATATTTAAAAACATATGTCTGTATGTGTGTGTATGTATATAAAGATACCACATACTTGAGTGATAAAATATAGAAAAATCAAGCTGACCTGGAAGCTTCATCCCTACTAGATTGCTTTCATAATGCTGGAAGGTGCTAAGCATCCTATTGGAAAAGAAAAGTAGTGGTCAGTCTTAGATAGCTGCAAACCTTATGAACAATGATAAATATCATAGCAAGATATGTTTACTGGTATAATAATGGTACAAATCATATAGGAGTATCAGATCACTCTCTGAATTTCAGGCCCACTCCATGAGATGGAACCTATACCTGGCACCATTATCAGGGTCAAGAGCCTGTTTTTAGATAGGACATGGGCTCTAGTAGGAGAGCCAACTACCATTATTCTGTTTAAAGGGCTTAGCATTAAAACATCCCCTAATGGTCCTAATCAAAGAAGATTGTCCTCAGTAGACAGTAGTTAACACAGAGATCTACAAACTGGTCAACATGCAAAGAACAAGAGACTACAGTGTTCAGCTCTAAATAGGATATTTGTAACATATTTCTCCCTCCATGACACAGAGATGTTCGTGGAAGAGGAGGTGGAAACATTGTAAGAGCCAGAGACAGTGAATGGCTACAAAGAAACAAACTTTCCCAACCAGAACAGACTGGCTGCCTTATGAACTTCCAGTGATTTTGACAGGGTGTACAGAACCGACGCGGGAAATCTCAAGTCAGACAAAATCCCAGCATGGAGTGGAAGAGGTAGGTTTGTTTATTGCAAGAAGAATATTATGATAAAAATACATTGTATTAAATTCTCAAAAAATGGTTTAAGATAGTTTAAAGAAATGCCCCCACCCCATTGACTCACATATTTTGAACAGTTGGTGGCAATGTTTAGGGGGGTTATGGAACCTATAGGAGACAGAGCCTTCCTGCAGTATTTACTGAGGACAGGCTTTGAAGGCCTATAGCCTCATCCCACTTATTGTTCTCTCTGCTGCTGCTGCTGCTGTGTGTGTGTGTGTGTGTGTGTGTGTGTGTGTGTGTGTGTGCTCGCGCGCGCGCACATGCACGTGTGAGTATGTGAGTGTGTGTGGGTGTGTATGAATATGTGATCTCTGCTTATTGCTCCTGTTGTCATGCTGTGTATTCCCTCTCGTTATGGACTCTACCCCTTCTTTAAGTTGCTTTTAAGTCATAGTATTTATCACAGCAACAAAAACATGATAGAGGGCGACTGCTCTGGGCTTTCAATACCAGTGATCCCAGTAGCTAGTATAATCATGTGACTCTAGCAGCAGTTAGTGGCATCAGACAGTAGCAAGCATCAGCAACAGCTGGTACTTTTGTGTCATAGCTTTTATACAGGCTTCAGGGGCTGGGGTCTCTAAGCCATTGGCAGCTTCAAGTTTTGCATGTCTACATAGCTCTTATTTTTTTCTATTGCTTCTGTTCCCCGTTATTTAGACTCTAGCCACTCTCTTCAGCTCCCCAGTGCTTTATCTCGCCACTGCGCCTGTGTTTGCTACTGCTAGGACCGTGCCTTTTGCTGCCTTCACCACTGTTGCTATCTTCCTTTCTTTATGTTATCAACTGAGCTCAGTATAGTAAGGATGAAAGTCAGAGGAGGGTAAGAAAAGACCTTTTGTGAGAAGGCTTTAGTTTGGCATTAGTGCTGCAGCACAGCCTAAGAGGGTGTCTCCCAGGTAGGCCAGAAAGGGAGACAAACAGCTTGCTTATATGATTGGAAATGGGTGTGGCTATAACAAAGGTTCTGTACTGAGACACACATGTACAATAGACCCACATGCATATGAAGGACCATGCTTGACCCAATCACAGCAGCCCCTCATTCAAATGAAGGTATGTGCTTAAGTCAATCATAGCATGGTCCCTCAAGCAAATGAGAGCTATTATTTGCCCTAATCAAAGCAGTTCCTGATGCAAATGAAGGCTTTTATTTGCACAGAGCGTGACACAGTTCCTTGTGCAAATGAGGGAACACACTAGCAGCAATCATAGTAGCCATCCAAGTTAATATCTGTATTTGTCCGATGATGACAGAGTCCTTTGTAAAGATGGAGGATTGCATTTATATCCATCACAATAATCCCTGCTGTAGGTGAAAATGTGTTGTAGCAGACCTGTGAAAGAACGTTTTGCTGAAGCAGACACTGGTAAGAGGATGTTTTGCTGACGAACACACAGGTGAGAAGACATGTGATGTTTATAAAGAATCCACAGACAGTGGGAGGAGGCTCTGGAATTGGATCATCTTGCTCTGCTGATGGATTTAGTTTTGCTGAGGATGCTCTTATCAATGTAAGGGCCTTACATTCAGTTGCTGATCTTCCCTTGTCCTTCATAGAGGACTTCATAGAGGGTAACTAGCTAAAGAACTTCTCGTGACTTTCCAGTAGGTCCTTGCAACTTCTGTGGACGCTGGCTGATTGACGGAGCCTCTTGGTTTCTTCTGCATTAAACTGCTGTTGCTGATTTGTTAGTAGTGATTGACTAGTGAACTGGACTGCTAAATAGCCCCAAAGAACTATTTCTAAATAGGTCCACAAACCCTGTTTTCTATTAACCTTCTTGTCCCACTACCTCTGGTGGGTGGTGGTCTAGAAGGGAGGTTGAAGCATTCAAGAACCCTTATTAAAGTAGGTTTTGAAAAAAATCTAAGCCTACAAAAGATGTTTGAACCAATCATGGGAAAGTTCCATACTTACATCAGTCACAGTCCCTTATGTAAATAAAGGCCTTTATTGTACCAATCATGTTATCTCATGCAAATGAATAGTTCTGTTTATCCCAATCATAGCATACATTTCCTTGATATCAGAAAATGTTGACTAGGGTTGGATGTGGTGTTTCATGCCTTTAATCCCAGCACTAGGGAGGCAGAGAAAGGGAAATCTCTGTGAATTTGAGGCCAGCTAAGTTTATATAGTGAGTTCCAAGCCAGCCAGACTGAGAATTGTATAGTGAGATCCTGTCTCAAAAAAATTGTTGAACATGTTTTATATATTTACTGGCCATATGTACTACTTTTGAGGATTGTCTATTTTAGTTCACTTGTCTATTGTTACTTTAGTCTTTAATATTTTTTAGTTCTTTACCTATTCTGAATATTCCCTCAGATAAATATAAAGTGGAGTAATATAGAATAAATTATAAAGTTAAAAATAAATATGAAATGAAGAAAGAGACAAGAGAAGAGAAAAAAAGAAAGAAAGAAAGCCAAAGGTTAAGAAGGCCTGTAAGATAGCTCAGTGGGTAAAGGTGCCTTCTGCAAACCCGAGATCCTGAGTTTAAGCCCCAGAACCCACATCGTGGAAGGCAGCATGCTTGTGTCCTCCCACCGTCTTAAAAATGTAATTGAAAAGAAGAAGAAGAAATTGGAAGAGAAGGAGGAGGAATTCTGGAAGCCAGGCAGGTTGAGGACACCAGGAGAATCAACTAATGACCTGAAGAATCAACTAAGCAGGGCTCATAGGGGACCAGAGACTGAAGCAGCAATCACAGAACTTGCGTGGGATTGTGGGATCCTCTGCATATGTGTTATGGTTGTTGGCTTGGTGTTTTGTGGGGGGGACTCCTGATTATGGGACTGGGGTTGTCTCTGACACTTTTGTCTGCTTTGGGGAACCTTTTCCTCCTACTGGGCTGCCCTGTCCAGCCTTGATGTGAGGGTTTGTGCCTGATCTTATTCTATCTTGTTGTGCCATGTTCATTTGATGTTTCTTCGAGACCTGGTCTTTTCTGAAGGAAAATGGAGGAGGAATGGATCTATGGGAGAGGGGCTGTTGGGGGTGGGGGAACTGGGAGGAGAGGTAGGGAATGCTTCAGTCAGGATGTATTGTATTAGAGAAAAATAAATTAGGAAAAGGAAGAAAAATAATGCGAGAAAGAGAAAAACATGAACAACGTGTTTTTTCAAAGACCAATTAGAAAATAAAGAAAATTGTGTGAATTACAGAAATGTAGGAAGAGTGATTAAAAAATAAAAATGAGAGAAATTCAACTTCTGGAGGATTTACTTTGGCTCCCAGATGCAGGAAATAGCCACGATGAGAAAGGTATCAGTGCCTTGCACTGTATTGACAGTCAGAAGCACAGTGATGCGTAGTGATGCTCACTGGGGCTTTGTCTCCCTTTTGAGTCTTGGATCCCTGCCAATAGGCTTATGCCACCCAAAACCAGGGTGAGTCTTCTCTTGTCTGGCAAACCCTTCACAGACATGCCCAGCATAAGTACCCCAGAATGAAAAAAAGGAACACAGTGGATTTCTTTTCGAGCACCACTTGGCCATGCAACAGATGTCACTGTCAGACCATATCACTCTATGAGATTGGAAGTGTGTGAGAACTTTTGGCATTTGTTATGGCTGGAACTGTCAAGCTGTTGTTTGTTCCAAGGGCTGGTTGATTTAGCTTGTGATGAAGCAAGCTTTGGTTTTCTCTCCTCAAAAACAGTGCTGGGGTTGGAGCTATGAGAGCTATTTCCATTTTTGTCCTTCATCACCTTTCTCCTTCTTTATCCATTCCAGCTGTCTGGTCTCCTCTTTCTGAATTCTGTATGTTCTTCCTCTCTTTATTGTTGATATTATCACCTCTGTTAACCAAACTCTTCTCATTCATAGAATCAATTGGAGGAAACGTCTCGTTTTCCCCTTTCACACAATGGAAGTGATTTATTATTTTTCTACTTATACCTTCATGATAAATTTCTATAAAATGCAAGGATAATAAATATCCTTAAACCCAAGCATTATAGTAGATTCAAAATATGTATGTTTTCAAAATTTTCATTGTCCTTTCATCTTTTCCTGTGGCTTGTCCAGCAGTTCACTGTTTCTCCCAAACAATTGCAAAATCTGAACACACTAAACCCTTATATTTTTTCCAACTTTCATGCATGTTCATATAATAAACCACAGCGTACAAACACATATCCAGGTATGTGCTATTAATTCGTTTTCCTGTTCATTCATTATGTTTCCTATAACCTAGCAAAGAAACATTTGAAACCCAGAGTCAACTGATGTCAATGTACTTTATTCTCTGCAAAGAATATACATTTATGTTGGATTCTAGTCTCATAATATATTTAAATGTTTTTATTCATATAGGCAATTAGTGCAAAGATTTTTTAATGTCCTTTGAACACTTATTAAAGTATAGCAAATTTGTAAATTACCATCTCACCTTGGAAGTAGTCCCTTAAAAGGAATGGTTATTCCTTTTAAGAATTCACTTTGGAGTCACATATGCTAATTCATGTTGGTAATTGTAGCACTCAGGAGGCTCAATGTTCAACGGCAGCCTTGCTACATAGCTAGACTGTGGAGAGAGAGAGAGAGAGAGAGAGAGAGAGAGAGAGAGAGAGAGAGAGAGA
>JANHMN010000005.1:44474669-44513267 GCA_030674055.1 Rhabdomys pumilio
AGAGAGAGAGAGAGAGAGAGAGAGAGAGAGAGAGAGAGAGAGAGAGATTCCACTGTAATCCCGTTAACTTGATACAAGCTAGAGTAATTTGGGAAGAAGGATTCTCAATTGAGAAAATGGCTTCATAGGATAGGAATCTTGTAGGTAAGTCTTTTCTAGATTAATGATTTCTGTGGGAAGGTCTATCCCACTGTGGACTGCCAGCCCTAGGCAGATCCTGGATGGTGTAAGAATTCAAGCTGAGAAAACCATGGGAAGCAAGCCAGAAAGCAGAGTTCCTCTGTGGCTTCTGTTTCAGCTTTTGCCTCCAGTTTCTTACCTTGTGTTCCTGCACTGACTTCTTTCAATGATGAAGTATGATATGGAAATGTTAGATGATATAAACCATTTCCTCTCTAAGTTACTTTGGTCATGGCCTTTATCATAGCAATAGAAAAGTAACTAAGACACTACTCAGTAACTTTCCTTTTTTTTTTTTTGACAAGGTCTCACTACATAGCCTTGTCTGTCCTGGACATCACTTTGTAGACCAAACTGGCCTCGAACTCGCAGAAGTCTGCTGACCTCTGAGGCTTCTGCCTCTGCCTCCTCCTCTGCCTCCTCCACTGCTAAGCACTGGGATTAATGGTGTGCAAGACTATGTCTGGCTAATTTTTCATTTTTTATATTTTACTTGATTGTTAGCATTTTATTTAATTCTAGCATCTGTCATCTCAGTGTTGACATTGTCTTCCTTTTCTCCTGCAAGTTGAGTTACATTCTTTTTTATATAATGAATATTTTCTGTTGCATTTCAGATGTTGGAGGTATTGTCATGAGATTCTGAATTTTATTTCCTCCTCCTGTCTTTTCATCTTTCTCTCTTCTTCTGAGCCAGAGTCTCACTTTGTAGTCTTGGCTGGCCTGAAACACACTATGTAGATCAGGCTAGCTTTGAACTCACAAAGACTAACCTACTTTTGCTTACTATATATTGGAACTAACTATGTGTGCAGCCACACTTGGCTTCTATTTGCAGATGTTTAGATGTGTTAGACAGGTCTGTGTTAGGGTGGATACAGAATTCTCTGTTGGAGTCTGTTGACTCTTGCAAGAATGAATTAATATTTCATCCTTTCTTATTTCAATAGGCAATGTGAAAATTTTTCTCTCCTACTTCTTACTGATACCATCCTGTAAAAATCCTCAGCTTTAAGCCTGTTGGTGGTGCCTGTCGGTGGTGGTACACACCTTTAATCCCAGCACTAAGAAGGAAGAGACAAACTAATCTCTGACTTCAAGGCTAGACTAGCCTACAGAGTGAGTTCTAGGACAGCTAGGGCTATACAGAGAAATTGTATTGAAAAACAAAACCATACTTTTAATCTTTGTTGCTAGAAAAAGCACGTTTGCCTTTCATTCTACCCTAATGCCTCTTTTTCTCCCCCTCCCTCTCTCCCCTTCTCTCTCTCTCTCTGTCTCTCTCTCTGTCTCTCTCTCTCTCTGTCTCTCTCTCTCTCTCTCTCTCTCTCTCTCTCTCTGTGTGTGTGTGTGTGTGTGTGTGTGAGTGTGTGTGTGTGTAGAAGTTTAGCTCCTTGCTAGGAACCTTCCAAATACTAAGTAGAAAAATAGAAAATGGATGCTTAGCTTATTCTGCCTCTCTCTGACTGGTCCCAGTGAAACAACCCTAGGAAAAAGTGAAGTGCCAACTAGTATCATACCCTGTATCTTGCTTTACAGTTTACTTCCTTTGATCTTGAAGATATCGTATCTGTGTAGGAGGTCCAAGGCATACTCCTCTTGTCTGATCATTGTCAAATGGGACTAGACATAGGTATCTGGCACAGTTGACACTGCAGAGAAGGGACAAATTTTCCTGTAATGTTTAATCTATTATCAAAAAGCTTTTCTGATCTGCTAGAGCACGCAGTTTCTGCTCATTTACCTAAATAGAGCACAATTTCCTTCCAGGTTCTTTTTTTTCTTTTAATGTGGATAGTGTTTTGCTTGCATCTGTGTACCACTTTTGTGGCTGATACTCACTGAGGCCAGAATAGAGCATCAGATCCCCTAGAACTATAGTTAATAGAGAGTTTTGAGATACTATGTGGATACTGGGAATTGAACCTAGATCCTTTGAAAGAGCAGCCAGTGGTCTTAAGCATTGATCAATCTCTCTAGCCTCATTTACTGTATTTGTGAATTGATCTTTTAGTTCATTTATTGTCAATCAAGGTAATCAATGTAACAAGTCAAAATATATTTCAATATATTCAAGTGATTTTTACACAACAACTCTTATATGAGTATCATATTTTCTACATATCATGATTTGGTGGATGTTGATTTCCCTGCTGATCTTTTCAAAACAGTCTGTAATATTTGTTTTGATTTTTATTTAACTGAAGGTCTGTTTGGAAGAGTGGTTTTTAAAATGTCAAGTGTATAGAAAGGAGACACAGCTGTCCTTTAAACCTATGTATTTTCACCTAAGGCCAGAGAAGTCCACAGAGAGCTAGGCTTTCTCTGAGAAGCTCTTATGGACAAATAAGTGGCTAGGTCCCCTGCTGTTCTTTCTATATAATCATTCTTCAGATATGTCCTGCATAGTTATTAATGATAATGTATTGTCTTGCAGAGATCCTGGGTTCAAATCCCAGCACCCAGATGGCAGCTGATGACTGACCAATAACAGTTCAAGAGTATCTGATGCTTTCTGGCCTTTGAGAGCTTTGCATGTACCTGGTGCACATACATGCAGGCAAAATACCTATATACTGGAAATAAAAAGAAAAACAAAACCTTTAAAAATGCAACACATTGAAAATATTTGGCCTTGTCAATAAGAAAAGGGAAGTGAAGACAATATGAAGATGAGGAGCCAGGCAGTGGTGGCGCACGCCTTTAATCCCAGCACTTGGGAGGCAGAGGCAGGCAGATTTCTGAGTTCGAGGCCAGCCTGGTCTACAGAGTGAGTTCCAGGACAGCCAGGGCTACACAGAGAAACCCTGTCTCGAAAAACAAAACAAAACAAAACAAAACAAAACAAAACAAAACAAAAAGAAGAAGAAGATGAGGAATACTAGAAGGTTCCTGCCATCAAGAGTAACTTAGAGCTGGGAAGATGGCTCAGCAGGTAAGGCACTTGATGTTCAAGCATGAGGACCTGAGTTTGGATCCCAAGCTTGACATAGTAGTACACCTATTTGTAACCCCTATAATTTTATGGGGAAATGGAAGATGGAGACAAGAGAACCCCCAGTAGCCTTGCTTACAAAGTGGTGAGCAATGAAGACTCCCTGTCTCAAATAAGGTAGAAGGCAAAGACCAGTACCTAAGGTTGTCCTATGACCTCCACACACATGGTGTGACACATATAGACATGCCTACACTTACACAAGCATGCACACACAATATATCACACATAACTGGAAAAAAAGTGTATCTAGTTGGTATGATAAGTATACCCAAACCAGTTACATCATGGTACCTTGAGTTTTGCATTATTACAGAATTTCCAAAGGGCAGATTCCCTGCTCCTGGTGTAATGATAAACTAGTCAAGTTTAGCTTAATAGAAAATAGTAGTCCATTCTCTCTCTCTCTCTCTCTCTCTCTCTCTCTCTCTCTCTCTCTTTGTTTTTTTTTTTTTGAGACAGGGTTTCTCTGTGTAGCACTGGCTGTCCTAGAACTCACTCGGTAGACCAGGCTGGCCTCGAACTCAGAAATCCGCCTGCCTCTGCCTCCCAAGTGCTAGGATTAAAGGCGTGTGCCACCACCGTCCAGCTAGTCCATTCTCTTTTGATTGGTCAGAGGGATGCAGTATTCTGGTTTGAACATATTTGGGTTGAGCATATATGTATCATACATTTTTTTTGATTACCCTTTCCAACCCTTTCATATACTGCTCTGTATCTTGGAAAGTGAAGCCATGAACCTGTGAGTTTCTTTCCCTTTCTGGCTTCTTGTAGGCCTGAGCAATGGAATCCCTGGCAGGACATCAGAAGGAAGGAACAGTGGTCCTCCTGTTCATTCTTGCCTTTCTCCTGGCAGGATTGCCTCTGGCTGGCTATTGCACCGGAAATAAATGGCATATTTCTCCTCGTGGGAATTCTCATTACTCCATGTTCTTCTTTTTCTTAAAATGGTGACTGCTCTTTCTCTCTTTTTGGATAGAGAATAGAAAAAGCCCCAAGTTATTGTTCTCTCTCTCTCTCTGTCTCTCTGTCTCTCTCTCTCTCTCTCTCTCTCTTCTCTGTTTTACTATTCTGCCAACACCTTTGTAGATAGTCCTTTCATTAAACTTTTTACTAATTATGCTAATTTGAGCATGCCATCTGTTTCCTGGCAGGACCCTGACCGATGTAGATGAAGTCTTAGTTCTCAAAGAATTAGAATGCGATGAAATAAGCCTAACAGAATATGACTAAATATGATTCAGCCTGTGTCTCTCTCTGATTAATCTTGGCTCTTGAAAAGCTTTCAGATAATCATCAGATAAGACAAGAACTGTAGTCTTCAGATAACCATGGATGTGCAGAAGTGTCAGTTTACAGAATACCAATAACTACCATTTATTCCTGACTGTTTCCATGTGTTGTGTTTTGTGTGCTTTATGTTCAGTGTTTCCCATGGTCTCCTCAGCAACCATATGAAGAATGCATCTTTATTTTTGAGACAGGTTAATGTATATTAGATTGCCCTTTAACTTGCTCTTAATATGTTGCCGGGGATAAATTTTGAACTCTTGACCCTTCTGCCCCACCTTTCAAGTGCTAGGATGACAGGTATATACCACAACACCCACTCCATTCTGTGATCTTTCATGTTCATTGTGTGGCCATCAAGCCTGAATCTGAAGAAACTATTGCTTGTTTGAGACAAGGGCATTTAAAGGGAGTCAGGAGTAAGATGGTATAATGCCTATAAATTCAAAACTTAGGAAGAGGAGGCAGGGAAATCAGTTAGTTCAAAGCTAGACTCAGTTATGTGGATTTGTGGCCAGACTGAGATATACAATGACTCTGTCCACTCCTACCCTGGATGCAAAACAAAACAAAACACAAATCTAATGGCTCTAGTGGTTAAGAGCACTGTCTGTCCTTGCAGAGAGAACTTGAGTTCAGTTCTCAGCACCTACATGGTAGTTCACAACCTGACTGTACCGGTTGTTCCTTGGGATCTGATGTCCTCTTTAGTCTCCCTGGGCACCAGACAAATGCACACCACAGACATAAAGACACACATACACATAAAATAAAAATTAAAAAAAAAACTTAAAAAAATTAAAAATCTTCAAAGGGCCAGCAAGATGGTTTAGCAGGTAACTCTATTCTGCCTCCAACCCTGAGGACTCGAGTTCAATCCCTGGAACCCACACAGTGGAAGGAGAGGACTAACTCCAGCAATTTGCCCCTGACTGCCACACTCATACTATGGTACGTCCATATACACAAAACACACACACACACACACACACACACACACACTACAATAAAAGAAAAACTTGAAAAGGAAGAAACAGTAAGTGAGGAAGCTAGAGAAACCTTGAAAAGGAAGAAATAGTAAGTGAGGAAGCTAGAGAAACCTAAAGGAGGAAGTAGCCAGCACTACATCTGCTGTAGAAAGAAGAGTTTGGCTGGCCCCACCTGTTTCTATTTTTAACATTTTTATATTTGCTGATTTTATTATTTTATGTATATGAGGGGTTGTCTTGTATGTATATCTGTGCCTGGTGCCTGCAAAAACCGAAAGAAGGCATTGGATTCCTTGGGACTAGGGTTACAGACAGTTGTGAGCCATGATGTGGGTAATAGGAATTGAACCTGGGTCCTTTGCAAGAGCTACAAGTGCTCTTAACTGCCTGTTTTTTGTTGTTGTTTTGATCTTGTAGTGACTCACAAGAAGAGCCTTCAAAGAGATTTGGCTGGTAGCTCTAGTTCCGTTATTGCTGTGATTTTGAACAAGTCAAATTAACTTCTTTGAGCTTCAGATACCTCACCTGTAAAATGGAGATAACAAGTTGAATAGCCCTCATCTGAAGTGCTTGAGACCATGAGAGGCAACACCAAAGAACAGAAGCATCCTATGCAAAACTGTCTGCTCATTTCACCCTTTCAGACCTTTCCAGTAGATGTTTAATTGTCTTAACAGTTGGGGAAAGCCAAAGACAATTACCAAGTAATTGAACAATAAATAGCCACAGTGGGTCTAGGAAAGGAAATATCACACCTTCCATTGTCCAGAATTATGTTTTCTCCTGTAGGCCCTTTACACTAAAACGTGTCCAGATCAACTCAGGGTGGTGATGCAAACAAACACTCCATCAATGGCCCCTTTACTTACACAAGAGACTGTTTGTATCTCTTTGGTTCTGTTTTGGGCTCTGTATCTGCAACTGTGGCCAAGACCTAGTCAGACATGACTGAGATGTGCTGGAGGAGTCGGTGCTCAGGCTAAAGCCGTCACCTAGTTACTACTGTCTCACATTATCCTACTTTGTTGATATCCTTAAGCAGGTTATACTCAGTATTCTCAGCCAGGAGACAGGAAGTGAGGATGTGGGGGAAAGAAACCATTTATAGTAACCAAGTCCTTTACTTTCTTATAAAAAAAAAAGATTAAGTTTTTAAATCCATCCAACTCACCAGGCTTCTATAATGTGTTCTGAGCGTTGTAAGCCTTAGGTACTGGAGAGAGTTAATGACTGCACACACTGGGTAGCCAAGCTTATACTTACAGGTGAATACAAAGAACTGGCCCCTTGTCCTAGTTCTGCAATGCTCTCTCTGTCTCTCTGTCTCTCTTCCTATGTGTGGTGGTAGTGACGGTGGTGATGGTGGTGGTGGTGGTGGTGGGGTGGGGTGTGTATAGATGAGATGGCTCAGTGGATCAAGTCTTATGATCCGAGTTCAATTCCCAGAACTCTTAAAAAGTCAGCTGCACTCAGACAGATGCAGCCAAACTGTTGATGGAACTTGAGGACACTTACAGAAGAATAGGAGAAAAGATTGTAGGTCCCAAAGGAGAACTCCACAAGACCAACAGAGTCAACTAACCTGGACCCTTGGGGCTCTCAGAGGTTGAACCACCAACCAAGGGCTGGACCTAGGCCTCCCTGCTCATTCATGTAACACGTACAGCTTGGCCTTCATGTGGGTTCTGAACAACTAGAACCTGGAGTGGGAGCTATCCCAAAAGCTGTTGCCTGTACATGGGATATGTCCTTCTAGTTGAGCTGCCTTGTCTGGCTTCAATGGGAGAGGATGTGCCTAGCCTCAAAGAGGCTTGAAGAAACAGGGTGGGGAGGATGCCCAGCCCCCCCCCCACACACATACATACTCAGAGGAGAAATGGAGGGACGAGAAGGAAAGGCTTGTGGGATGGGGTGACCCAGAGTAGGGCAGTGAATGGAATATAAAGTAACTAAGTAAAAAAAAATTAATTAAATGAAAAAAGTCAACTGCAGTGATGCACAGGAGTAATCCCAGGATCCCTACAGTGAGAGTGAGATAGGAAGTGCACAGAGGAGAATCACCTGTATGCTCACAGGCCAACCAGCCTGGAGTATGTGGTGCAGCAGCAGAAAGAAGAGAGGCCTTGCCCAAACAAGATGAAAAAAAAAAAAAGAGAAACACTATGAGGGCTTTAGCCTGAGCACCGACTCCTCCAGCACATCTCAGTCATGTCTGACTAGGTCTTGGCCACAGTTGCAGATACAGAGCCCAAAACAGAACCAAAGAGATACAAACAGTCTCTTGTGTAAGTAAAGGGGCCATTGATGGAGTGTTTGTTTGCATCACCACCCTGAGTTGATCTGGACACGTTTTAGTGTAAAGGGCCTACAGGAGAAAACATAATTCTGGACAATGGAAGGTGTGATATTTCCTTTCCTAGACCCACTGTGGCTATTTATTGTTCAATTACTTGGTAATTGTCTTTGGCTTTCCCCAACTGTTAAGACAATTAAACATCTACTGGAAAGGTCTGAAAGGGTGAAATGAGCAGACAGTTTTGCATAGGATGCTTCTATTTTTTGGTGTTGCTTTTTATAGCCCACCTGCCTGCTTTCATTGATTTGATATTGTAGTGACTCACTTGAAGAACTTTGGAAGAGGTTTGGGTAGTAGTCCTAGTTCCATTATCGCAGTGACTTTGAACAAACCAAATGAACTTCTTTGAACTTCAGATACTTCATCTATGAAATGGAGATAATGCAGGGAGAGTATCTCTCTTCTGAAATATTTGGGACCACATTTCATAGTTTTCCCAGTTTTGCAATAGTTTCACAGACGTAGACTTTATGATGTAAACATCTCCAATCTTGAAACCTGAAATTCAAAATGTTTCAAAATCCTAAATGCTTCTGATGTTCACAAAGTTTCAGATTTCAAAACCTTTTGCATTTATAGTAATAGTTCTTCCCTAATATGCTGGTTTAGGCATCTAAAGGACTTCGGATGGTACTTGACACAGGGGATATGTAGTAAGTAAATCAATGGCCATTGTTTTTGTGGTTACAGTTCTGGCAAAGCAAAAAAAAAAAAAAAAAAAAAAAAAAAGATGACTTCTTGAGAAGATACAAGCCTATTCTACATAATGCTAAAGGTAGCAGAGGGGTCAGGAAGGATGAGAACTGAGAAAAGGCAACGGTTTTCAGATTCGATTAGACATAGGAAGTGATGTTTACCTTTGAGATTTATCTTCTGAACTCCTCTTTGGCTATAGGAATAGGAATCAGCATTTAAGAAAATCCCTTACTTTTTTGTGCTCAGAATGTTTGTTTAAGTTCAGAGGAAACAATATTTACAGGGGGAGTACAGCAAGGGTACGTGCGACTGTGAGAGCTGGAGCAGACCGTCTCTCTGCTCTTGCTCATTAGAATTTTCTATGATGTGGAGATGTTCTGTACCCGCACTGTCTGAATAACACATGTGGCTGCTGAGTACTTCAAGTAGGACTAATGTGATCGAGGAATTGCGATTTCCGTTTTCCTGGATTGTACTTAGTTTAATTTTACTTAGCCACATGCAGACAGTTGCTGTCATAATGGAGAGCGCAGCTCGCACCTCTCCTGAGAAATCCCTGAGGCTAATTAGGGAAATAAAGCGTGTACTCTTGAGATCAGTTTAGATATCAAAAGAATTGGCAGCAGACAGTAAAAGCTTAGTTGTTCTGAAAAAAAAAAAAAAAGGATAGAGAATTTGAATCTTACCAAACGGCAGAAATGTAGGTTTGACTTACAGGGATGGATCGTGTTGGGATATAGGAGAAAATAGGGCAGAAAAGTTTTTCAGACAGGTTGGAAGAGGTGAGCAAATCCTTGGAGGTAGACACACCCACACACCAATACATTTCAGTATAATGCTCATTCTAAAGTAGAGCGTTGATGCTAAGAGGTAGTTGGGATTGGGAGCAAGTTAGACACAGGTCAATAGAATTGCTGTTGGAAGCATAGTAACGTGGGGAGGTGTGCAGTCTGAAAGGGAGGAAAGCGGTTAGGCTTGACTTCAGCTCTGTACTTCTCAAGCTGTATTTCTTTTTCTGGCTAACAGCCTTGGAATTGTCAAACCAATTACTCAAATTTCTCTGCAAGCCATATTAGCATTTTAAATACCATTTTCTGTTTGAAGTGACTAGGACCCAGGTACCAGAACCTGACTTTCTGGGTTCCGAATCTTGGCTCTACTAGTTGAGATGAATCTATTAAAGTTTCTGTACTTTCAGTTCCTCATCTAATAGTGGAGCCCACCACAGGTCCTATGTGACAAGGGCATTACAAGTATTACATTAGTTCTACAGTAGCAGTGGGCACAGAGGATGTTCTCAGCTAAGGTTGGTATTAATACTATTTATGGTTAAAGAACTCTTCAGCTTATTCCAACTTGGATAATAGAACCAATCAAATACATTGAACAAAAGCCATGTTAAATTTGCCTACTCAGTACATTATATCTGAATGTTAAGGGTTTTTTTGTTTGTTTGTTTGTTTGATTTTTTTTTGCTTTAATGTGTTGTATTTCAAAGTATACTGTTTCACTTAATTTAACATATAATTACCTACTAAACAGTGAGTGAATTATTCTTCTCACTGAGGGTATTAATCTATGGTCAGTTTTGGCTATGAATTTTATAAACTTCACCTTCCATGCGTAGCTTTCAGTCATTGCTGCTTATAATATTTGTTTTAAAAGAAACAAAATGATGTTTTTGGTGTTGTTTTCAGAAGTGTGGTAATCTTTATATTTTTTATTTTTTTATTTTTGTCATTTTCACACAACCAACAGTTATTTGGGACGGGAGACCTCAGCTGAGAAATTGCAGCTATCAGATTCCCTGTAGGCAATTGTGTAGGACATTGTTAATGAATAATTAATGTAGGAGGGCCCAGAATAGTAGGGGTGGCACCACCCCTAGGCAGGTCGTCCTGGGGTGTATAAGAAAGGTATCTGTATTTGACCCTGAGTCAGTAAGCAGCATCCATCCATGACCTTTCCTTCAGTTCTTGCCTCCAGGTTCTTGCCTTGAGTTGCTTTGGTGAAGGATCGTAAGCTGTACAGTGAAATAAATCCTCTTCTCCCCTCAAGAGACCAGATTACATTCCCAGATTCTGGGCTTCTCTCCCAACTCTTATCATGCTGTGTTATAACATGATGCTTTTGACCTTTTCCTGTAGAATCTACAAGGTTCTTGGTTGTTAGCAACAGAAATTGATAACTACTTGGGTGCAAAAAGCATGTATTGAAAGTGTATTAAGTAGTTCACAGAATCACAGGTTGTGCTGGAGAATCAGACTCCAAGCTACAAAACCAACATCATAATAGCCACTGCTACTTCCGCATCTGCTGTTACACTCGGGTCCTCTGACTAGTGGATACCAGGATGGATGAGATATATAACAGATTTTTTGGTAGAAAACCCTATGACAGAAAATAGGGTGGGACCCTAGAGGTGTCTGAGAAAGCTGTTGGGACTGCAACTGTAAGTCTTAGTTTTATAAAAGAGGGAGGGAAAGACTGTTGGATAGAAAGAGTATTAGACTGATGTGCAAGTCTAATAAAATTATTGACCTATGTTGATTCAGAGTCCTATAACCAAAGTCACCTTTGGAACAGTCCTATATTTCTAAGAACTGGACTTGTTTGCTCACTTATTGAAGGGGGCAGTGTGGTGTTAGAGCAAGATAGCAAACTTTGATCATAGCAACTAGGGCCATGGCTAACTGCACACCCTGGATTTGGAGAACTAGAAGGTACATTTTCATAATAGTCTCAAAGGTGCTTCTTTGTTATAGGTCACTGGCTCCCAATTCCAGGAGGTGCCTGTGGATTATTGCTGTAGGTCACCAGCTCCCAATTCAAGGAATGTATCAGTGGCTTATCTAAATCACATACCTGTGTCCTGATTGCAAAAGGATGTTGCTTTGCATCAGGATCTGTTGAGCTTCTCCCATAAGTAATGGAATTCAGATTGTAGACAACAAGCTCCCGAGGAGGACAAGTGCTCACTATATATACTCTCTATATACTATGGACTCCTTAAGATCTTTGTCTTGTTCATTGTTAATTATAAATAGTTGTAAAAAATAAATAGAGTATATGCTTGTGTGTCTGGGTGTCTGAGAGTTTAGGTACCAAGCTCCGGGGACTAGAGATTAGAGAACTTGAGGGAATCTGTTCTCTCCTTCTACTGTGTCTATGCTGGAGATCAAGTTCATATTGCAGGTTTGACAGCCAGTGCCTTTACCCACTGAGCTACCTTGCTGGCCCATAAAGTATCATTTTTGAACAGAAACTTGTTATGTATCCCAGAGTGGTTTGGAACTCACTATACATCTCAGGCTGGCCTGAAATTCAGGTTTTTTTTTTTTCGCTTCAGCCTCCAAAATGCTGAGATTTATAGGTATGTGCCACTGTGCACAAACATTTTGAACCTTCAAAAAAGTTTATTGAAATAATTGTGTGAATATCGGTAACCGATAGTCAAATGCTCTTCCACAATCAATTGATCACTCAATCAAGGAAGCTAGCTACCAAATAAATGTGAATTAAAATCAAATAGGATGGCTATAATCAATATTGGTAATAGTTGTTAGAGACAGGGAGCAATTGGGATTCTTATGTACAGTTGATGGAAATATAAAATGATGAAACCACTTTGGAAACATCTGGCAGTTTCTTGAAAAGACTACATATTGTTACTAATGAGTTGAAAGTGCATTCAGGGTGAGGAGGATGGTTCAATGGTTAATGTACATGCTATGAAAGCATGGGGGCCTGAAGTCCCCAGCAACCAGATAAAAAGCTGGGGTTGGTAGCATGTAGCTGGGAAGACAGAGACAAGAGGAATCTTGGGGCTTGCTGACCAGCCCGTCTAGGCAATCAGTGTGCTTCATGTTTAGTAGCATACACCATCTTAAGAAATAAATGGAAAATGATATGAGGAAGACACTGGATGTCAACCTCTGGCCTCCACATGCATGCATGCACACATGTACCCACATGTGCACACAAACAATATCTTCACACACAAATAAAAAACCATCCATCATAGTTGGAGAACTATCTCAGTAGTTAGGAATCCTGTTGCTCTTCCAGAAGACCTAGGCTTGATCCCCAGCACCCGCACAGTGGCTCACAATCATCTGTAGTTCTAGTTTCAGGGGATCCAATGCCCACTTCTTGCCTTCAATGGCACTAGGCACACACATTTTACACAGACATACATGAACGGAAAAAAACCCATATACACAAAATTTTAAAAGGAAACTTACATCCATTCAAAAACTTGTACACAAATGTTTCTAATCTAATTGTTTTATTTATGAGAGCCAAAAGAATGGAGACAATCCTGTGTCCTGTGACCATTTTAAATTTTTATTTATCTCCTTCTACTTCTCTCTCTCTCTCTCTCTCTCTCTCTCTCTCTCTCTCTCTCTCTCCCCCTTCCCTCCTCTCTCCCCCTTCCCCCACCCATCTCTCTGTGTGTGCAAGCATTTGTGTGTGTCCCTGTCCTCTGTGTATGTGAGAACATCTACATTAGCATCTTGGGGACAGTTTTGGGGAGATTGTTCTTTCCTTTCACCGTAGGATCTGCACATCAAACTCAAGTCTTCAGATGTGCATGATGAATGCATTTATGTGCAAGGCCATCTCAACTGCCCAACAGTTGGTTTTACATGGCAACTTGGATAGGCTATGATAACCAGTTGATTGGTCAAACATCTGTGTAGATATTACTGTGAAATTTTTTTTCAGTTGTGATTAACGTTTAATCTTGGCAGTTGAACAAAGCTTGTTACCCTCCATATTGTGACTGGATCTTATCAAATTCATAAAAGACCTGAAGAAAAGAAACCAGCATCTCCCAAAGAATCCCAGGGTTGTGCTTGAGCTTCAAACCTTTGCACTGGATATTACAACATTAACTCTTCCCTATTTTTTAGACTGCTGCCCTGACCTGAATTTCAGACCTACCAGCAACTCCAGTTGACCCTATTTCTTGGTGGCATATTTGTACAATGGAATGTTATTCATCTGGAAGGAATGCTGGTAGGTTGATACATACTACAATATGAATGAACCTTGAGCATACCATGCTAAGTAAAAGAAGCCATAAAAGGTCACATGTATTGTAGAAGTCTGTGAAATGCCCATGCTTTGATTTGGCTGTAATTTGAGTGTCTTCTAGGTTTTCATGTATTGAAATTAATCCCTGTCATGAAGTATGAAGAGTCTGGAAATAATCTAATTATGCTGTTGGGTTAGATATTAGAGTTGAGGCTCCAGGATGGATTCCTGGTTGCTTATAAGAAGGAAGGAGGACACACAAACATATGAGCATTCACTGTGTCTTCCAATGCTGTCACCTGTGCCACCTGGGAACACTTACTGGCAAGGAAGCCATTATCAGAAATGACCCATCTCCTTTCAATCAGAACTAATAGCCAAAATAAATTCATTTTCTTCATAATTCACTGAATCTGTGATATAGTACTATTGGCAAAAGAAATGGATGAATATAGTCTAGAATAGGAAAATATATCGAGATGGAAAGTACATTAATAGTTGCTTCATCTAGGAGAAGGTAAATGTGGAATGGATGTTTAATGGATATTGGCTTCTTTGGGGGAATTAAGTAATGTTCTGGAACTAGATTATTATAATGAATAAATGGCTTTGAACTAAGACCACTAAACTGTGTACTTTATATAGCTGTATTATATGGTATGTGAATTATATTTTAAAGTTATTATTTTAAAAATAAGCAATATCCATTATGTACTTCTTCCTCTCTTACCTGTACCAGGCAATGCTGCCAGCTGCCTGGCAACACCATCCTTATTTCCATTCTACATTTTGTGAGAACACTTCTTTCTCTCCAAAGCTAATTTAGATGCTCACTTTAACTACATTTTTTTCCATTTTAAGTAGATTTTTTTTTTAAAAAAGTAAAATGCCAGGGGTGAGGTTGTAGAGTGAACACACCCGTGTTTTGGATTCAGACTCAGATCCTATCTGTGCGTGATACTAATGAGGGAGTGGGCTACAAACTGAAAAACCAAAATCTTAATACTTAAAGAGTATATAAGAAAAAAGAGAGAGGGGAGTGGGAGGGAGGGAGGGAGGGAGGGAGGAAGGAAGGAAGGAAGGAAGGAAGGAGGAAAAATGGAAGGAAGGAAGTCCTAGAGGATACATGATTGATTTTTTTCCTTAGATGTCTTTTAAGGATGCTGCAGCTGAAAGTGAGCATTCTATAGAAGGAAGCCATCCTTCCATTCTAGCTATTGATCCTCTCTAGCCATCACCTTCTGGAGACTGGTACTGTATGAATGCTACCTGCTGCTCATTACTTACTTTCTTTCCTCTCTTCTTCCCTTGTGTCCTTATAAGCACCACTCCTGGAAGGCCTATGAGCAATCTTCTGGCTCCAGTGACTTGGCGTGTTCAACACAGCACCCAAGCATCACGTGGTTTGAGGGGTTTTCAATGCTGTAAAGATGCCAAGAGGTTTTAGACAAGGTGACTTTTAGATTCAGTCTTTCTTCATGCTGAATTGTGGACTGGGTGTGGGTAAGGAGTCAGAGCTTCAGCCTCCCCCTTTTGCACAATTCCGATGCTTTACAAAGGGTGGAAATTGACTCTTGAATACTACCCAGAATTCAGAGGACTACCTATGGGCTTCATTTCACTTAATTAGCTCTTGAGAGATCTGTGCTTTCAGTGGGGACAGTGCTTCTGGGCCTCAGAAGTCTAATTACTGTCAGCATTTTCAGTGTCCCTTGTCCTAAGAAGAGCAGAGTTGCCCAAAGAAATTGACTGTGATAGCTAATCTTGGTTGTCAAGGATCTAGAATCACCAAGAAGACAAGTGTCTGGATGTGCCTGCGAGGACTTAACTGAAGTTAGTGGGATGCAAAGACCTGCCTCCTGTGGGTGGTAGCATTCTATGGATTGGGGTCCCGGACTGAATAAAAAGGAGAAAGTGAGCTGGGCATGCACACTCTGCTCTCTGCTTCCTGACTGTGCTTGTTTATATAGCTGCCTCCTGCTCTTGCTGCCAGGATGGACTGTATCCCCTAGGAGTGTAAGCCCAAATAAATCCTTCCTCCCTTAAGTTGCTTTTGTTGGGTATCTTATCACAGCAGTAACTAATACACTGATGGATCAAAGAATGCTAGAAACAAGGACACTCTGTTAGTTTCTTCCAGTAGGGCAAAGGAACAGGGAAATAAGAGACCAAAGGATTTAGTGACCTAGAGTGCCAGAGAGTCTTAAGACTGAAAATAGAGAAGCTGGTTGATGAGAAGAATCAGATGTCAGGAAATGTACACATTTATACCAGCCCCAGAGGAATCCAATAAAAGTATACTAGGAGTCCTAACCTTAAGATCCTATAATAGTTTAGTTGGAACATAGAAATTAATATACTTGAAATATAATTTGTAATTTGAGGCTAAAATGTGGTGCTGACAAAAAGAATGCCTGAGAAGAGACAGCTCCTCTGTGAGCTGAATGGGTGAAAAAGACTGCATATTCAGCCAAAGGACTTTGTGCTCCACTTATAATGGCTATAGCACTTAGAGTTGAGTCTGACTGAGTTCTTCCTGGCTTCATGGAGGAAGTAAGGGGAGGAAGCTTCATCATCGTCAGTTGTTGATCACCACTTGATCACCACTGTCATTGAGAGCCACACTAAACATTCGTTAGGCATCTTCCTTGTGTTCCTATTTCTGCTGGGACGGCCGAGCAAACGGAGTTGAAGAATTCATACAATAGAGTGTGTGGTGGGTACAGATGGGAAGGAAAACAAGGGTAGCAGAAGTTACAAATGGCCTGTCAGGGTTAAAGGTGATCCTTGAAAGAAGATCATCCCGTGGACTAATGGAGAAAGGGATGAAGTGAGCCGTACAGAGCATCAATGAGGCACAGAACTTGGGGGCGAGCAGGATGAATATATGGCCAAGTGAGCAAACCTGCTGGACTGGTGCAAAAGGTGTGCATCATGGCAGCGTGGGAGACTAAAATTATAGAGAAGCAGTAGTGATTACAGATAGCCTTGGGTGTCAGACAGAATAACCAGTCATTTGGGAACAAAATAGGAAGACTTTGTAATGCTGTGGACTGGGGGAGTGGTGAAGGCATGGGGCACAATGCAGAAAGGCAGAAAGACCATTGCAATTTTATCCTACAGTCTTTATAGCTTTTCTGTGGTTGGATGACTAATTCACCATACCCTACTGAAGTGGATAAGTTGGTCACTGTGCCCAAAAACGTGCCTTGTAAAGCTGCTTGCTACCAATCCTAGCACTTGGAAGGCTTAGAGGCAGGTGGATGTCTATGAGTCTTGAGGCCAGCCTGGTTTACAGAGTGAGACCTTGTCTCGAAAAACAAATTACAACCTCTCTCCAAACCAATAAAAATAAATTTAAAAAAACAAAAAGGAAAGCAGCCCAAAGAGATTATGTACCATGTACTGCCAGGCAGAGCACCCATCCTCCAGTTAAACCTTCTAAGCCATCAACATTTTAAAGAAGTTGTTCTCAATAGTATCACCTCCTTAAGAGAGGCCACAAAAGAGGAAGTGTGAGCCTCCAGGCCAGCCTAGACCAGAGACAGCTGTGCCTCAGAAGATAAGCTTTCCCAGTGGACTCTGTCTTCCAATCGGCCCTGGGGAAAGGAAGGAGCAATTGAGGGAAGCTTCTATAGACAAACACAGATACACAGACACAAACACAGTAAATGACAAAGACCAAGTCTATCTTGAGGCCTTTTTTTTTTCTTTGTGGCTGCTCTCTGGCCACTCCTCCTCCCATAGATTCCTGCTGACACAGGGTCTGCTACATTTATATCACCGTGAGGCAGATGTTTCCCTTTTTTCTTTGGGGTTTAGGATTATGCAAACGAAGCATGAAAACAAAAGCTCAGTGGGGTGGGGGAGGATTGCCCTTAAAACCCGAGGCAATTTTAAGCGCTCTTTAAGACACCCCTCTCCAGGCGGTTACTAACAGCTCTCTTGGCTGTTTAGAATTTGGCACTCTTTCAGAGCCTTTTTAACCAAAGACCTAAAAGTTTCTTCTAAAGCTTCTGTCCTGGCCTCATTTTCTAAGAGCAGAAATCAAGGCATCTACGTGCTTTCGGCGTCTGTAGGCTGGCTCAGAGTTTTGATCTCTATCTGATTCAATCTTCCCTTTGCTGCATTACAGACTTACCTGAATGGGAAACCTCTGACCCAATTCCCACTTAGGTTCCCGCTTTTGTGATATTATCTGGAGGGCAATAGGACCTGGGGAGGTTCAACCCTGCGGCCCAGGGAGACACACCTGCCTAACTGCGTGGGTTGAGCGAGTGTGGGAGCGAGCTACTTTAGCTAGCTGTTGTGGAGGGCGGGGTAGAAGTGGGTGCATGCGGCTGCTTCGGGAGAAGAGGAAAAGCTGTGGCTCCCTCCTGAATCCTGAGTTCATGGTGAGAAATACTGCTGAAGACTGGCTCAGGCTCCTTTTGCGTTGCACCTCTCTACCTGGAGCATCCTTTGGCTATTCATCTTGTTCATCTTGGAACTCTGGCTTATTTTGTTTTGCCCAGCTGTCTCTCTCACTCGCCTGGCCAACGCCACCACGGCCCCACCCAAGTCATCCAGGTGTCATAGTTACCAAAAACCAGGACCCGACGCACTTCTAAAACTGTTCCTTTTGTAGCAAAGTGTCTCCGTGAAAACACCCCTCCAGCATCTTCTATCCGGTACCACGCTCTGCTTCTTTCCGAGGAGACATCGTTGGGGACAGTGGTGACATTGCTTTGGCCCCCAACCAGGCGGTCTTAGGGGCGGGGCTTGGAGAACCTACTTGGGAACATTTGCCTCCCTACAGGTCCTGAGAGAGCTCTGCTGAGTCCGCGAGTAGGCTAGCTAATAGGCACAACCTAGCAGCAGGTTGGATGGATACCTAGGTGCTGAACTGAATCTTTGACAGGACACTCAGGCTGTGCTCCCTCTTCTACCTTGGTTCAGTTCTCTGCTGACTTGAGAGGATACACGGGTGAGAATCCCTAAGGAGAAGCTGCTGAGTGTGTGATGTGTCTCCTCCAAGTGACTGCTCCCCTGCCTGGGGGACTATGAAAAGAGGCTCGGGGGAAACAGCTGTTCCTTGCCTTTTCACATGCCTGGAATTGGACACCAGACTCAGTGCTGGAGTGCTTGTCCAAGTTTCTCAGCATATATGTTGAAGATTGCATTCCAGGGCCAATCAAGAGTGAAGTTCAAAGAGATACTCCTGGACTCGACACTCCAGACTCTCAAGTTAGGTCTAGAAGTGAGGTGTGTCCTGTTCTGACTTGTCTTCATTCAAGGACTCGACTAGCCACGGTCCCCCTGACTGATCCTTGGACAGCAGTGGCTACAGGGTCTCTTTTAGAGATGGATGGCGAAGAGCTCTGAACTTCAGACAATAAGAGAGTCTCCACAATGGACAGAGTTTATGAGATTCCTGAGGAGCCAAATGTGGTTCCTATTTCGTCTCTGGAAGAAGATGTCATCCGTGGGCCTAACCCACGCTTTACCTTTCCATTTAGTATCCTCTTCTCCACCTTTTTGTACTGCGGGGAGGCTGCGTCTGCCTTGTATATGGTTAGAATTTACCGCAAAAACAATGAAACCTTCTGGATGACATACACCTTTTCCTTCTTTATGTTTTCATCTATCATGGTTCAGTTGACGCTCATTTTTGTCCACAGAGACCTGGCCAAAGATAGACCACTATCATTATTTATGCATCTAATCCTCTTGGGACCTGTTATCAGGTGAGCATTTTTAAATCTCTACCCAACCAACCCCCTTCAAACAGGTACAGGGGAAGGATGAGGCTAGTATTTTATATGACTGATACTGTGCTTCTAATCTAAATAATTCTTCCATTCCTCCTCACTCCATTTCCATGGCTACTGTCCCAAAACCTTATTTGAAATCTTGGGTATTGACATAGGCCATAGTGACTTTGTGGCATGGATATGTATTCAAAAACCGTGAGCGCTATCACCAATAAGACTTGATTAGACAATTCTTACTGAGTTTGTGTTGTGAAAACAGGTAATGGGACCAACAAATGCAGTCACCTTGTGCTCTTTAGCTAGAGCTACAGAGTGATTATTTTTCACTTTACTTGGATGAAACCCAGGGGTGGGCATGCTAAGTAAGCGCTATTTCATTGAGCCATATAGTCCTAGCCTCCAGAGTCTATAATTTGAATTCTGCCATTTAGATGTTCTGTGAGTAAATAAATACGTATCCCTGCCTTCATTCATTCTGACATTCAGTTTTAACACTTTGGACTTCTTGAGCTGTTTTTTTTTTTTTTGTTGTTTTTGTTTTTTTTTTTTTGCCATTTTCAAAATTTCTAGAATTGGTTGACATCTGGAAAGTACTTTAAGTAATAGGAGGTAGCAAGGTGGTACTAAACTCAGTGAAGTTCAGTCTTTGCTATTGGTAGATCAGTTTCTTGCTTATTTCTTGTTACATTGCTGAAGTAAGTATACCCAGATTGGAAGGACCAAAGGAAGGTAGTACACCTTTGTACGGAGTTAGTAGCAAAGAGCGTTAGTATCAGGTATTCCCATTCATATTGCTGCAAGCAAGATGAAAACGTTCTTAATTGTAGGGAGACAGGCATCTGTGCCCACAGACTCATCTGGATGCTATGGGGTTTCATTGTAGAGAAATATTGCATAACTTATGAAGTCAGGAGGGAGGAATGGATCAAGTTTGTCATGTCTGTAAGAGAGACAAACATCTGTAGTCAGCTGAGGAATGTGGGTCACAGTGTTGATGTTGTAATCACAATAGAAAGACCACTCATCAGAGATCTAAAACGTCTGCGAAACATATTAAGAGTAGGACCCCCATTAACGAAATTTATTAACTGTGAATATATTTCTGTTTATCAATTATATTTCCACAAGTCTGGAATATGTTTATAAATATTGTTTTAAACAAGGAGGAACTAGTTAGTTCTCATCACACAAATTGTGGGCTGGGCCAACTTTACAAAGCAGTGACTCTAAGTTTGGTCTTCCTCCTGTTATTCGCAAGTTGTATGGCCTCATTTGTAACTCTTAAAGATGCCTTGGGCCTCAGTTCCCTCATCTGCAAAATAAATGCGTTGGCTAGACTTGGTGTTCCAAACCCAACTGCTCACAGGGGCTATGTGTATACTATAAATGAGGGAAGTAGGCCAAGTATTACAAAATAGTCTCACATGTGAAATAAATGGAAACAACGTCTCAGTGTTAAAGAAATGGAATACCATGGCAAATTGGAATCTGGGATGTGCATGTCTAGGAAGCAACAACTTTAAAGCTCTAATCCACTGTTTCTATGTTGGAATTCGATATTGACAGATCTAATTTTGAGGAGAAGTTAGTTCTCAAGACAGGGTTTTCTGTGATATTTCATGATTTTAAATTTGGCAACTTACTCAAAGAAAAAAGAAAGAAAGAAAAATGTAGTATGAGCCATTCTCTATACCTAAGGTACAGATGTGACTCCGATGGCCATATGTAAGTTGATCTAATGGTACATACCTGTTCAAAAATTTTGAAGTTAGCTGTAAAAGGAAGACTTTATCTTTAACTTGGAACTGTGAAATTTCAAGATGTCACTACGGACTCAAGAAAACAAATTTTTGGTCCTTTTCAAAATGCAATATACCAAATTAGCAGCTGAATAGGATGCAAGCATCTAGCCCTCAGCCCTCAGTTTCTACTTCCTTTTTTTGTTTGGGGCCTTCTAAGCTGTTTTCCACTTTGTTCTGTATAGAGTGTTGTTCACTGGTTTTCAAATTTGTCATTTAACTTTGTACTGCACATGGATGGAGCAGCGTTTAGCACCCCGGTTACACTAATCACACAGCACGAAGAATACTTGATTTTATTGAAAAGTTTTATATATTTTTGAGACTTTCTTATATACATGCTGTGTATATCATTACCACCTCTCTTTCCTTCAACTTCTTCAGTGTCTCCCCACTCTCTTTCAGATTCATTATTACTTGACTCTAAGTATTATATATAAACATTATAATATAATAATATAAATAATTATATATAAGAATATAATATATAAATATTACATATAAACGCTTCTTGAGCCCATTTAGTGTTATTCATATGAGTCCGTGTTTAAGGCTGACCCTCAGTAAACATTAACTACCTATAGTGCTTCAGAAGAATTATTGTAAACTCAGAAATTACACTATCTTTTTTTTATTGGATATTTTATTTACATTTCAGAGTCATCCCCTTTCCTCATTTTCCCTCCCTAGAAAACCCCTATCCCATGCCCCCTTTTCCTTTTTGCTTTTATATAGTTTTTTAAAATGTTAGTCTAAGGCTTTATAAGTTTGGTAATGCTCAGTCAGGAGTGTAACCCAATACTCAGCCTAGATATATCAACTATCTTTGACTGGTGGAGACACGTGAACCTCTGCCTCCATGTCCTTTCCCCTCTTTCTCTCTCTTTCTCTCATCACCTAGCTTCTCCTGTCCTTCTTCTCCTCCTCTCCTTACTCCTTCTCTTCCTCTCCATACTCCTCCCACCTTAGCTCCTCCTACATATCACCCTTCCTGTTAAAATAAAACTTTTTTCTCAAAATACAGTTAGTGCATAATTGTGCCGATTTGTACCAGTGAGGTACTAGTTAGTCCTAATAACCAGTCCATCATTTTGTTGACTAACCAGAACTTCTGTCATCTCTCCTAACTAAAACACTTAGTTCTGAACCTGGATTTTTTTCTTGGCTTGGAGTGAATGTCAGCTGAAAACCCTCCACTCCTATCTTTTCTCTCAAAGTAAATAGCCAGGATTGGCTATGAGCCTATAAGTTTTCAACCCCGTCAGAAATTCAGAATAACTGAGTTAACTGAAATTATGGGAAGCACAAAGCATGGCTTCTAAAACTTAGCCAATTTATAGAGACTGCTGAACACCTGGACAGTCCCTATACTACCGAACGTTGGAGCGTCAAATCTTCAGCCTTCTGGCCCAGGATCTTCTGACAGACCTTAGTGATGCAGAATTATTAAGGGCTGATTACTCTGTCTAGGCAGATATAATCAGTCGACTATTCTGCAAGTGCATCCTTTTCTGGACCGTAATTTGTCTGTAGATGGGAAGAGGCAATTCTTACCCAGTGGCTGTCTCACCACAACTGGAGTAGCTCCAAAGATGCTCAATTTCTTCTTAGAATCCAAGACAGGAAGCTGTCAGGAGCTGACAGGTCTCTAATTAAAATGAACATTAATGCAGAAATGTTTGTAAAGTCAATTCTGTGGACTTCTGACGTTTTGAAAACCAACTATCCATGTAAGGCAATCTGGACCGTTGTCTGTTAGCTCCTCTCAGCTATTTCTAAATAAAATACAAAAAACACCTTATCAATAAACTCAATCTATACACCTGTTCTCAAGGCCCATTCCTGTTTTCCTTAGGTAAAGAGTGCCACACAAATGATGTTTTTAGGGAATGACTGTCTTACATGAAATGCAAACATGCTTCTGGAAATCTATGTACTCTGGTTTACTGTAGCTCAGGAGTAAGCAACACACCCTTACTTAAACTAACAAATAGCCTCATGTATAGACTCATAGGCAGAAGACTTCATGCCACTGCCCCCAATATTTTGTTAAACAGTAGTTTGAATGGGCTTGAAATTAGACATTTCCCCCTAAGTAGTCAAAGTTGCAGTTTCTTTTCTTTCCTTTCTTTTTCTCACCCAGGTTTGTCTATAGAAAGTGGACTTTTCAGGGCTGGGAAGATGGCTCAGTGGATAAAGCACCTACTGTGCACACATGAAGAATTGAGTGTAGGTTCGAACCCATGTACAGCTGGACCTCTATTCCCAGGACTCCTGCAGTGAGATGGGAGGGAAACACAAGAGAATCCCCAGAAGCTTGTGGGCCACCTAGCCTGGTGGACACAAAGAGAACCACCTCAAACAAGAGGGAAGGCAAGGACCAATACCCAAGGCTGTCCTTTGATCTCTACGTACACAAACTGTAGCACATGTATGCCTCACTACACACACACACACACACACACACACACCATGTGCCTGAAAGTAGAAATTTCTCCTGTGCATATTGGAATAGTACATATGAAAAAAATTTCAGGGGATCCTGTGAAAAATGGCAGCCAGTACCTTATATTCTAAACCTTTCTACTAAGAGTCAAGGCTTAGAGAGCATATCAGTCCTGAACTTGTCTTTACTGTTTCCCTGTGAGCCACTCTCTCTCTTCTGCCATTTCCCACCTGCCTTCTCCTTTTTCATGCTTATTCTTTCATTTGCTCAGCAAATGTTGATCAACTTCCCACTATGTGACAAGAGCTGGAAGCAAGATAACTAGAGCCTCTTGCCCTCAATCTATTGGAGACGCTTTCTTAATTTCCACTACAAATATTCTTGTCAAAAATGGTTAAGTTTCCATTCTTTCCAGGGTGAGTGTGCGTGTGTAGGGGCAATAACTCAGGTGTAACAAAACAGCATGTACTTAGTTGCTTTTTTTCTTCTGCTTACCACATGAAAACTGCCAGAGACTTTTGATTTTGATGGGGGAGGTGTGGGAGGGTCACAGCAGGAAATCGGCTCTCAGCAAGATTTCAAGGGTAATAGGCTCTGGTAAGGTTATTTTCTTAGTAAAGAAAGAATCAGGTTTAAAAGGGATCTCTCCCACAAGAGGCACACACACACAAAGAGATGTTTTCCTGGAAGCAGAACCTAAGAATCTCAATTATGAAGCTCAATGCAATTATTAAAGAATGTTTGAATTTAGGAATTTAAGGTCTTGTGAAATCTAGGGCCTTTTGAAGCCCTCATCTTTCTCTCTGAACATAGTATTTCTTAATACCATTGTATTTGAGGCACATTTAAAAAAAAACACATTTAAAAAAAAAACATATTTTTGAGGAGATAGAACAATTCCTTGACTACGAAGTATTTCTGAAATGGTGTTCTTAGGTCAGTGGGTGACCAAAGAGAGAGAGAGAGAAACAAAATCTTAGACCCAAGTGACTTATACAAGGTATGGGCAACCCTTTGATTCCTGTGTAATGGGAAGAAGAAAGAAAATGCCAAATAATAATAATAATAATAATAATAATAATAATAATAATAATAATACCTCCCCCAGATTTTTTTCCCTTTATGACACCTTTCTTTCTTGGGACAATTTTAGCTAAGTTCCCATGATGCTTTACTTCCGCAGATGTTTGGAGGCCATGATTAAGTACCTTACACTGTGGAAGAAAGAGGGGCAGGAGGAGCCATATGTCAGCCTCACCCGAAAGAAGATGCTGATAGATGGCCAGGAGGTGCTGATAGAATGGGAGGTGGGCCACTCCATCCGGACCCTGGCTATGCACCGCAATGCCTACAAACGTATGTCACAGATTCAAGCCTTCCTGGGCTCGGTGCCCCAGCTGACCTATCAGCTATATGTGACTCTGATCTCTGCAGAAGTCCCCCTGGGTAGAGGTGAGTGGGGTCAAGAGAAGGGATGGCTCTGTTTTAACCAAGAGTGTTAGAAGTCTAGGCCTGAAATGTCCAATCTACTGGCTACTAGCCTCACGTGCAATCTAAAGGAAAAAAACCACCCTACATTAAAGCACATTTTCCATATTTCAAATGCCCAATTACTATGTCTGATCAGCAGCTTATTGTTTGGGATGGCAGCAGTTTAGAATGTTTTTGTCATCAGAAATAGTTCTCTTAGGCAGCACTAGAATTTATGGAGGCAGACAACTCAGACCTGCTACAGTGTTTAAACTGGGATAAGCAGTGTTTAAATTAAAAATTTTACAAACACATCCTCTTGCCACAGTAGCAGTCAGAAAAAAAAAAAAGAAAAGTTTCCCTTGTCAGCACAGTGTGTACAGTGTTGCCAGTTGCTTAAGTTGTTTAGAGAGGCCCACCTTTAGAGGAAAGGGTCCCAAATATGTCTGCATATCATAGTCATGTGGGAAGGTTCTTTGTCTTTCTTTTTTGTTTTTGTGGTGGCTCACTTTTTATTCCAGGCTATATTTCATAATATAGCCCAGGCTGACAGCTAACTCATGGCAAGCCTCCCTTTGAGCTTCCCAAGTGCTGGGACTATAGATAAGAGCCGGCATATCTGACTTAGAAGGTTCTTTTTAAAAATTTACCTTCCCTCCTCAGACCCAAATTGATCACAGAATGTGGGGAGGCCAGGAATCTGCATTTGTAAAAAGTACCCTAGTGGCTCCTGGCTACTTTCATTAGAGAACCATAGATGTAATCATTTCCTCACGTGGTAGTAGAGAGACAGAAAGGGGGTGGGGGTGCATACAGGTCAGTCAGGCCTGGTCCAAGGACTGACCTTCTTTGTTGATGATCTCTGGAGGAAGTTACAAAGCAGCCACTGACATAAATTCCTAATCGTCAAAAGATGAATGTCGACATGAGTAAGACCTGTAGTAGAGGAAGCGATGTGAGTCAGGACTGTCAAGGTCAAGATCAAACCTTGTTCATGGATTTTACCAGCCCGGGTTTGCTTCGTCTGGTTGGGCAGATGCAGCTTCAGATGTGGGTAGAGTTTGAACCGTTTCTTTATAAGTAGTAAGTTCTCGCCTTGGTTGGCAAGTTCCTCTGTCACAAATGAATGGAAGAGGGGCAACTCTACTCCCTTTGCTCCATTAACAATTGTTTATGAAGTTCTGTTGGTTTGGAAGCTTTTTTGTTTTACAAGCTTACGCTTGACAGTAGTTGAGGAGAACATCGTCTGGAAATGCTGCTTGTCTTCCCGAGAATTTTCAGAGCTGGAAAATCATCTAGTTAAAATATGTATACAACACAAAAGTGACAAACGTGCAAACTGACTGGCCTACAGGTAATTGTATCTGCACAGAACATTTCTGGGAAGCTATAAAAAAACCCTACCTCAAGAGGCCTTGAGAAGGCAGCGGGGTGTTATCTTTAAATTATTCTGTATGAAAATTTGCCATCTTAATGCACTACTGTTTTTATTTTTATTTTTAAATTATAAAAGATATTTTGGCAACATCTCAGACTACATAGAATAGATATAAAATAGAAAATAGAATGTCACTCACCAAAAGTAATTTCTGTTAACCATTCAGAATATATCCTTCCAGACTCCGGTTTACTGGATATACATAATGGAGTGTGGATTACAGAGTGCCTGCCTAGCATGTTGAAGGTCTTGATCTAATAATTCTTCAAGGAACACGCACATGCACACACACACACACACACACACATGCACACACACATCATATTTGAAATACTCAATTTTTGCATGTTAAAATATTCATTGTTCATACTTTTTTGCCTATTTTCATTTTTCAATTTATTCTATCTTTTGAATTTAATGGGTTTTTTCTTTTCTTTCTTTTTTTTTTTTTCGGTTTTTTTGAGACAGGGTTTCTCTGTGTAGTCCTGGCTGTCCTGGAACTCACTTTGTAGACCAGGCTGGCCTCGAACTCAGAAATCTGCCTGCCTCTGCCTCCCAAGCGCTGGAATTAAAGGCATGCACCACCACCACCCAAATGTTTTTTTTTTTTTAACTTATTCACTTTATTGCCCCTCTCCGGTCACCCTTCCCACAATCTTTCCCCCATCCTCTTTCTTCTTCTCTCTGAGCAGGTGGGGCTTCATGGGTATTCCCCCCACCCACCCTGGCACTTCAAGTCTCTGTGAGGCTAAGCATTTCCTGTTTCCTCTCCCACTGAGGCCAGACAAGACAGCCCAGCTAGAAGAAATTATTCCACATAAAGGCAACAGCTTTTGGGATAGCCCCGCTCCAGTTGTTCAGGACCCACATGAAGACCAAGCTGCACATCTGCCACATATGAGCAGGGAGGCCTAGGTTCAGCTCTTGTATGTTCGTAGGTTGGTGGTTCAGTCCCTGAGAGCCCCAAGGGTCCAAGTTAGTTGACTCTGTTGGTCTTCCTGTGGAATTCCCATCCCCTTTGGGGCCAACAATCCTTCCTCCTAGTCTTCCATGAAAGTCCCCGAGCTTCATCCACTGTTTGGCTGTGTATGTCTGTATCTGTCTTAGTCAGCTACTGGGTGGAACATCTCAGAGGACAGCCATGCTAGACTCCTGTCTGCAAGCATAACAGAGTATCATTGATAGTGTCAGGGATTGATGCTTACCCATGGGATGGGTCACAAGTTGGGCCAGTAATTGGTTGGCCATTCCCTCAGTCCCTGCTCCATCTCCCCAGTCCCTGCATTTTGGGTTGAAAGTTTTATGGGTGGGTTGGTGTCCCTATCACTCCACTGGAGTTCCTGCCTGGCTACAGGAGGTGGCCTCTTCAAGTTCCATATCCCCAATTCTGTGAGTCACAGCTAAAGTCACTCCCATTGATTCTTGGGCACCTGTCTAATCCCAGGTCTTTTTTTTTTCCTTTTTTTGGCCTTTCTTACAGGTTTTTCATACCAGTCTTCTAAATAGATTGATTTCCAAGACCAATTTGCCAATTACCACATTTTTTATTTTTTTTAAAAAATGTATGTATATGTTTGTCTGCACATGTATATGTATGCCACTTGCATGCCTGATGCCTGGGGAGCCCAGTAAAAGACATAAGATTTCCTGGAATTGTAGGTACAGGTGGTTATGAACCTCATTATAGGTGCTAGGAACTGAACCTGGGTCCTCTACGAGAGTAGCAAGTACACTCAACTGCTGAGCCACCTATCTAGATGCTAAGCTTTAATTTTCTATTTTAAAAATTCTGTGTATGTGTATACATATGTGTCTGTGTGCCAGAGTTCAGGTGCCTTCAGAGGCCAGAGGCAGAAATATCAGACGTGCCTGGGGTGAGTTACAGGTAATTATGAGTTGCCCAATGAGTTTATTAGGGGGAGAACCCAAGTCTTTTGCAAAGTAGTAAGTGTTCTTAACTGCTGAGCCATCTCTCCAGCCTCCATTTTACCAATCTTAATAAACAGTAACCACAAAAGAAAAAAATCACTGATTTTGGATTGCGTTAACTTAGTTTGGTATGGGGTTTTTATGTGAATAATCAATTCTGTGTTGGATGGTGAGGAAGGAAGAAGAGAAGTTTAGAAAACCAAGAGCAACCACTTTGCAATTCTCTATTCATGTTTTGGGGGAAAGGGAGGAAAAGAAAGAATGGAGGAAGAGGAAGTAGAAGACAGAAGCTATAGACACTTCTCCAATGCTTTTATATGTAATTATTTTATTTAATCCTCACAACTTTATTCTTCTCATTTTACCTTCTGATTAGTTTTCACTTTTGCAAGGAAGTTGTCACCATTCTAAGATATAAACCTATTTAAAGCAAGCAAAAAACAAACAAACAAGAAAACAGTAAGGGAACTTAATATTGAAAATATCAGAAACGTAAAATACAAGCAAATGCAATCAAACAGGGATTTGAGAAGGGTTAGTTAATATAAGTATTTAAATGGTATACGTAAAATCTACTTCCATGACATCAGCAATTGATGTGAGCATTTATTTTCTACTATACAGTTATTATTATTTTTTAAATGTATGTTGATGGTTGGGTTCTGTATATGTGAATAGAAGAAAACAAATACTAAAAAGCCAAACAAAGAATCAAAGCTTGACATGATAGATATAAAAAAATAAAAAGTTTATATTGAAAGCCAAAGTCCCAGAGAATCTTTTAGATGATTCCAAGAACCATTTAGGTTTTTAGTAAGAAATTATTTCTAGACTAGATTATTACATATTAAAGTGGAATATGATAAGGTGTTTCTTGGGGTCTAAAACGGATGGATTTATACTATTATCTGATGATTTAAAGGTGTATCCTCTTCAAGATAAAATAAGGAGCTCAATGGCTTCACATCATGATGTAGCTACTTATGAAACTGAACAGTTTGTAAGAAATCCACAATCTCACTTCAAGCAAGTATATTTTTTTTTCTTAAAACAGCTAAATGCTTATTATTTCCTTTTTGGGTGTATAATTAAAAAAGGTTCTATTGACTAATTTAGAGGAGATTTCATAATAAATATAATCATTTTTATAAAAAAAAAATACAGTGATAGACCCAGCAGTTAACTAAATCTTCCCCAAGGAGGATTTTGTAGGATTTTGAATCCTAAGCATCTATTTTTGCCTCTGTCAACTCAGAAGTCTTCATCATTCCACAAACCTTTATCAAGCATGCACTATATTTCAGACAGTGTGTGTTAGCTTTTAAGGGTAGAGCAAACCAGATGTGGCCCCTTCTGCCTTCATGAGATTTCTACTACACCATTTTTTTTGGCATATGCAACTGGAGTGAATCACTCTGGAAGACTGGTTTCTTGAAGCAGATACACATCAAAGATTAGATGTCAACTGCAAATGGCAGTTTCTAGGCGTAGTAACCCAGTACTTGAGAAGCAGAGACAGGATTTTCTGTGAGTCTGTGTACAGCTTGGTCTATATTGCAAGTTCCAGGCCAGCTGGGCTACAACACAGAGTGAGACCCTGTTTCAAAAAGAAGCAGCAGAGGAAGAAGAGGAAGAGAAGAAGGAGGAAAAACCTTATATGTCTCCTAAGATTAGGTTTTGTCCCAGATAGTATCAGTTTATTTATCCTTTCTCACTGTCCTTATAATGTTGTTCTATCAGTTAGGTCTGCCCCGTACCTTTACGTGTGCCCCTTCCCATGTCAGTGATTTCTCAGCATTAGTTCTAAGACTTATTCATTTTAAAAAATTTACTTTGTATATTTCTGTGATTAAACTCTTGCATTGTATGGTCATCTAAAATTTCTAAATTGGAAGCGTAGAAAACAGGAAAACATAAAAGAATGTTTTTACTATTTTATTTGGTTACTTTTATAGTACTGGAGCTTGGGTCTGTGGGTTTCTTCACGCTCACTCTCAGTAAGACCTTTGTTGTATACCCAGCCCATGAGATTTAAAAGAAATTGACCTAAAACCCCACCAACTTTATAGAAAATGTTTTGCTTTATTTATTCTATTTTCTTTCTGTGTATGATATTTTGTTTTACTGCATATATTTTAGGTCTACAATGAGAAGTTTTGATGCATGTATATCACTTCATATAATTACTATTTGTGTGTGTGAACTCTTTCAGAAAATTACAACTGTGAAATATAATGCCAAGTTGTACATTAGAGCTCCCAAATGTAATCATTTTGTAACAGAAACTTCATTCCCTTTGGCAAAAAATCCTCCTGTTCCCCAGCCCTAGCCCCTGGAAAGCATTGCCCTATTCTGTTTCTTTGAATCCAGCTCATTTATGACATTCCACTTATAAATGGGGTAATAAATTATTTTTATTTCTGAGTTTTGCTCATTTCACTTAGCATAAAGTCCCCAATATCTAGCCATTTTATTGCAATGATACAATTTCCTTCATATTACTGTGGAATAAATCCCACAGCATACGAATACCATTTTCTTTACACATGCCCCCATATTAGATGTTTAGACTGTTTTCATATACTAGCTATTCTGTATCTCACTGCAGTGGATGACATAACAGCATCCTTTGAGATACTGATTGTCTTTCATTTATGCATGTATCCAGTAGTGGAATTGCTGGATCATATGCTAGTTCAATATTTAATTATCTTCATGCTGTTTTTCACAATGGCAATGTAAGTGTATATTTCAATTATGTATAAAAGTTCAATTTTCTCCATATCTTTGTTAGAGTTTTTCCCTAAATCATGGCCACCCTAACAGGTACTAGGCAGCATCTTATTGTGGTCATTCTTTGCACGCTGGCAAGGGCACTATCACTGAACTCTCTACTACCAGCTCTCACTGTGATTTACATTTTTATTTTTCTAATGATCTGTGATGTTGAACATCCTTTCCGATATCTGCTAGTTATTTGTATGTCTTTGTAACAATGTTTATTTGGGTGCATGCTGTTTGTATGCATAGCCATGACCATCTGTAAGTCTACTCTTAGTTAAGATGTCCCAAGCCCTGCCCAACATCTCTGGACCTCTTCACTGCAAACATCAACTTATTGCTTCTTCGTCTCTTTCCTTATTTTGCAGCTGTGCTAATGGTTTTTTCCCTGATATCTGTCACCTATGGGGCTACCCTCTGCAATATGTTGGCTATCCAGATCAAGTATGATGACTACAAGATTAGACTTGGGCCATTGGAAGTTCTTTGTATCACCGTCTGGAGAACATTGGAGATCACTTCCCGCCTCGTGATTCTGGTGCTCTTCTCGGCCACCCTGAAGTTGAAGGCTGTGCCCTTCTTAGTGCTCAACTTCCTGATCATCCTCTTTGAGCCCTGGGTTAAGTTCTGGAGGAGTGGTGCCCAAATGCCAAACAATATTGAGAAAAATTTTAGCCGAGTCGGCACTTTGGTGGTACTGATTTCTGTCACCATCCTCTATGCTGGCATCAACTTCTCTTGCTGGTCAGCCATGCAGTTGAAGTTGGCAGACAGAGACCTTGTTGACAAAGGTCAGAACTGGGGACATATGGGAGTACACTACAGTGTGAGACTGGTAGAGAATGTGATCATGGTTTTGGTTTTTAAGTACTTTGGAGTCAAAGTGTTACTGAATTACTGCCATTCCTTGATTGCTGTGCAGCTTATCATTGCTTATCTGATTTCCATTGGAGTCATGCTCCTTTTCTTCCAGTACTTGCACCCATTGCGCTCACTCTTCACCCATAATGTAGTAGACTACCTCCATTGTATCTGCTGCCGCAGGCACCGTCGGGAAAGGGTTGAGAACTCGGAGACATCCTGTGAAACTGACACAAGACAAAGTATTGTCTGATATTTTTTTTCTTCTTCTGAACATTGTAGGGTGGGTTTGGGGTTGACAAGAGTAACTGTGAAATTGAAGGAGTTGGTGAGATTCCTGCGTGGGTGAGTACTCAGGATCGTTTTCTTGACTCTTCTAGTAAACCCACTGAAAGAAAGAGTGAACTGCAAACAAGTTTTACTTCTTTCTGATTGACTGCTATGCTTGGATACCAGCACTAGCCACTGTGTTTTAGTTTATCCCCCTCCTAGTCAACTGGAATAACCTCTAGGTACTTCACTCAGGCTCTGAATTTCCAGCTCTGCTCATTTGTTTGAGGTACTGCTGAGTTTCCCTGGGCTGATGTGAACCCTGCCAGAACACATCTGTACTGATCAGCGAACGTGATAGCTTACTAAGAATGAGCACCTCCCAGAAAGTAGTCTGACTGTTGTGTTGCCTTTACCTGTGAGAGTGGCTGGAATATTTGTATTTTAATGAGGATCTGTGGTTAAGAAGAAGGCTCCATTATTGAAGAAAGCTACTCCCCAAATGAGTTAATACTCCATTAGTATTTTACTGGTGGTCATTCAGCAAAAACTTCTCTTTTAAGACATCCCTCATAGGCAACCCCCTTTGGAGGGTGTGCAGAATAGGATTCCTTCCTATAGGGAATGAGGCAGGATCTCGTGTATCTCAGGCTGGGCTCAAAGTCACTATGTAGCTAAGAACTATGTAGCTTGAACTCTTGATCTTTCTGCTTTTACCCTCCGAGTGCTGGGATTGCAGATGTGTGCTACTGCATCTGGTTTATATGGTGCTGAGGACTGAACCCAGGGCTAGGCAAGCACCATTTATACAGTACTAAGCACTGGAACTGGGGTCAGATAAGCACTCTGCCAACTAAGACATGCTTGGCCCCCAGAATGACTCTCAAGGAACTGTGTAGGCCTCCAGCTCCATTGAGAGAACTGTTTGAATGGAATTTCTCACCTGGTGCCCCATTAGTAGGGATTTCCTCCGATCCAGGTTTTCTGTCTTTGCATTTTGTTACTTGATGTAAACCTCAGAGAAGCTAAACTGTAATTTGAAGTGTTTTCTGATATGTGAAATAAATGAAGATTTCTTTGTGTCTGCTACTGTCCTGGGTATTTTATTGATTTCCACTTAGGGGGATAAAGTAGTAATGGCTAAACCACCACCTCCATGTTGTTTTATATTAAGCTGGGTAACTCTTCAGCGATATATAAATGTGGAAGAGAGAAACAGATCACATGAGATTATCAACACTGCCGTCTCCTTGCAGGATTTTACTTGCTAATGAGTAATGTAGTTGGGTTTTTTTTTTTTTCAATCTTCCTGTCATTAACAAACACCAGTGGCCCAATACACATATATTCTCATGTGCCAACATGCTTGTATCTCATATCAGCTGGATGCTGGTGGCCTTCTCTGCTAGATGCACAATCAGTAACCAAACAATTGTTGTTATGGCCACGGCCCACCGGAGAAACAATTATCCCAGCATTATCTGACAAGTTATTGTCTCCCACAGACCAGTAAAAGGGAGACAAGCTCCTAAAAGTACACACTAGCTGAGGAGCTATTGGCATTTGATGACTGCCTGGAGAGGGTCAGTTTTCTTCAGGGATACAGCCCCTGATATGCTTCAGGAGCTGCTTCTACACCCATGCATATGCTGGAAGCACTAAGTGGGCTTCAGTGATGGATTTGGGGGGATATCGATGAGGAGGTGTAGAGGAAGAACTGGAATGGCGAGAATGGGAAGAGATTTGATAATTTACTTCTAAACCCATTAAAGTTGAACTAGTTGTGGACCAGTTACAACTACCATGTTTTGAGAACTTGTAAACAATATGGTGTGAGGTTTTCTAACACAATCCAGTTGTCCTTTTACCAAAACTTTGTTTTTAGCCACCCCCACATCCCCCTACCCTGCTTACTCTTACTTTGAGAGGACTCCCTCTTCTCAGTAGTGATCTGTTAACCAGAATCATTCTAGTTCCTTACAGGTGTTCCTTACTTTAACTGCTTTCGGGAGCTAACTAAAAAAAATTGGTTATTTAATTTGGGAGAATGTAATAATTTGAAGACAGAGGTTTCTTTGTACAGTCTCAACTATTTCATACCATTTTATCATGACTGAGTCTCGGGTTGTCATATAAGATTCACATGGACTTCTAACAACTATTTAAGGAGAATGTGAAGGACATTATCAATTCCAAAGAACACTGCATCTTCAGATCCCAAGCAAGAATTTCTTCTGCTGATTGATTACTGTGCCCCCAGTTAAAAGCAGGAATGGTATTTGGAATGATATGATTTGGTTCATGAAAGCATGTAGATCAGCCACTTAAAGGGAGAAACTACAGGAACAGAGACACATAGGCTGGAAAAGACTGCCTCAATGTCAAATCAGGCAACCATTTGCACCATGAGTCCTCCCAGCCATGGTGACTTAATATCCTAGGAATGAAGAGAGTTTAGGGACAGGGGTGTGGAGTAATTCCTAACCTGAAAAACCTGCTGCCCTTCCCCCAGAGAAGGGAGAAGAGCTGCAATTGATATATTATGCAAATAAACCCTAAGATGCTCCTCTGTGGCAGTCTCTGTTGCACAGTCACCTTCCAGATACACAGAGAGGAAGGATGGAATATGAGAGAGTAGGCAGGGGTAAATGGCCATGGCCATGTGCAAACACAGCTGTGTGTGTTCCCTTTTTGCCATATGAAGTTCTTTTTTTCCCCCTCAGTGCCTTATACCTGCTAGACATGTGGTATACCACTAAGCTATATACCAATTCCTTTTTGGTTTTGTCTGAAATAGAGTCTTGGTGAGTTGCCCAGGCTGGTCTTGAACTCAGTGTATAGCCCTAGGCAGGCCTTAAATGTGCATTCCTCCTGTCTCAGACTCCCTAGCAGCTTAACAGACTCATACTACCAGGACCAACTATAATAACCTCGGAATTTTTTTTTAAGATTTATTTATTTTATTTATATGAGTACACTGTTGCTGTCTTCAGGCACACCAGAACAGGGCATCAGATCTCATTACAGATGGTTGTGAGTTCAATTCCCATGTGGTTGTTGGGAATTGAACTCAGGACCTCTGGAAGAGCAATCAGTGCTCTTGACCACTGAGCCACATCTCTCCAGACCAGCCTCTGGAATCTTAAAACAGCACAGTAAAACGTGTCCAGTATATAGACAGTTTTGCTGCGTGAAAGAAGACACAGAGACTAGGGGCTGCAAAGGATTTCTGGAAAAGGAAGACAGAACCATGGGGTTTGGGAAAAAGAACTACCAAAGCGAGAATTTCTGCCTAGTACTCAACATGCTGTCAACAACTATTGTCATACTACTGGTAACTTTGGTAGGCTAACTATGGGCAAGTCAGCATAGAGGAAGGTATAATAAATACATCTAATATGATATAAATTAATATAATACATATCTAATATAAATACAAAAGGATTTTTCTATATTCTGTTTATATGTGCAGTCCTCACAACTGTCTCAAGGTAAGGTATTTGCTATTATACCAAGCCTACATTAAAAGGAGAGTTTAAGGCACAGCAAGGCTAAACGATACACTCGAGGGTGAAGCCAGTATCAAAGCCAGGGTTCAATCAAGACCTAAGCCTCTATGCCCAAAGTGTCTGTGAAGTTATTTTAATAGTTTCAGGATTCTTTTCTAAGATATATCTAAGTCCCTGACAAACATTCCTTTCTACAAACACGTCTTATCAGAAGACAACACTTAATTCCACCCACAAAGGCAATTAATTGGGTTGGGCCTGTTCTAAAGAGCCTGAGACAAAAACTGAGTGTGTGTTCACAGGCCCCTGTAGGTTGGTACAGTGCCATGGGAGGATGGCTGGTAAAGAAGCCCAGGCCCTTTCTAGTTCCAAATCTTTGTCTCACTTATGGGTTTTACTTGTTTGTTTTGATTTTGTTTTTTGAGATGGGATCTTGCTCTGTATCCTAAGCTGGCCTCTATCTACTTCACTATGTAGCCCAGGCTAGTCTTAAAAAACTCCCAATCGTCCTGCCACGGTCTCACAAGTGCTGGGATGATAGGCATCGTGACAATAGGGAAAGGAAGGCTATGAGGTACAGGAGCAGGGAGTGCACTGGGAAGCTCTTTAATTTTGTGTATTGTGTATGTGCATGTGCCACAGTGTACCTGGACAGGTCAGGGGACCACTTATGGGAGTCAGTTCTTTCCTTCTACCATGGGTTTCAGATATAAAACTCGGCTCATGATGTTTGTGCAGCAGATGTTTTACACCGTGAGCCATTTCCCTGGAACTTGCTGTATTGCTGTCTCAATTTTGCTGTGAACCTAAAACAGCTGAAATGTTGAGAGTAACAGTCTGCTGTGGTTCTGTGACAATTGAACTAACACACAGCCACGGCTCTAAAGTGACCACTTTAAATGCATCTTTAGCAAACTCATTCTATATTTTAAACCGTATGCTAAATAATCCTAAAAAATGTTACATTTTGGGACTTTTCCACTTGTAGCACATTAACCAGCTTAGGCTCTAACTTAGCATCATTCAAGTAATTAGCATCTTCAAGTACTTTTGTTTGGGGAGTTGGCTTTGCCATCCTGCTGCTTTCTTTTTCAGTAAGTTAAGGAAAACTACACATATTATTACTCCTATGAAACGGTCCTTCTTTCCTGTGCCCCCTTTGCTCCTCTTTCCCTGCCCCCTTGTTTTGCACTCATAGAATCAGAATTAAATAATTGATTCCATTTTGTGAACAACAAAAATGTGGGTGGAATGAGTTGTTATACAAACTCTTTACATCAATTCCGAGTTTGCAGAGAGGTTAGGGAGATCGCTGGAGATTTCTCCTTTCATTAACTGGTTTGGGATATTTGGATTTTATATTCCCTCACATGATATTTATTTATTTATTTATTTATTATATTTATTTTTATTGGATATTTTATTTATTTACATTTCAGATGTTATCCCCTTTCCTCATCCCCCTCACATGATATTTATAATTTGAAGAGTATACCACTTAAAAAGTAAAAAAAAAACAAAAAAACAAAAAAAAACAATGTATGAAAATTGATTCACACACAACCTGCTTCCACGATAGCTTAAAGGTTTGGATAAAGAGAGGCATATGCTTCATAGAATGAATATGAGGCAAATTATGACAGGTGCCTTTGAAGGAAAAGGGCTGACGCCTTCTGAGTCCTTACTAGATAACAAGGTCCATGTTGAATCACATATAGACTTCCGTTTTAGTATTAAAGCGCTCTCATGGGGTAGTTGCTCTCTATCTCTGTTTTTAAGGCGAAGACACTGAAGCCAAGAATGACTTGTCCAAGGTCACACAGTTTCAGCTTTAATCTTTTTGACCTCAAGATTCAAGTTCTTCCTATTCTACCACACTGCCTCTCATAGATGACAACTGTCACCATCTGTACTGCATGGGAGCGAAGACAGCATTTTATGCTCATCTTTGGATCTTTAAATTGGGTGGGTCCATTCACATACCACATAGAAAGGAACAGACAAAGGGTCTCTTTTTAATAATTACATGTAAGGGCCCTAATTTGGATTGAATTAACTATAGTTGCCTTGGTTGTGACTGCCATCTTACTCACCAATGACCCTGGTGTGAATTGAAATCCCTATACAGCAGAAAAAAATCAATGAAAATAAAGTATGCCCTGCCCTCCAGTGAACCGTTACTGGACGGATGCTTGACGTGTTTATAATTTCTGAGAAAGTTCAGAATACTTTTTTTCAGTTGCCTATGGTCCACTGTAGGGATCAAGTGAAGTCCTTAGAGAACTTTTGCTGTTGATCTGGGCATGGCCATGACAAGACCTCCACAGTCTCAGCTCCTTGGAAGTGGCAAATCTTTCTCTGGGTGAGGCTCAGAGGGATGGCAAAGCCCTCCTCTGGTCTTTGCACAGATGCTGATAGTATGTGCAGAAAATATCCAGATGTTTATGGCCCAGAGACTGCTTCCCTACAGAGATTGCTCCTACTGAGATTAGCTAAACCTTCTCCATTCAACTGTATGCCACAAACTCTGTCTTCTTGATTCAGCTGTACACATAATAACCCTGCCTTTCTGTTCAACTGTGTATAACAACCATGCTGAGCTTCTGGGTAAGAGGGATTGTGGCTTCTTCATCAGAGATAGCAGTCCAGTCTATCCCACCCTGTTTGCGTCTGCGTCTGCGTCTGCGTCTGCGTCTGCGTCTGCGTCTGCGTCTGCGTCTGCGTCTGCGTCTGCGTCTGCGTCTGCGTCTGCGTCTGCGTCTGCGTCTGCGTCTGCGTCTGCGTCTGCGTCTGCGT
>JANHMN010000005.1:44513277-44543552 GCA_030674055.1 Rhabdomys pumilio
TGCGTCTGCGTCTGCGTCTGCGTCTGCGTCTGCGTCTGCGTCTGCGTCTGCGTCTGCGTCTGCGTCTGCGTCTGCGTCTGCGTCTGCGTCTGCGTCTGCCTGGGCCCTGGGCCCTGGGCCCTGGGCCCTGGGCCTGTGGTGTCATCTTTATCTTGCCACCTTATTCAGGTCATCTCTGGATTCATGCTGCATACAGCAGTCCACATTTGTTTAACGTAGCATATAAACCCTTTCTTCCTGTCTCAAGTTGGAGGGATTGTCCATCTTTCTCAAGATGCTTTTTTTGTCTGTAAGTCCTTAATATTTTATAACCTGGATTTTCCTTGTCTTTGATCTCTTGGTGTCTTTCACTTTGGACAATTGGTTTTTGCACATGAGACTTCCCTGAAATCTTACTCAAACCAGCTTGTGGCTTAGCTTGCTCTAGAGACTCTCCTCCCTCTACATTCTCCTAGTTTTCCTGACCTAATTGGCTCTGCATCTCTGGTTTAACTAACCTCTCTGCCTGACTCACTCATTTCCTTAACGTACTTTTTCTCATTGGATTGACCCACTTTCAAATGAGACAGTCCTTCCATCAGCCTCAGCCCTAAAGTACTCACACTGGCTAGACAAGTTTGTCTGCCTCTCAGACAGGAGAGGGAGACTGAACAGGGATAGTCAGAAACTCTACTTCTCTTGGAGTCATATGCAAGAACCCACATGCTTGTGGGATAAGAACAGAATTCAACCCCAGAGCAGAAATGCAATCATTCATTTAATTAAAATGAATGAAATGAAATGAAAATGAAAGTTGACGTTGTAAGAAGGGATAGTAGCAACAGCAAATTTCAAGTCTATGGGCATAGCCTGACCTGGAAACCAGTGAGGCTTTGGGCACTGACCCAGCAGCAGAAGAAATGTACATACTTGTCTGTAGAGGTTACATTTGAATGACATATCAGACAATGAGACAGAAGCAAAATGCTAAGGGAGTGCTATAGGCAGAGTGATTCAGTTTTGACTGAGGAGATGAGGAGGGATTCTTGGAGGATGTAAAACTAGCGATGCCTTGAAAGGTTAATAGAAGTTTTTTCATTGGTGATGCCGGGTGGGGATGTATTTTTAGCAGAGAGAACACTACAAGTGACACCACAGAGGTGTCATGGTTCACCATAGATGTGTTCACTGAACATCAAGTGCCTTCTACATGCAGTATTTTAGGGATGAGGCACAGAGATTAGGTTGCAAAAGCAGACCTGGGGATAGGAGAAATGCAGAGGGCCCTAAAATACCGCTAAAAAGATGATCTGAGCTGGGTGTAGTGGGTCACACCTTTAATTCCAGCACTCAGGAGGCAGGGGCAGGCAGATCTCTGTGAGTTCAAGGCCAGTCTGGTTACAGAGTGAGTTCCAAGATTGCTAGGGCTACACCCTGTCTCAAAACAAAAACAAAACACAGAAGAAGAAGAAGAAGAAGAAGAAGAAGAAGAAGAAGAAGAAGAAGAAGAAGAAGAAGAAGAAGAAGAAAGAGGAGGAGGAAGGAGAGGAGGAAGAAGAGGAGGAAGAGAAAGTCCTGAATCTATAAGCCAGTGGAAGAATATCTGAAAGTTTTTTTTTTAATTATTTAATGGATGTGAGTACACTGTAGCTGTCTTCTAACACACCAGAAGAGGATATCAGATCCCATTACAGATGGTTGTGAGCCACTATGTGGTTGCTGGGAATTGAACTCAGGATCTCTTGAAGAGCAGTCAGTGCTCTTAACCGCTGAGCCATCTCCCCAGCCCCTGAAAGTTTTAAAATATGGAAATTCACACTTTTGGAACAACACACAGTTCTATGAATCTTATCACATGTGCAGATGTCTCCACCACTCCAATCAAATCACAGAATAATTCCAACAGCCCATAGTATTTCTTTGGCTACCCACTCCTCTTCCCATTCTCACAATCTCTGATTCTTTCTCTGTTCTTACAATTGGTCATTTTGAAAATGATGACAAACCATGCAAGCCATCAATTCAAAGGGCTGTGTGGAAACGGGTGACTTGGCAAGGGCCCTTTCAGAAAGATCACTTTGGTTTTTGTGTAATGGACGGCCAGGGGAGGGTGAACTGAGAAGCTAGAAGACCAGCTGCAAGAGTTCAAACCAGAGATGAATGTTTGGTGCATGTGGTACATATTCATTAAAGGGAGGGTTGTAGTTAGGGAAGCAGCTGTGGGAAGAAAATGAAATGGAACTAGGTCATGTTGACATCTCTATATTGCTTTCATATATTTTAGTATGATTACCAAGGGGCTGTAATAGCACACACACAACACAGTGGGCTACAGAAGAACACACACATTATACTCCACGGTTTATTCTCTGAAAATGGTATATATTTTGTTTTCACAGAAAAAAAGTGTCTACGAGGTATAAAAACGTACACCGAGGTCTTAAATTGTTATTGCTGCACAGTGGGCTTAAAGGCAGTGATTTTCTTTTCTAACATTCTACACTTTAAACAGCTCTGTTTGCTCAGCCGCTACCCCTTTCTCCTGACCTTGATGCTTCAAGAGTAAGGAATGGAACAGGTGAAATAGATGCACTCCTTTCATCCCTGTAACCCTGACCATGTGGTTGCCACAACACACTTTAACAACCGGGTATTATTTCTTTGTTACTGAGGAGAACGCTGTGCTACTGTGACTAGAGCAAGATTATATAGTTAATGAAGGGTAATTCACAAAATAGAATCCAGGGCTTAAAGCCCTGTATTTCTTTTTGTCAACATTTTAACCATCAAAAATGTCCAAGCAAACATCAAAGAATAATACAGGAGCCTTCCATGTACCATCCTTTGGCTTCAACAATGATAATTTTTTTCCAAATTATTAATTTTTTTTCTCTAGCACCGAGGATTCAACCCAAGGTTTTGTTCATGCTAAGCAAGCATGCTACCAATGTGCTACACTCAAACTTCATTTTATAAATATTAGTTCACTTAGACACCAATTATTATTATTTATTTCTACCAAACTAGAAGATTTAAATGAAATTTCACACACATGATTTTGGCATATATCTATAAGTAAAGATTTTGTTGTGGTTTAAAAAGCAACTACTATGCCATAAACAGGCCAATGGAAGTTAACAACAGTTCCTTAACTCTCTGTCAATAATCCAATTTCCATAGGCATTTTCAAGATCTCTTTGCACAGTGGGCAAATTTAGATCAGGATTCAAACAAGGTCTATTAACTGAACTTAGTTAATGAAGTCTTGATTCAATTTTATCCTATAAAACGTACTCTTCCCCTTTCTTTTAGATTTTTGAGACAGTGTCTCATGGTGTATCCCTCCCTGGTTATTCTGGAACTTGTTATGCAGACCAAGCCGGTCTGGTGTAGAACTTACAGACATCTAGTTGACGCTGCCTTCTGAATGCTGGGCTCAAAGGCATGCACCACAACACCCAAGGTCTGTTCCCTTTTTCATATCACTGATATATATATTTTAAAAAAATGTGGGTCTTCTAATTTTTTTGAAGTAGAGTTGGGGTTTATGAAAAGACATTTTAAATACAGATTTTAAGCACAGGGCTAACAAAAATGCACTTGGGAAGAGAGTGAAGAGTTATATAGATCAGGTTCATTGATGTGGGAAGATCCAATCTAGATGTGGGCAAGGCCATTCCATGAGTTGGAGTCCTGTACAGAATTGAGAGGAAGCAAGCTGAGCACCAATATTCATCACTCTGTTTCCTGGTTGTGGATACAACCTTACAAGCTGTCTCACGTTCCTACCACCGTGCCTTTCCAATTTGAATAGACTGTACCCTCAAATTGTGAGCCAAAATAAACCCTTCATCCTCAAGTTGCTATTGACAGGTATTTGATTACAGAAAGATTGAGTACAGATACCCAAGAGATAGTGCTATACTTTCTTCTACCTTGGTGGCCTGTGGTACCTCCTTGATTTTGATAGTACTATTTTGATAGTACTATTCATCAGTGCGATCAGGAGATACTTGCCCATCTCTCCCCATTGTAAAGACCTTCGTCAGGGATGTGGATGTAGCTCAGTTGGTAGAATGCTTGCTTAACCTGCAGGAAGCACTGGATTAGATTCCAGCACTGCAAAAATTGAGCAGTTTGGGGTACAAGCGTGCAACCTCTGCACTTAGGAGGTAGAAGCAGGGTGATTGGAAGTTCATGTTTGGCTAGGCCAGACCTGGGATGCAGGCCTGGCCTGCATGAGATCCTGCCTCTAGAATAAATAAATAAATAAATAAATAACAAAATAAAGAGTCCTATCAATTTACCTAATTAATCCTTGCCTAGACCCACTGTTTCATTAAGGAACTGCGACATGGAGATTTTTTTTCTAATGCTAATGTTTCTTCTGCCTGGATTCTTCTATAAATAGGACTTTCCCTCATCAGCTATCTTCTTACTCTGAGTCACAATGTATTACAGAAAAGGCAAGATAAATGCTTCTCTTTTGCTCTTGGCCAGTTTTAGAAATAAATTAAGACACATTAAGTCTTAGGGCATTCTTTTTCTGACGGTGGGGGTGTGGTTAGTCCTTCAAGGCTTAGGTGGGCCATTTACAACTGTACCTCAGTTTTTGTTCTCTGCTTGTGTGAACTCTGAGCCAGCAGCATGCAGTGTTGGGTAGTCCTTTACAGAGCGTCTGTTCAGCTCTGCGCATGTGCATGGTTTCCCACTTCATTGATTTACAGAAGTCATGTAAACATTTCTTGTGTGCATGTCTTCCTTTTGCAGTCTCTCCTTTCCTAAAACTTTTCAGTTTGTCCTTTGCTTGTACCAACTGCTATGCCTCCTCCTAGGCTGCTGCAAACCATACTTCTTTCTTGGAGGCTTTCAGCAAATACTACCCAGGAACCTGCTCCAGCCAGTGGAATATTTAAAGTGAAGAGAAACATTTCAGTATACCAACCCAGCTACAAACCCTTTGATCCACAATGGAGACCTGCATGCAAGACGTGCTAGTGCAATAGTGGTACAAAGCTGGTGGGAATAACCAACAGAGGTCTGATTGGATTTAAGTTCCATTCCGTGAGAATACTGCTCAGGTAATCAAGAACCAAATACTAGATAGCTGAGAGACCTAGGGTAAAATCCAATACTATAAGGGTTCATGATACCCCGGACTCAAATAGCATGCAAACGCAGAGTGTTTTGTTCTGCAGAAGTCCAGCATGCTGGGGTCTCCCCATTACCAAGATAGAGAGACAATCAAGTGAGCTTGCAGGCCTGATTTAAAGAACATTATGGAATTCTGGAGTAATTGACCTTTATGTTAATTTATTGGGTTCATCTCTGTGGGCATTCCATTACCAGGGTGTCCTGGCTGGAGACTTCCTGGGGAGGTCTGGGAACTGTTGCTGAGGAAGTACCTGAGAAAGTCTGGAAACTGCTGCTGACCCATTGTCCTTGCCTCAGGCCAGGTGGAGGGGCAGCTTCTGAGGCCTGGACTTGCCTGGAATTGCCCAGTTCTTGGAAACAGAGATTTAGGCCTAGTCTCCTTAACTGCTAATTTGAAGCCTGTCATGGAATCAGCATAGCCTCAATACTACTGTTCTGCTAAAGGAATGTAGCAATAAAATGACTCCTGATCACAATTTGCTATACCCATAGATCAGTGCCTTGCTCAGCCATCGTCAGAGAAGCTTCCTCCTGTAGCGGATGAGAATGAATACCGAGACCCAGGACCAGACAATGTGCAAAGAGTGAGAGACCTTGGACTATTCAACCCTGAATGGGGTGTCTCTATCAATTCCCTTCCCTCAAATCTCAGAGAACCCTGCCAAAGAGAGAAGGTAGAGGGGTTGCAATAGCCAGAGAGGATGGAGGATACCCCTGGAAACAAGGCCTTCTAAACACAGCAGTACCGATGCACATATGAACTACAGAGATGCACAGGGCCCACACGTGTCTGGGCCTGATGGGCTCCTACTGTTGAGAGTGGAATTGAACACAAGCCCACATCCCTAACCCAAAAGCTATCTCCAATTGGTAACTACTTGCAAATGAAAAATTGGTTTTCTTCCAAAGGACTCCTATTGAGTATACAAACCCATCTTAAGCCCAGGCCCCAGGCCCAGCAGCAGATGGCCAGCACAAAACAACCTTAATGGTATTTTTAGAGATTTCTTTTTTTTTCTTTTTTTGTTTCATAATGCTTTGTCTGGACGTTTTTTTCTTTCTTGCCCTACAGGTCTTTAGCTTATATATTATGGTTTTTGATTTTGTATTTTTACAGGGTCTCTGTGTTTGCTGATGTGTCTATATGTGTTTCTTATGGTTTTTCTTTGACTTTTTCTTTCTCTGTTCATTTGTTTTGTCTTATTCAAGTTTATTTTTATTTTATTTTATTTCATTATTAAGTTTTTAGGTGCCCTTTTGTTTTCTAATAAGAGAACAAAGAAGGATGTAAATTTGGGCAGGTGGGGAGGAACTTGGAGGAGTTGGGGGAGAAAAAAAGTATAACCATAATATATTGCATGAAGAAAACCTGTTTTCAGTTTTAAAAATTCTATTCTACCGTAAGGATTCTGATAAAGACGTTGAGAAAAGGTGAAGCGGTCCTCAAATGTTCCTTGCTCACAAAAGAGATTGAATGGCTTGTAAGAAGCTTCCTTGGAGTGCTACAGAGCTAACCCAAACAAAAACATTCTGCAAAGGTTTTGCAGATGAAGACAATAAATTTAGTGACTAAGCCAAAAGAGGAGAGTGGATGGAGAGAAAGGGGGGGAAATAGGGAAAGAGAAATGGCACAATGATATTTCTAACTCGAATTTAATAGAACAGAATTCTAGCCAACTGCATTATGTTTGTGTTTTTCTTACATTCGTAGCTACATTAACTTTATACTTATTGGCTTAAAGCCATTTAAGATTATTTTGTGGCTAGTTTTGTGTTTAAACCATATCGCTCCAGATATAGAATCGAAATTATGTATCTCAGAGTCCCTGGAAGTGATTCTCTCCTGTGTATAATTACGCCACTTGCTGCTCCTACAGTTCTCATTCACTTGCTTCAGTTAGTCACAATTTTAGGAGTTGCTTTTCTTCTCTTTGACTTGATTTTATTTTAGCCTACATCCATATTTCCAAAACTTACAGCTAAGTAACAAAGTGGAGAGTTCAGTTTCCACTCCTGTCATTCCACCCCATTTCCCTTTTTCTTTAGTTTCTTCGATTTTGACTCACATTTCTGCTCTTCACTTACTCATCTTGAAGCTCATTCTTCAATATGTGAAGATTGTTTTCATGCCCTTTAATAGCTTGCTGATACTCCACGGTGTGGGTACTATATAGTCTACTGACATTTAAATGGTATTACTGCACTGCACTGAGTATATGTCATTCGTGGGTTTTCCCAGTATGTCATTGTAATAGCTTCTAGAAAGTAATATATTCCTATTTAATTTGTACTAGATGTTGGTTATTGGCAAATTCTTTTCTTGGGGTTTTGTTCCATTTTGCATCTCTCTCTCTCTCTCTCTCTCTCTCTCTCTCTCTCTCAATTTAATTCCATCCCTGCACTTATTCACTGTACATTCTGATCACAGCCCCGCTCCTGGTCACAGCCCCCCAATCCCGTCCCCATATCGACTCTGAGCCAGTAGGAGGCTTCCCTGGGTACCTCCCCACCCTGGCACTTCAAGTCTCCACAAAGCTAGGTGCATCCTCTCCCACTGACAGTAGACAAGGTAGCCCAGCCAGAAGACCACGTCCCAGGTACAGGCAACAGCTTCTGGGATAGCCCCTGTTCCAGTTGTTTAGGACCCACATGAAGACCAAGCTGCACATCTGCTACATATGTGCTGGGAGGAATAGGTCCAGCTCATGTGTGTTTTTTGGTTGGTGGTTCAGACTCTGAGAGCCCCAAAGGTCCAGGTTGGTTGACTCTGTTACTCTTCCTGTGGAGTTCCTATCCCCTTTGGGGCCCTGCAATCTTTCCCCTAACTCTTCCTCAGTCTCCATCCACCATTTGGCTATGGGTGTCTGTATCTGTCCAAATTAGCTGCTGGGTGGAGGCTCTCAGAGGACAACAGGCTCCTGTCTGCAAGCATAACAGATCATCAACAGTGCCAGGGATCGGTGCTTGCTCATGGGATGGGCCCCAAGCTGAGCCAGTCTTTGGTTGACCACTCCCTCAGTCTCTGGCCCATCTCCCGTGCCTGTACCCTCTGTAGACAGGATAAACCTGGGCCAAAAGTCCTGTGAGCAGGCCAGTGTCTCCATCGATCCACTGGGGCCCCTGCCAGGCCACAGAAACTGGCCTCCCCAGGCTCCACATACCCAATACTGTGATCCACAGCCAAGGTCACCCCCATTGATGCCCGGGAGCCTCCCCTATTCCAGGTCTTTGTCCAGTCCTGAAGATGCCCCCTCAACTCCTTGCCCCTGCCATTCACCATCACGGCCATCTACCCATCTCTCCTGACCTTCCCCACATCTGATTCTGAACCCCCCATTCCCCTCCCTCCCAGTTCCCTCCCTCCATTTGCCTCTTCTGACTATTCCTCTTTCTAAGTGAGAGTCAAGCTTCCTCACTTAGGCCTTCCTTCTTGTTTAGCTTCTTTGGGTCTGTAGATTCCAGGCCTCTTAATAACGCCCCACAGAGGCAGTGTGTCTCATTACGGTAATTTGGGCCTTTCTGCTTCACTCCTCTCACAGATGTATTCAGAGCTCACACCTCATGATCTTCCTTGTAACAAACCTTGCACTAAAAACAAATGAGTTGCCTGGTAGCAGTAAGGAAACCCTTGTTAGCAAGCTTAGTCTTGTCATGAGCCACTTACCAATCAAGCTGCCTGCCTGGGGCTGAAGAACGGTCTGCAACATATTAAACAGCCTTGACTGACATGTGACACCAAGCACATGAATTTGTTCACGCACCTTGTATAAAGAAGGAAACGTTCCACATGCATCTTTACATCTCTCTAAAGTATTTGCTTTCTGTTCACCCTGATCAATTGAAATAAGTCCCTGAAGGCTCTCCAAACACAGACCCCATTGTCTTGTTACCGTAGACCTTGCAACTGGACTTTGCCCTCACTTCCTGGAAGCCTCTCTGAGTTTCCTTGGAGCTTTCGCCACCTTGTGGCGGAACAGTAGGAATGAGACCTCTTCTGAGTTCCTAAGTAAAAAACAGCAGATCAATATTTACTACATTTGATTTGTATATTGTGTGCTGTTTTGCATTGTCTATCGTGTATTTCAAAGTATTTCCATTTCAGTAGTGTGTTGTGTCTTAGTTTACTTAAGATGTGTATTTATCATCTTTTATCATCTCTGAAACTGGTGTGAATTTTGTCGACATTTTTTTTTGTGTGTCTGTTTTGATGCGTCAATGAGTGATGGATCTTATAAACCCATGGTATCTCACCCTCGGAGAATCAATTCTTTAATGAAATATTGCATCCACCTACAAAACAATCTTTTGAATTTCTAGTCTCAGGCTGAGGGAGTGAAGGTAGGAGGAGGGAGCGCATTTGGAATGTATTTGAAGGGGCAGTGGAACTACCTATATTTATTCACAGTGGCCAACTGTCTTGCAGTTCACTTTAAATTGGTTCTAATACATAGTCTGAGGATGACTAGTCACTTTTTGATTTATCTTAATCGAAAATATACACTAAGAACTGATTCCTTAGTGTTTGAGATAGCCTGCCCAGGTGTTCCATCCTCCAACATAGCTCTATACCTTAGGATGCTTACATTCTCCTCCTATCTGAAGCCTAGACTAAATCAAAAGTTCTTCAACTATTTGTGTGACCTGTATCCTTTTGTCCCAGTAGTGAACTTTTTCTTTTCTTGAGATAGGGTCTCACCATGTAGCCCTTGTTGTCCTGGAACTTTCTATGTAGACCAGGCTGGCCTCAAACTCACAGAAATTCACTTGCCTCTGCTTCCCAATAGTGTAGGGAGTAAAGGTGTGTACCGTTATACCCAGCCCCTAAAAAGTATTAAAAATACAGTTGATGATGTAGGAATGTATGATTCTTCCCCTTGGCAGTAATACAGTATAATTGACATAATTCACCATGAAATGATCAATTCAAGCTGATTAACTTATCTTCATCATCTTGCATAATTATTGTTTATGGTGAGAACACTTAAGCTCTACTTCTCAGCAATTTTTGTGCGTGTCATACATTAGCGTGATCGGCAGTTGTAGTGTTACACAGTAGATTCCCAGTCTTTCTCTGCATGTGGCTTTCCAACTCCATTTTAAAGGGCTCTTTTGATATCGTGCTTTTTCCACAGTAAATGACAAGATTCCCCTCCTTCCAAAGATTGAAAATATCATAGGCACTAGGGAAAAACATACCACTATTGTTTTGGTAAATAGTTGTGTTAAACTACTTTCTAAATACTGTTTATTTTAGTCCTGTGTTTGGCTTTTATCAGAAAGCTTCTAATTGTGGTAGCTGGCAGGTAGTGAAGGATCTCATCACTAGCCAAAGTACCAAGATTAAGAGATGCTGGAATGCTTGGTCTAAATGAGCCATCACACCCTCCAAGGTTCTGATAACATTGGGTAGGAAGGAGAGAAAAGAATGTGAGAATGTGAGGAGATATACAACTGTGTGTATGTCTTCTGGACACTACAATGTGCAATGCATGTTACATACATGCGTTGCACTCATGAACTCACTGAAGCTGTGGTTATTTGTATAAGACAAGTTTGGGCCTATCAACATTTTATCATGAACTGGAGAGGGGCCTATGAAGCTATATGCTCCCTGAGGCAATCAGCAGTGCAGTTAATGGTTGCTGAGGAGCTGTCATTTTCTTTAGCAGTTTAGTCACTGATAAGTTGCCTTTGCTCCATTAAATAACTTCCCAGCCATGCTTGTCCTGGCAACTCATAATTAAAGTCACTGGGCTACACACATGGTAGTAGAAGGGACTTACTGGGAAGAAGAATAGTTTCAGCAGGAGAGGGAGGGAGAAACGAGAGGGGACAGGGGTAAAAATGACTCAAATTCAGTAGATACATGGACAAATATATCGAAGATTTAAAAATTGGGATGAAAGCTGACTTTTATAGTAATAAATATGGCATTACCAGAAAGAAAGGAAGGAAGAGAGGGAGGAAGGGAGGGAGAGAGGGAAGAAGGAAGGGGAAGAAAAGAAGGAAGGAAAGAAGGAAGAAAGGAAGGAAGGAAGCCAGTTATAGTAGCAGTGAACATGTAATCCCGAGTCTCAGGTAATGAATATTAGAGGATCCCTAGGGATTGTTGGCCAGCCAGTCTAGCTGAATCCGTGAGGTTCATGTTGAGTGAGACACCCTGACTCAAAAATTAAGGTGACCAGGCATAGTGGGACATACCTATAATTCTAGCACTGAGGGGGGGCAGGGGCACTGGTAGGGGAGGGGAGGGGGCAGAGGCAGGGGCAGAAGCAGAGGTAGCAGAGGCAGAGGCAGAAACAGGCAAATGTCTATGAATACATCCGCTGACCACCTTTGGCATTCTGGGAATAAACATTATCCTGACCTCTACTTTCACTTTTGCACGATGGTCTTCCTGTAAAAGCGTTTGTGTTCACATTCTCCTTTTAGTAAAGACACCAGTTGTATCAACCAGAAGCCTACCTGTGATGGTTTGTATATGCTCGGCCCAGGCAGTGGCACTATTAGAGGGCGTAGAGTAGGTGTGTCACTGTGGGTGTGGGCTTTAAGACCCTCATCCTACCTGCCTGAAAGCCAGTATTCTGCTACCAGCCTTCAGATAAAGATGTAGAACTCTCAGCTTCTCCTGCACCATGCCTGCCTGGATTTTGCCATGCTCCCGCCATGATGATAATGGACTGAACCTCTGAACCTGTAAGCCAGCCCCAATTAAATGTTGACTTTAAAAGAGTTGCTTTGATCATGATGTCTGTTCACAGCAGTAAAACCTTAACTAAGACACAACCCTACTTCCCACCTCATCTTAACTAATTGCATCTACAAGCACCTTATTTCCAAATAAGATTCCATACTCGTGTTATGGAATAAAACCCCAGAGACCACTCAGCACAGCCAAAGTTCAAATTGAGAATCTATATTAAGTGGGCTGGCAACTGCCAAGAGAGAAATACTTCTCATAGGACAGCCTGAAATATATATTATAGGGAGTTTTAAAAGACAGCATAAAAAAACTACATCCTGGTTGGCAGTTGCAATGGGAAGCAAACAAGAAGTTTGACAAGAACCAAGAACATGAAGTTAGCTGGAGAATTTCGACCCAGAGTTTCTAGAACAGGATTGGGTGCTTTCTCATAGGACTTTTCGGGGAAGGAGGTAAAAACCAAAGATGGCTTCAGCTGAGACAAGATGGAGAAACCCTTACCCTGTCACACTAGCACATTGGGGTTATGCCTTTAACTATGAATTCTAGGAAGATGAACACTTACCTGATACCAACCTTACTGCTTCTTCACCACACTGAGCTGATTTTCACCTCAGACCCTTCAGTAGAGAATCCCAAAGACACGTGACTGTTTCCTTCTCAAGTTGAGATCTGAGAATTACCGCACAAACCACTCAGACACTAATGCCAATCAAACAGAGCTGGCTTATTGAACTTATAACCCAAGAGATTGATTAGGGCTGCAGATCGGACTTGGGAGCTGACTGCAGCCCTGAATATTTCTCAGGGCCAGTTTATAAAGGCAAAAACCACAATGTGCTTATCTGCAGGTGCAGAAAGTGATGCCCGGTAGTCGGCTATTTTGGCTAGCAAAACAGAACAGTTCTAACTGATCTGTATTCTGATGGATCCTAAGTGAAGCTTATGGTTGTGGAATTTCTTAAGATTAACAAACGTCAGAATGTAACAGAGTACGTGGTCAGTTTGACCCTGCTCTGAATCAAGCTGTTTTCCCTGCATCAGTAACAATATGAAATGACTGGCAGGCCTGAAACAAAATGGCTTCAGCTATGCTGGAGAAATGGGCTTCAACACTCAGCACACAGAAGAAATTTTTCCCTATGTAAACTCCTCTGTTTGATCAGCCAGTACAAAATAACCCCTCTACCATATACAAATCGTTCTGGACTCCATTTCCTGTCTGAATTTTTTTATAGAACTCATAATTGCCCAAAATGGTATGTTTATTTGTCTGTCCCTTCTAGAATGTAAGTTCCATGGTGACAGAAAGCATTCCTATTTCATGGACTTCCATATCAGCTCTTTGCACAGTACCCGTTTGATAGCAAATATTTAATAACTGTTTATCACATATAAGCATATATCAATAAAAAGAAATAGACGTAAATTAGATCATCTAAGCTTTATAAACTTGTATATAGCATAGACTTAAGGTTATATATATTTTAATTGATTAATTTTATAATAAAATAAATTACTTTAGAAGATATTTTTATTCCCTAGAAATTATTTTAATGTATGTTGAATGAACATTAAATAAGTGAATGCTCACTTTGTTCTGTGAGTCTCTGGGAAGTACAATCGAGGAAAGTTTTCTTTGAGGAAAATAGGGTTTATCTCAAACTCTTATTTCTCCCCTTTGAAACAATGTAATCTTGTCAAGGAACCAATTATAAAGCAGTAAAGTAAATATATTCCTGTCTCCCCAAATTCACCATTTTCTATTTCCTCGTGCTACCAGTAAACCACCGGATGGCAGTAGAAATCAGAGGCAACTGAAAAGCGGTCAGAGGCTCCTTTGCATGCTTTACTCAGATGGGAATGGCTCTATGGCTCTCTTTAGCCTTCCAGGCGCTTTCTGGGGCTCACCAGACTACATATTAGGAAAACGAGAATCCTTTTCTATAGATGAACTAATTCAGGGAAAAGTCAAGGAAGTTTAGCTGAGTTTTCTAAATGTTAAGACCTAAGGTCATCCTAGTGGTTTTTATTCTGTTCCTCAGATTTATCAGTGGAGAAGTGGCCACCAAGTGCTAAGTGTACTGAGCTTCCTGAAGCAGAGCGAATAGCCTGATAACCTCGACCCTATATCCGCTCTCCAGGATGTAGGATCAATGACAGGTGCTAAGATAAATGGAAAAGTCTACAAAGACTCAGGGTTTTTCCATTGTTTTGGAATTTCCCCAACATCAGCAGAGGGCTCTAGTCGGCATCTTTGAAGTTTATCTAACTAAAATTGGGATTTTCCGGCTATAAAAAGGGAGGGGTTGTTTGTAGTATATACTTTGCAAAGATTCGAGGAAATGTAGGAAAGACAGTTGATTTTTGAAAACTATTTCCCACCAGACAAATCTTTAAATAAAAGGAGGAAAGAATTGAAATCATTTTGTGAGATGAATTCCCAGTTTAGTTACATTCAATCTTTTCCCCAACCTACTTATACAGTGACTTTTAAGTCTTTGTGGAGTGTAAATCCTTTTAGCAAAGCATCTTAAATTAATGTCCACTCGAATCACTTGCCGATAGTGTTAAGCTGAGAATTCTTGTCCTGTAGATCTGTGGAGGCTATGGACTATGAGCAAGTGGGTCATTTGGCCATTTATGTGAGCTCTGGCCCACCTCCAGCTGGGTAATGCACTCCAGTATTTCACAGTGTCAGCTCAAGCACTCCATCTTTTTTTTTAAATGTGTTCACTTTACATCCTGCTCACTGTCTCCCTCCTGGTCATCACCTCCTACAGCCTTTCTCCACATCTGTCCTCACCTTGCCAGATTCCTCTGTCTTACCCTACCTTCAGATTTGCCTCCTCCTCCTCCTCCTCTTCTTCCTCCTCCTCCTCCTCCTCCTTCTTCTTCTCCTTCTTCTTCTTCTTGAAATTCATGTGAAAAATCTTTTTATTGGATATTTTATTTACATTTAAATTGCTATTTCCTTACCCCATTTTCCCCCTCCCAGGAACCCCCTATCCTATCCCTCCTCCTCCTGCTTCTATGAGAATGTGCCCCCACCCCCACTCTCACCTCCTCACCCTCGAATTCCCCCATACTGGGCATCCAGCCTTCATGGGACTAAGGATGTCCTCTCCCACCTATGCCTGACAAGGCCACCCTCCCCTACCTATACAGCTGGAGCCATGGGTCCCTACCTATGTGCTCCCAGGCTGGTGGTTTAGACCCTGGGAGCTCTGGTTGGTTGGTATTGTTGCTCTCCTCATTTGATTTGTAGAGGAGTATTTCTTTCAATAAAGAGGGTTTGGGGGCTATTGTAAGGAGATAGCTACATGAGATAGGTGGTTGCTGACAGAACAAACTATTATTGTAATTAAAATGGTACAATCACCATTTGGAAAACTGTTCCACCCTTACTCAATCACATGCAGGATTACCATATGATCTATCAGTTTCACTCCTAGGTATATGCACAAAAGAATGGACTGGATATTTGATCACACTGTGAACACAGAGGTTGCGTTTACTGGAAAAACCATTTCTAGTTGTGGTGTGGCTCAGCCGTTAGTACTCACCTTTAATCCCAAACAAGGAAGATAAAGTTAGTTTGTAGGAGGAAGCACCCATGTATGAAAATGATGTCTAACTGAGAGGCAGACAAAGGGATGAATCAGAGAAAGACTTGGAATAGGATATGCCCAACTCTCAGGAGAAGAGATAGGGAAGGGGAGATACTTAAGAGAGAACAGCACAGAGAAAAACAGGAGGCAGTTTTACAAGGAGAGTTTTACAGAGACAGGTTGAAGAGAGAACAAGCTAGACACAGGTAAAGACAGAATGAGTCAGAGAAAGAGAAGCAACTAGAAGATTAGAACATGTTGCCAAAGTTAGTATAAGGCTAAGCAGAGCAATTCAGAAGGCCAGAGAGGCCAGATTGAATCCACTGATGTGGCGATGAGTTTGAACCAGAGCAGCTGAGTTGATCCAGCTAGAGATCAGAAAGAACAAGAAAGTGTGAGCTTATTTAGCAGTGAGTCTCAGAGGCTAAAAACATTCTAGGGTCAGATTAGGTTTTATGAATGCTAGGAGCTTCCAGGACTAGGCCTAGGTCAGCAGACAAGCAGTAAGCCTCAGAGATGAGAATTACATCAGGTAAGTAAAAGATACTTTTACAAGGAACCACAGATGTTCAAGCAAATATTAGCATATAAATGTTCATAGCAACACTATCCATAACAGCTAGAAGATGGAAGCAGCCAAAATATATGCATCAATGCACAAATAAGCAAAAATTGGTTTATCTATTGAATGGAAAAGAAACTTACTGTGGCATCTAATCATGTAGTAAGTTTATCTTTTGGGAAAGAAAAGGGAAGAAGCCCAGATACTTCTGCAGACACTGAAAAATCTTGAAAACCTTCTGCTCAGGGAAAGAAACTAGACACAAGTGGTCGTGTATGATGATTCCAGCTATATAAATTGTCTATAACAGGCAGATTCACAGAAGCCAAAAGCAGATGCCAGAATGCTAACGATTATTGCTAAGGTCTGAGGGAGGCGGATGAAAGTGACTGTTTAATGAGTGGGTTTTTCTGATGTGGCAATGAAAGTGTTTTGGAACTGGATATGTCAACAATTGCACAACGCTGGGATGTGCTATATACCACCGAGCTGTATATTGAAAAAGAAACATCAGTTTTTATGTGTGTGTGTGTGTGTGTGTGTGTGTGTGTGTGTGTGTGTGTGTGGTCCTCAGAGGTCAGAAGAGGTGGTTATATGCTCTGGAACTAGAATGACTGTTATTGTCAGCTGTCATATGATTGTTGGGAAGCAAATATGAGTCCTCTGTAAGAACAGAAAGTGCTGTTAACCATGGAGCCCTCTTTCCAGCCCCTGGACTGTACATTTTTAAATGGTTAAAATGGTGGATTTTATGTTATGTGCATTTTATAATGATAAAACATCTTATTTACAGATAGGCATTGCCTGTCCCATCTACAAGTCAATTGGTGAATCCCTGAAGCAGAACAGGACTTAGGAATACAGGTCCTGCTCATGAGCACTGTGGAAACAGTATGCTGGGCTTCAGCTTCAATCCACCTGCAGCATCTAATCCATGCAGTAATTGTGTTTCTCATTTCCCAAACTCCAAATCGTCTCTGGATTTCAAAGTACTTTCCTCCATCACAAGGCCAATTCTCTTATTTCTCCCTTTTAAAAAGTAACAATAAAAACATTTTTTTTTAAAGAAATCAACTAAATGTAGCAAGATTCAAATCATACTTCGGTTTTCAAAATTCAGACAATCTTATTGTATACCCTCAGTAAAGGAGGATGAATATTTGCTTTTGGTTTGCAGAATGCTTTTTCCTCTGTGTGAGCTGAGTGCTTCTAATGTAAGAAAGGGCAATGATCTTTCAAAAGTGGTGCACTTCCTTATTTAAAAGGCTACTCACTTACATCCCGCTGTATATGTGAGAAAAGACTTCTGAATCATTTACCTCATGTATGTTCATGAGAAAGGGTGTGGTTTGTCAGCCTTCAGCTCTGAAAACTTGCAGCTCTATCTTCTGTCCCAGACAAAGCAGGAAACTCCATGCCCATAAATATGGTGGCAGAATAGTCCTTCCTTACCTTCCAGGCTTGCTTTCCTGTCACTACCATAACAAGTCTTAGCAGTCATTGACGCAACATGAATTTTTATCATTTCACAGTTCTGGTTGGCAGACGTCTTCAGAGTATAGGGCCAAAATAAAAGTATTAATAGGCTATGTTCTTCTCTGGAGGCTCTCAGGTATGTCCAACTCATGGACTACAACCCCAGGACAGCTATGCATGTGATGGCACAACACAAAATTATAAACACATTTAAAGCATAATGATTTTTTTTTGTTATTTCCTTGGTAACTTAATGGTATGATTGATCCTTGAGCATGAGCTTTGTAGATGACAATGCCTTGTGGCAATGTCAAAACATTGGTCATGCCTGTGGGGAAAAATTCCCTCTCTTTTTCCATCTTTGGTTTCTGGCTTCCCTCCCCAGTTTTTACAGTCAGCAATAACAGGGTGTATTCTCATATCCCAGAATTCTGACCTGTTCTGCTTCCATCTTTCATTTTTATGGCTTTTTGCGCTTGCTCAGGCCATCCATCTAATCCGAAGTCTTCACCTTACGTTAAAGTCAGTGATTAGTCTATCTTTAAGTTCACCTGCAACACTCACTCCTTTTTGTCTTCGGAGGCTTATAGGCTCCAATACTTACTTAAGGTGGACTTATGTTCTGTGGGAGAGGGAGGCATACTTCTGCCTATGATACCACTACTTAAAAATGTCTAGTGAACATGACCAACTGTAGAGAGCTTTGTGTTCAGACATATGGAGTGATCTGCAAGAGACAGGAAGTATTTGAAAAGAGTAAATAACAATGAAAGTTTTCATAGGTGCAGAAGATGTAAAAAGAAAAGAGGAACTTTTGGTAGGAAAATCTAAGAGGATGCCACATGATCACTGAAAAGATCAGAGAAGGCTTCCTAGAAGATAAGGAACTGGGTCAATGTTTGGAGTTATTTTTGGTGAAGGGGTTCTGTGTCTTGAACCCAGGGCCTTGTGCCTAACTCTAACCCACTAAGCTATATCTCCAACTGTTGGTCTTAAAGAAACAGTTTAAGGCTAGAATAATTTATGTAATATGTATATAAATATATAATATATGATATATTATATATATATTACATAAATATATGATCACATCATTAAGTTAAAATACAATCACGTCATTCTTATTTCTGAACTGGAAAAATCTTATACACATTTTTTGGAGGTGGGGTCTCATGTATCCTAGGATGACTTTGAACTCACTATTATGCAGCTGGGATTGACACTGAACTTGTGGTCCTCTTGTGTATATTTTCTGAGTGCTGGGACTGAAGATGTGCTCCACCATGCTTGGTTTATGCGATAATCCAAGGACCTTGAATATGGAACCCAAGGCCTGGAGTATGCTAGGTGAGTTCTCTTCTCTATCAACTAAGATGAGTGCTTTATCTATAAGGATATGGTTTACTGTGTTACAGAAGAAATAACTAAAGCCTTTAGAAATTAGACTTTTTTGAAGGCTTCTGAGAGTCAGATTTAGATTTATCACGTCACATGGACTTTAATAGAATGTTAATTTGATGAAGTTTTATTATTCTGTTTCTACATGGTGAAGAGAACTGATTTTTAAATAATTCCACATTCATCATGCACTTTTATTATTCTTGGCTGAGTCATTTATTTTTTTCACTGTGACCAAGGCCAGACTGTTCCTCTAAAGAGTTTTATAACCTAAAGAACAAAAAGATTCTCCAACATCATCTTCCATGAATTCAAATAAAAAAACAAATAACAAAATAAATATAACAAGATATCACGAGATTCTTTTAAATATATCAGCTATCATGTTCTCTGTTGTTGTTAAATTTATTTATTTGGTTTTATGTGAAATTGTTAAATTAGAAAATTAAAAGTCATGCAAACAGAATTGAATCCCTTTTCAAGAATAGCCATTAATTGGATGTTTATTGGGTAGTCATTAAGGATTTAAGTCTGAATTTGCCTGGTTTCTCTGAAGGAAATCCCACAGATAGAGTCACCACTGGTCCAGATAGCACCCAGGACCCTTTGCATTTTCTCCCTCATATCCTGCCTCAGTTTTCTTTTCTTTCATTTATGCATTCTCACAAATAAACTTTGGTCACAGTCATGTTTGTGAGAACCCAACAAGAAGTCTGCATTTAACAGAACCAGGGTAATAATTTTACATGTTATTCTTTAGATAGTTAGCTAGATAAATTGCTTTCTTATGATCAATTTCAAAAAACAATATTTTAGAATTTTACTCTTACTCATTTTTTCTCTTGTTGAAAACGGATGTTTCTCATACAATATATCCTGATGATAGTTTCCCCTCCCTCTCCTCCCCCCAGTTCCTTGTCACCTCCCCTTCCTTCTGAATCCATTCCCTTTTTGTCTTACATAGAAAAGAACAGGCTTCTAGATATAACAACCACACATGAGAACATAAAATAAGACAGAGCAAAAACTATAATGCTGAAGTTGGCCAGGGCAACCCAACAGGAGGAAAAGAGTCCCAAGAGCAGGCACAAGTCAGAGCCCCACCTGTTCTCACACTCAGGAGTCCCATAAAAACAATAAATCAACAGCTATAATATATACACAGAGGACCTGGTGCAGACTTGCGTAGACTCCATGCTAACTGCTTCAGTCTCTGTGAGCCCACATGACATGCCTTGCTTAGTTGATTGAGAGGGCCTTGTTCTCCTCCATCCCTTCTGGCTCCTACAATCTTTCCACCTCCTCTTCCATAGGATTCTCTGAGCTCTAAGGGGAAAGATTTGGTGAAGACTTCCCATTTAGATTCACTCTCTCCCAGCACTTGGGAGGCAGAGGCAGGCAGATTTCTGAGTTCGAGGCCAGCCTGGTCTACAGAGTGAGTTCCAGGACAGCCAGGGCTATACAGAGAAAACCTGTCTCGAAAAGCCAAAAAAAAAAAAAATAGATTCACTCTCTGTGTAATGTCTGACTATGGGTCTCTATATTTGTTCAGATTTGTTGACAGAGGAAGCCTGTCTGATGATGACTAAGTCTCTTCACAGCAATGGAAACCCTAATTAAGACACATAGGCTGGACCTATGCCTCTCCACATGTATGTAGCAGATGTGCAGATTGGTCTTCATGTGGGTCCCAAACCACTGGAGTGGGGGCTACCCCAAAAACTGATTTATGCATATAGTAGGATATCATAAGAAGTAATTTTACTGATTATTTTTTAGGTAGAGAACATCACTGACTTCAATTGATATAGTAGTGGTTGCTTTTTTGTATTCACTTTACATCCCACTCACTGCCTTCCTCCCAGTCATCCCTTCCCACAGTCCTTCTCCCCTCCCCCATCCCCTTCACCACTGAGTGGTTAGGGGCCCTCCCGAGTGTCCACCCACCCTGGCATATCAAGTCACTACAATGCTAGGCACAGCCTCTCCCACTGAGGCCAGACAAGGCAGCCCAGCTAGAAGAACATATCCCACATGCAGGCAACAGCTTTTGGGATAGCCCCCACTCCAGTTGTTTGGGACCCATGTGAATTGAAGACTGATCTGCAATCTGCTATATACATGTGGAGAGGCATAGGTCCAGTCTATGTGTCTTAATTAGGGTTTCCATTGCTGTGAAGAGACACCATGTCCAAAGCAACTCTTATAAGGACAACATTCAATTTGGGACTAGCTTATAGGTTCAGAGGTTCAGTTCATTATCATCAAGGCAGAAACATAGCAGTGTCCAGGCAGGCATGGTGCAGGAGAAGCTGAGTGTTCTACGTCTTCATCTGAAGGCTGCTAGCAGAATACTGACTTCCAGGCAGCTAGGATGAGGATCTTAAAGCCCACATCCATAATGACACACTTCCTCCAACAAGCCCATACTTCCTAATAGTGCCACTCCCTGGACCAAGCATATTAAAACCATTACCCTGTGTATGCTCTTTGGTTGTTGGGCCAGTCTCTAAGGTACTCAAGGTTCCAGGTTAGTTGACAATGTTGGTCTTTCTGTGGAGTTCCCATTCCTGTCTGGGTCTGCAATCCTCGCCCCCCCCCCTATTCTTCCATCAGAGTCCCAAAGCTCCATCCAGTGTTTTGCTGTGGGTATCTGCATCTGTCTGAGTCAGCCAAGACTCCTGTTTTCAAGCATAATAGAGTATCATTAATAGTGTCAGGGACTGATGCTTGCCCTGGGTGTCCTGAAACTGGTTCTGTTGACCAGGCTGGCCTCAAACTCAGATTTGTTTGCCTCTGTCTCCCAACTGCTGGGATTAAAGGTGAGCACCACCACTGCCCAGCTAAGGCTACTTGACAGTTCGTTTTCCTGATTACTTGTCTCATTCATCACTTGTCCTAAACTTACAATGGGATGGGTCTCAAGTTGGGTCAGTTATTGGTTGGCCATTCCTTCAGACCCAAAGAAGCTAAACAAGAAGGAAAGCACAAGTGAGGATGCTTTAATCTCACTTAGAAGGGGGAATAAAATAGTCTTAGGAGGCAGATGGAGGGAACTGGGGGGCGGAGGAGATGGGGAAGGAAGTGAGGGGTTCAGGATCAGGCATGGGGAAGGGCAGGAGAGATGACCAAATGGCCATGAGAATGAATGGAAATCTGCAACTGACATATTGGGTAGGGAGGTGGGAGGTATCTCCAGGAAAAGACAGAGACCTGGGATAAAGGAGGTGCCCAAGAATCAATGGGGTTTCCTTAGCTGTGACTCACAGCATTGGGGACATGGAACCTGAAGAGGTCACTTCCTAGAGCTAGGCAGGAACCCCAGTGGAGTGATAGAGACACCAACTAACCCACAAAACCTTCAACTCAAACTTTATCCTGTCTACAAGAAATGCAGGGACAAGGGGATGGAGCAGAGGTTATTGATATTTTTTTAGACCAGTAGTGCTTGATTTTACCTTAGATCTCTGGGCTATCTAGGCTCTTGTTCTTGCTTATCATGTAAGGGCTAGGTGTGGGTTCCTTCTTGTGTGGCGTGGGCATTAGACGAGATCAGACAATGGTTGACTACTACCACATATTGTGTGCCACCATTGCTCTAGTATATTTTTCCAGCAGGACAGATTGTAAGTAAAAGGTTTTGTGCCAGGGACACAATTGGGGAATTGCAACTGGGGGAACACAAAAAGGAGAAAGTCTGCGGGCAGCCCTACCTGATTTTCTGGCAGGCATGGTCATCATATTCTTTTAAAGGCTCTTGAAAGGGTCCTATGTGTGTGCCAATGCAACCTGTTACCTAGTAATTCCTGGAGATGTACAAGAACTGTAAGTTTAGGACGAGCAATGAATGAGACAAATAATCAGGAAAAAGAACAGTCAAGTAGCCTTAACTGGGCAGTGGTGGTGCTCACCTTTAATCCCAGTAGTTTAAAGACAGAGGCAAAAAAAAAAATCTCTGAGTTTGAGGCCAACCTGGTCAACAGACAGGACAGCCAGGACTAAATAGAGAAGCCTTCTCTTAGAAAAAAAAACACAAAACATCAGCAAAAACAAAATAGTCAAGTTATGGAAGGGTTGTCAGTGTGTAAGAATCCACTCCCTAGCCACTGATGCCTCTGAAGTACTCTTGAAGTCTCCAGGAAGCAGTCAAGTGTAAATTTAATCAATGTCAATAATCTATAAACCTGGGAAATGCAAACATTAAGATGGTAGGTGAAAGAATAGAGGGTGGGGGAGACATAATACTTGGAGTTGATAAAAGGAAAGCAATTTCTAGTGGGTTTGTGGAAATGGGGGACTTTTTGGTTAAAAAAGGGTGTGTCTTTCATTGTTTATGGAAGAGAGGTTCCAGTTTAGAGGCATGGCTATTGCAGTTGAATAAGCTGTTATAATTTTCTTGCTAAATGATCTTTCTGTTATGTAGTAGTAAATCTCCACTGAGATCATCCAGCTATCTTAGTTCAGGGTCATTGGTAATCGCCATATCAATTAACTTAGTAGTGCATCCGTGGGAATAGGGGCCCTGTACCCTTAGAAACAAAGGTCCACTTAGCACAGTAGAATACTTTAGGAAATAAATATAAATGAATATAGTAAAAGCCAGGATGAATCACACATTCAAGGTTAGAGGATATCTGAAACATTTATTTCACAGTGCTGATATTTTTACACAAGGTAATTGGCAAGGAATTGTCTGATTTTCATTAGGTATTTCAAGTAAGAATGAACCACTACCTCTGTTGGGAGCAGACTCCTAGCAGAAAGCGGCTATCATCTTTGCAACCATCTCGAGCCATGTACCCTGACAAGAGACTTGTTTTGCAAACAGCCTACAACAGCTGAGCACACTCTGATAAAAATCTTGTTTTTCTCACATATCTTGTTTTGTTGTTTAATGCCCACCAACTGCAAGGCGTACAAGTGCAAGGTAAAGTGTCTTCAGTTGTGTTCCCCTTCTTGTCCACGGCAGCAAGGCACGTCGTAATGTGTATATATACCCAGGATTTCCTTTCAGTAAAGGGAACTTGATCAGACACCCTGTCTTATCTCCATTCTTCACGTCTCTTGCCCCTCTATCCCCACTCTCTCTCTTGCTAGACCCTGTTGACTGATCAGAACGGACCAGGTCACTTGGCCCCCAAATGTGGGGCAGTGTGGAGTAGTACGGACCAGGTCACTTAGCCCCCAAGCATAGGGCAGTGTGGGCTGGGACAACCTCTTTACTTCTTTGAATACCAGAGTTAGAAAATTAGCTTTGTATTCAAAGAAAATTGTGGAGTCTTCATTCTTAGGTCATCTCCTTATGTCCATACCCAGGAGTGAATTATAATATACTCCTATCCATGACAAATCTCTTTTCAAAGATACATTTTCTAAAGTCCTTATCTCGCCCTAATACAGTAGGTCTCAAATTCTGGTCACCTTCCTACACACAGGCTCAGGCTTCCTCTTTTAAGATGTGGTCTTCGGCTTCTCCAGTGTTCTGTGCAACTTCCAACAGTAAGTCGTTTGGGGGTGAGTCATTAAAGCACCACTCCACTCCAACTTCCGTCTGTGTATGCTTCCTTTTACACTGAATGAACCCGAAGTGGCCATGAGGGGATCTGGGATAGAGCTACAGTGATGTTGCTCTGAGGATAGACAATCTGTGATATTTTTATCTTTGGTTTAGGGGAATATGAATTGTGTGCATTCTTGCACACTTCTGTGTACAATTAACTGATTTCTAGATGCCCTAGTATAAGAATTGTTTCCATAAATACTCTTTTAACACCTGCTGTTCCAATTTCAGTCTGCATTACATAACACTAAGGTGCAGGTGTGTTACCCAGATAATGAAAATGTTACTTTTATGGGTTTTTGTGGTGTGGAAGAGAGTTTTAGCTTTTAAAACTAAATATAAAGTGTGCTGTGTGTTGACCTATATTCTTCTAATGAGTAAAACGTTCATGGTATAAAAATTATACATTAACAAAGCTGTTAAAACAAGTTATGGTTTCTTTTAAACTGTTTTTTTGTGCATAATGTAAAATAAGACAAGAATATGCATCTGGGTATCTATGAAACTCACACCAAAAATACTACTTAAAAGTCAACTGAATGAATCCCTCTTTGTGGTTTTTAAATCAGACCGACACCAATGCTCTTTTTGTTCAACATCTTAGTGAGGGGACTAATTAAATTTATTTTCTCAGCAAACCTATAATAGCAAACCTAAATCTAGAAATCCCATCAGATTTCGGAGGTGATGGTTGGAGATGTGGCTCAGTAGTTAAGAGTACTTGTTGCTGTTATACAGGATCAGTTGTTCACATCTATAACTCCTATTCCAGGAAATCTGAAGTCATTTTCTTACCTCCCTGAACATCAGGGACAGATGTGGTGCATAGATACACACGCAGGCAAATCACTTCTATACATAAAATAAAAATCAAGTGTTTTACGTGCAAATTCTGTTGAATATAACATCTAATATGTAAAAAACAGGTCTTTATGTAATTGCTACAATTTAAACATATATCATTTATATTCCCGTGAAAATGCAAAGTACTTAGAAATAAGATTTATGTAAAAATTCAAAATTCCAAGGATAGCCACACTTTTAAACACCAAAGTACAAAAACTTGTCCTGTCAGATAAATCTTATGAGACCATAGCAATTAAGACAATTGCAAGGGAGAACTGAATAAAGAGAACAAGAACAAAGTCACATGCAATAGACACTTGATACATACCATAATTAACACTTCATAGAAGTAAAGAAAGAAAATATCTCAGAAATTATGCTGGAATATTTAGTTTTACACATAGAAAAATAATACATGAAATTTTTTCTTTACACGATACATAAAAATGCAACAGCAGCAATTACTACATTCTAATAAAAAAAAACCTTAAGAATTATGCCAATCATTGAAGCTACAGGTTGCCAAATTAAAAACAAAATGCCAGATGCAGGATACCCCCCCCTTCAAGCTATTGCCCCAAAGACCTCCAAAGCAATACAGGTGACTGGCATTGATCTTGATTGCCCACTATAACTTGATAGTAAGACTGTTACTGAAGACAGCATACACTTTTGTCACAGGACATGAACACACCAAGGGGGTATTGACTGGAAAGCTTTCTCATTACTGGCTAGCTTTCATAGTGCCAGAGAGTGTGATGCAGGCTGCTGGGGGCGAGCCATGCAGATGCTGATGTGGTCAACAGTCTTAACCAGCACTGAAGCTAGCAGAGCTACAATAACAACCAGAAGGTAAGACAAGCACACAGGTTCAATAGTAACAAAACGTTTAATAACTAACTACTTTCTGATTGGATTTAAGGCCTGCTTTCCCTACCTCATCCTTTCAGGAGGAAACACATGCTGTACTGTAAATCTGCCCCCAAGGACCCATAGTTGGGAAGCTCAGAGGCTCAAGAGGTGATTCTACTATTATTTTACTAAATGGACATGATATCAAACTGTTCTCTAAATCTGTATCTCTATGTCCATAGGATCACCGTGGCTCTCAGACCTATGGAGTGGATGACAGAAACTTACAGATGATCAAAGTACAGAGAGTAAGAGGCCTGTGGAGTGCTCAGGTACAAAAGGGACACTACGATTACCTTTTCCCTTGAGGCTAAGGAACTGTTGGGTGGGGGAGATTGTAAGAGCAAGGAGTCAGAGAGGATGGGGTAGCCACAAGTCTTTGGAGTACTCAAATTGGACTACTGGGCTATAAAAGAAAAGAAAGAGGACATGAAGTTTGGGTGACAGAGATAGTTCTGGGAGGAGTTTGGGGGAGGAATAGAGGGTGAATATGATAAAAAAAATACCCCAAATCATGTATGAGGGTCTTAAAGAATTAATACAAACATTAATTTTAAAAACCCAATGAGAGTGCTCAGCTGATAATGGTGACCACTGTCATGCTTGATGACCAGAGTTAAATCCCTAAGTTCAATGTGGTGGAATGAGAGAACTTACAATCTCAAACTGTCCTCTGATCTCTATATAAGAATGGTGGCATATGAAACAACAAAAAAAATCCAGATCGACACAAAACATAATAGTAACAGGCAAAACAACATTTTAGAGAGAGGGAGGGAGGGAGAGAGAGAGAAGAGAGAAGAAGAGAGAGAGAGAGAGAAGAGAGGACTATCCTGACATCTGTAATAATGGGTTGCTAAAGCAAGTCACAAAATATAAAAGTCATAAAGAAAAAAAGAATCAAACTTAAGAATTTCTATTTATCAGAAAATGCTAATAAGGATACAAAGATGGGGTTGGGAAGATGGCTAAGCAGGTGAAGAGTTTGCTGTACAGGCAAGAGGACCTGACTCCATATCTCCATCGCCAGTGGAAAAGCCCAGTGTGCCATGGTTCTCTGCAATCTCAAAGCCTGGGGTACTAAGACAGATGGATCTCTGGGGTTTGGGGCTGACTGGCTATTCACTCCAGCCAAAATACAAGCTTCAAGTCAATGATGGAGACTTGTCTCAAAAAATAAACTGGAGAGTGATAGGAAAACACTTACCATTGACCTCTGGTCTCTTCCACATACATGGGCAGCCCCACACACATGCATTTATCACTCACATTAAAACAACACAAAATGTAAGCTGCAACTACAATTAATAAACAAACTCAAAATGTATAAACAAGGGGAAAGAAGTCAGTGTGAATATAGATTTACAAAAATCTACAAACTAGAGTAGGTACTTATCAAAAGTTAAAATGAAAACATTAACAGTAGAATTAAATGATGCTGAATTTAATAACCTGCAAAGTTCACGTGGAGGAAGGGAACTCTTCTGCAAGATCCTTGAAGCCGAGAGTTATGTGGATGATTTAGAGCAGTTTGGCCATGAAAAGCATTTGTGAATCTCAGGATCCAGGAATTCCACTCCCTAGTGTCAACTTTAAACAAAATGTGATATGTACGTGGCAATCCATTAATCTTCTCTCATCATTACTCTGTTAACAGCAGAAGGAACAAATGGGTCTGTACAATGTAACTGAATTGCCAACATGCGTGATTCTCTGAAGAAAAGGTGTTGAAGAGAGCAAAGCACAGAAGCAGGCAACACACACACACACACACACACACACACACAGAGAGAGAGAGAGAGAGAGAGAGACATTGCTGCCTTTCTTTCAAAAAAATTCAAAATAAGACAAAGAATCAGAATAAAACTAACTGAAGAGTTTGTTAGCTCTGCACCTATGGTTATAAAATAATCTGACTCATAGTTCAAGTTGCATGTAGGGAAGGAGAGGAAAGAGACATGATTAAAGAGGAACGCCAAGATACTGCAAACAATTGTTATATTTTCTTTTAAACCAGGAAGTCAGACATTAAATATGAGCTCCTGATGATTATTCTGTAATTTACACATATATGCTCAGTGTACTCTTGTGTGTATGCTCACCTTCCTACTTTTGAAAGCTCTGCCTTTTTAAAAAGAGTGAAGTATGTTTCTTACTCGATCTATCCTTCCAGGCACTGAAGCTTTCCTTGGCACACATATCGTGCTCATCAGTCTGGTATCATCCTGCAGGGATACTGGTCTAGTGACATTTCCAAGTTAGCTGAACTATGGTCTGGATAGTCAGTGCTGTTATGCACTGTTCAGTTCCAAAAAGCTTCCTTGCTCTGGGTAATGTAACTCAGTTTCCCGGAGTATTTGGCTAATGCGGAAGAAGTCCTGTTTTGGGCCCAAATACTGCACAAAGTAGGTGTGGGGATGCACTCCTATAATCCCAGGAGGCAAGAAAACCAGAAGCCCAAAGTCATCCTCAGTTATATACTATGATAAAGGCCAGCTTGGCTACATGAGCCCTTGTTTCACAATAAATTATCTTAATTTTTTTAAAAAAAAATTAAAAATTAGAAACTTCCTTAAAATACATCCTCCCTTCTCTACTTCTCTTCTGTGTATAATCTCAGCCTAATTATGTTTCTCAGCCTAATTATGTATTTCATAAAAAAATAAGTTTCTTATCAAGGAAAGTGGTGCTTTATGAAATCGCGTTGTTAGGATTATCAGAGAGACTATTTTGACACAAAAGACTGATATTTCCTGAAGGGGTGAAAAACCTCAGCAGGGAAAACCCCTGTGGTTGTCCTAGGCAGGGCTTGTCTACCTAAGCTGATAAAACAGTTCCGTTTAGAGGAAGAAGGCAGAATACACTTACCTATTTTTGGAAGCTTTCTGAGTAGGTGTGCATTTGGGTGTCATAAAGACTCATATACCTTGAGCTAGACAGAGGTTGCTCTTCTGAAGGGCCTCTCCAGAGAATCCAGACTGCTCCTAGGGAGGCTGCAAACCTCCATTTGACAATGGGAAACTGGCTGGTTAACCACTGGCTCTCAGTTTTGTTTCTGGTAAGTGGTATTTCATTTCCTATTAATTAGGGACGTTAGCTGAGTAAGAAGACATCATGTTTGTAAATATTTGTGAAGTTATTCAAAAGAGAAAGTGTCCATAGCAATTAATTTGCCTTATTAAAAGCAGCTAATATGTAGAAAAAGCCAACTCTAGGCCAGATGAGAGAACAAAGCCAGATGATTGGCAGTTGTTGAGGTTGCCAAATGATGAGGACTTGCAGTTGAAATTTGTTTTCATTTTTTTCTCTTTTCTTGTCTGTCTTATTTCCAAACTATTGACATGTAGCCTTCATTTCTATCTTCTCTATAATGCTGACATCAAGATTTCATGAAATAATTGATGAAAAAGATCTTTGAGATCATCCTGACCCAGCAATGCTCAATAGAAATTGACTGTGACTCACTTATGGGCTTTTTAAATTATCTCATACTTGTGCTGAAAATCAGGACAAAAAGAAACAGATGAGATTTGAGCAGTGTAATTTGCAGACATTCTTTCCACATGTAATTGACATCTATTGTTTATTTCTAAGTTGTCAGAAGACTGTGTATTTCAGATGCACAGCATATCAGAATTAGCCACATTTAGACTGTTTCATAACTACATGCTGATAGCTAGCTACTGCACTATGCAGAGTAGATATAAAACAATCTCCTGAGTTTTATGAAGAAAATCAATCCAGATGGCATACAGTGAATTGGCAAATTATGACTCTGACTTAAACCCAGTTCACTGGTATTCAGGCCAGAACTTGTTCACCATTCTGCTTACATGGAATCCCTTTCTACCTACACACACACACACACACACACACACACACACACACACACACACACCATCCCTTTTCTTAACTATTCTTTCTACACTTGTAAGTCACACCTATGTGTGAGGCTCCCATGTCCTTCTTCACTATCCTAGGATTTTGTTTTTCTCCTGGGCATCTTACCTTCTCTCTCTCTCTCTCTCTCTCTCTCTCTCTCTCTCTCTCTCTCTCTCTCTCTCTCTCTCTCTC
>JANHMN010000005.1:44543562-44660554 GCA_030674055.1 Rhabdomys pumilio
CTCTCTCTCTCTCTCTCTCTCTCTCTCTCTCTCTCTCTCTCTCTCTCCCTCTCCCTCTCCCTCCTTCCCTCCCTCCCTCTCTCCCTCCCTGCCTTCCTCCTTTCCTTCCCTTCTTTTTTCTACCACTTTTCTTGAGTCCTGTAAGACTTTTCAGATGTTACAGGTAAAAAGTATGCATTGCCCTTACAGGGATTTTATTTAATATTTAATGAAAAGCCAAGAACTTATTTCAATCAGGCTATTCCATGATTTATGTTTTTAATACTCAGTGCCCTGTGTTTAGTTCCTTCTGCACTATAAGAGAGATCATTATCAGGAGACGGGAAACCTGGCAAGTACTTTCAGTTTTGCTACTAGATGACCTTGACCAAATATTTATTCTGTCCAGACTTCAGGTCCCACATGGTGTGGGTGGTGATAGATCAACTGGTGGAGGAATGAGCAATTCATTAAGCAAACTGATTGGCTTCAGATCAAGGCTGTTCGTTGCTCTAAAAGCCACTGCATCCCCTCCCCTGCGTTTGTGTTTGGCTGGAGAAATCCATCACTTACAGGGATGAGTCATATTTAACTCTCTGGCTTCTAGTTTCCATCCTTTCCTCTGCAGCCCCGCTGGCAGGCTCAACTTCTTGCTATTTCTGGCATGTGTCCCTATGTACTATTTTAAATAATGAATAAATTATTCAAAGATATTTTTACTCTTTCTTCCCAGGTCTTGCACTGCACCTTCTTTTCCATCCACAGTGGCTCTTCAATATTGCTGTATTTCAGTTACCTTGCCTACAGGTGGTCAATGCAGAGTTTTATGTTCCTGAGTCCACTCCACAGTCAGAAATATTCCGATTCCCCCAAATGAGTTCTTCTGTTCACTAAATCTACTCACCTCCCATTTTATTTGTTAGAAAATTTCACATAAGAATACTATATGTACATCATTCCCCTCTTTTCCTTCCAGCTCCTCCCATACACTTCCTGCTCCAAATATCTGTGCCTTTCGACTTTCCTTTTCTACTGTCTCTAAAATATATAAACTCTGTAAAGGGATTCTGGGCAAAGGAGGCAGGAAGGAATTGATTGAATGTGGTGCTTATTGTCCCAGCTACTTGAGAGACTGTGCTGGAAGGAAAGTCTAAGCCTAGGAGTTCAAGACTAGCTTGGGCAAAACCAGCTGAAATGAGACCCTATCACTCTCACACACAAGAGAACAGAAGGAAAGGAGAGAGGGATGGAAGGACAAAAGACGAAAAAGAAGGAAGAATGGAGGGAGGGAAGGGAGGAGGGAGGGAAAAAGGGAGAGAGAGAGGGAGGAAAGGAGAGAGAGAGATTGACAGAGGGAGAGAGTGAGCGAGCAAGCTATTTTGATAATAATGGATCATCAGCTCTGAAATTAGCATTTATTAAGCACCTATACACAAAGTATATTTCACAAGCATTAGTTCTTGCAAGCCCTACAACTGCTATGAGGCAGATACCTCATTTTACAAGTGAAAGAATTGATCTAAAAATTTAAATGTCTAATGTAGGAGGAGCTAAGGTGGGAGGAGTAAGGAGAGGAAGAGGAGGAGTAAAGAGAGGAAGAGGAGAAGGAAGAGGAGGAACTAGGAGAGAGGAGAGGAGACGAGAGGGGAACATGGAGGCAGATGTTTAAGTGTCTTTAGCAAAGATAGTTGGTATCTCTAGGTTGGGTATTGGGTAACACTTCTGATTGTATGGGCATCTTGTTATTGAGCATTACCAAACTTATAAAGCCTCTGATTAACATTTAAGCATTAGAGCCATCTCCCATGCTGTCGTCTCGTGGGTGGCAGGGCTGGTGTTTCTGGCTGGCCATTTCTAGCTGCAGTGTGCATGTGGCCTCTGGCCACAGAACATGGCAGCTGAGCTAAGCAGAGCCACCGCAGCTTAGATAGTCACCCTGACTTGGTGACCGTTTTTAAAATATCTCCTTCAACAACAGTCTAAGGTTACAGAGCTGCTAGAATTTGAGCCTCAGGTGTTTCACTCCAGTGTTATACTTAAAACCACCTTACTCTACTGCTACAGGTCTATGAGTTGTCTGTAGCTAGGTCATATGAGTGGGCCATGTCCTAGGCTAAGGCCCTTTACCTGTGGGATGATATTCTTAGAGATTTGGGGTAAGGGATGTATCAAAAGGCATGTCCCTGTGCTACAGAGATCTGCTCAGTTTCAGACTAGCACCTCCAAACTTGAGGTAGGGCTCAGTTGGTTCATCTCCATGACAACGCATAGTGGGTTCCAAATTGTCTTCTTAGCCAGTGTGCAGGAGTTTGGTCAGACACACACACAGTCTTCACAGCTCAAGCAAGTCCAAAACAATAGGTTAATTTGTAAAAAAAAAAAAAAAAAAAAAAAAAAAGACTTACAACCTATAAGCAGAAAATATATGTCAGGGTCTAATTAAAGAGGCTGGCTGATCTGGGAATGGTTCAGCTGTTTTGTAAACTCCCAATGGGGCATTGTTTTAAAGATGCTAAGTTTATTCTTGGTTTCTTCAGAAATTCACATGTTTACTTAGTGCTATCTTTTAGGTGCAGTTGTTTGAAAGCTCCAGTCTGTCCAGGAACTGGCAAATGTTTCCAAAGAAAGCCAGCTGTGTATTTTAGGTTTTTGCAAGCTATTTGGTCTCTGTTCTAGCTACCCAGCTTCACCATAGCAAGATGAAAAACATCCCTAAACAATATGGACCAGAGCAGACATTCTACTCCCACTTTATATATACTCAACGACATCTAAGTTCCATATCATTTTTATGTCACTATGCATTATTCTCTTGATGCTTTTAGTCAGTTGGGAAGGGAAACAAAAATTCAGACACTGAGTTTTCAGGACATGTAATTCGGGTGATAAGCCAGATGTCAGCCATGGGCCTTAACTTGCTGATCTTGCTCACCAACATCTAATGCATGTCTCAGATTGTTCACTCTGAAAACAGGTTAGATACTGAGAGGACTATCATAATTTAAAATGAAAGTACATGAACACAAAGTGCTAAGATGCCTGTATCATTTTCTATCTCTGCCGTACACCGTTCCCGACTCCTCCCATATTCCCTGTTTGCTGCTTCTAGGTTTCTTGGTTGGGGCTGAACATTTTTCTGTTTGTGTATGCCTTCCTGAATTATGAGAAGTCTGACAAGTACTATTACACGAGAGAAATTCTTGGGGTAAGTATTGTGCTGTGATGTGGAGAATTTCTATGTTGTTTTTTAGTTTTTCTTCTTTTTAAGATGTAGTCTTACAATGTGGCCCACAATGGCCTAGCTCGTGTAATCCTCAAGCTTCTGCCTCCCAAACAGCTGAGATTACAGGCATGTGCTACCAGGCCTGGCTACTGTTTTCTTTTGTTGCTGATGTTGTTTGTTACAATCTTCCATTTCTGCTCCTTCCCGAGCCAGAGTTTTAATTTCTTCTGGGGCTAGGTTTACCAGGCGGGACATACAGGATGCTCATTGAAATTTGAATTTCAGATGAACAATGAATCATATTTAATAGATATACACTCCAATTATATACAGAAGTATACAAAATATTCATGTTCTCATGTTCATGGAAAGCCGTTTTTTATTTATTTATTTTTTTTGAGGTAGGGTCTCATCTGCCTCTTGGCCTCCAGAAAGCTGGGATTACAGGTGTGTAACACCATGCCTGGCTTCATATGAAGTTCTGGTTTAAGTCAACAGGCAGTCTTTTTATTTGCCACATCTGACAATGGATATGCTCCTCAGGCCCAACAGGGAAAACAAGAACGAAGAGAAACTAATAGGTACTGATTCACAGCTGGTTTTCTAAAGCTCAGGTGATTACTGATCCTACAGGGTGCCAGATGGCTAACTAAACAGAGCTCCTGCCTCTGCTTCCACTTTGGCCAAAGCAGCTGTCACCTGCAAGATGGTCTCCTGTGTATGATTTTTAAGGAAAAGTTTGATGACCTATAGATATAAATGATAGGACACTTGCCAGATATGCTCAAGTTCTGGGTTCAATTCCCAGCACTGCCAAATAACGTTTTGAAAATTGTAAGGAATAAATAGACAAAAGAAGAAAATAGAGGATTAAAAAGAAAATCTTGGTTTGGGCTTGTGAGATGGGTTGGCAGGTAAAGGCAATTGCCACTAAGCCTGATTACCTGAGTTTGATATCTGGGACTCACATGTAGAAGAACTGATTCCTGCAAGTTTTCCACTGATTTACACACACACACACACACACACACACACACACACACACACACACTTTTCTTGCATCATTAAATTCTTGGATCAATGCTTTTACTGCAATATGAGGCATTGTGATGGTTTGTATATGCTTGGCCCAGGGAGTGGCACTATTAGAAGGTGTGGCCTTGTTGGAGTAGGTGTGTCACTGTGGGGGTGGGCTATAAGACCCTCACCCTAGTCACCTGGAAGTCAGCATCCTGCTAGCAGCCTTTAGATGAAGATGTAGAACTCGCAGCTCCTCCTGCACCATGCTGCCTGGATGCTGCCATGTTCCCTCCTTGATGATAATAGACTGAACTTCTGAACCTGTAAGCCAACCCCAATTAAATGTTGTCCTTATAAGAGTTGCCTTGGTCATGGTGTCTGCTCACAGCAGTAAAACCCAAAGACACTAAGTTTTGTGGGACTTGCAAGAGCTAATGCGTGTGCAGTAATACCATTCTTTGTGTATGGTATGAGCTTACTAAGTGCAAACTACAGAGTTGAAGTTCTATTACTACCAAACGAATTTGCTCTTCTTTTGTTATTGCTGTTGTTTGTTAAAAGCTTCCACTTCTTTTGCAAGTGGTTATCAGCTGGACACAGCTTCTGGGGTAGGGATGGGGGCCACACGTCTACTCCCTTCAGCTCTTGGACCCCATCTGATGCAGACCGGTGCAGGCAATGAAATATCATTAATAATTAAAAGAAAACTTAAGAAAGCACAGCTGTGGTTTAATGCCTTCCTGTGAAATAGAGAGATACCTAGGATGGAAGGGAGGGGCTACGCTGCTGTAGAACTCAAGGCCTACCGAAAAGTTGGGTTATCTCAAAGTAAGGACAGAAATGAGAAGGCTGGAAAGGTGGTAAATCCGGTGCAGAAAGGGGGGGGGGCAGAGTTAGCTGACCACACCTGTGGAGGTGGCTGGGAGGAAACCTGGAAGTGAGGTAGTTTCTTTCCAAAGTGGAACTCCTACCTGGGTGCTTACGGCAGCTTGCTTTCCACTTCTCTGTAGCATGAATTAAGAGGTGGGGATTGGGTAAACCACTTACATCTCCACGGATCTTTATTTCCACAAAGACTCACACCTTGTTCATGTTTAAAGGCAGTTCTCCTTTAAAAGGATCTTTTTGTCATAATCACAGGACACGCGTTGAGATCACGACGAATTTGAATGTTCTGGTTATTGCTTATTTCACCCTGCTATTTTCTACGTGAGAAGTTCATTCTCCACCCACTTTAGAAACTAAAGTTCCAAAGGAAGTGCTAATTTGTCTTAAAATAGCCTTATATTAATAGAATGATGCAATAGATATGACTAGTTATTAAAGATGTTCTTCATGACCAAAAAGTCAGCTGCAGAGATATGAATCATACCAATATCCTGTGGCTGTTTTGATTTTTAAAAGCCCTATTTAGAAATGAATTATAGATCTAGAGAACCACACAAGAATCTCATAAAAACACTAAAGTGGGAGCCGTAATATATACACAAAGGACCTGTAGGGTAATATATATGCATATGTATATATATATGTAAATTAAAATGAGGTAATAAAAAAAATAACAACAAAAAAGCCCTGACAGGATATTATGAGACAAGGAACTGCCAAAGATGCTATTGAGTTCATCTTCTGTTGGCATCTACTGCTGGGCATGGGGCCCGCCCACTGCTCTTAAGAATAGTCTCTTTCCCTAGTGAGACTCTCTTGGAGGAAACAGTTTTCATTTGTAAGTGGTTATCAATTGGAGTTAACTCCAGGATTGGGGATGGGGATATGTGTCCACTTCTTCCAGCTCTATCTGGTACAGGCTCTGTTCACACTGCCTCAGTCTCTGTGAGTTCAAATGTGCAACGACACTTCTGCTTCAGAAGGCCTTGTTTCCTTGGTGTCCTCCATCCCCATTGACTCTGACTCTGTTTCTCTCTCTCTCCTCCTCATTCTCCTCCTCATCCTCCTCTTCTTCCTCTTCCGCCTCTCCCACTGGGTTCCCTGAGCACTAAGGGGAGGGATTTGATGGAGACACTGTGTTTACAGCTGAGTGTTCCACTCTCTGTTTCTTGTTCCTTTTCTTAGACCGCTTTTCTCCTTTGTTTTGTCCTATTCCATTGTACTAGTTTTTGTTTTAGCTTATCACTATATTATATATTAAATATTATGTTATATTCATTTAGAAGCCTGCTTATTTTCTAATGAGAAAGAAAGGGGTGGATCCAGAAGGGAAGGAAGGTGGGGGAGGAGCTGGGAGAAGTAAGAGGAGGGGAACCATAATCAAGATATATTAGGTGAGGAAAGAAAAACTATTTTCAATAAAAGGAAAAAAATGAATTACAATGATGCTGTTTCCAATGACTATCATTGTAAACATTGTAAACAAAGTGTGTCAGTAACATGTGAAAACCCATTCTGTCTACTCCCCCAGAGATCACCTGGTTACTAGGCTGCTGTACACAGTGTACACAGCCGCACTGATGTGTTCACAAATGCATCAGGCAGGCACACATTTTGTTCCAAAGGTAGGTAATGTTTACTTACTTTTGAATTTTAATTTAATAAAAGTTGTTCTTTTTTAGTATATGTGTCTACAAATACAGTAGGGCTCACTTATTATGTTTTAATTCAGTCAAAGAGGGGATCACATTCCAGGTACTGCATGGAATATCACTTCCTACACTCAGTGTGTCTTATATACCTTTTTAGGCATCTGCAGTCAAGACATCTCATTCTAGCTTACAATTGCAAGCATCTCTTCCCAACACTGCATTCAAGGACTTTAAGCTGGTATCTTCAAATCCAGCATGTCTACATTATCCAAATAGGCAGATGTTGGAACTATGGAGGCTCCATTTAACAGGCCTAAAATGTCTATGGGCTGTTAGCACAGGAAGAGACAAACAAAATGTAGTATATACACAACAGAATGCCTTTCTTACCTCAACCATAAGGGAGAAACAGAATTGGGTTATTTGCAGAAAAAAAATGGATGCAACTGAAGATAATGAAGAGAGTCACATCAGCCGCAGAAAGGCAAACATGCAGTTTTCTGTCATTGGGGGTGTGTGTGTCTCAAGTTTTAAATGGGTAAGTAAAGCCACACATGTGTATATGACATGAAAGTAGAAGTAAAATTGTGTACTCTCTGGTGTGAAGCAAAGAGCATTAGAAAGCAGGGAGGAGGATGAGATAAAGAAGGGTGTGGGTGGGAATCTGACCAACATACAATATACTTGTACAAAAGAAAACTAAAAGATAAACTTACATTTTAAAAATTGGCTTTTAGATACCTACAATGCCTATACCACTGCTTTTCATGTTTGAAGAGTATCAGACCTTTCTATTGATGGACCATAATTGATTTAATCATTACCTATGGTGTTTTTAAAATTCATGCTCATCTTAGGAGAATACAGAGAACCATTCAATTAACTATGAATCATGGAACAAAGGAGCAGAGGAAGGAATTTAATTAAACTCATAGTAAATAAGGCCTTAGTGACCACAGGATTTCAATAACATTGGTTGATATAGAGAATTTAATATACATTGGGATAGTTTCATATGCTGCCACAGAAGAATAGAAAGGGTTTTTGTTGTTGTTTTGTTTTTTTTTGTTGTTGTTTCTTTTCTTTTCTAAAAGAATTAATCCTGGATGGATAACTGACACAGAATGTGGAGATGTGAAATTATAGTCATATATTTTCAATTCACTTGCCACTTTTAGCTTCAAGAGTCCTCTGTGACTCAAATAAGTACACTGTGGGAGCCAATGTGGAAATGCAAGATCTTTGAGATGAGCAGAGAAAATTTCTTCTGTTATGGAACAGGCTGTCTCTACCAAAAACAGCCGGAGTGTGATTTTAGCCGTGGGAGAAAGCAAGGGTCATGTGAAGCTTCTGAAAGAGAAAGCAGTGGGAAAGCTCTTCCTCATTGCACTGCCCGCTGTTGAAAGCCATTATGGATGATAGTGACCTTGCCCTGACTTGCTTTACTCAGGTCACATTGTCCTGAGTTTAGGGTGCATGGAAAAAATGGTTTTCTTTTTTCTTTTCCTTTTTTTTTTTTTTTAAGAGTTGACAACATTTCTTCCTCCCTCCCTCCCTGACTTCCTTTTTCAAGTTACCATATAAAATAATGGGTTTCCATTATGATATTTTCATACATATATGTCGATTTGACTTTGTTCTTATTCACAATGCCTTCCCTTAGTCTCCTTTATGCCCAGCTTGCTGGATTCCTAACTCTGGAAATATCCCCTCTTCTGCTTTCAAGTCACATGCAATCTAGTCCTCTCATTTTTTCTACCTCCACCTTACATAAGATCTCTTACTTTCCTCCTGTGGTCCTTTTCTGCTTTAATGGCCTGCATACACACAGACATAGACAGAGACAAACAGACACATGCATGCGACAACAAGGGAATTTCTCTTTCTTCCATGTGTGTCCTGGGAATCAAACTCAGATTGTCAGGCTTACCAGCAAACATCTTCACCAGCTGAGCCATCTCACTAGCCCCTGAGAAACTTTAATTTCATATAATCTCACTTTTCAATTCTTAGGGTTTTGGCCTGTGTTATTAGTCTTTTACAGAAAGACTTGCTTATATATTGAAGTAGTTGTCTCAATGTCTTTCCCTAGCACAATAAGAGTTTGAGGCCTTATATTCAGGTCTCTAATCCATTTTAAGTTGATTTTATTTTTATAATGTCATATGCGTTTAGCTCCATTCCTCAACAGATGTATCTCCAGCTTTCCCAGCATCATTTGGTGAAGAGGCTGGATTTTTCTTAATGTGTATGTCTGATACTGTTGTCAAAATTTAGGTGGGGATAAGCATATGGGTTTATTTCTGAGTCTTCTATTCTATTCCTATAGACTATGTATCTAATTTTTAAAATTATTTACTTTTTTTGTATATGGTGTGTGTGTGTGTGTGTGTGTGTGTGTGTGTGTGTACACTTAAGTACTTCTGTGCAAAAGCCAGGAGATGTTAGGTCTTTTCCTCTATCCCTCTCCACATTATTCCTTTGAGACAGGGCCTCTCAGGGAACTTGGAGCTAGCCAGGTAGCCAACAAGCACCAATGATGCTCCTGTCTTTACCCACATTCCCCAGACATTGTGGTTACAGGTGTGGCTCTCATGTCTGGCTTTCTTCCTTGGGTGCTAGGGGTTTGAATCCAGGTCCTCGTGCTTACATAACAATGCAGTTCTTCCCTGCTGCACCATCTCCCCATCCCTTTATATGTGTTTTGTGTTGTTGTGTATATGTTGTTATATATAATTTGAGATCAGGTTTTGTGATACCTATTGCGGGGAAGTTAGCTCATGCATGGTCGGGGGCCGTGGGTTCTTGAATCTTGTTGGGCTGAGTTGTGGGTCCCTGCGGGTCTTCCTCATGGGAGCCTCAGGGAGGCGCGCCTCTGGAGAGAAGCAGAAGTGCAGGATTCTTGACTGGTCCCCTTCCACTAGTTGGGAATCCCTGGGCCAGGAGGTGGCTGGGGACTGACTGGTCTCAAGCCCTTGGGCTCTCAGACACTGCAGAGAGAAGTGAGGAAGGGAGAGGGAAGTCGGGACCACGCCCCGGCGGGGGTGGGGGAGGGAGTACTCACTTTGCTTAGCTGCTTGGCTAGCTTGTTTAAAGAGGTGGGCCTCTGCAGCAGAACTCCATGGCAGGTCCCAAAAGACACTAGGAGTCCTTTCATGACTGATGGTAGTTGAATCTGGATGCACCCCCACTTAGGTCAGGGTGGACTTGACTTAAATAGGGAGGCAGGAGGGTCTGGGAGTCTGGAAAAAGAATACTTAATTGGGTACACACTCTGGCCTTTAGGTATCTCATTAATATGGAAATCTCTCTAGGGCCTGAGGCCTGTAGTTACTCCCTCTATCTGTGGAAGGTTACCCAAACCTCTCTTAGGGAGAGGCTGTATTGCCCTATGTGTAGATCAAATGGAGGTCTTCACCATGTGTCAGGAGCCTGGATTCTGGGAGTGTGGCGAAATACATGCCTGTCCCTCACCGACATGGACACCTGTTGGGTCTCTATTTCTAGCCAGCGCTTCTACCAAAACCCAAGCCATCCTTACACGGCTCCACAACCTATAGCATTATTCTTTATACTAAGGGTTTCTTTGGCCATTAAGAGTCCTTTTGTACTTCATATGAGTTTCAGATTGTTCTTTTCTAGTTCTGTGAAGAATGTCATTGGAACCCCATGGGGAATTGTATTGAATCTTTATGCTACTTTTATTAATTTAGCCATTTTAACAATATTGATTTTCCCAATACATAAGAGGTGTGCCTTAGTAATTATTTTGTGAATTTTCACCCATACTTGTCTTTTTAGTTAGTTGTTCACATGCACACATGTAAGACTCACCAATTAGCTGAATTGTAATGAAAAATAGCCTGGCTGTTCCCCCACCCAAATACTACCATAAGATTGTCAAAATTCATAGCCAGCATTCCAAAAACATAAAGCAACTTGGAGACCAGTAATGTAAGTTGAGAGGTTGGGTTTAGCTGCCATGGAATTGAGCATACCATGAGCCTAGACCTTTTACTGAGTTTGCTTTATGGTTCCTGGTCATTTAAGGAAATCATCCCTAAATTCTGCACATAAAAATTATACTTTCTTGGGGGCCAGTGCTTACCTAGCATGCAATGGGCCCCGTGTTTCCATGCCAAGTACTGAACAAAGCTCTCCCTTCTATCTCTAGCTATATTTGAGAATATTGCTCCAAGGGTTTCATTTTAAATGTCTTGCATAACTGGTTAAATTTTTATTTTCTATGCAAGTATTACTTTATTATAATATCAATATTAGAAAATATAGAAAAGAGAATGAAATAGTCATCATGCATAATTTTACCTTAATATAACGTTTAGTTAAAATATATATAAAAGGATAGATGATCTCCAAGGCTATTTTATGAAGGGCAAACAATAAAATCATAAGTAAATGCATGAAATAAAAATACCCACTGCAAAATGTTGCATCCATAGACCGTCTTTGCTAATGTGGAATTACTGGATCTTGTTCTTGCTCACATTAGTAAATATATCACCCAACAATTGCAAACCACTCTCACAGGGATTTCTCAATTCAATTAAGTACATTCAGCACATTTTCCTCTGTTTGGAAACAGAAAGATTGGCCTGGTATGCCAGATATGCCAGAGAGGGTGACAGTGGGATGCAGGAAGCTGTTCTAGTATCCATTTGCTCATCTTAGAAAAGTAGACTGGACCAGTCCTCACCTGCTAGATGCTGAGATAAAGTAGCAGCCTCTCTTTTCTCCTCTGTTCCAGACTGCATTGGCCTTGGCCAGAGCATCTGCTTTGTGCTTGAATTTTAACAGCATGATGATCCTGATTCCTGTGTGTCGAAATCTGCTGTCCTTCCTGAGGGGCACCTGCTCAGTGAGTTCCAGCTGTTTTTAGTTCAACTTTCACATTAAAGAAAGAGGACCTGAAGCTCAACACCAAGTCCTTAGGAATGGAAGCCAGAGGTCTCCTTTGGTGGATGAGGCGGGCATGGTATCGATGTGCTGTGCCTAAGATATGTTGGTGTGAATGAGTGAATTTCCTAAGACTGGCTGGGGATACCTGACCAGGATGATTTTTGCATTTGTAGTTTTGCAACCGGACACTGAGAAAGCCATTGGATTACAACCTCATCTTCCATAAGCTGGTGGCATATATGATCTGCCTATTCACAGGTAACTTGGGCAAAGCATGCAGCCATGGACAGTAGGTGATTCAGGGTGTAGTGTTATTTGCTTGTGTATACAAACATTAAAAATATTTAATGATCACCTGGAACTACTTAAGAGACACCTTTTAGATCCACATTCATGGAGTATATATTCAGTTCCTCTGAGAACTGAATGGGTGGGAGAAAAACAGGTCTTGGGTCTTTCTGTGCTGTTGGGCACACTGTGGAGTCAGCACTGTAGGTTGAGTCTCTTATTTCAGTGAGGTGTGGTTCCAGAATATTCTTGACACTTCTCATCTTTTCTCTTAGCTATTCATATCATTGCACATCTATTTAACTTTGAACGCTACAGTAGAAGCCAACAAGCCATGGATGGATCTCTTGCCTCTATTCTTTCCAGCCTATCTCATCCTGAGAAAGAAGATTCTTGGCTAAATCCCATCCAGTCTCCAAACATGGTGAGGTGATTTGATGACAAAGAATGGGTATCTGGTCATGATTAGGAAGATCATGGTATTCTTGGTGGATTTTTTTTTTTTGTGCCAGGCTGACATTTTCTCCTTTCACAGACAGTGATGGATGCAGCATTTACCAGTATTGCTGGCCTTACTGGAGTGATTGCCACTGTGGTTTTGGTTCTCATGGTAACTTCAGCTATGGAGTTTATCCGCAGGAATTATTTTGAGCTCTTCTGGTATACACATCACCTTTTTATCATCTATATCATCTGTTTAGCGATCCATGGCCTGGGGTAAGGTCTTCTGCTCCCCATTCTCTTATCCCAGCCCCCCCATGATATTGCATAATTCATTATCATAAACTGTCCTACTTTCTATGTTTCAGTGGGATTGTCCGGGGTCAAACAGAGGAAAGCATGGTTGAAAGCCATCCCCACAATTGTTCGCATTCTTTTCACGAGTGGGATAAGTATAAGAGGAGTTGCAGGCGTCCTCATTTTGTGGGGCACCCCGCTGAGGTAAGAATGCTATGGGAGAATGACTAAAGCCTACTTTAATGTTACCCCTGTTACGTACTGTCATTATTATTAGCTCATCATTGGTTCCTTCCTATGGAAGATGTCTACAATCTTCCAAAATCATCTTTATCAGGCAGTGACAGAGATGCTTGAACGAGATAGAATTAATGGCGGCTAAGTGCTGTGGAACTTCCCTATAAAGATGAAATAATATTTACTATGCCGCAGTTTTGCTGCCTGATATAGATGATTTCTGAGGTAAATAATTCTTTCATATCCATTTTGGCACAGAAGGACTAAAATTTTGTAAGATGAAGTAAAGTCATGATCAGTAATTAATGGTGCTTGTATTCAGGTCTAGATTTTTTTTCTTTGAAATCCCAGTCAAATGCTCATGGAGAAAAATCAAAGCATCCTTGAAGCAGGCTATCTTTAATGTTATAGAGTGCTTGATAATCATTGTTTCAGTTTTTATGAGGGCGTGCAAAGTGCTTGTTATACAGGCATAAGAACATGAGTTCAGAGCCTCAGCACTCATGTAAAAAGAGGGCAAAGCCACAGGGTCATAACTGAGCAGAGCTTCAGCCTTGAGTTTACCTGCAATTGTTAGGCGTAGGGCCATGGGGGCCGTGGAGGTCAAGTATAGTGTCAAACCTAGATAAATGGGTGGATGGACAGATGGCTGGGATTAGAGGGGATTCTATCAACACTGGGGACTTAACTGAGTTGAAGTCAGCTGTTAGATGTCGTGGTCTTTACAGAACCCAGGTGAGGATTATTGTTTATCAGTGTATTTCTCCATAAAGTGCTGGAGACACATTACATTGGCCTGTTTTGAGGTATACTTAAGTTCAGAAGTTACTTTGATTGGCCATATAATATTCCAAGGGTGAGGATACCAGTTTGTTGCCACCAAAATGTTTGTTCTTTCCATAAACATTTACAAAAAGATACTCTTAACACATTCACCATTTAAAAAGTAGATAAATAATACATTTTTATCATAGTTTAAAAACATAAAAATTGTTAGAAGTGAATTCATATAGTTCTACAACCTGAGGTGATCCCTCTGCATCATAGCATCTGTCCTATATTGTCAAATATTCCTTTTCAAACATTTGTTTTTAAAACATCTGCAATATATGGCATTTTAGTCATTTTTTCTTAGTCAACATTTTGACCAATGTAGTTGTTATGGGCTTTATGCACACCCTCATTGTTTTTGTTTTTTTTTTAATCCCTACTTTCTAGAAGTGAAATTTCAGGGTTAAAAAGAGAGGGAAAGATTTGGACTCTGTTGTGATGCGCTGGCAAACTGCCAACTAGGAAAGTGCTGTGGACACCTTTAGCTACATATGTGAACATATGGACCGCTCTGAATCGCAGTTAATTCTGGATGGACATTTATTGCTGAACTTTGGCTTCCAACTATAAACCACAGCATCCAATTTGACAGACTAAAGTGTTACTGTGTTGTTTTAAAAAACTCTGTTTACTTTTGGTATTTTTGTGGTGCTGCGATGGAAGTCAAGTTTTGTGTATTCTCTCTCACACACACACAGAACCCCCCCCCCATTTTGCTAGTTTAGTATTCAACCATTTGCTTCTATTATGCATTTGCTTTTTTTTTCATTTTTTTTAAAAGAATGGACTAGTTTTCTTAGATTTTCAAAATTTTAAATTTGAATATAATTTAACACACACACACACACACACACACACACACACACACACACACGTACCCTTATGCTTTATCTTTGCCATTTGCTTTCTGATATGACCTGTGAATTTCAGAGAATGATTTATTTCATTAATGAGATTGACAAACAAAACTATTGTTTTGCATTTGTTCCCATTTTAAACTTTGCTGAAACTGGTGACTTGATAGTGATATACAGTAGAGAACTTGATACATACGTGCTAACTGCTACTCAAGTCCTAAATGAGAGATTGAAGGTTAATTCCATTCTTTACCCTGTCTTTGTATAGTCTTGGAAGTGGATCCTCGCACCGGTTGCTTTTTATATCTTTGAAAGGATCCTTCGCTTTTATCGCTCCCAGCAGAAGGTTGTGATTACCAAGGTAACAAAATATACACTTTCCATTGCAGTGATAAAAGTTGTGTTCTACTTGAATGCGGAACTAAATTGTCATGATGTTCCCCCTGAAGGCATAAAAAGGATTTTGGAGGAGGAAACATGCTTAGTGTCTCCAGTGCTGGACAAGACTGTAGGAAATAGGGCTTTGGCTGGAACAATAATATGTTGCAAGGTACAAACGGGACTGGAGCCAGAGTTCACCTACAAATATAATTTGTTTTGTGTACATGGTGATTATTTAAAGGGTGAACAGAGACAGAGGATACTGCTTTTCTGCTATGCTCAAGGCTCTGGAACTGTTCTTGTGAGCTAAACTAAAGAACTGGTTACTAATGTTTAAACAAACTGGATGGCAGTTATCCTGGGACTGGGGAGATGGCTGAGTGGTTAAGAGCACCCATGGGGCTGGAGAGATGGCTCAGCAGTTAAGAGCACTGACTGCTCTGCCAGAGGTCCTGAGTTCAACTCCCAGCAACCACATGGTGGCTCACAACCATCTGTAATGGGATCTGACACCCTCCTCTGGTGTGTCTGAAGACAGCTATAATTGTACTCATATACATAAAATAAATAAATTAATTAAAAAAGAGCACCCACATGGAGGTGCACCATTGCTTGTAACTCTAGTTCCAGGGGCCCTGACACCCTGCTTTGGCCTCTGTGAGCACTGTATGCACATGGTGCATACAAAGACAAGCAAGCACATAGAAAAAGAAAAGTAATTGCTAAAAAAAAAAAAAAAAAAAAAAACCACAATAGGGTTTTATTCAATTATAAAGAAGAATTAAATGAAGTCATTTACAGAAAAATAGATGGGAACCGGAGATTATCATGTTAAGCAAAATAAGCATTTTCTCCTGTTTGCAATAAATATGAATGTATATAGAATATGGAAGCAAAGTATATATATATATATATATATATATATATATATATATATATATATATATATGTGTGTGTGTGTGTCTGTGTGTGTGTGTCTGTGTGTGTATGTATCACAGTGATATATACATATATATATATATATATCACAATGAAATCCATCATTTTGTATGATAACTAAAATATAATAATATTAAAGACTTTTTTTGCTTCTCTTGAAGTATCAAGAACCCTGACAATGCAGAATCTCAGTTCCACACTGCAACCATTGTCTGGAGCTAAGTAGTAACTTAGGGAGTGCCTTCTAGAGAGGACTTGACCCTGTACTATAAATCAGAAGCACCCAGGCTATACTCATCTCTTTAAATGTCTGTCCTTGTCATGTTTGGAGTTTGCCTCTAATGATCTATGTGTTTCATTCACAGGTTGTCATGCACCCATCTAAAGTTTTGGAATTGCAGATGAGGAAGCGAGGCTTTAGCATGGAAGTAGGACAGTATATATTTGTAAATTGCCCCTCAATTTCCTTCCTGGAGTGGCATCCCTTTACTCTGACCTCTGCTCCAGAGGAAGAATTTTTCTCCATTCATATTCGAGCAGCAGGGGACTGGACAGAAAATCTCATAAGGACATTTGAACAACAGCACTCACCAATGCCCAGGTAGGTCCTGGAGACCTTCAGAGACTCAAAATAGAATGTAGAGTAACCAAAAAGAGAAAACAGCTCCTTTCTGAAATGCAAATCTGTTAAGTTTCTGAGACGATGTTTGAGCTCAAGAATGGAGATGAGTCTTTATGCATCCATTGTTTTTTTTCTCGTTTGCTAGGATTGAGGTGGACGGTCCCTTTGGCACAGTCAGTGAGGATGTTTTCCAGTATAAAGTGGCTGTACTGGTTGGGGCAGGGATTGGGGTCACTCCCTTTGCTTCCATCTTGAAATCTATCTGGTACAAATTCCATCGTGCAGACAACAAGCTCAAAACACAAAAGGTACATTCCCACATTCCACTATTCCCCTAGTAAGTGGGGCAGGAGAACTGATCTGGATATAGGAGTGAGGCATAGGGCAGTGGTGGCTTCAAAGGGGATGCACTAGGCAGGTGGTTCAGCTTGTTGCTACACAACTGGCCTCTGCACCACTGCAAACAGGCTGCATGGACCAGACTGCTAGAGACCAGTCTGTATCTTGTCAATTCAGAGGCCATAAAAGAGAAACACCCTGTCTGGTGGATTCTCAGTTCTGTAGTGCTCTAACCTGTTGGTGTATTTGTTTTAAGCTATTTTATTGGATTCTTGTATGTCTCACCCTTCCAACCCTTATTCCACCCTGATCTCTTCCAACTTCATAACACTAAGTAGGAGAGAAACAAAGTCAGAGGGAAAGAAGGGAGTGGAGACCTCTTTTAGAATACTTCCTGATGATTAGGAGCATTTGTTCCTTGGGGGCAAGTCCAACCTTTGTTGTCAGGATATTTCCAACTTCTAGTGTCTTAGCTCATGGACAAACTGCAACAGCAGGAACCAGAAGCAGTTAAGACAGCAGCAGGGGGAGCAGTCACTGTCTCAGGCCCTCTCAGGACTCTCTCATTTGTACCCTTTCTAGAGTCCCCAGAATTAAACTATCTGCAGCTATCAGAGATCACGCTTCTCCTACTGTATGAGGCAAATCACAGTCACCTGCTGTGAAGTAGCCTCTTATCCCACACCTGGGATTCAAACAAAAGCATACTCACATAACTGGATTTTTAAGAAACCAAAATTCTCACCACACCAATTCTTCAAACTAAAGCTATTTAGCTTGTTGCCCAAGGTTGTCCCTATACAATCATTTTTAAAGTAGTAGCCTTTTATAATCTGGACAAAATACCTTTGAAGGTCCATGATAAAAAGAAAAAAAACCCCTCATATCTCAAGCTAAAAAAAAAAAAAAAAAAAAAGAAAAGAAAAAGAAAAAAAACAACAAATCAAAACAAATCCCTCCTCCTTTTAAAAAAAAAAAAAAAACCCAAAAGGTGAGTGATCTTTGTCCTTGCAACTGCTTTTATGAGTTGAATACAGGATTCTTTTCAATTTTCAGTTTCATTTTTATTCATTTATTTTTTAAGTTTTTACTTTGAACTTTTCTAGTTTGTGTTTATTATACATAGTATTATTGTATAATGACATTTCCATTAAAGTCATTTACTATGACCATATTCCCCCATCCCCTTTCACCATCTCCAGCCTCTGTCCCAGTAGCTTTCCTCCCTTTCCCCAAATACTCCTCATTCTGTTTCCATGTTTCCCATATGAAACAAAAACGTAGACAATAATTGGCTTTCTGAGTTTCCCTTATTTTGTTTATCATGATGATCTCCCAGTAACAAAGATGACCTTGGAAGGTTTCTTCTGTAATGAAAATTCGTCAGACCTCTGGACATTTCAATCTAAAAGTCTTCCACTCTTTGTGATTCATTATGCTTAGACTTGGTCAACAAATATAGATATACCTATGTGTATACATATATGTTATATATGCACTTATACTACACACATACACACACCCCTGTCATCACAGTGTACATTGTGAAGGATTCTTAATAAGGGTATGAATTCCTTTCCTCATTTCAGATCTATTTCTACTGGATCTGTAGAGAGACAGGTGCCTTTGCCTGGTTCAACAACTTACTGAATTCCCTGGAACAAGAGATGGAGGAATTAGGCAAAACGGATTTCCTAAACTACCATCTCTTCCTCACTGACTGGGATAGCAACATTGTGAGTTCAAATAAAACACTGATTCCAACAGCAAATGTTAAGACAAAATAGTGCATGTGAACCAAAATAAGTATTCCCTAGCATTTCTTACCTGACCTCATCCTCACACTGAAAGTTGAAAGTAGCTTACAGAAGAGGCAGCTGTCAAACTTGGGTTTTCTAATTTTCTATTTCTCTGGTTCCAGGCTGGTCATGCAGCATTAAACTTTGACAGAGCCACTGACATCCTGACTGGTCTGAGGCAGAAAACCTCCTTTGGGAGACCAATGTGGGAGAATGAGTTTTCTAGAATAGCTACTGCCCACCCCAAGTAAGTACCTTGTCCTCATCTGCAGAGTTCAGATTTAAGTATATTGAGCACACCTGGGACAGAGTAGGCCAGTGAAATGGATTGTCAGGGAAGGGTGTTTGCCACTAAAACCTACGAGGTAAGAGAGAACAAACTCCCTTAAATTGTCCTCTGCACTCCACATATGAAACATGACACTCTGCCCACTTATTGAGCTCTGACAGCACTGCACACACATATGTGCTCATGCGTGCACACACATGGGTACACACACCCACACCCAAACCCTTGCACACACACATAAGAAATAAATTTAATAGAAAACTTTAAGAATGAGGAAATTCCATCCAGGTTTTTAGTAAAATAAGGGTCATGATTTTGTAATTGCTAAAAAACTGTTTATTGTCTCCATTGTCCTCTATTGAATGAGCAAGGTGAAGAGACTTTGCTTATAAAGATAGTGCTGCACAAAACAGAAACGGAGAAATTTGCATACATCATTTGCATATTCATAGGCATCATCATATATCTTCATACATATGTGTCACTGTATTGTGTTTTCATGTGTTCCCTTCAACTACCACCGACACCAAACCAAATCACCTTGGCTAGATCTGGATCTTTCTTCCTGGGGATATTTCCCCATTCTGCTTTCTCATCACATTGCTCTTGGAGAAAGAACACTATAAAGGTCTGCCCACAGAACATGAGGAGGAGTAATGATGACCCAGGATAATGGCTAAGGAGCATGAGAAGTGCCGTCCCAGGAGCCAAAAGGAAAAAAAAAAGATTTCAGCAGCATTGGCACAGGTGTTGGAATGACAGGCCCAAGAAGTGCTTACTATTTAGTGTAAGGGTGGTCTGAGTGTATTTTAGAAACAGGACAATATCCAATATGTAAGAGAGAGGAATAAAATGGCAATAGTGAAAAATGAACAATAACAAATGTTAGCAAGGAATTGGAGAATTTGGACTCTTACTATATCAATTATATAGGGACAGAGACTGCAACTCCTGGAGAAAACTTTCAGCAGTTCTTCAAAGTGTTAGACATAGACCTGCATGACCCAGAAATCTGGCTTCTTGATATATACCCAAGAGAAATGACAACATTACACACACACACATGCACACCACAAATTTGTACATGCATGTACACAGCAGCATTACTCATAATAGCCCAAAGTGAAAGCCACCTGACTTCCCAGAGAGTGGGATTTTATTCATCTATAAAGAGTACTTCTTTGCTTGCTGACACATGCAACACCATGGATTAAATTAGAAGGTATTATGTTGAATAAAAGAAACTAGAGGGCTGGAGAGATGGCTCAGTGGTTAAGAACACTGACTGCTTTTCCAGATGTCCTAAGTTCAATTCCCAGCAACCACATGGTGGCTCACAATCATCTGTAATGGGATCAGATGCCCTCTTCTGGTGTGTCTGAAGACAGCTACAGTGTACTCATATAAATAAAATAAATAAACTTAAAAAAAAAGAAAGAGAAAAACTGGAGGGGGTCTGACAATACAGCTCAGTGATGTTTGTGGTTCTTCCCAAGGACTGGAGTTTAATACCTATCACCAATAAAAGGTGGTTCACAACTTCCTGTAACTTCAACTTCAGGTAATCTGATACCTCTTTGGAACTCTGCAGGCACATAGAAGATGCCCCTGGTACTACATGTGCACATAATCTTTAAACACTTTAAATTATTAGAAAGAGAAGGCCATTCATGGTATGGTAATATATGTAGAGAAAGTAGATCAGTGACTATGTAAGGTTGGGTGGTATGGCTGGAATGTAATCAGTGGATTCTAATGTAGACAGTTTCCATTAAGGGGGATGGAATTTAGGGATGATGGTTTCATAATTTTGTGATTACAGCAAAAAGCACTAATGGTACAGTTCAAAGGGTGCACTTTATAGTACACAGATTACACCATAATTAGGTTTAAAAAGAAGTTGGAGAATTTGAGATCCATGGTGTAATTAGAAAGCTTGGCTTTGGGAGAAAACCACCTTCACAGGCACATCAAAGTTTGGGGTGAGGCTAGGTACAGCAGTTAGCTCAGGTGCCAGGTACTCGTCCATTTATTTTATGTTTTTAATTCTTAGAACAACCCTGCAAGGTAGGTACTATTTTTATTCTCCTTTTCAAAAGGGAAAGCTCACAGTTGGGATGGCAGAGCTGGCCAGTCAGATTGGATCTGCCAGCAGTAGCTGAGATGGATCAACCCATTTCCCTTAGAGACCTCCATTCAGGAAGTCAAATCCTTGATTATTTGGCAGAAAATAATTTGAAGACCAGCCAAAATGAAACAAAGTGAGTGTAAGTATTTAAACAGAAGCATATAGAACAAGGACAGTGTACAGTCCCACACCATGGACACAGGCTTCCCAAGAGAGTTGTACCTAGGTTTCTTTACAATGACTGTACACATAATCCTGTCCTAGGGTTACATCCCTGAAAGAGTATAAATGACATGGTTTAATGGTTAAGGAAGGATTAAAATTTAGGGGAAGTTTAAAATTGAATAAAAACCACACGTTTCTTTACTTAAGTGTTTTTCTTTTGTAAACAACGTTGTCAGGTACCTTTATGAGATATGAGATACAGGAGCTTATATAGCCAAACTCAAGGTGACAGCTACTCGAGTCCTAAGTAAGCATAGTCCATTTACTGTTTTAATATTCCTGCTTGACATGTCTTTAGAAAAACTTGCAGTGTCTCAGTAGGTCATTTTGGCTTCATCATTTGGGCAGAGGTTTCTTCACTTAGCATGAAGGCAAACTAGATCTCAGGGTGAGGCGCTTCTTTCCCTGCTTATGTCCCTTTACATTCTTTCTATGCTGCCTCCACCAAGGCACCTAGCATCTAACAATACTATTTATTGTACTGCATCTCTTGTGTCTCCGTTCTCAATAAAATGGAGGAAGGCTGAAAGGCTGAGAGCGTATTTAAGACTTGAGAACTAAAAAGTTTAAGAAAAATTTACTTGGAAGTAGAATTTTAACAACTAAATTAATTTTTTCTGTTTTTCCCTATTATATACGTTTCATTGTGTTTTCATATATGTCCATAATGTATTTTTGTTTGAAATTAAAATTATATCATTTCCCCCCAACTCCTCCCATGTATCCCTTACTCTTTCAAATTCATGGCCTCTTTAACTCATCCCTCTTCTACTTTCATGGTTCTTCTCTCCCTTTTGGTGACCTAGTGGGTTTAATTAGGGCTGCTTCCAGGAGCATTGGCAAGGTACCAGCAGCTACACTGGAGAAAATGTTAAAATGGCTTTCATTTTCCAGCAACCATTACTACCAATAGCTCCTCAAAGCTAGGTCCTTGTGACCCCAGCCCGACCCATTTCAGGACAGAATCATGATGGACCCAATCACCAACTGAGTTTTTGTTAACATTGTTGGGAGTACCAGAGGCTGTTCTACATTTCCACTGTTTTCAGGTCACAATTGTATTCAAGTAATTACTACTGCTCTGTTCTTACAGGTCTGTGGTGGGAGTTTTCTTATGTGGCCCTCGGACTTTGGCAAAAAGCCTGCGTAAATGCTGTCAGCAATACTCAAGTCTGGATCCCAGGAAGGTTCAATTCTACTTCAACAAAGAAACTTTCTGAATTGCAGGAAGCAGCACAGTGGTCCACACTTTCCTTTTTTCTTCACTAACGCGTGGGTCAGCTACTAGATAATCTTTTGTCTCAGGACTTTACTCCCAACTTAAAGTCTGATTCAACTTCATCATACTTGGGCTTTGCTAACCCGAGAGCTGCATAATTCACAACAACTGTAAAACACATGAATTGTATGTATGGGGGCGGGAACTGTAAATCCTTCTGGGAAACCTGCCTTTAGCCGAATTTTGCTGGTTGACACTTGCACAATTCAACCTCAGATGTCTTGGTTGATAATGTTCCCTCCCACCTGTCCCTCACAGAAGATTTCTAAGTAGGGTGATTTTCAAATATTTATTGAATCCATGACAAAACAATAACCATAAATAATAAACAACATAAAATTACCAAGATTCCCACTCCCATATCATACCCACTAAGTACATTGTTACACATGAACTAATCCAGTGTGAACAACAATTTACACTTCACTTTGTCAAGACAATTGAAAGACGTTCATCTTTGTTTATTAAACAATTGTACTGACTTTCCCTAGTAATATCTTAAGTATATTAACTGTAATCAAATTTGTATTGTAGTTAGAAGCCAACTATATTGTCACTTTGTATTATTTGAAATAACTGGAAAGGCTTGACCTGGGATAATTTAACAGAAGCTCTTTTAAGTTTCATTGTTGTTGTTAAAGGGATTTGTTTATGAATGTGTTATAAAAAGAAAGAAAGTTATAATTTTGGCTATTTTCCAGGTCTTACTCAATGAGGAATCATCCACTAAATGCCATTCTTTTTCCTACAAAAATGTTTGTTTTTCCTATCAACCAGGACAATAACCACACTGGCGCTGAGATATTAGTTATAATGAATTACAAGAAAAGGTACAGGCTCCTGGAGGGAGAAATAAAACCCCACACTTCATTGTACTCAGGCAGTTGACCTCACACATTTAGTAGAATGAAACTATATACTTAGCACTAGACCATCTAATTTGTACCATTAATTGATCAAGAGTAAACAAATTTCTGTTTTCAGTTATCTAGGAACCCATAGCTTGAAGAATTAGTGGGATAATTTTTCAGTCATTAGTCTGAACATAATAAAGGCAAATCATGAACGTGGGGTAGCTAATTGTATTATCACAACAGTAAAAAATAAGAGCAAACAAACCAACCACTGATGAGGATGAGTGTTTCCATAGTGATGAATTGGGATGCCACTGCTCTTGTCAACTTATTCACCTGAATGTCTGCAAACCAAATTAAGTTTACTGAGGCTTTGGGAAAATGTGCTGGATTTCCAGGATATGGTTTCTATTGGACAACTGTTTCCCAAATAACTTCAGCTTCACTTATCTTGATTTGGAATTGGTTGTGTAAAACCTAAGTTCCTAAATAGAAGTATTTTCCTCTTGGTCTCTGCATCTAAATACATTGGCACTTTTAAGTCACGACAGCTGCCAAAATCAATACATCAAGGACTGCTTCTGCAGGAGACACAGCCAGTAACAAAAACAATGAAGTGCATGCATAATTAACATCAAGATTTTACCCGGGAGGAGTGGAATAGGCAGGAGTGCTTGTTTTGCACTTTTCTTGACAGGTTATAGTTATGACATATCCAGCAAATTTTCATAAATATATGGAGAAAAATCCCTCAATTTTAATATCTTTGCTTTCTTTTTCTTGGCATGTAAACAAAGTAGTGATTTTAATTCAGCCGCCCATAATTCTAATGCACAGGGTAGGGTTCTGGGAATACAAATAAGCTCACAATTAGTGCCAGTAAACTTTACTGATTATTAAGGCAACTCTTCAAACATCTTGAGGTCGACCTGGTGAAGAAACCATGCTCCTTCTTAATGCCACTAAGGGAGAACAAAAGGCAAGGCAACCTGCAGGTTAGCACAGGCTAATGGCACTAATTACCTTCCAAGTAGGTAGTACTTCGAAAGAAGCAGGCAACCATAATGGGCAATTTGCCATCCTGTGCTCTATACTTGGTCCTCTTAAAAGACTTGAAAATGTAAAAGTTTTAGGGTTTTCTGTTTGAAGTTCTTGGAATGGACTTAGTTAAGATGATACGGGCTGAAAGCTTTGTGATTTTCTGAAAGACTGGAATATATTTTATTCACTCGGTTTTCTTTATTAAATTTGAACATGTGGAAAACCAGTGGCTTTTTAAACTTGTAAAGTTGGCAACCTAGACAGAAGAGCTTTACAACAGTCTTTTAGGCTATGGATACATATACTCAAACCAGTGACAAAACAACCTTTGTCTTATATATGTTCAGACTTGCTACTGACCAAACAACACATTTTGACAATTGTCATTTCTTGAACCAAACACACTGCTGTGGTACGCTCTTCGCTTGCTGGCCTTCTGATCATTTAGTTCTAACCACGTGCTTTTTTTAAGTTTTCAAGGGGTAAAGTGTTATTACCTTACTGAAAGCAAATTCAACAAATACCAAAGTTCCTGAAAACATTGTTTCTGAGAAATTCTCAAGTATCATTAAGAAGAATAACTGCTTATGCTAAAGTAAGAACAGAGCTATGGCGATGGAAGATTAAAGAATGATGCTGCAGTAGGTTAGAAATCACAGCTAAGCTTTTATCCTTGCTGTTAGCTTTTTAAAAGCAAAGGGATTATGTCTATCAATTTGTAGTATGTTAAACTTGGGTTCAAAGTTTATTTAATGTCACAGAAAATACACACACTACAACAACAGAACGAACTGTTTTCCTTTGGAGAAACGGTGATGTAAGTCCTCCACCTGGCACCAATCTGCCTCATCCAGGGAGGTTAGGATGCAGAACTCACTATGGTTTCAAAATTTCAACATTATGGAATTATATTTCCAGATTTGTTGCCAGGTATTTTTGAGAACCTGTAAGACAAATTTGGGAGAAAGCTGTTATAAGTGGACTTCTCTTTCCTAAATATCAGGAGACAACAACCCCCCCCCCCAGAACACAAATGGACTGAGGGAAGGGAGAATGTACCAACCATCAAATAACCATTGTCTGACTTTTGTCATGTCTCCCCATCATCCTTTGCAACAGGGTTTCTCAACCTTAGCATTATATCGACATATTCAACCAAAGTGCTCTCTTGTAAGAAGTGAGGAAGATATTCTGTGTATCATTATGGAGTGTGCAGAAGCATCTCTGATCTCTACTCATGGAATGACAGTGGCATACCACTTTCTAAAGTTGTGACAACATATAATTGACAAATATACCATAGATAGGTAAGCTTCCCCTACTTCAAAACTACCTTTCTCATATGTCTATATGAGGGCAGAAACCAGAGGTCCAAGTCAACTTCAAGTGGTAACAATCCTTTCGAAGACCATCCACGTGGCTTTGAGTCTGACTGTCTCATTGGGGTCTAGGGCTTATTGATTAGGTTAGGTAGGCTGGTAGACAAGCCCCAAAGATCTTCCTGTCTCCACCTCCCCCTCTCAGATCACCAGAGTGTGCCACCACACCCAACGTTTCAGGTTGGTTCTAGGGTTTGAACTTGGGTACTCAAGTATGTATATTGGGTAAATGCTGAAGCAGTTTAGGAATTGAACTCTCTATAGTCCAAGAACTACTTATCTCTAATAGTGATAAATAAGCCTGTCTGGGATGATAGAAAGGAATCAAAGCACTTTAGGAGGAAAAGCCAGTGCTTTAGCCACAGCATTCCTAAATGCCAGTAGAGTTTGCTCACATGAAAATCACAGTTGTATTTTCACATCCACTGGGATAAATCACCACCCCCACAGCTGTAAAACCTGAATCCAGTCTGTAGTCTAGTTCACAGTAATATACCAAGGATAACTGCCTGGCCTTGTACTACAAAACAAAAGTGTAAGATGTTACCACTGTGAGAAGGCCAATGTCCTATGAAACAATGATCATTTCAAAAGGTTAAAATTTAAAAAGAAGTAAAATCTTGCCCTGAGATCAGTATGCAAGGCAAATGAGAGATAACTGAGAGTATACAATGAAGAACTTTCTAAAACCAGTAATTTTCTCATACTGCAAAGAATACCTTCTTTGACATAATTTTTAAAAAGTAAATTCCTATGAATATTATAGTCCATATTTTTCATGAAGAAAATAGAATGTTTGGGATATATGGGGGAAATGTAGGATATACTAAACGTCTAGTTAGCTATCTATGATCCAATTATATAGTTCAGGCATTTAAAGTCTCAGTAAAATAAGATGCATATTTGCAGTTTGGAAGCTTTAAATGTACTACAAATATGAACTATAGTATAGTTAGTAAGACTGCCAATTATCACAAATGAGTTTACTGTTACATGGTAACATGTACATGGGAATTATAAGACATGTGGGTGAAGTAAAAGTTCCAAAAAAGACATTACAATAGGTACGGAAACAACATACATATTTAAAATTGCTTTCAGAGAACAGAATTGTTTATGAAATACGAAGATGTTGGGAAATGCTTTAAAAAACCAATATTTACACAGTGAGTTTGGTCACATGATTGTTTATGAGACAAGTACACTTGGATCCTTCTTATCTGACTGCCAAACAAGAAAAGTAATGGTAGTGTACAGTCATCTTTATGATGTAAAGAAACTGACGTCACAGGGATGTCTACTACTTTAAATGGCTTGTAATAGTGCACTATCAAAATGTTCACTACAAGGGCTGAGATACAGCTCTGCTCCTATAGTATATGCCTCAAATGCATGGACCCCAGGTTTGATCTCTAGCACCTCAAAAGCAGGAATGTGGCACTGCATGCCTCCTGTCATCACCACTTGCAAAGTGGAATCAGGAAGATCACAAGTTTATGGTCATCACCAGCTACATAGTAAGTTCAAGGCTAGCTTGGGCTATAAATGACCCAGCCTCACACATAGACAAAATTATTATAAAACAAATATTAGAAGCCAAAGAGTAACATTTTATTGAAATGTTTTATATTTCTTCCATTTTGAAGGAATGGTCAGGAGTAAAATAACTGGTTATAGAATGATACACAGCAAACTTTAAATGGCTTGTATTAGTGAGCCATCAAATGTTCATTACATGGGCCGAGTTCTGTTGGGAAATGAGAATTCAGGAAGCAGGCCTTTTCACCTTTACCCACCTCTCCATCCTTTGTCCGTTTCTTTCACTTATATTTATTTAATATATTTGGGTGCATATGAGCTACCATGTGTGTGTGTGTGTAGGATCAGAGGACAGATTGAGAAGAGTCAGTTCTCTTTTCTACCATGTGACTTCTGTGGATCAAACTGATTTCTTCAGAACTGGCGAGAGATTTGGTACTTTTACTTGCTAAGCCGTCTTGCTGGCCCTACCTTTAACTTTCTACATTCCTATGTCTTATTAATTTTAGGAAACCAACGTATTAATTTCACTATTACAAAAGGCTGAAAAAGATTAGAAGTAATTCTACAACTGAACAAATGTTCTACCCTATCCCCAGAGGTCCTGACTACTGAAGGGTAAAGAGAGCCTAATGAAGACTGAGGGTCTCAGAGAACATTATGTTGTTAAAGGGTGAAGCTATACACTTCAAATATAGAAGGACCTAGTCCTGCCCAGGTGCCATTCAGTCAGCTCACCTTTCAAGGTGCTCCAGTGGATTTCTGTATCTGTTCCTTTAAGATTAGGATACTCTGTCTTTGCTCAGGAGGCAGCATGGCAATCTGGTCTGCAGTGAGTTGAAGGACCTGCATAATCAAAGCAGCCTGTGCAGGGGAAGGGAAAGTTGTGAGTTTCAAGGACGAGTCAGAAAACCAAATAAAACAAAAACATCACCAGCTTCTGTCCAAAAGGCTACTGTCATGGGATATGAAGCAAAATGGGAAAAGGGAGGGTATTTCATACTCTCATACACACAAAACAAACTGCAGGCCAAAAGAAAGAAAATCTGGCAAGAAAAGCATAATGAAGAGCACAAGAATAAATGAAAACATCTAAGATTACATGATGCAAACAGAACTCCAAGTTCCAGCAGATTAAGATGGTATTTGTGAGCCTCGGGAACTCTTAAGTTTTGAGTCCTATTTTGAGTTTCCCTCTTTCACAACTTTAAGCCTTTCCATCAGACACAAGCTCCTAACAAAAGCTAAGAACAGCAACAGAAAGACATACTTGTGGTCAATCTGCTATTGTTTCTGTAGGGACTGGGTAGAAATGGCAGGGGAGGGGACAGAAAGGAGCTCGGATCTTTCAGGTCAGTTTGGCTTGCACAGAAAAAAAAAATCTACCATTTTTAGATGAGTCTGAAATGTAAAGTAAGTTGCCAGTTACATTCACTTAAAAACTTTAGGAGCAGGTCCCCAAAATGCTCAGCCAAATTCATTAGAAAGTTCCAACTTAGAGTAAACATCACCTCCAAAGAGATTTTGAAGACCCAGGATCTTCATGGTAACTGTGAAAAGATAAAAAAGACTAGATTTGTGTGCAGGGAGGCACTCAGACAGTGTTGCTTACCTTCTCATGATCCTGGGGTGTGACCTGGCTCTGTCCAGGACTAAAGCCACCAGGCTGGCTTCCCCCTTGCATGCTTGCTCCTTGCATGCCTGCTCCCTGCATGACTGGGACCTATTTGTACAAAAAAGGAAAGCGCATACAGAATTCCTGATATCCATGGAATCTCAATACAATTAAGGATCTTGACAGAAATAAGCATAAAAAGAGAATGACTTAAAGATCAGCAGAAGGCAGTGTCTAGCCACAGATCTAACATATACATACTTCCTATACCATTAACAAATACTACGCAGCACAGGAAATAGGCATTGAATTAACAAAACTTAAGTACAGGGAAAACTATGAACACTGGAGAAATTAATGGTCAGAGGAAACACAAGTAAAGCTAACAGATTTTAAACAACTATATTCTGCTCTGCTGGTGAAGCTAGTCACAAGACCACAGCCTACCTCTAGTTCAATCATACAATGATAGCTATTCTCAAAGAATTCTATCCCATAAAACAGAGATGGTCAATGTCAGGCAAAAAGGAGATAGGAAGGTCTCTGGGGGAAAAGACGTTACTAGCCCAACATTTGCTTTTTAGAAATTCCTTTAAAAAAATCCCTGAATATCATTTTAGGCACTCAGAACACACAACAGTAGTGTGATTTGTTTTAAGAAAATTTCATTTTTATGAGGTTTTTTTTTTTGCCAGTATGTATGTCTGTGCACCACATGGATGCCTGGTATCCATGTAGGCCAGACAAGGGTGTTGGATCCTCTGGAACTGAAGTCATACATGGTTATGATCCACCATGTGGCTGCTGAGAACCAAACCCAGGCTTTGTACAACAGCAAGTGCTCTTAACCACCGAACCATCTCTCCAGCCTTGGTTTTCTTTCTTTTTTCCTTTTGAGTGCTTTCTATATAGAGCATATAACAATTGCTTAATGCTTAATGCAGAAGAAATATTATTTGAGTAAAAGAACACAATCCAACTATGGCATGTGTATTGGGATTTAAGATAGGTTGTAAGTCCAACCCTTTGGAAGAAACCAGAACTCAAAGAAAATGCCTCTGTTCATCCATTATAACTGTTAGACAGGCTCGACACTTAACACCGTGCTCACACTCCTTACCCAGAGTTTAGAGATTTTTTGCGAACAAAATTTTTAAAAATCTTGTTACCCACTTCCTCAGATTACAAGCAGGAAAGTATAGAAGGGATAGAAAAAAAAACATGTTAGAAATAGATGATATGGTGACACTGTGAAGAACCAGGGGACAATCCATCAGCAAAGGGGGCAGATACCCACAGGAGAGTACTATGACATATAACATAAATAATAATGAATCTATTTCCATGGTGAGTGTGAATAATTAAGACAATTTAAATTGTTTTCATTTAAGAAAATAGGAAGCATAACACACTCTTTGCCCACTAAAGTAGTTCAAGCAACTACTTGTAGAATAGTTCTTTCACCAGATGTGGTGGTTTGAATAAGAATGGCCCCCATAGGTTTAGATATTTGAATGCTTGGTCACCAGGGAGTGACACTATTTGAAAGGATTAAGTGTGGCCACATTTTGGAGGAAGTGCATCACTGAGGGTGGGCTTTGAGGTTTCAAAAGCCTATGCCAAGCCCAGCATCTCCCTTTCTGCCTGTGGATCAGGATGTAGCTCTCATCTATTTCTATAGCACCATGCCTACTGCCATGATAATGGACAAAACCCCTGAAACTGAAGCCCTCCATTAAATGCCTTCTAAGAGTTGCTGTGGGTCATGGTGTCTCTTCACAGCAACAGAAGAGTGACTAAGGCAGAAGTTGGTACCAGAGACTGGGGATACTGCTGTGACAGGCCTGACAATGCTCTTTGTTAGAGGAATATGGAAGACTCTGGACTGGAAAAGTGGTGGATCCTTTAAGCAGGGCTTAATGAAAACAGGGCTAGTAGGAACATGGAAGAGAGTGGGTGCTGAGGGTGATTTGAACTGTAGGGTCAGCACAAGAGGTTTCAGAGGGGAAGAATATTAGTAAGTGGCCCAGATTTTGGCAGACTATAGATAGCTGTTTCTGAAGTCTAAAATATCTGCCTTAGGCTAAATTGAACAGTTTTGAATGGACGGCCTTGGCAGAGATTTTGAGACTACCAAATATTGACTGTGTCATGTAGTTATTAGTGGCCACTCCTATGCAGATCTATAATGAAAACAAGCAAGCTGGGCAAGGAAAAAATGTACAGTTTAAGGGCAAAAATAGCATTAGGAAGTATAATGGAGCTAAGTCCAGTGCTCAAGGAGATAAAAAGTTTAAAGAAAAACCTGATGCTAAATGGAATAAATGGATTGGTGAGTTCAGGATAAGATCCTGCCTAGCCAAGCTTCAACTTATGGAAAGGAACTAAAGAAAAGCTTAAGTAAAGGAAACCATCAAGAAGAAAGCTGATGCAAATCTAAGTGAACAAGAGAGCCTAATTCCAGTTTCACCAGGCAGTTGAGCTTGGCAGCGTCTGCCACAAGTGGCTCTGTCTTAGAGGTCAGTGATACAACAAAGGGGTTGTCTAATATCCCTCCAAAACTAAGGGCAGCTGCTGAGGCCAGGCGTGTGTCAAGGGTGTGGATAGAGGCAGAATCCGCTGCATGAAAATGTGAAGGTGAAGACTGGATTTTATTGAAGATCCCAAGATGTTGGAGATGCCAGAGTTGTAGGGTATCTGTCTAGAAGAGCTGCTAACAGGGAGTGGATCAGCCCAAAGGAGAGAACTGTGTTTTAATCAACGAAGCTAAAAGAAGTTGGAGATCTGGAGTGCTTTGACATCAGACATGGAGATACAGAGTTTGGAGTTTGCCCAGCTGGTTTTAGTTCTTGCTTTGATCTAGTATTTCCTTGCTATGTTCCCTTTCTTCCCTTTTGGAATGGTAATGTATATTCTGTGTCATTTTATGTTGGAAGTATGTCATCAGCTTTTTTATATTTAAGGGTTTACAGTTAAAAGAATGTCATAACCCTTAGAAGAGACTTTGAACTTTTGAACAGTGTTGAGACTATTATAGACTATGAGGACTTTTGAAGTTAGACTGAATGCATTTTTGAACTGTGATATAGCTACAAGCCTATGGAGGCCAGGGAGTGAAATGTGATGGTCTGAATAAGAATGGTTCCTTATAGCCTCATATATTTGAATGCTTAGTCATCAGGGAGTGGCACTATTCTAGATTAGGAAGTCTGGGCTTGTTGGAGGAAGTTTGTCACTGAGGATGGGCTTTGAGGTTTCAAAAGCCCATGTCAAGCCCAGTATATCCTTCTCTGCCAATGGATCAGGATGAAGCCCTCAACTACTTCTCTAGCATCATGCCTACTATGTCTGCTGCCATGATGATAATGGACTAAATTCTGAAACTGTAAGCAAGCCTTCAATGAAATGTTTTATAAGAGTCGTCATTGTTATGGTGTCTATTCACAGCAACAGAACAGTAAGACACCTGAAATACTCACATGCATCAGCTCTTTCCCAAGACACTGGGTACATGAGCAGTGGGGCATCTTTATAGGGGGCGTTGAAATCACCACTATTCCATTTATATTAATACTTAGTCCAGAGATTTGTGTCAATTGATCTGTTATGGATCTGAACCACTTCTGGGTAGTCACTTGGGAATTTACTAATACTGATTAATACCAATGAAGACACTAGTATGAAATAATTACCCAACATTGGCTAGTTACGTTCCCAGGAATACCTATTCTAGGCATTACTAGCAAGACTGGCCACATTCCGTGGTTAGCTTAAGACAGTCCCAGTTTATGCTTTTGTCTCAGAGTAAATTGTTGATAGCACTTTCACTCTCAAATGCATCTTTCTTTGTATGACAAATTATATAACTACTCTAGTAACAAGCTACAAGCTTTGAAATGCATGGAATGGAGTTAAGTTTAAAGTCTGATTTAAAGTGATAATTGAAGGCCATATGAGGTTTTTTTTTTTAAAGCCAAAAATCATAAAAAGGATAAAAGTGGAAGCTACACTTAAAATACCAGATGAGCTAGATGTGGTGGAATATGCCTGTAACTTCAAACACTCCAGAGACAGGCAGATCTTGGTGAGTTCAAGGCCAGCCCAATATATATAGTGAAATCTAGGTCAGTCAGCAACATAAAGAAACCCAGTCTAAAAAAAATAATCTAATAAAAGCAATTATCTAGCTGGGCAGTGGTGGTGCACGTCTTTAATCCCAGCACTTGGGAGGCAGAGGTAGGCGGATTTCTGAGTTCGAGTCCAGCCTGGTCTACAGAGTGAGTTCCAGGACAGCCACGGCTACACAGAGAAACCCTGTCTCAAAAAACCAAAAAAAAAAAAAAAAAAAAAAAAAAAAAAGCAATTATCTCAATTATCTACCACAAATGAGAGGTAAAGGGGAGAAAGTGAGATTCCTAACATACAGCTTTTATAGACTATATATATTTATTTGTAAGTGAATATATTAATTTTTAAAAATGTAAAAACTATCAATATTAAGTTCTTATATTCTCTACCTTGGATCTAATTGGTTTTATAGACTTCTAATACAAACTATATTGGGCTGGGTAGATTATTAATAATCTATCACTGGTAGATTATTCAGCATCTGTGAGGCTCTAGGTGTGAGTCTTAGCATCATAAAATCAAACCAAAACCCTAGCATTAAAAAGTAATAAATTTAAGCACTAGTAGAGAAAAAAAGAACAAGACATCAGCCATCATTTTCAATGTCTTTTCTCATAGAATGGTGTGCAGAATCACATAAGCAGAGCATATGGTTACTTGATGACTATCTCCTCGGCCAGTATGTTGAGACCTTGCTATTCACACTATTATATCCCTAGTATTCTGCTTGGTATTCAGTAGATGCTCAATAAATATGTACAGAAAGGATATATAAAAAAATGTGTATTTTGAGGCTATTGACCATAGAGGGTGCAACAAAAATCAAAGCCCACAAACATTTTTTAAAAAGCAAAACTTGAAATACAACAGAAAATACATTTTTATTCTATATATACCAAGAAAAAAGTCACATTTTTAACTCAAATTAAAAAAGATCAGGCAAACATCTATACACATACATAACATGCAAATAAAATAAGAGAGTTGCATAATAGAAAAGCAAACTGTATTTCTTTCTCTGTCATTTTTTTTAGTTAAGTAAATTTGGCCATGCCACCTGACTTTCTGGCCTTCAGCTTCCGAACAAGAGAACTAAATGCTGGACATGTTGCATTCAGCTTTGATATTTTTCTCTCTCCTTTTTTGTACTCCCCACACCAAATACAATGGAAGAAACAAAACCATGAAAATAGGAATAAATAAATAAAAAGATGAAGCCATCAACATATAGAACCTTGCAAAGATACATATATTCCATGTCCCCGCAATCAATTGGAGATGATAAATGATGAAGTAACTACTACAAAGCATTCTATAGGCACAGCTGGAGCAAACCAAGTGACAAGAGACAGAGAAGAGACAGACTGCAGCTCCAGAATCATATGCAGACTGACTTTTCTATGTCACTGTTCATTTAGATGCTGTGATGACAATAAATCCACATAGGTTTCAGTCACCCTGAGATGATCGAAATCAGTTGTTCCCAACCTTTCTAATGCTGCGACCCTTTAATATATTTCCTCATATTGTGGGGACCCAACCATAAATTTTCATTGCTACTTCATAGCTGTAATTTTGCTACTGTTATGAACTGTAATATAAACATCCAATATGCAGGTCGGTCCTCAAATGCTGGAATTCATGGCTACACATTAAAATCACCTGCTGGAGGCTTTTCAAATGGCTTGAGATCTGCACAAGTATATTTCTCCAGGGGACGGAGCCTGTTTTAATTGTCTTTTGACTCGAACCTGCAGGTTTCAGTTTTAGTGGCTATTTCATTCAGAAAAACCTGAAAATGTACAGGTCAGGGATTACTCTGCACTGGGGATACAAACCAAAATCATTTACAATAAATAAATAAATAAATAAATAAATAAATAAGGCTTAGTAACCAATTCTTGAATACATTAAGATTTTATGTATATGTTACAAGCATTACCTGTCTGGATCCCTGGGGAACAACTGCCCCCATGTTCATTGGATTGGGACCTTGGATTCCACTAGGCATAGGTCCTCTAGGTCCAGGTACTGGGCCTCTGGTATCCATGCCTCTGGCCTCCATGGCACGGGCCTCCATGGCACGGGCCTCCATGGCACGAGCTTCCATGGCACGGGCCTCCATAGCACGAGCTTCCATGGCACGGGCTTCCAGTCCTCGGGCATCTAGTCCTCTTGCTTCCATGGCTCTAGCCTCCATCCCGCGTGCATCTAATCCTCGGGGATCTCTTCCGCCTAGAAAGTTGTAGGAAAACCTATGTGTAGCTACTAACATCTAGTCACATCTTCTTTCATCTATAAGACTGTGTCTTCTTTCTAGTTTTATCAGATTTGTAGATAAATTGGAAAGATTCTTGTTAAGATTTCTGTCCCATATAAGAGCTGAAGAGACCCAAGTACTTCATCAACCCATAGCTACCATTTGGCATTGTGATGCAGTTTCCCCTTACCTCTGGCATCCAAAGGTTGACCCCTCTGATCTAGCATGGGTCCTCTTGGCTCTGCCATTAAAGGTCTGGGTTCAGCTAAGGGTCCTCCTCTCATGTCATGTGGAGGCGGTCCACGACCTTCATGACCAGGAACATGGTGCATGGGTGGGCCCTGATGAGGTGGTGGTGGTGGTGGTCCCAGGTAAGCTCTAGAGATGAAAAAGGTGACATATTTTAAAGCAGAATGTACCGACATTGAAATTTCAGCCAGATCAGTAAACATACATCCAACAGAGAACTGATTTAAACATCAGTAAATAAATGGTAACAAGAAACTAAGATAAAAGGAAAGGTATAGAATATAAATTTGTGCATTCTAGAATTTATTTGACCAGAGCATTCAATGTTAGGGAAGAATTAATGGATAGTTATTACATGAACAATGAGTAAACAGTATAGTGCAATGCAGGTTCTGGATTCAGACTTAATACTGAAATACAGGTCGTATCATTTACTAGCTGTTTGATCTGGGTCACTGACTTAACCTCTATATGCCTTAGTTTCTTAACCTGTAAAACAGGATTAATAATACCCATCTCTAACTTTGTGGGGCTGCGGATTGAACTTAGGGCCTTGGGCATATTAGACAAGTGTTCTACTGCTGGTGTTACATCCCCAGACTAAGGCAGACTTAATGAGATGATCTGTGTTAGGTACATAGAGAAGAGCCAAAGGGATGATCCTCATCAACATCAACAACTATTGTTATTAATAGTATCATTACCCCAAGTCTTCCTTGTTTAGGTATATATTACTAGAATTTTCAATTTCTGAATATATAGTAGTCATGGTTAGCTCAAAGTTACCTTCTTAACTATATAATTATGCTTTAGCAAAAGTGCTTGGTCTTGGACAGTGGCTACAAATACTTTATCCTTTGAAGAAGGCAAACAGGTCCAACTGTTCCAGAAAGTCTTTGCTTCCAAAGTAAAGAAAATTCCCCAACTTTTAAAGCTGTTTCATTCTATATCAGTACTTACCTAGGTTCTACTTCTCCTGTTACAGTCATTAAAGTGCCTCCCCGCGGGTCATTGGGAGCATCACCTAAAAGACCACGAGGAGTTGGGACGTTGGTAGGCAAGGCTCCCCGCTGCATAGCTGCTCTGGGGTCTTGCATTGGCACTGACAGGGAAACAAATGGGGAGTTACTGCTGTGAAAGACACATTAGCAAACAAGAAATGACTCTATACCACTGACAATGTAATTCAAACACCTTAGAGTGGGTGAAACCTCACCACAGCAGAATCCTCTTGCAGCTCAAGAACAGAAGCAGGGTGTAGGCAGAATCTGTGCCATGTCAGAGGTATGGATGGAATTATATATAAAGAGCAAACTGGGGAGCACCTGCCAAGAATTAGCATTGTGATCTGAAGAAACTTATTATCCTGGTTTTCTTTCTAAACAATCTTAGTTTAAGGACCAGAGTCACAAAAGAGAGGTAGGGGCTTGGCATATGAACACTGTCATGGCTCTGCAAGAACCTGCTGTCTCCTTACAGACTGCAATTCCATCCAAGCCTCCTGACACCAGTATGGAGGGAGTAGAGCCTCGGACAGATGCCCATATCATCCATGTTCTCTGCCCTGTGTGAAGAGGTCAATCTTAGGCTTGTGGCCTCAAGAGGAAAAAAAACACAAAAATAATAACAAAAAACAAAAAATACCCCAGAACATCATTACCCTTTGGGGGTTCTGAACGTGAGGATCACTGCCAAGCAGCTCTTTTCCCCTCAACGTCCCACCCTGAACACCACAAGCAAAAGGGAACCCGCAGATACAATGGGTACCTTGAACTCGCTCAATTGATGCAGGCCCGGCGGGTCCCACGGGCGAGTGCTGTAAGGTTCCTAGGTAAGCAGTAAGTTCAAAAGGAGAAATAGCAGATACTTAAAATAGCTTGAACATTCATAAACACACACACACGCACAAACACACACATACACAGAGACTGGAGATTTACATGTCAGTAAGAAGTCAAAAGTTCGTTAGTTTGCCCTAGACTACAAAACTCCTTAAACTATAATAACTCCTTAAATTCTTATCCAGAACAGTTCCACTTTGACTAGACATCTTTCTTTGTAAAACCTTTTTAAAAAATTCATCTGTGTATTTTTTAAAATGTAGGTGTGCACTGTCTGCATGTACACCTACAGGCCCGAAGAGGCCATCAGATCCCTTTATAAATCGTTGTGAACCACCATATGGTTGCTGAGAATTGAAGTCAGGACCTCCGGAAGAGCAGCCAGTGTTCTAAACCACTGAGCCATCTCAACAGCCTCAGATCTCTTTCTTAAGGGAAACCTTTGGGCAAAAATAACCAACAATCTTGAATTCTTTTTTTCTTTACCTAATCTCTTCTTGCATCATTATTTAAAAAAAAAAAAAAGAAAAGAAAACGGAGAAAAATATTTTTTCAAAAGCAAACCACAAAACAAATTGCACAGAATGTGACATGTGAGATTTATCAGACAGCCATAACAGATGTGGGGCAATCTAATTCTGTCTTACTTTAAAGTATAAAATTTTCTATCAAAAGTATCAAATGAAAAAAATGCAGCTGGACTTTAGATAAGGAAAGAGTATTTATCACTCTGAAAGAAATAGTTTATTAAGCCAGTCTACAGTATAACATGACAAAGATTGAGTTGACAAGATACAACCAAATATTAAAGGAGATGGGTAAGGAACAAGTTCTGTCTCAAACATCTGCCACCATTACAAACACACAAACCCAACAAGGATTCCAGGCAAAAGAAAACAAATCTGGTCACAAATGAAAGTATTCTTGTCTCCATTGCTGGGTACTGAAGGAAATTATTTTTACAAATTCATCTTACTTTGTCTTTTCCTTAAAAGGTCCTTGAAATACTTTCAAAATGTGAGCCAATTCCTTTTTGTTAATTCTTACCAGAAAGAAGGGACTAAACTAAAGTAGGAAGAAAGATCTCTTGTAGAAGTATATGTTAAACAGCTGAAGGGTTCACTGATAAGACTGACGCCCTGGGAAGAGGAAGAGATTAATGGAAGGCTAAGCCCTTCTCACTACTGCAAAGATACTGAGGCAGATACACCATGTACTGACAGTAATGAGATGGGGGTACACAGCCGCACAGAAGCATGAAAATACTTTAGAAGGAAGATAAGATGTATGTTACAATTTGTCTTGCTGTCATTTCAATCACCAATCCCTGTGTACCAATCATGGGCCTGTATCTTAATATGCTTTTGAAATGGGTTTCTCTTATAGGGAATCAGTTGAGAAGAAAAATATTAAGCCCCTTTGGTCTGTCCAAAGCAATCTGTTCCCAAGATAGGCACCTAACGAATAACAAGATTATTTTGAAAATTAATTCTGAAATTAACAGTGCCAAAAGAATGTTAGGAAGAAAGCAGATTTTGTATTTGGAGATTTCAATTTCTTAAGTTAAAAAAGAAGAGCACCAGATTCAGACCACAATACTCAGAAATGAGTGTGTTACTTACCTCATCCTACTGAGAAACTTAAAACTCCTGTGCTTCCATCTCTTTACCTGTAAAACTAAGGCACTGCCACCTAACTCAAAGAGTTGTCTATGAAAATGGAAGTGACTGAGTATATATAGTACACATTCAGTTCCCTTTTTCCATCACATTTCATTTTTTAACTGAACTAATGTACTTTCTTCTCCTTCAAACTACAATAACATGAGGAAAAACACAAAGATATTACAAGGGCTGCTGCTGTTATATACAGTATTTTTTGTTTTGTTTTGTCACAGTACAGGAGACACTTTATAACTATGTTTTATAGACCTCTGCTTTCCTCCCAGTTTGCTATGGGATTTACATCTTGTCATCTATAGACCCGATCATATACTAAATGCTCATTATTTAAATTTCTTACAAAGTAAATAGCTATTCACAAATTGAATAAGACCATGCCCATAGATTATCAGGAAACAAAGTATGCATTTGCCTTATCATAAATCTTGTAGAGTTAGGCGCTAGATCTCCTATGGAAAGTCTGAACCAATAGAAGTTTGGTAAATATAGAAACATTCTACATCTGCAATGTCCAGTGTGGTCTTCATTAGCACGTGTGGCTACTGAACACCTAGAATGTAATCACTGTGCCCAGGAAATCAGAGTATTTGGCTTTTATGATTAATTTGAACTTAATTTTAATTAACTTAATTTTTAAATTGCCACTGGTAATTAGTGGCTGACACATTAGACAGTGCAGATATGAAACATTTCCATGTCTAGTCTATATATATATATATATATTAATATTTACCTTGTCCTCGTTCCATGGGCACTGGTCCAGCTCCTTGCATTCCAACTTGGGCTTGCATAACTCCTAGAAAATAAAGGGCAGGGAAAAACGTAAATTAGGCCTGTAGAAAAAAACCAACAATTGTGGCTGAGTTTACAAATGTCATCCCTTTCCCCACAAGGAGAAAGCTCTGATGGATGGTGAGGACTACCATTCAACAATGCCATGAGCAACAGTTGAAGTTTTTCATTATATGTCACACTTCAGTGACAAGTGAGTTTAGAAGGAATGTTTCATCACAATTAAGAAAATTGTAGCAGAAATCCCTTTAATATAAGAAAATAACACCTCTTACCTATAAGCCTCCTCTCATGGAAGGCAGTATCATTCATAGGATATTTTATAAATGTATGGGTATATTATTTAGTTGACAAAACCTTTGGGGACATAGATGCACTGAATGAAGTGGTGTCAGGGATACTAGGTGCCCTACAAAGGATGATACAATTCTATAAAATCAAGGCGGATCTTGTATCTGATAAAACATTCAAATGTCTCACTTGACATTCATACAAAGGAAAAGCTGTTGTCATCTCAACCTAGAGACTGGGTCTGTTTTATTTGCAAACACAGAAGTTATATGTACTATTTTAATATATATTCACTGACTTTTCCAGAAATGCAACTACTGAGTAAATTACAGAGACTGCAATTTGTTTTAAGAATTTTAATATGATTTTTCACTATTTAGGAAAACCACATCAATAGTCTTTGTGGTGTTTGAATTACCAAAGCAAACATCACTGTAACTGTCTACATTTTTAGTTTTTACACTCATGGGACAGATGTAAACACCTATTTTGTTTTCTAACCATACATGGACATTTACATATTAATTTTTAATAAGTTAATTTTCTTTTACTTTTCATGTGTATTACAATTAGGGTGTTATACTGATTTTTTGAAGCCAGGTTACAAAAGTATCATCTGTGCACAACATTTCAGGAAAGTAAAGCCACTGCAAAATACCTGTTATAAAAAGGGTATGCTGGATTTAACAGAGTTGAAAATTTATGGTCTATATTAACCAGATGGGGTATGATGACTACTATATAAAGAATAACCATCACAAATCCTTGTCTGGTCCCTTCCACATAGCATTAATTCTCTTTTCCTCAAAGGAACTAGATATGCTGCTGCATGGGGACAAAAGGCAAGCAGATTTGTTTGTAGTTCACTAATACTTCCTTAAAATAGAAAGTACATATCACATTGTCCTATTTGATTGAACATGCTAAGCACTAAAAGTTATAGATTAAATACCCAAAGAACTGGATGCTATCCCAGCTCTTGCTATTATATTATATACCTGTGATTCTGAGCAAGTGACTCAATAAAAGTCTATAATCCTGGCTTCCTTATCTGTAAAATTAACAAGTTGTTCTAAATAGTAATCCCCAGAAAGTGGTCCCCAGCTAGACAAGCCGTATCAGTATCAATAACAACAAAAAATGTAAAACCTGAAAATTCGCAGGTTCTGAACCTCAAACTTGTTAAATTATAGTTTGGCAGCCGGGACGATCAATCTGCATTTTATAGGCCCTTCAGGTGATTCTAACACAGATTAAAGTCTGAATACAACTGATAAATGATTTCAAAGCTTTTTTTGGCAATAGTGTTCCATTCCACTAAATACAGACCAACCACCAACACAATATAAAGGTTTAGGATCCGAGGAAAAGGCAGCAGAAGGCATTATGAGTATGATTTCCCACATAAAGAAATCATCACATACCTTTTATTTGTAAAGACTAAATCCCCAGTGGTGGAACTGGTGGTCAGAATGTATAAATCTTTCATGTTATTCTACTTTCTTGAAAGGCTGAAAACCATCCTATTTCTACCAGTGATGTGTAAGTACAAATTTCTTTACAAATATTGTCCTCTTCTTTGAAACTTGGCACTGAGGGGTGTAAGTGGCACTTTATTGTTACTATGAATAAGGCTGCTGTATTGGCCATCTGGCTTTGCTTTTCTATGAAGCTCTTAAAATAGTTTCTTCCTGTACTTTTCTATAGGTTGTTTTCCCTCTTCCTATTTTCAAGGAGATCTGTAGGACAACTCAAAAATCCCCATGAAGTTTTAATGAATTCACAAATATAAATACTATAAACTCCAAAACATTCTATGAAAGTTAAATTTTATGGTATGCTCAATTTTTGTCTTTTGGTTCTCTTTTGGGGGAGCATTGTTTTGATAACAATATTTCTCTGTCTGGTGCTAGGGACTGAACATGGGTTTTTTTGCACATTGTAAACAAGTGCTTTAACACTGAGCTATACCCTCATCTGCATTCATTTCCTCTTTTAGGTGTCTTGTGGTTTATTATTTTTCTAATTAACTAGAACTAGTATGGAATTCCTTCTTTAGTTACATGGGTATTTAAGAATATTCATTTTTCCTTTAGGTACTACCTTTACTATTTCTCATACTTGTTTGTATGAAATATAAATATTTGTTTATTTTCAGGATTTATTTTAGGTATTCACCACTGCTCATCAGAAGAGGGCACCAGATCTCATTACAGATGGTTGTGAGCCACCATGTAGTTGCTGGGAATTGAATTCAGGACCTCTGGAAGAACAGTCAGTGTTCTTTCTTAACCACTGAGCCATCTCTCCAGCCCTAAATATTTATTTTTTTGTTTTAATTTACGCTATAATTTTTATTTCTTTAAATAGCTACAGTATGTTCCTTAATTTTCCAAGGCAAGATTTCTTCCCACTCACGTGAGCTTTTAATTATTTATTTCTAATTTTACTGGTTTAAAATCAGACAATGTGATCTGTAAAAATCTCCACTGCCTTTTGTTAAATTTAACTTATGGCTAAGCATGTGGTCTTCTTTTTAAGTGTTCCATGGACATTTGGAGTAGGGGAATGTATTCTGCAGCCAAAAGATGTATGGCTTTTTCTAAATAGTAGAACTTGTTGATCCCATTAGTCCTTAAATATGTGTCTATTCAGCTTGAATATCAACATATATAGCTGTTTTTTTATTCACAAGGACAAGGTTATTCATCATGTCCAGAGAAGGTACTGACCAATAACCTGCATGTTAGTATTTTATGACAATGTAAGTACAGAAACAGAGAACAGATATTTAGCAATGTCTATGGCCATTTGCCACTGTTAAAACATCCAAGTGTGTGAGCAGCCCACTTGTCTCACTTAAGAGTTTATTCAGTTAAGACTGGTGGCAAATGCCTCTAATCCAAGTACGTGGGTACCTCAAATAGGGGGATTGAATGTTTGAGGCCAGTCTGAGCTACAGAGCAAGACCTTGTCTTAAAAAAACAATATAAAAGAAGAAATCATCTAGTTTCCTCAGCCTAGAATACATGTTATAGCTATACATTTATTTTATACCAAGATCCTATTGTTAAATAATTGGCTGCACTTCAGCAGTTACTACTATAAAACCTCAGCAAAGTAACAAGAATGGTAAGGACTCTAACTGCAAGTTACCTGCAGGGGCTAAGGAACCAGGGCCAGGTCCTGCTACAGCAGCTGTCATCTGCACTGGGGCTGGAACTCCACCTGGCATAGAAGCTTGCATCATAGGAGGTGCGCCATTGACATGCATTCCACCCTGAGCAAGAGAAAAACAAGTATGAGCATGTCTCTGCAGAGACTCAAAACATTTAGTCTATGGCCTTAAGTTTTTCTTAATATTGGTAGTTGCAATAGTCTGCCAAACATCCTTTTTGTATGACATGTCTTCTGTAACAGTTTCATCACATATTCCGAGTCCCACAGAAGCAAACTGTAGTATCTTGAGCCTGTTTATGTGAGAGCAGTTAAGATAGAGCATATGTATAACATAGAGACAGATAATCATGTCTTGTTCATGTGGCAAGGCAGCAAATAACCCATTCTTGATTTCATTAATTGGTGCATCACAATAAGTTAAAAATGCCTTATATAGTGACTTGATGTGCCAGGGTGGATTGGTACCCAGGGGGTCCTAGAAGGGGAGGAGGAAAGGGGATATGTGAGGGGGAACCAGGAAGAGATGGGGTGGGGGTGGGGGGCTGCAACTGGGATGTAAACTGGATAAATGGTGAGAGGGAAAAAAAAAAGAAAACCTGAAAAAAATGCCTTAATACCCAGGACACAAAAGGGACTGAGACTTCAAAAAACTTGCTGGTATTCTACATTTTTAAGATGAAAAAGCATTTTCATTTGTTCAAGTTTTAATAACTCTGTCCTTGGGTGTAACTTTTGAGGACAGTAGTGAACTCTGTAATGATAAATTAAACTGCCTGAGAGAAAGGGAATGAAATTCTTTCATTTGGGCATTCCCTAGAGAACTATGCATGTCTTTGGAATATAAAGAACTGTAAAGAATCAAGACAGTTCCAAAAAAATCAAACGCATGAACACCAAAAACAAAGTTTAGAGTCTGAGTTCAGTGGGACCCTCTTTTGTAAGTCTGCAATCTGTGTACAGTGTAACATAGAGGTCCAAAACAGTATGAATCTAAAGGAATTGTGATTGGTTCACATGTTTATGCCTAAAATCACTGTGAGTGGTGATGGGAGAGGAAGAGAGCGAAGTATATTAGCACCTTGCTTTCTGCATAGACACATTTCAAGACCTCCAGTGGATGTTTGAAGCTTTAGTTTTGCACGTGTCTGTATGCCTCATTGTTTTCCTCCAAGGTTCAATTTATAGGTTTACAACAGTAATTAAAAATACAACAATTAGAGCAAAACACTTAAAGTTGAATGGGTATTTTAAAAATCAGGTGTGTGCTCACTGTAATCAAAATTAGAAAAGGGGAAATTGTATAGGAGTAGTTAAAACAAGTTGAGATTAGACTATGTTCAGATCCAAAGTTTGCCACTTATGATTCTGCTTTTAGATCAGTTGCACTTTCAGTTTTAGTTAACTTACAATTTCTATAAAATTCTTATTTAGGACAGGCGCTGATGACTACTGCTCATTGGCTGAATTCTCTTCTTTTTGTTCTTGTTTATTTCTGAGACAGGGTCCTTTTATGTAGCCCTGACTGTCCTACAACTCTACATAGAACAGGTTGGCCTCAAACTCAGAAATCCAGCTGCCCCTGCCCCTCAAGTGCTAGGATTAAAGGTAAGCATTACCAAATTAGCTAAACTTGTAACCAGTTATTTTTTTTTTTCTCAAGCTAAGCATAGTGGTATATACCTTTAATCTCAGCACTCAGGAGGCAGACAGATCTCTGAGTAAAAAAGACTGCCTGGTCTATACAGAGTTGCAGAACAGCCAAAGCTATATAGTGAGACCCCAGCTATAAGTTTTTTTCCTCAAGTTTCTTCTGTTTGTATATACATAGCAGCATGCATGTGAAAGTCATAGATCAGAGAGGACAACTTGTTTAAGTTCCCTTTTCCCACTATGTGGCTCCTAGAGATAGAACTCATTGTCAGGCATGGTAACAAGTACCTTCATCTACTGAGCCATCTTGTTAGCCATCCATCCATCCTTCTAGTGTATGTCTATATACGAATGGCACAATTGAGGACAATTTGCAGTAATATACTCTCCTCCTTCCACAATGTGGGTCCCAAGGATTGAACTCAGGTTGTCAGGCTTGATAGCAAGCACCTTTACTTTCTGAACCATTTCGCAGACCCTAGCCTTTCTGTTTGTTTTGTGAGGCAGTGTCTCAAATAGCCTAGACTGGTTTCAATTTTGCTAGGGAACCAAGGATAACCCTGAACTCTGATCTGCCCACCTTTACCTTCCAAGTGCTGAGATTATAGGTATGTACCACCATGCCTGTTTTTATCAGTAGCTTTTTAAGTGAGGTTTTACTAAAATACAATCACATTTTACATATTATCTCATTGTTACAGAGATCATATAGCTTATAAAGCCAAATAATTTACTATCTGAATTTCTTTTTTTTTCAAATTTAAAACACTTTATTTATCAACATTTGTATAAACATATATACTTAGATACTGCCTGGGTTAGAGCTCCTGGTAGCCCCGTTTCATCTAGGTTTTGTGAGGTTGGGTGCAGAACTGCCACTGGTACATATACTATCTGAATTTCTTAAGAAAATGTTTACTTTACTAATCCTTGCCTTATACCATTCATTGGATTAATCCACATTATTTACTTCTGCCCATCTGAAAATGGTAAAAAAAAAATGGTGGCTTATTTTAGCTTATATTTGTTTATTTAATTTTGAGGTTGTATGCTTTATTTTCATTTTGATATTTTTTTTCTGTTTGTTAGATTTTTTTTTTACTAATTTATAGGCGTTTTTGCTTCTGAAAAATAGAGATATAAACACAGTCTGTGTGGTTTTCTTCAGTTACACCATATATTTTTTCTACTTTTTAAATGACTATTCAGAATTCTTATACATGTTTAAATGTTTACATTTGGGCAGGAGAGATGGCTCAATGTTTAGAAAAACACTTGCTTCTCTTGCAGAGGGTTTGGTTCCCAGCACCCACATGGAAACACAAAATGGTTTATAACTCCAATTTGCCCTCCTCACACTGCAGGCCCACACTGTGAGGCATACAACACACACACATAGAATAAAACAAATCTTTGAAATGTATCTATCATTATGTAACATACTAGTTTTGCAGTTCACTTAACAGGTTGAGAATTTATGCTAATATCCACATCCATATAAAAAAGGTTTCTGTAGTTTTACTTTGTACACAGTGTTAGAAGTTATCTCTGTTGATACCATATTCTAGTCTACCTCAATCCTGTATGGCATTATGTTTTTAAAAGTCATTCCTATTGATATATGTAGTTTACTTAAGAGTTTCCCATTGGATAGATAGACCAAAGTTTCTCCACTTTTCATTCATGAACATTTCCTATGTTTCCAATATTTGCTATTATCATAGAGCAATAGACATCTTTGAGCATGAGCAAGTACTCTTTTATTTAGAAGTACCTTCTGCACATGTTATCTTTAGATGTATCAATTTCTTAGGTCTGTAGCATTACAATCATGCTTTTAAACACATTGCTTTTTCCTTTGTTACTGCTAAAAATGGAGACAGTAAGAGTGCTTACCTCATTTTGCTGCTATGAGGACTAAATGAGACTACATGTAAGATACTGAAGTGATAACCAGTGGTAGATAAACACACCCACAAAAATTAGCTTATTAGAAAATGGTTTAGAGGAAGGATCTCTTTGTTTTATTATCTTGGAACTGAATCTACATTCATTCAGGTGGCATATGCTCTGCAATCTGGAAATTGCTTTTATGCCTGAAAATTTAATTACCATCTCCGAATCCTGCTGCTTCTTCTCTCAATAGTTTCCTAGAAAGAAAATAACATTTTAAGACATATAAAAAAATGTTGTGGAATAAAGCCCTACCAAAGATTGAGCCTGAGGGGCCTGAGGATTCTGCTGGTTCATTGAAACATTGGGTCCTGAACCAGGCCCGGCAACATGGACTGCCTGAGGGTTGCCTGAAATCAGCGTTGGGATATTTGTCTGGCGATGCAGAATTTTCTAAAAAGTGAAAAAATATATCTATGAGATGTCTGTTTAACAAGCCAAACGGGCAGTTCCTATCCCAAAGACAAACCCGCTAGTTCTATACAAGAACCAGAAGCACTCACCAGGGCAATCTCAGGATCCACTATTCTCATCACTACCTGTGCTTGCAGCAAAGCATAAGCCAGCTGTGGATTCTGAAGCAACATGTTTCTTGCTTCCTGGGGACTATTCTGGACACAAAGCTGAGAAGACAAGAAAATTCCCCTTCAGATTCAATACTAAGTATCTCATCCCCTCTGAATTACTACTGGTTTTCTTTGTGAGACAGTGTCTCATGTTTCCCATTCTGGCTTTTAATTCACTGTGACCCTTCTGCCTCAGCATCCCAAGCGGTGGGACTACAGGCACATGACACCATGTTGGTGATTTTAGCACTGATTTTGACACTGAATGCACAATTTTGGCCATGGCAGGCAAGAAGAAGAGGTTATTAAGGAAAACACTACAATTTAACATCTACAGAGGACACAGAAACAGCTGGTTTGGGCAGGTCCACTTACGTATAAAAATACCCCTGTGTACACAATGTGGAAGAAATGGTGTCTACAGAATCAACTATTTAAGCTCCGGAAATTATATCCATTAACTCCTTGAAAATCTGATGTAAAAGATTTTGTTTATACTCTAATGTCTCCTCCCACCTTCATTTGTTTCATCAGCTCAAACATCTGTTCTGGTGGAAGACTGGCAACTGCTTTGCTAATGGATTCAGGGGCATCCTCAGGGTTGATGCTTTCTCCATAAGGTGACTCTATGACAGGTGCACCAGTGCCAAGGCCTGATTAGGAAGAAAGTAGAAGAAAGTCAGGATGGTAAAGTAACAACCCAAGTCATTTCAAGTATCTATTTTCTAGGGATGCTGGAAGCACCAACCAATAACCTGGAACTCTCTGGAGCTGGGCCACTTGAAAATCTCCTTTCTGTGAAGGAAAGTGAGGGTATATCTTCTGTTCTTAGTGGAAAGCTATGACAGCGATAATGTCATTATTTATTTCTTTGATAAGTCACTTCAAGAAGAAAAGCATTGAAACTGACAAAGGTGATTAATTTCAACAGAGAATTTGTGGAAATGTCTTTAGTATCCACCACCAGTTACTAATCTGGCAACACAGAGAAGTAACTGATGGCTTAGTAGACCTGCATTTCCCTTCAACTGGAAATTAATTCCTAAGGAACAGAAGGATCACTAAAGTCAAGTTTCTTAAACATAGACATCCCTCACTCAGCCACCTCAGGTCCTAAGAAGCTATTCATTCAGCTAATCACCTCAGCACCTTCTAAAATATCGGAACATGCAAAGCTTCCACGTGCTCATCTTTACTAACTTTTAATGCATACGGCTTGGCTTTATACTCACTCTTCAGCTCCTCTTTGTTCTTTTCACTGGCAGCATTATCCACTCGAAGTGCTCTCCCACTGAATTCACGCCCATTCAGGTTCCGCATGGCACTAAGTGCTGTCTCTTGGTCTTGGTATTCACAGAAGCCATAACCCTTTGGTTTTCCTGTCTCCCTATCATATACCAATCTGAAGACCAAAACCAAGTATTAGGAACAAATGCTACGCACATACAGGCTTCCTGCTAACACTGCCATATTCTAATTTAGTCCACAGTAAGATACCTTTCCAACTCTGCTTTCTTGGTTTGGAAACATTTTTAATGAAAGAAATCTTTTAGACAAGACTAGATATGAATTATAGAGCATGTGCATCTATCCCAAAATCTGTGCTTTTTAACACTCTCACAATGAAGACCCTTGAGAGAGGATCTCACCTGAAACTAACAACAGGCCCAACCTCAGAGAAGATGTCCTTCAGTTGTTCTTCAGTAGCTTCATAAGGAATGTTTCCCACTAAAGAAGAGACAACGCATTAAAATTCTGTGACAGTAACTGAGCTCTAGAGTGAGCAAGTGAATAGTAGGCTTTCTATCTGCATTAATACATATGCAATAAATGACTGAACAGTGTTCTCTAACCCACCCCCCACTGTATCTTTTCAGATCTTATAAAAAGGGAAATGAGCCAGAGACTAAATTTAAAACGGTGTCTTTCAAATAGTTCTTGAATTGGTATGACAAATAAAAGGTTTTCCCTAACTGTGCTGAAAATAAAATATTTAATTAAGCACTGTCATTTACTCAAAGCCTTTAACAGTCGGAGGATTATGTCTGAATTTCCATGTATACATACACTTAGGAAGGAAAAGCCATGAATACAGCAGAGGATGTTTCAAGATTATTCTGTGGTTTTAAGACTCTCACAATGAAGAGACCATTTTGTCATGTCTCTTTCAAATAGTGTTTATTTCTTGTTATTTTTGTTTTGAGAAAGAGTCTTGTTGCGTAGCTCTGCCTGGTCTTATGAGGTAGCCTAGGCTGGCCTTGAATTTGAAGCAATTCTACTGGCCCCAAACGTGCTTTAAAAGCAATATACGTATTTTAGAAATAACTCATTTAAACCCTAAGAATTGCTTAGTCTCGCTCCTCTGAAATCTCCCTGAGCTTTAATCATTCATTCATTCATTCATTCATTCGCAACCCACCTCAAGATGCCAGGTGGCCGCTACCACTATGGTTGGATGAAACGTTACAAGTAAAAAGCAAGCCATATTACACGTTTATGAGAGGGCGGGAAGTGGATATGGGGGTCGATGGCTTCAGAATAAAATCTGTATTTTGGGCTAGGAGAACCAGCACGGAACAGGGCCGCTCTGTTTCCACGCACCTTTTCTCCTAAAAAATAACTGAGAATCATGAAGGGGAAAACGCAGAAAAGACAGACGCTAGAGTCTAGCTCCCTGAATCACACTGCGGAAAACCTCTGTTACCTAGGAGCCGGAGTGGGGTGGGGGAAGATGGCGGGGGCGGGGGATCTCGTCTGCCCACGAGTACGCCAGACTGCAGTGCCAAAGAACAGCGGCAAACCCGCACGCCCTCCCAACAGCCGCTCCACATGGGGGACCTCAGGGGACGTCCCTCCCTGACCAAAGACACCTCCGAAACCCTCTCACCGAATACAGAACGCAGAGAACGATCCACCGCAGGGTCTCTAACTGGCAAACCCGCCATGGCTCACCCCCCGAGGTGGCTTCCGGTGCGCTAAAGCACACTTCCGTGGGAGAGCGAGTCCACGACCGAGCCCGCCTCCGTCCGGTAGGAGCCGGAAGCACCTGGACCAAAAGCGCCGCGGATCCTGCTGCGAGCCTCACCGTGTTGGTTCCCGCCTAGCGTTTGGCCCGGGGGAGGGCCAACAGTCTGCGGGAACGGCTGTGGCACGAGAAACGCTGCGTAAGCGGCGTGCCGCGGGGCGGGGCTAAGATAGTGTACGTCATCGGGGGTGGGGCTAGGCTAATGAGACGTCTTGGAGCTTGGAGACGCCTTTCTGCGTCTTCGTTTATTCACTGGCGCCCATACAGCATTTAGAAACATTAACTACGTGAGCTGGGTATATGGTTCATTCCTAGAGTGCTTACATAGCGTGTATGAGGCCCTCCAGAAAAACACATCCCATACTAGAAGAATCTGCTTTAAATATGGTGCATAGAACACGCGCGCGCGCAAACACACACACACACACATACACACACGCGCGCGCGCTTTGTGGAACATGTCTCAAGATGTAATTCTGGTAAAGAGAGGAAATTCGATTTAAAATCACTATGTGACTTATAGAATACCTTAGATAATAGAATTATTCAAAGTCAAATATTTACAGCTCTGTAAGAGACACAGAATCAGAATTTTCATGTGTCACAGTTGGGAGTAGTGAATTTTCGCTAAATGAATACGTATGGCTAAGCAGATTTCTCACCTAATATAGACGAAGTATTTACTTGGAGTACTTAACTAAGGATAGAGGGTTTTTTTTTGGACCCCCACTCCAATCTATACAGTAAGATTTACACATTGAACTGGAGAGTCATTTTTCAACGAGTGCCTCTGGTGGGTCTCAGGGCTATGCAATTTGGGAAATATAGTTGATGAAGTAGTTTTATGACAACATTTGGTACAGTCATACATTCGTTTTTATCTGCAAATTGTTAAGTAATAGCTGGACAGCTCTTCTAGTAGGCCTAAGTGTTCTTTGTTCAGCTCTATCCCTTGTGAGGGAGGACATTTGGAAATGTACAGGAGTGTGGCTGCCTAGTGAACACTATTACTGGAAGAAGAGCCAGAAACAGCAAACATACTGTCAGATGCAGAGTTCTACTCAGTGAACCCCTCACTTCATCAGATGCCAATATTTCTTTGAGAAACATGTTTGAATCAGCTATACTGGAGAAAACAGACATTGGCTCTGACAGCTGTGTCCTGTGCTCAGTTGGAAGGATAACTTCAACGTTAGCTCTCTCACAACTATGCAGCTGTATTAGTCAGGGCTCTCTAGAGTCACAGAACTTATGGGTAGTCTCTATATAGTAAGGGAATTTGTTGATGACTTACAGTCTGTAGTCCAACTGCCCAACAATGGTCAGCAGCAGCTGTGAATGGAAGTCCCAGGATCTAGCAGTTTCTCAGCCCCACAAGGCAAGCAGGTGAAGAAGAGTGAGCCTTCCTTCTTCCAATGTCCTTATGTAGGTCTCCAGCAGAAGGTGTGGCCTGGACTAAAGGGGTGTACCACCACGCCTGGATCTGGGACTTGCCTTAGTCTCCTGGGATTAAAGTCGTGTACTACCTTGCCTGGGCCTAAGCTTTTCATAGCCACTGTGCCTCAAGATCAGGATCACAGGTGAGCCTTCCAATTCTGGATTGTAGTTCATTCCAGATGTAGTCAAGTTGCCAACCAGGAAGAGCCACCTCAGTAGCTAATTCCAATAAAGGCTGACATTTGTATTTGCTCCACGTTCTAGTGTATCTGTTTTTGTGGGAGTTACCGAGGTTCTTGGGTTCACAAATCAGCACTAGGGGAACCAGGAATAGTAAACATACAGTGTTGTCTCTTCAAGGGGAAAGATGTATAACCTAGTTTTGCCCAGAAGCTGGGAGCAGACATGGTTAACAGCCTGGTGACATTTGCACTGTGTGACTGAGAGCACACTGGATCCTTCTCCCAGAGCCTTATCGTGAGCTTGTTTTCCTTGCTCAATTTATAGAACCCATCTTTATGGAAGATGTCGCATGTACTTTACAAGGAGTTTCAATGTTGTAATGTCCTAAGCTTTGTTGTGCACATGGGATTTGAGTTATTTATCACTAGGAAAATTTTCACCAAGTTGTTCTGTTATTTTATGCCTAAAACAAACTGCCTAATGTCAGACTCTCAAAGTTTGAACCAACACCAACTAGTTAGTTGTGTTGAACCTTTTCGTCTCCCGTGAATCATTACATTACTCTGCTGGCCATGGTAGTTGCAGAGACACCACCACCACCACCACACAATAAACTTTTTAATCACTGTGCAGTGTATTTCCACAGAACAACAGATTATGACAATGTTCATTTGTTAGTTCACAGTTTTTTGGGTCCGAAGTCTGGGTGAATATGGCTGGGTTCTCAGTTTAATTTTTCACAAGGATGAAATTAATGTGGTGGGCTTTATGTGGGTTGTCTATGAGAGACAACCAGCTTTCAAGCTCACTTTATTGTCAGCAAAACTTGTTTCTTTGTGGTCACAGACTATGGTTCTTGTTTTCATGCTCTCTATTGCTCTGGGGATTTTGGCTTTAGGTATTGGATGCAAACGCTTCTCTCAATGCATAGGGTAACATCTCACAGCCAGCTTTTGACTGAAAAGACTTTTCCTGGGGAGATGTAACAACACACATGTCTGAGTCACTTGGAAAGGACAGGTAGTTTGTCTAGACTGCTTCCAGGCAGTTTGACTAGTTTCTGCTTCTTCCAGTTAGTTGATCTGGTCTCAGAGCCTCCTTTACAACTGACTTATCTGAGTCTTACTTTGTACTTTGGCTCTTCTGAGAAGCACTCAGGAACTTGGTTTGTTTACTCTTTGGAAGAAGGGACTTATGGAATCTGGTCAGTTCTGGGGACTTCTGATGCTATTTGGAGTTGCTTGCCTTCCTGTTTACAGAGCTTCCTTGCAGGATAAGATGTTTCAATCTCAGAAGAAAGGGCCCCACAACACCAGCAATGGTGCAATGAAAACTTGTGCTTGGAATCTTTGTTCTGGAATCAGCTGGAGACTATTCTGCTTGTATAGGGTCTTTGTGTCTTGGGTAGGCTCATGTAGTTTCTCTATATTAAGATCAACTTATGTTGGGGCTGGAGAAATGATTGAGCAGTTAAGAGCAATCTTGCTGCTCTTACAGGGAACCCAGGTTTCATTTTCTACACCCACGCAGTGGCTCAAAACAGTCCGGAGTTCCAATCCAGGGAATCGCATGTCCTTTCCTGCCCTCTGTGCGTGTATGTGATATATGATCATCCATGCAAGCAAACACTTATGCACATAAAACAAACAAAAAATAAATTTTGTAGAAAGATCATCTACTATTGTGCAACAAATTAGAATCATGAAAGTAAAATCCATTATGATCATGTGAGGCCTTAAATTAAGATTTAGCAGGCAAATACAAGACACTGGGGAAAAAAAAACCAACCTTAGGATCCATGTTAGACAACTGCTTCTTGTGCCCATTTTATAGATAGTTTTTTTTTCTGGCACAAGAAATTGTCTAAATGGTGTTTTGACTCCCTTCTAATGTAATTGAGAAATTTTAGATGGCTCAGTATGTGTTATTACCATTTGGGGAAAATAATGTAAAAGTCTATGATCTTTTGATGGTGAGTAGACAGCCCATAGAATGAAAATCACCAAGAAAAGATTGAGGCAGCCAGAATCTGCTGTGCACCACCAACCATCTGCGGAAAACGTACCATATGTAGTATTACAGTGTTGGGTTCAGCATGGAAGCCGGGAAAACTCACTTCAGATACGGAAGCTTAAAAATGAATGCTTTATTTTCTAAGTGCTCAGGGAGGTGGCTTGTACGGGATCTGAACTGCATCCCAGAAGGGACAAAGGAGTGGGTTAGCTGCAAGTAAATTAGGGCACAGCAGGCAATTGGTTATATATTTTTTATAACTTATGCACCTTGGTTTAGATAACAGCAATTTCTACATTTTTTTACTGGTTAAAAGACAGTTAAAATATTTGGGAAAATGGGATAGGTGTTTATTCCTAGGCCTAGGAACATGAACTCAGCCAGCAGGATGAAGACATTATCTTTAAGATGGCTGGACTCAAACAACTGTCTCTACAAATTATCACTTAAATATCTGGTGCCATACAACAGTTTACAACAGAAGCTGTTCAGCTCTAGGGAAGTTCCCAGCTCCCCTAGGGCTTGGGACTTTGAATTTAGTTTCATCCTATGATTAAATGGAGTCTGAAAACAAAATGGTATTCCTCAAGTTTCTTTTGCTTATTCCCAACAACATCAGCAGCTACACTGTCTCTAGTAGTTATCCAAGAGGAGGTGTGTGCAAGGGAAGCATCCCAAATGATTTTTGTTTTATCCTTGGGTTTCATGCATAGGCTATGAGTTAGTTACTCTTGGTTCAGTGCCTGCCTATTGAGGCTCTTCTCATCATTGACATATTCTGTGTGACATTTCTTTTGTCAACAATTTTTATCAAAGTGAAGACACAAAATGGAGTGTCTGATCCTGTTGTAGCAGCTCTGATTAAAGGCTAAATTAGCAAAGATATGGGAGTGATATTAAGAAGTAGGAAAAATACTAAAAAAGAAGCATATATAAATGGAACCAAATATATAATATCATAAGATAATTGTTACTTGGAAACTTTAAATAGATAGAAAGTACCCCTAACGGAGAATCAAAGAATTTAAGAATTGTAGTGGTTTGAATGAAAATGTTGCCCATCATCTCTAATGTTTGAATTCTTGGTCCTCAGTTGGTGACACTGTGTGGATAGGTTTAGGAGGTATGGCCTTACAGGAGGAAGTATGTCACTGGGGACAAGCTTTGGGGTTTCAAAATCCTCATGCTTCTTGCTTCTGGCCCAAGATATGAGCTCTCATCTACTTTCAGTACCCAGTGCCTGCTGCTTGCTGTGTCTACACCATCACAACTTCTAAACCTTTGGAACTGTTTGCCTCCATAAACTCTTCCTTCTATAAGTTGCCTTGGTCACGAAGTTTTAGCACAGTAATACAAAAGTAACTAATATAGGAACTTGTAAGTAAGATTTACAGGATTAAAAATGTTGTGAGAAAATCCCGAGTTCTTATACAATCTTGTTGATAACATCACATTTTGGATGGCATTTTACTAAACGAAGCAAGCAATAACATCCGGATCTATAAGGGTACGTAGACTTGAAAATTTTTTTCTGTTTATAGAAGGTCAAATGTCTAACACTGAGATAAGTACCATTTCATGATTCAGGTTTAATGCATGTTTTAATCTCCTCAAAAGACATTAATGTCATATGTGAATAAAAATCAGGTTCATGGACATTGAGTGTAGAAAATGGACTTGGTTCATGTTTGTAATTTCAACAGTCCAGATGGTAAGGGAAATGATCCATTGTTTGTCTTGCAGAGTATACAAGGAAAGGCAGCCATTCTTGTATAGATTATAGATACCATGGAATGTAAAGGATTCTAGATGAAACTGGTAGTGAGAAAAAAAATGTTTGGTGAACAGAGCCTGCAAGAAAAACAAACAAACAAAAAAACAATGTGACTTACGAACAATCCATGTCTGGTTGAAGGTACCAATTGCCTTTGTTTCCAGAAATACTGATTCTACTTTCACATTATCAGACCTATTCTACAGCAATATTAATACATTTTGATAGGACTGGAAGTTTTAGCCCTGCTGTTCCTCCAAGGAGTTGTTCAGTTTACCAAAGTAGTTCATTTGGGTATTTTGAGGTTTGTCACTTTTGTTTCTTGATTAATTTTGTTCTCATTGCAAGCTGTGTGTATTTCTCTATTTCATTTCCTAGGGTCTTGTTCCTTCAGACAAGGTTCTAGGCTCTTGTTCCATCTTTGCTTTCAACCTGTGTGTGCGCGTGTTTGTGTGTGTGTTTGTGTGTGTGTGTGTGTGTGTGTGTGGTGAAAATTGAAGTGATTTTCTGGTACACAATTGTATAATATACTTGGGACTTGCTCTCTAATCCACTGTGCTGTTCTATGTGTATTAATTGGAAATTTTACTTCACTTATACCTAAAAAAAATTATTGATGGGTAAGGCTTTATTACTGTCACTTTGCAACTGGTTTCCTGTGGTTCATCTTTCTCTCTTAAGTCCTTATGTCTAAATGATTTCGTAGAGTATTATATTTTGACTCTTTTCTTAGTATTATTGGTTTGCCTACTGCAGATTTTTCTTAGGTTTATTTAATTTTAAATGTAAGAATGTTTTTCCTGCATGTATGTATGTCCACATGTGTGTTTGCTGCCCATGGAAATCAGAAGAAGGTCTTGAGTCCCTTCCAATTAGAGGTACAGATGGCTATGAGCCACCATGTGGATACAGAGAACTGAACTTGAGTCCTCTGAAAGAGCAGCAAGTATTTTTAACAGTTGAGCCATGTCTTCAACCCCTACTATACATTTTTGCATTTCGATCTCACAATGCTTACAGAAATCCACCTGGGTTAGAACAATGTACTTTGAAATGATTGTGAGGCAACATGATCATGAGGCTAAGCCAGGGGGAAAATATACACAAAGGCTATATTTGCATCTATTCCTTTCTATTCTTTGTTTCTTAAAAAAAATATATTGACATGTCGGGCCTGACATGAGGTCTAATCTCCATTCCACCTTCACCCTTCACAGGTGGGCATGATAAACAGGTCCCAGGCCCTAGAGAAATTCACATACTAATGAGGTACCTGAAGGCCAGAGGGTGGAGGAATTAAGCATTCCTCTCCAGCCCCTCCCCCTCTTCCCTTCCCTATTTAACTCAGGTCCGCCCTGGGTTTTGGGGGGCACACATCCAGATCCATTCACCATCTGCCATGTCAATAAACTGGTTTTGGAGACCCAAGGACTTCCTCTTGTGTTGGGGCCGAGCCATGAGGAGCTGTGGAGCCACAGCAGAGGCCTTTAGTGAGCAGCCGAGCCTAACTTCCAGCTGGAGGAACCCAGGGTGTTCTCAGCCAATTACACACAGCATGGCTTGAGAGACCCTGCGGTTCCCCAGTCATATTTTTTTTTACCCACATTGACATGTGATCCCTTTTTCACATTACTAGACAAAATGCTCTCTCATTCTTGAAACATATTTATTTTTTATTTTTGAGATAATCTTTTATTATGTGGCCCAAGTTTGATTCAGTGTTGTGTTCTACAAGTTGCTCCAAAAACCACGTGGACACTGATCTCAGTCATGCAAGGATGGTTTATTGAACACACACCTTAATACTGATCAGACCAGGATCGCAAACAGCAAAAACCTAATTGTGGTGCCAGTCTGTTCTCAGAGCAGACTTTTTATAGGAAAATCCAGATTCAAAAGTTTAAAAGGAGGGGAACAGTATTGCATATTGGCTTACTAGACAAAGTATTATCAGCTAACGTTTAAGCTGATTGGTCCTGAGTGAGGTAAGAAAGGTGGTGGATGGGTGGTGAACAGGAATTTCAGAACATTGAGATAACAGAGCATGAGAATTATAATCATAACTTTGGGATTATTAGTAGCATTCTTCAGTGTCAGTCACAAAAACCACACCGAGTTCATGCGCAGGCGCAGGAGGTTCTGCCTGGTGGTCAACTCAGACTCAAGCCGCAACAGTTCATATTGACCTTTAACTTGATGGATCCTACATAAAGCTCTGTGGAATTCCTTATGATTAACAAACCTCAGGAGGTACAGAGCAGAACAGAACAAGATATGCCATCAGCATGTCCATGTCCTGAGTCAAGTTATTTTTCTGTGTCAATGACTGGCAGGCATGTTACAGCTATAGCTGTCAGGTATGGAACAAAATGGCTGCAGCTATTCTGAGGTGTGTGTCAGACTACAATATTCCTCCCTTTGAATTTGTCCCAGCGAGTGAAATAATTTGAGTCTTTTTTTTTTCTCTGAGGCCAGGGGGACCAGTTAAACAAACTTTTATATCAGCCTTTGTTGGCATTTTGCTGTATTTTTCTCTCTCTGATTTTTGTTGTTGTTTGTTTGACTAAGTCTAGGTTTTCTTTAATTATGCCTGAATGGCCAGCATAGAAATGACATTGTTCACCTAGGGCCATACATAAGCCTACTTGTGTAGAAAGAAGGTCAAGCCCTCTTCTGTTTTGTAATATGACTTGAGCTAATTAATGAAGAGAAGTTAAATAACTAATTGATTTTTCTAATTTTGACAAATCTTGGTCAATTTGTTGACTTAAATTTTTGAAAGTTTGATTTCCTTTAATAAGCGCTGCTGCTCTCATATTGGCAGACCCTGCTATGCACAGGCCCATTAGGAGGGGCAATTGTATTGAGGCTGCTCTGGCCATCAGTGATTGATATAGAAGTCCTATCTGTTCCCAGCCTCCTTCTCCAGAGTAATAGTATACCTGAGGCAATAGATATATGAGAAAGAAAAAGTCAGGAGGTTCATTGAGGATAAAGGGAGTTAGTCCCAAGGCATACACAAACCAAATAGTAAGGGAAAGCTCCTGTAGTTAACATCAGCACATTACAGTGTTGATGATACAGAGACTCTGATATCTTACATGAGTCTGTGTATAAGCAGTGGCCTTGTCCTTCCTTGGCCAGGGTGAGGGTTTAACATTCTGTTGGGACTGATGATGTCTAAGACCCTGTCACTGGTTACCTGGAATCTTTGGATGGTGAACAACACCAGAGGGTCATTATCAGTCCTGAATAGAAGCGTTTCCTGTCTAAGCTGCAGTAACTTTTCTGACTATGGATCATTGTTCCTTCTGCGACAGATTTTTATAATTCCTCAATTGCATTCGGGACGACTGTTTCAACGTAACTTGCAGCTTTCCCCAAAACTCCTCACCCTTTCCTGCTAAGAGTCTGTTTCTGTGTTCTTTTAAAACCTTCTGCTACCATTTCCATCATTTCCATCCTCAGATCCATAGCTATCATAGGGACTGCCTGAGCTTTTTTCATCATAATTTCCTCACTTCATGTGTCTATAATTTGATTGCTGTTGTCCATTATAATTTCTAAAATCATAATTTCCATCATTATTATAGTCATTTTTCATTAAAATTTCCTCCTTTATTGTAACCATCATATACTAATGAAGATATTTTAGTAAAATGTTCAACAAATTCCAAAATATCCCATAGCTTTATACATTTGAATAATTTTTAAAAAGTTGTTTTTGCAATATCAAATTAAACTATCTTTAATAAGAGTGAAGTCATAGAATATAGCTATAATTTTTGGAAAATATAACTACTAACCATAATTTTAGAAGACAAAGCAAACATTTTTAGACAGTTCAAACAGTCAACCATTCCTAAAAATATCAAGTGCATTTTTTTGTTACAAAATAACAACTGCCAGCAAGAAAACTTCTTGTATATGAATGCATATAGGTGCAGCATTAATACCTAATTAAAGAAACATTGTTTTAATTTCCATCTTTTATAAGTCTGATTTTTTTTAGGACAGGAATTGCATAAAAATATTATCCCAATTTAAAAGTACCTTCAGAGACCTGTTTCCCTGGGTTGGTTCATGCCATGTGTTGTTGCACAGACCGATACATAATTAGGTTATTCTTTTTGGTGGTCCTGATCTGATGATCGGTATTAGGGTGATAATAAACAATCCCTATCTGACTGAGATTGGAGTTCATGTGGTTTGTGGAGTGACTCCTAGACCACACCATTCAGATTCATGAGAACATCTCAGCTTCCCAACTACTAGACCTAATGTCATGGATCACCATACCTGGATAATTTTTTTAAAAATTATTAGTATACATTATTTACATATAAGAATGGATCCAGACTTATAAAAGATGGAAATTAAAATTATAAATTAAAAAAAATTATATATCCTCTTTTGTCCCCACCTCACCCCACTCCTATTAATCCCTTTCCTCTTCCCTCTTCCCAACTAGACCCTCTTTTACTTTCAGGTCATTTTTTGGTGACCCAATGAGTTTCATTGGGGTCATGGGCACCATGCCAGTGGCTTTACTCTTGAGGTAAGTGTCTCTTCTTCATTGACTTTTATGAGAGGATCAATCCTGTTGAAGGGCTGGGACCTCATGAACTATTCCTTCTTCCATTGCAGGGTATTGATGGACAACAATCTTGTGCAGATCCTGTGCAGACAGTTGCAGCTTCTGTGAGTTGCATGCAATAGCCACAGGATGCAGAGAAAGCCGTGTTTCCATTGTCCTACTTTTCTCCTATCATTAGATTTCCTACCCTTCATCTTTAAAGTTCTCTGAGCCTCAGAAGGACTACTATGGATGCCTCTGTTCTGATTGGGCATTTTTTCCTGTTGTAATTTGTTGAAAGGCAGCTTTGACATTCAGGGGTAAACTGAGGAAGGCAGCAAGGTGTGGTGTCCGGGCAGGTGCAAAAGCTAGTAGGTCCCATTTACTCTCCTGGAGCCAGAGCTTATAGCTTCTGGCAATTGACATTCTTTTATTATTCTAGGCCAGAGCAGATGGCTTCTGGCAATTAGTTCTCTCTTCTGGCCATTAATTAACTCTTGCTGATAGCAGCAAGGGATTAGAAGAAGAAACTTAAATACTTGTGGCTAACAAGAAATTCTGAACTCTTAACTCTTAAGAGGCTGACAAGAAAGAAAAGAATAGAAAGTCATGCATTCTCTCTCTCTCTCTCTCTCTCTCTCTCTCTCTCTCTCTCACACACACACACACACACACACACACACACACACACACAAAATCTGCTGGGGTTGACCACCTGTTTTATCAATTTCACAAGTGTACATATATACTTATATACATACACATATACCTACATATGTATGTATGTACATAAACAGACATATATACATATTGTACATACATACTGACAGACATATGCATTACATATACATATACACATACACATACATATACATATATATCATATACATATATATACCATGGCCACACTTTATTTTTTCTCTCAGCCTTCTTATAGCCTCTTAGACAAAAGTTAAAATTATCTCACAGATAAAATGTTTTTTTTAAAGGGAGTTATAACAGAAAGTTCAAGGCAGTGTTTCAATCTATGAGCTCATTATAAGTTCAAAGCAACAGTTTCACATGGCCTTGCTTTATCATGGTGCACACCTGTGGCCTCATCCTTGGACCTCGCCTAGAATGAATGTTTTTCCTTGATCATTAATTTGTTCCTAGCCTATTTTTCTTCCTAGTGCAACTTATGCGCTTGTGATAGAGAACTCTATTTGCAGCTTTTTATTCTACAGGGGGCTTAACATGACTTGAATCAATTAAGGAATTCTATAAAATCATTATCAGGAATTATGAAATCATCAATTCATCTTCACAGCATCACTACATGAGAGTACATCTTCATGTTGATCTGCAGGAAATTTGCCCAACAGGGTGAGCTGATGCCCAGGAATAATTAGGCCATGTAATAGTGGCAGGAAATGCATATCAGCAGCAAGAAGCAATCCTGGGATCAAGTCTCTGGGGTCCATGCCACTCAGAGTGCACCTGCCACAGCCATGCAAAATTGTGGGCCATCTCCAGAAAACACACTAGCTTGCCATAGCCTTCTTTTCCTACATGGCTTGTGCCGTAATTGTTGTCTGCGAGGCTTACTGCCTCAGTCTGCTAACCTAGATCTGGTCCTGGAAGCTTCTAGCCTCCAAACAATCTTATCTAGGCCTACAATGGTTTTGGCCTCTGAGATTTACTGCTGAATAAGATCACCCTTGCTTGTTCTTTCTGAGCTTTGGCTGGCTGGGCAACTCAGCTGTTCTGGCTCAAACTCTTCTCCAAACTGAGTGATTCAATCTAGCTTCTCTCAGCTTCTCCTGAATTAATTACTCTGCTTGGCCTCATACTAACTTTGGCAATATGTTCTTCTACCTCCTTCTCATTCTCTGGCTTATTCTGTCTTCACCTGTGACTAGCTTTTTCTCTCTTCAGTCTGACTCTATAGGAGTCCTGGTAAAATTGCCTCTCTCATCTTTTCTTTTTTTTCTCTGCACTATTCTCTTAAGTAGCTTCCCTTTCCTTTCTCTTTTTGTTTGAGTTGGGCAGATTCTATTCAGTCCAATCTTTCTCCGATTCATCACGTTGTCTGCCACTCAATTAGACATCATTTTTAAACATGGCTGCTTCCCTCCACAAACTAACTTTACCTTCATTGTTTGGCATTAAAGTGAAAGGGGTGAATTGGTCTGAGCCAGGGCTGACTCCATGAAAGGCTGCAAACTTGCAGTTCAGGAGACCAGACCTAAATTTCTACTTCCAAGAACTAGGCAAGTCAGTTACTAGAACAACCACAGGCTTATGTCAAAGGGACCTTGCCCCAGCTTGCAAAAGAACAGTTAATGAAGCTTGCAGCCAAGAGGTCAAGAGCTACCCCTCCTTGGCGTGAAGCAAGAATATTTAGTCAAGTATGCTTGAGGCAAGGCCCTAACCAATCATAACATCACCCAGATCCCCAGAGATAGAACCCACCAATCAAGATATAGATCATGTACCCCTTCTTAATGTCTATCTTCTTGGTTTTAAAACTGAATCTGTGAATTCAGCTGGGGTTCTTCCATCCCAATGAAATTGGGCCCCTGTAAGCAGGAAATTGTTCAATAAACGCTCTTTGCTTTTACATACTATTTGAGTGTGGGGTATTATTCTTCAGGGGTTCACAGACCCTAACAAAAGGTGTGTAATAAAGGAGTGTCTGTATTCCGGCCAGAGGGATTAAAGGTGTGTGCTAAGGGTGGATCTACACCATAACAGAATCTTAGGGTTCACAGTGGAATCAAATATCCTACAACATTCAGCAATCACCTCCTTTATGTACTTGGACTGATTTTAACTGTAATTACTGCTGATCACTGTAAAAAGAAGCTTCTCTCACCCAACTGACAACAGCACTAGTCTGTGGTTGTAGCTACATAGATGGCAATTTGACTGGCACACTATGTTCATATAGCAAAGTAACAGCAGTAGCTTCTCCACTAAACCTATGACCTTCCCAGCCACTCCTCTGTCGTGAGAATCAATTTTAATCAGAAAACAATTGACTGACATTTTTAAAAAAATGTTATTTTTTGGAATCTCATAAATGCATACAATGGAACATCATATTCTATCTCCCATTTTACTCTTCCAACTACCTCCATTTCCCTCCAACATGCCACTCCAAATTTCATGCCTTTTTTGAGACAAGGTCTCATGAGGTAGCCCTGTTTGACACTGGCTTATATAGAACTGTCTGGCCTATAACTCATAGAGATCTACCTGCCTCTGCCTTCTAAGTACTGGATTATAGACATTTGTCACTATGCCTGGCCTCATGCCTATTGTTTTTTTGTTTTTGACAATCTACCGTAAAGTCCCTTTACTGCTGCCTATATGTGCATGGGTGTAAGTCCATGCACTGGAGAACGGAAAACCTAAGAGTGGCCATATCTGCAAAAAGAATGACTCTGCATCTCCCAGCAACTACCCACCGCCAATAGTTCCTTGTCAGAACATGGCCCAAGGATGGATTCCTGTGAGCTTTCTTCGTGCTTGTGAGAAAACTCCAAGAAATCAAGATAATAGTCTTGTGACCTCAGTTCCTTGAAAAACACAGAACCATTCTTGGATTGTGCTTTTGTGTCCCTCCCAGGCATAGTGGATAGGAGTGAGTTTATTTCAGATTATTTATTACAACTGGCTATTGTTATTTGTTTATATGCCTGTATGGAAAAACCTGTTTTTGCTGTGTGTGTGGCTTGTCGTTGGGATTTGACACCTTTTTCATGTGACTCCTCTTAACTCTCAGGGTATAGATTGTCTAATGCTCTAAATAAAGTTGGCTATTGGTTAAGACTTTAGTCTGTGTCATTTATTGTTCCATTCTCTCAGTTCCCACCACCTTTAGAGCAGTGCACATCTCAATAAGGGCTGAAGCCTAGATATCATCTACCCAATCTATGGCAGAATTTGGCTTGGCTTGATTGTTTGCCTATTTCTTACAATTTTAATCATTTTTTTAAATTTTTTTTTATACATTGACTTTTCATATAGAGTTTTCTAAAAAAAAATAATTGAGATTTTGACAGCAGTTACACTGACTTTGGAAGGACACTTTGGTAGCAATGACAACAAACCTAAGCCTTCCAACTCTTTAACACAGAATAGGTTTTCATTTATTTGTTTCATCTTCAACATTTTTCTAAAACATTTTTTACAAATTTTCAAATGATGTCTGAACAACTTGGTTAAATTTACTTGTTAAAATGTGGGGTTTATTTTTTTGCCTGTTTCCCTGGTTCACATGGGACACAGCCAGCAGAGGTGAGCTGTATACTGTTTCCCTCATCTCTGGTTACTTGCCTTCACTCCAACGAAGCCAGCAAGGCTACACCTCTCCTCGCCAATCAATCCCCTGCCTGCCTTTTCCACCAGCAGAGGTGAGCTGTGCTCTATCTCCCCTAAGCTCCATTGGTAGGCCCACAGCTCTGCCTCCCTTCTGGAGGAGGCCTGTGAGACCTCAGGAACATGCACTCACACTTAGGGCACAGCCAGCAGAGGTGAGCAACATGCTGTCCCCTAAGCTCTGCCTGTCAGCATCAGGAATATCTAGCCAACACCAGGGACAACCAAATAGCTAAAGGCCGGTGTAAGAGCAATCAACAAGAGCCACAACAATATGGAATTACCAGAGCTCAGCTATCCTACTACAGCAGGCTCTGGATATCCTAACACAGGCAAAGCACAAGAAAATGATCTTGAATCTAATCTGATGAAGATGATAGGGGCCTTTAAAAAGGAAATAGAAATAGATAAATATCTTGAAGAAATACAGGAATCAATAAAATATCATACACCCCAATCCCACTCATCTCCCCATTACTTCGTATCCATCATCCAACCTTCCAATTTCCCCCACAAAAGAAAATAGTAATCAAAACCCAAAAAAAATAGATTTTAAAAAGGAAGAAATATGGGAAAATACAATGAAACAGGTGAAGGACATGAATAAAACTGTTCAAGAACTGAAAATGAAACTAGAAACAATAAAGAAAGTACAAGCTGAAGTAATCCTGGAGATGGAAAACCTAGGGAAGAGAACAGGAACTACAGATGCAAGCATCACCAACAGAATATGGGAGATGGAAGAGAGAATCTCAGGTGTAGAAGATAGAATTGGAGAAATTGACATATTGGGCAAAGAAAATGATAAATCTAAAATATTCATGACACAAAACATCCAAGAAATCTGGGACACTATGAAAAAAACCAAATCTAAGAATACTAGGGATAGGAGAAGATTCCCAGTTCCAAGGCCCAGAAAAATACTTTCAACACAAAGACACACATGGTATATACTTACTTGTAAGTGGATATTTAGTCATAAAGTACAGGATAACCACACTACAATTCACAGAACCAAAGAAGCTAAGAAACAGTGAGTGCCCAAGGGAAAGAGTGCTTACATCTTATTCGGAATGGGAAATAAGATAGACATAGGAGGTGGGTGGAAAGAGGGAACTGATTGGAAGAGCGAATAGAGAGGAGAACAAAGGTGGGGATCAGGTAGAGTGTGTTTTAGAGGTGAGAGGGCTGGGAGAGAAAGGAAAATCGGTGTGTGGGGGCATCTGTGGGACAAGACAGAGACCTGGGATGGAGGAGGCTTCTGGGAGAATATAGGGGTGACCCTAGCTGAAACACTAGCAGCAGGGGATATGGAGACTGAAGTGGCTACCTCCTATAGCCAATCAGGACTTCCAGTGGACAGAGGAGGACACCAACTCACCCACAAAACTTCAACCCTGTAAGATGTGCAGGGGTAAAGAATGAAAAGAGATTGAGGGAATGGCCAGCCAATGATTGACCCAACTTGAGACTCAACCCATTGGAGAAAGCAAACCCTTGACACTATTATTTGTGATACTCTGCTATGCTTGCAGACAGGAGCCTAGTACAGCTGTCCTCTGAGAGGTTTCATCCAGAAGCTGATGGAAACAGATATAGAGACAGACACACAGCCAAACATTAGGCAGAGCTCAGAGAGTCTTGTGGAAGAGTGGGAGGAAGGATGGAGGGAGCCAGAGGGGTCAAGGACACCATAAGAAAACCTACAGAAGCAGCTAACCTGGGCCCATGAGAGCTCACAGAGAGGGATTCACCAACTCAAGACCAGCATGTAAGGGACCTAAGCCCCCTATACATATGTGGCAAATGTATAGCTTGGTCTTCCTGTGGGTCCTGTAACAATTGGAGTGGGGGCTGTCTCTGATTTGGACTCTGTTGCCTGCCTTTGGATCTCTTTCCCCTAGCTGGGCTGCCTTGTCTGGTCTCAGTGGGAGAAGATGCACTTAGTCCTGATGAGACTTGATGTGCCACGGCAGGTTGGTATGGGATGGAAGGTCCCCTTTTCTGAGGAGGAAGGGAGGGGGGAGGGAGAAAGGAGAAAGGGTGGGACTTGGAGGAGAAGGGCATCGATTGGGATGTAAAATGAATAAATAAACTAATGAATAAAGAAAATAAAAATAAAAAGTGAGCAAAAGGTGTTTTTCTTTTTATCATAAATTTAATCATTTTAATTTCCTTTTTAGATTGCTTTGCATTGATACAGAAACAGTTGATTCTTATGTATTGATTTCATACTCTGTAACTTTCTTTTCTTTGTATGCTTTGATATTTTTGTAGAAATCTGAAAATTTGCAAGAAACCAGCCACCTTCCATTATTAGTTGTTTTGGTTTTATTGCTATGATATCTAGAGTGTTAATATATCAAGTCACCTTTCTGCAGTAGTAATATTACTTTTCTTCTTCTAGTTCAAATGAATTTTGTTTCTTTATCATATCTGCTTGTTCTGGCAACACTGGGTTTCCTTTATTTGGGAATGCCTCAAGTTTTCACTTGTTTCTGAAGAATAATTTTTTCTGATGTAGAATTCTCCACCAACTCTGTATTACTTGTCTAAATATGTTACTGTAATCTCTCTGGCCTCCCTGGTAGAAAAGAAGTGGAGAAATCCATTGAACATCTTTGCTTTTTTTCCTCCCTGAAATAAGTTTCACTCTATGGCTCAGGCTGGTCTGGAATTTGCCATTTAGAGCAGATTGACTTTGAACTTGCCCTCAGTCTGGGACTACAGGTATGCATCACCACCCCTCAGCTTCCACAGTTAATCCTATTTAGGATCCCTTGTGTGTAATGAATTTAGTTTTCTTGCTGATTTCAAGATTCCCACTTTGCCTTTGTCCTCTGATAGATGATAATGTGTTATGGGATCTGCCTCTTTCAGTTTAACTTGCATAGGTGTCATTGGAATTCTTTATTTGTAAGGGAATGTCTACAGTCATATCTGGGAACTCTTAAGCCATTATTGTCTTCAGTAACTCTTCTGTCTCATTGTCTTTCCATCTTCCACGATTTGACTGATGTGTACAACAGTCAACTTGATGGTGACCCCTAAATCTCTTAATCTCTGTTTTTCATAATTCCTTTTGTTTTTCAGACTGAAAAATTCCTGCCTTCAAGTTAAATTGGCTCTTCCTCCAGTTAGAGCCTACTGTTGAACTGTTACAGTGACTTCTCCAACTCACTTAAATATAGGTACCAAAATGTCTGTTGCATTCATATTTTAAATTTCTCGTTCTTGCTAACTTTAGATGATTCAAATGCAGTAGAATATTCATCTACCTCTACTCCCTTGCCTTGGGTGCCTGCAAGTTAGTAGTGCAAGTTAGTTTTTGTGATCAGTGTTGACTTTTTTTCTAGCCAGAGATCGAAATCTCTGCTTTTTTTTTTCTCTCACATGAGCACTGGGATAGGGAAAACAGAGGTCAGTAACTAAGGCAGACCCCAAGCAAGCCAGAATATTGTGAGTAAAGACCACTTTACTTTCTCTGGGATTCTAGGGGGAACTTATAGCTGGCCCATTGCTTCATTTAGTTATTCCAAGGGGGTAAGGGGGACGAATAATGGGACAAAGCAAGTAGACTTGAAGTTCTAATTCTATAACTTAGCATGTAGGTTTTTTGTTTTTGTTTTGTTTCTTCATTTGGCATTTACACGATCCTCAAGAACTTTTGACTCTTTTCTTGACCTTCTACCAAGTTATTTGTGCTAATCTCTATGGAGGAAGAGGGGAACCTGAGGCTTCCTAATCTGACATCATGTAAACATTATTAAAAACAATAGTGACTTGTGCAAGATCATATTGAAGTTTATAAAGAAGACAGAAGAGATTTGATTCTATTTAGTCTTTTCCTGTTATCATGATTTGAAGAACAATTTTTGTGTTTTGGAGTTATTTTAGATTTAGTAAAAAAAAAAATTGCAAAGATGGTACACAGAGTTTCCATATCTGCCAATTCCTTCCTTACTCCTGCATAGCATCTTAGATCAGTCTGTATGTTTGTTCTACTTAGTGGACTATTGTTGGTACATAATCATAGCTAAAGTCTATACTTTGTTCAGATTTTCTTATTTTTATCTAATATGTTTTTATTTACTAGGGTCAAACCCATGGCGCATTATTCTGCTTTATTATTGTTTTCTTCAGCTCTTCTTGACCGACAGTTTCCACTGACTTTCCTTGTTTTGATCCTGTCAATGGTATTGACAAAAAAGTGCAACTCTAGCCCAGAATACTGTGGCATACTGTAAAGAGCGTACTCTTATTTTGGAATTATAAGATATAATTGTATGTCTTGCCACAGTTATTTCTCTAAGAAGCTCTAATAGAGGAGGAGGAGGAGTTCAAGTCCAGCCTTGGCTACATAGTGAAAACCCCCACTCAAAAACCAATCTTTCAGACTACAGAAGATTCTGCTATGTTGTATTTGAGCCAGTGACAACCCATTTGAAGGAGTGACTGAATACAGGCATGTTTAATAGAGCAAAAATTAGAGGAAGATAAGAAGGGTCATAATCTTTTTGTCTCCTGAATAATAATAGTTCACGATTAGAGTCAACATAAAAGTAGAGAGTAAAAGCCAGATGCCACCGGACAAAATTCCACTTTTTAGCTGCGTGCTTTTGAACCTCATTGTCTTCATCTATGATAGAGGTGTAATAACCCGAGGGGTTTGATGTGAAGAAACTTAAGCGGAATAAAACACATGTTTGAAAGATGAGTGACTATGCTATTATTGTTAGTATTTTTAAAATTCTTGTTTAAGCCAGCTACTATAATGTTACCGGCATTGTGTACTCATTTGTTTTGTTTGATCTTTTATTCCCTTTTTCTTTTTGTTGCTTAGCTGGCCTTTATTACTTTTATTTCCCTAAGTGTAACTTTGATATGGTCTGGTATTATTATTATTATTATTATTATTATTATTATTATTATTATTATTTTTGGTTATCACTGAGAGGCTGAAAGTCACACCACTTCTTTATACTGGAGAAGTGCAGGCTGAGGGGCAGAGAGAAGACTCTTCGTGCAGGTTATAATTCTAGGAACCAGTGGTTTGACGTAGACTCATTTTCCCCTATAATCTCATTTAGGTGGAGTCCTACTTGAGTCCTTACTAGTCTTCTTGTTCCAGGCCATAAACAAATTGTTTTGTTGGATTGTGATATATTTGAACCTTCATTAAGCAGCATTATCTAGAACAGAACCAATAGATAATATACACATGTATGTATGTATGTATGTATATATATATATATATATATATATATATACATATGTGTGTGTATGTGTACATATGTGTGTGTGTATTTTTAGATTGGTTTACAGAATACAGGCTGGTATTCCAACAATGGCTGTATGAATGCAGAAGAGGGGAAGAATCTGGCAGTCACTTAGTCTCTGAAACTGAATGCCTCAGTCCCAAACCAGGGCTGGAAGCTTGGAGCTCCCAGGTGAATTTAAGGCATTCAGTTTGTTTTAGAAGGCAAAAAAAAAAAACAAAACCTACTGTCTAATATTAGGAGGACAGCAGCAACTACAGATATATACCAATCATCACAATGAACAGCACAAAGAAGACTATAAATCCTCTTTCAAAAATGTGATCAGAAATTCACAGGTAAATGGATAGAACTGGAAATAATCATGAGTGAGGCAACCCAAACCCAGAAAGACAAATATCTAATGTTTTCTTCTCGTATGGAAATGTTAGCTTTACTATATATGTTTCATTTCAAATGCCCACAGAGGTTAGGAAGGTAGGAATGTGCCACGGAGAAGAAGGGAATCTTGTAGAAAGGGAAATAGAATATAATGTTACAAAGGGGGAAGGATTGGGCTGATGGCACGTGCCTTTAATACCAGCCTTAGGGAGTCAGAGGCTTGTGGATCTCTGTGGGTTTGAGGCCAGTTTTGTCTATATAGCCAGTTCTAGGACAGCCAAAGATACATAGTGAGGGTTCGTGAACATAAGAGGGGTTAGAAAAATGATAGGAGTCAGGAGTGGATGAGGAACGTAAGGGGACGGTGTTTTCCAGACACAGCAGGGAAGTTGCTGCCACAAACTCACAGCAGTTATGGTAGCATTCACAATACCCATGAAAGCTCAAGCCAGAAAAAATAGTCCCAGCATGGAGAGGTAAAAGTGGCCATGAAGTCCCACTCCTAGCTCAGGAAGTAATGACATTTGATAACTGCTGGGAGAGGGAGAGCTGTTTTGCTTTAATGGTGTGAACCCCTGGTATAATGACCACACATTAGGGTAGGCCTTCCACCCCAAAGTGGTTGGCAAATACAAACTCTACTTGTTAGGTTTAAGGAGAAGGAGGTTGGAGGAGAAGGAAGTTAGGTGAATAAGGAGGTGGGCCTGGGTCTGGGAGAGGTCAGTCAAAGGGGGTGCAGAATATGATCAAAATACATCAAATGAAATTCTCAAAGGATAACAAAATGTAATCAGTCCTGGCATGGTGAGCTTTAAACTCAGGAGGCAGAGACAGGAGGATCTACTAGTTCTGGGTAACTTGGTCTTACAGTGACTTCTAAATTAGGTTGTGTATATAGTAAGATTTCGTCTCCAAAATATTGCAGTAGAATTTGTTTTTTTGGTGCTGGGTACCAAATCCAGGGCTTTGTACATACTAGGCAAATAATCTACATCTGAGCTACATCACTAGCCAAAGGATAAGAAATTCTTCATTGTATTACCAGCAACTCTAGTGTTTTCTTATCAGGTAAGCTCTTTAAAGTGATTCATTTAAGAAGAAATTGTTTTATTTGTTTTGTACAGTTCTTTTAAAGGTCTTTCGTATTTCACTATGGATGAAGTCCGAAATCCTCCCGAATGTCAGCACCATATACTAGATTCCTACATTTTTATGTCTTCAAACCTTTCTTCATATATGTCTGCTATATTTTATTTTATAAATTCTTTCTTCATAGTATCAACAAATAAATTTGAACGCTACCTGGACTGATTTAAGGAAGTACTAATATCTCCTCAATTATTGTCTCTTAAACTTCATGGAACAATTTTTCTCTATAATGCAATGGTCCTTAATATATGTATTGTGAAAATATGAAAAAATATGTTTTGGAATATTCTTCATAGCTTTATAGTATTTGTGCCAATGCCTTTTTCTTGTGGGGGCTAGAGGCATATATGTAGATATTCTAGTCAACATTGTACTAAGTACTTATTTATTCTTTTTTGTAGCACTGGAGATCAAACTTATACATGCTTTTTCTTGTAATAAGGAGGAAGATAAAGACCCTACTATATCTAGAATGTGTGCATCTACAAATTTCAGACTCTTAAAATTTGGAACCTTTTGCTACAGATGCCCACCACATCTTTCCACCTGCTCTTCCACAATTATTCTATATTAATTGCCATCTCCAGTCAAAAGCAGCTAACAACCATAACAATAATGAGGGTGGAGAGATGCAGGAATCCATAAGCTTGAACAGTTTATTACTATATCCATTTACCAGAATAATAGTATTGTGTTCTTCCCTAGGGCCTATGACCTAAACATTTATGGATTTTTGGTATAGTAAATACTACTAGGCATGGGTTCTATCTTGTAGGGTGGGTTTTAAATCTAAGCAGAAATTGTTGCCTTACTCCTATAACAGTGCCACTATTGCACCGGTCAGGTCAGCCATTATTGTAGATTCACAGCTGGGTTAGACTATTGTTTATTTTCCTCCCCTGGTAGTATGCATAGGACCTTCTAGCACTATGAAAGGTAACCAATAGCGACAAAGCTTCCAGGCTGCACAATGGACTCAGAGACTGTGATGGAGTGATCTGGTATTTTGTAATGGAAGAAATATTACACTTAAACTGCCTGCAAAGAATTGTCATTTGTGGGGCCAGCGAGATGACTCAAAGCTTATGAGTACTGGATGCTTTTCCAGAGGACCCAGATTTTATTCTCAGCACCCATATGGTTGCTAACAGCCATCTGTAATTCCAGTTCTAGGGGATCTGACACCCTCTTTTGGCTTTCATTAGCAATGCATGCATGAAGTGCACAAATGTACATGCAGGTGAAACACTCATGTACATAAAATAAAAAATAAATATTTTGAAAAGAATTTCATTTCAAGTATAATAGCTTTTGAGAAATTCTTAATATACTTAAAAAACTCATCACCTTTAACTTAATGTAAACTCCATGTGTGAATAGGAAACAGTGAAATTTAGTTGGCAACAGATTTCTTTTTGTTGATCAACCAATATATGAGATATCCCTCAGCAATATATGAGCTATTCCCCAGTGTAACATAGGAAAGAATGAAGTGGCATTATAATACATTAGAATAGAGACACAGAATCTTTCTCATAAAGATATTCTTCCATGTTTCTAACACCCAGGAGGATGGTATGGCTTCTACTAGAACCTTTACCTAAAATGTTCTGAAGTGGCTGCAATCCAGGCTACTAGAGATGCCAGCCTTTCTTCTCTCCTCCCCTCCCTTTCCCCACTCTCCTCCCTTCCTCCCTCCACTTTCTCTCTCCTTTTCTCCTGTCCCCTTCTCTCTCCTCTCCTCAGCCTTTTCCTGCCCTCTCATCTCCTTGCCTCTCCCTTTCCTTTTCCCCTTTTTTCTTATTCCTTTTCCTTTACTTTTTGAGACAGAATTTCATATAGCCTAGACTAGTCTTTGTTTTGGTTAGAGTTTCTGTTTCTGTGATTAAACACTATAACCAAAAGCAACTTGGTGAGGAAAGGGTTTATTTCAGCTTAAAATTCCACATCATGGTCCATCATGGAAAGGAGTTAGGGCAAAAACCCAAACAGGCAGGAACCTAGAGGCAGGAACTGAGGCAAAGACCACGAAGGAGTGCTGCTTATTGGTTTGATATTGATAGCTGGTTTATCCTGCTTTCTTATAGAACTCAGTACCATCAACTTAAGGGTAGCATTGCTTACAGTGATCTGGGCCTTCCTACATGAATCATCAATCAAGAAAATGTTCCATAGGCTTGCCCACAGGACAATCTAGTGGTGAGGTCTTACCAACTGAGGTTTCTTCTTCCTAAATGACTCTAACTTGTGTCAAGTTGATGTAAAATTAGCCACTATCGTCTTGAACTTGCTAGGTAGCCAAGGCTGGCTTTGAACTCCTGATAACCTATTGCCTCTACTTCCCAAGGGCTGGGATTTTAGGTATGTACCAGTGTACCTGAGCATCTTATTTCCTTTACATCTTTTATGGATGAAATCACTAAACATTTCTGGCAGAATTACACTGCAGCTGATCCTTTGCTATGGAGAAGCCTTGTTGATTGCTTGCTCAATGTTGAATCAGGGTACTGTCTACAGAGCATGTGTTCCAAGATGCCTGAAACCATACACAGCACTGGGCCATATAAATATATACTATATCTCTATATATTTTTACCTATGATAAAGTATACTTTATAAATCAGATTCAGTAAGAAATTAACAATGACCTATCATATATCTTAGCAGCTTTAGCACATGTTTTTTTGTTTGTTTGTTTGTTTTCAACCATTGGGGGAAGATTACGCTTTTTCTGCATCCCTCGGGCAGTAACAGGGCTAGAGGCGCATTTGGTTTGGTTCATTCCTCCTCCTCCTCTTCTTCCTTCTCCTTCTTTTCATTTTATTTATTTACTTTACATCCTGCTCACTGCCCCTCTTCTCACAGTCACTCCATCCATCAATCCTCCATCCTCTGAGAGGGTGCATCCCCCTCCTCCGCCCCTGGCACATCAAATCTCTGCAGGGCTACTTGGCTCATCCCCTCACCCTGGCACATCAAGTCTCTGCAGGGCATTTTGGCTCATTTCTTTTTCACCATAGAACTTTTTAATTTTCTCTCCACTTTTTGTGAATTTCTCTCTCTTTGAAGTAGTCTATTTTTTTCCTATCCTGACTATTCTCTTGAAGTCACATGAAGGTGACTTCTAAGTCCAACATCTTTCCCAGAAGTCCCCTTGTTGACTCTTGTGCTAAAATGTTGGATACTGATTTGAGTTTTTATGTGGGTGTACACAGCTTTAAATTTTGCTCTGGGCCCTGCTTTTATGCTCTCATCAATTTTGATACATCTTTGTTTTGTCTTAAAATACTGCATATGTATGCATAAGTGTGTATGTGTATAGGAGAGGATTTCAGAAGCAACGAACAGAGGGATGCAGGTAGAAGAGGCAGAGAAGAGCCAGAGAAGAACAGACAAGGAAATTGGAATGGAAAATTTTTGATGTAATGAAATGAGGCATGAAAGAATGGAAATTATTACTGATACTACAGGGAGAAAAACCATAGGGCAATATTGTGAGCAAATGTAACCTGGCAAATTAGGCAGTCATCATGAAATAGGCAAGTTTCTAGGAAAGTATACACTACCAAAACCTACTTTAAAAGAAATGAGAATCTGAATAGATCTGTAATAGTAAAGAGAGAGAGCAGTGGTAATCACCATCCTTTCACAAGGTACTCAAGCTCAGATGGCTTCCCTGATGAATTTTACCAGACATATTTTTGTTTTTGTTTTATTGGATATTTTTTTATTTACATTTCAATTGTTTTCCCCTTTCCGGGTCTTCTTTTCAGAAACCCCCATCCCATCCCTCCTCCCTCTGCCTCTATGAGGGTGCTCCCCCATCCACACATCCACTCCCATCTTCCTGCCCTGGCATTCCCCTACACTGGGGCATCAAACACCCCAGGTCCAAGGGCTGTTCCTCCCACTGATGTCCAACAAGGCCATCCTCTGTCATATATGCGGTTGAAGCCATGGGTCTCTCCATGTGTACTCTTTTCTACCAGACATTTAAAGAACTAGTACTGATATAATTTTTTCAGATATTAGGAAAATGAATGCTTCCAAACTCATTATATGAGGCAGTGTTACACTAATATCAACACAAACATATGCAAGAAAACAATGCTGGGCAGTGGTGCCGCTCACCTTTAATCCCAGCTCTGGGGAGGCAGAGGAAGGTGGATCTCTGAGTTCAAGGCCAGTCTGGTCAATGGAGAAAATTTCAGAACACCCAGGGCTCTTACACAGAGAAACCCTGTCTTAAAACAAAACAAAAAAAGAAAACTGCAAGCCCCTTATGAAGATAGACACAAAGTGCTACAGGAAAACACTATCAAATGGAATCTGGTAAATTATACACAAGAAAAATGGTGTTGGACTCAGGAATGTGGTTTCATGTATCAACTACTCTAATGTAATAGAGTAGTTCTAAATTAATAGAAAAGTTAGAAAAACATTGTTTTAATAGATGGAGAGAGGGTATTTAAAAGACACTTTTATGGTAAGAACAACAAACTAAGTACAAGAAGGGAATTTCCTTTCAATCTGATAAAGAACATGTATTCAAACCCCATGATGAAACTCAGTACAGTAATGAGCAGTGGAAATCTGTCTGTAAGCAGGAAGAAAGAAGGATGCCTGTTTTACCATTTCTATTCAACATTGTGCTCAAGGGTCAAGCTAGGGCAATTAGGTTAGACAAAGAAGCAAAAACCACCCAGATTGGAAGGAAATAAACACAGCTATCTCTACTTACAGACTTACCACGGTCCCTATTAAAATGTCATATGCTTTCCTACTGACGCATTTGACAAGACAACTGTAAATCATATGGACATTTAAAGGAACCAAAATAGCCAAAACAACTTTGAAAAAGAGCAACAAAGGTCTAGTCCTTATGCTTCTGATTTAGTTACTCACTAGAAACATGGAGTAATCAAGACAGTGTGGAGCTGAAATAAAGACAGTGGGTAAGGATGTATGTCGTGAAGAGTGCTTTCCTAGAATGATTGACGCCCTTGGGGTCTGTCCCACCACATAAACTGGGTGTAGTAGTCCATACTTGTAATCTCAACAGTTGGGAGGACGAGAAACTGAGTCATTTTCAGTTATATAGTAAATTCTCTGGCCAGCTAGGGATACATGAGATCCCCCCCACTCTCTCTCTCTCCCCCTCTCTCTCTCTCTCTCTCTCTCTCTCTCTCTCTCTCTCTCTCTCTCTCTCACACACACACACACACACACACACACAGAAGAGAGAGGGGGGAGGGAGAGAGAGAGAGAGAGAGAGAGAGAGAGAGAGAGAGAGAGAGAGAGTTACATAGATGAGTGAAATCGAATTCAATATCCAGAAATAAACCTGTACACTCATATGCCTGTGGCCGTTTGATTTTCAACAAAATTGTCAAGGCAATTTGTTAAGACAATTCAATGGTAAAATATCAGTCTTGTTAACATCCTTGGTGAGATAATTGGTTCACCATGTCATATCACACTCAAAATGCATCAACGACTTACATGTAGGAGTTAGATCTATTAAACTGTTAGTTGAAAATATAATCGCACACTTTTGTGTATTTGAACCAAGCCATGCCAAAATAGATGTTTCGTCCAAAATAAAAGAAAAAGCCTTCTGCTTCAAATGGTACCATCAATAAACTGAAAAGATAACCCACAGAATGGGAGAAAATATTTGTATTACCTAGCAGATAAGAACGTAGTATCAAGAAGGAATGATGTTTTCATTCACAGAAACAGATAAATAACTTGATTTGGAGAGGGTCATGTATAGAGCAGGACGGCTGTGCACTCATTGTTAGTAAAAGGTGGCCTTGAATTCCTCACTGTCCTTCCTCTATCTCCCAAGTTTTGTGAGTACAGGTGTGCACCGCCACACTCAGGTAAATGAGCTACCTTAAAAAATAAAGGATTTAAATCAACACTTCTCAAAGCAAACTACACAGATTATCAATGAGCACTTGAAAAGATGCTTGGCATTGGCTTTTAGAAATAATCAAAACCATAATGATACACTGTTTCAGGCACTCCAGGATGGCTATAATAACAATTTTGAAAAGCTGCAAGTGTAAGTGCTGTAAGGACTGGGAGAAACTGGGACCTTCCCACATTGTTGATGTGGATGTAAAATGGGGCATCATTCTTGTAAAATAAAACCATGAACGATTAAACATCAATGTGGTGATCTCATTCAAAGCTATATACTCAAAAAAATTGAAAGCATGTATCCACATGAAACTTGTATGTAAATGCTTATAGCAATCCTCATAATAACCCAGTAAGAAAACCAAAATAACCCAAAGAGGAAATGACTTAAATGCCTTTCAACTGATGACTGAGAAAATGTGATATATCTATATAAAGATACTTAGATATTAAAAGCAGTGGAGTCCCAATCTGCAACACAGATTATCAGCATTATGCTACATGAAAAAGTCAGTCCTAAGGGTCATATAGCCATTGATATGAAACATTCGCCTTGGACAAATGCCCAGAAAGAGAAAAGATTACCAGTTGTGTAAAGCTTGGAAAAAAGGGTAGAGTGGGCAAAAGAACAGCTGCCGGATGGAATGGATTTTCTTTAAGATGTGACAAATATGTTCTAAAATTGATTGTGGTGGTGACTTCATAATGCTACGGATCCACCAGTTCCCAGTGATACACTATCAGTCTGGGTGTCTGTAATACAGGAATTGTATCTCAGTAAACATACCCCAGTGATTGGAATTTCAGGACCACACGGCTTTTCATATGAATTCTAGTAGTCATTAAAGAATCAATGTCAACTATACATAAAACCTTCTTAAAAATAGAACACAAAGAAAAGTTTCCTCTTTATTTTATGAGATCAATATTATTTTAATATCAAAAGCATCAAAGAATATGATCAAAATATCTTGTGTGAAGAATTTTAATAGTTTTTTTAAAAAAATGACCAAGTACCCTAAAAAACATTAAGACCAAGATTCATTATTAATATAGATAAAAAAATCCTTAACAAAATAGCTCTCTTCTGTTTCTAGCTTGTTGACACTTGAAAAAAGCCATCTAATAATTTTATAAGTATTAAATTGTCAGATAATTTTACTGTGAATTAATAGTATGAGAATTTTTCATTAGTCTGTCAATATAATGGCTTGCATTGGTTGATTTTCAAATATTGAACCAATCCTTCACACTTAGAAATTTAGCCTATATAAAATTATTTTAATATAGTACTGAATTGAAGTTGTTATTATTTCACGGAATATTGTTTCATATAATTACATGAGACACAGGTGGGTTTTTTTTATGTATGTGGTAAAACCATGTAGTATTATTTGGCTATAAAAAAACCCTGATACATAATACAACACATATGAACCATGAAAGCATGATGTTAATAAAAAGAAGCCAGTAAAAAAATACATTATATACTTTCAATTGTGAAATGACCTGGAAAGAGAAATTATATATAGATATGGGGTAAATTACAAATTAGGTGTTAAGAGGACAGAAGTGATAAGAGAGTGAGAGCTATGTGACAAAAAGCTTCTGTTTGAAGTGATGCAAATGTCCCCAAACTGCAGGGCTGCTGAGCTGCTTGTGTGAATATATATAACATTGACTTGTAAACTTTTAAAGGACGAATTGTGCGATATTTGAATTACAGAACAAACAAAATGAGTAAAATAGACGTAAAATAGACTAACATTCAGGCGTGATGGCACACCTGAAATACCAGCATCTGAGAAGTGGAGACTTTTAAGTTCACCCGTCCGTCCTTGAGTACACATTAAATTCTAGGTCATTATAGGGTATGAGAGACCTGGTACAGGGTGGGGATTGGGGACGGGGAAGGGGAGGTTGGAAAGAGAAGAAGGCAGGGAGGGAGGGAGGGAAGCCTGGAGGGAAAGGGAAAGGGGGAGGGAAGAGAGAGAGGAGAGGGAGAGGGGGGAGACAGAGAGATCTTCACAGGCCATCAGGAAGATGGCAGAATAGGAAACCCCAGACACTAGTTTCTTCATGCAGACATTGACTAGACAGTAATACACGACCCAGTTACCCTGTAAGAAAGCTATAAAATAGTTAAAAGACTACTACTAATGGAAAGACGGGTATATCGAAAGCTGGTAAGAAAATTTGTGATATCAGAGTCCTGTCTCTTAGAATAGGAGGTGCAGCTGGGAAGGAACTCTCAGGCGCTTAGTAGTATCTAAATAGGCAAAGAGACTGGCAGATGTATCCAATAATTTAGTTTTTGGAGGAGCTGCCTAAGACAGTGGTTTCTGTCTTGATTAAAGGTGACTTAAATAAGGCTTGAGTGCCAAGTTGGAGGGTGCTACAGAGGTTACCACTATGGAATGCAGTACCACAGATAGATACTAGGTGGCACTCCAATACCATATGTTACTGGAGTACGCGGCAAGCTGCACTAGTACAGCCGGACAGGAGGGAGAAATGGTGAGCAGACGACCACGAAGATTACTAGCAGAGCAGGCTAAAAAACAAAAGCAAACAAAACAAAACAGAAAACCAACAATCAAACAAACAAATCTTTAGGAGAAAAAAATGCAGAGGTCTTTAATTTCCAGTTAGATATACTAGAAAACCTTCTCCATGCATGAAACCAGACTGGAAAGACTAGGGGATGGAGTGTGCTTGCTTGCTTGCTTATTTGTTAGTTTGTTTGTTTATTTATTTATTCCAAAGATAGAAAAGCATGCAAAACAAGAGAGAGAATGACTCATCATGAGAACCAGTTAAATATCTGAAAACAGACTGTAACAAAACCAAGAGGCATGGAGTTCCAGGTAAATAATTCAAAACTATTGTCATAAACTACACAGAAAAACTCATTCTGGGCTTACAACACCAGGCTTCACTGGGAATATAAAAGAGTCAGTGAACTTGAAGATAGGATATTCTAAATTGCCTAGGCAGAAGAGAAAAGGCAAAGAAAATAATGAAGATAAATGAGCCTAAGTGGGCTAATCATGCATCACATGTAACAACATATGTATTATGTAACGATAAGAAAGAGAAGGACAAGAGATGGGAACAAAGAGGCTCTTTTGTGATCTAATAGCTGAAAATGTCTTCAATCTGAAAATACACATACACAAATTCAGGACTCTCAAGTAATTGCAATTCAGATCTACACCGAGACACCATAATCACACCATCAAAGCTCACAGAGAATCTTGAAAGCAGCAAGAAAAAAAAAAGACTCATTACATACAGTTAAATTCCCATTAGATCATTAGCAGTTTTCTTCTCAAGAGAATCTTTGCAGTATAAAAGGTAGTAGAATAGTAAGAGAAAAATGACTAACTAAAAGTACTGTATCTGGGGGCTACTGGTGAAACTCAGGTGGTAGAGTACTTTCTTAGCATGTACTAAGAGCTGGCTCCCTATACACACTATCACAGAAACTGGATATTGTAGTGCATATCTGTAATTCTAGCACTCAGTTAGGTGGAAACAGAAAGACCAGAAATTCAGGGTCATCTTTAGCAGCAAAGGATGTCAGTCCATACATGCAACTGCTCTGGCGTGTCCAGAAAACAGTTTGCTTGTACTCGTTCACCACCTCTGCTCTTACACGCTTTCTGTGCCATTATCCATAGTGATCTCTGAGGCTAGGGAGGAGTGGTTTCAGTATAGATGTTCCATTTAGGACTGGACTTGGCTGTAGTATTTTAGTGAATTTTAATTTTTTTTTTTTTAAAAATTGAGTTATTGTATTTTAAACTCCAAAATTTTGTTTTGTGTTTTAAAAACATAGTCACCAGGACTTTATTGATTTATTAAACCACACTTTCTTTACAAATTTATAATGGCAACCTCAAAGTCTTATTTTGTTAAACACAACATCTGGCTACTCTTTACTGCCGTTTCTTTCCTGCCTATGGGTCACTCTCTTGTTTAATTTGTTTTGGCTGTCTCATTGGTTTTACTGAAAATTGGACATTTTATGTATATGCCATATATTCACTATCCAGTTTTCAGTTACTGGACATCTAGGTTGTCTTGTATTTACTATCTGCTGTGAATAGAGTGGCTACAAACACAGACATGGAAATATTTCTGTGGCAGGATACAAGGTGCTTTGGGAGTATTTTCAAGGATGGGGTAGCTGGGTTATATGAGAGTTCTAGTTCTAGTTTGCTGAGACCCCTCTAGTGTTATTTAAAGTTTACACTTCCACCAACAGTGTATAAATGTTCCCCTTTCCCACATATACACCAGCACTTGTTGGGCTTTATATTCTTAATTTTGGCCATTTTGATTTGAGTTGGATGGAATCTTAAAATAATTTTAACCTCCATTTCCCTGAGAGCTACTGAGGGTGACATCTTTTAAAGGTGTTTATTAGCCGTTTACCTTTTTTGTTTTAAGATCTTCTTGCTCACTTTCATAGCCCATTTTAAAAATGAGTCGTTTGTTTTCATTATGTTTAGATTTATAGGTTCTTTGTATATTCTAGATACTAATCCACCATCAGAGGTATAAATGGAAAAGACTTTCTCCCAGCTCTCCATGCAGTCCTCTTTACTTGATTGACCGTTCCCTTAGCTGCACAGAAGCTTTTCACGAGATCCCATTTGTCAATTGTTGGTTTTAGTTCTGACCCATGCCTACAAGTTAAAGAAAATTCCCAACTCAGATTATCTGATTGAGTAGAATAAAGGTTTTAAAATATATGTCCAGATTATTTTCTTAATGTCATTGTTATCTGTCGTAATATTTCCCTTATCACTTCTAATTGTATCAATTTATATCTTTTCTCTCTTTTGGTTAATTTGACTAAGAGTTTTGTCAATAATGTTTATCATCCAAAGAATCAGTTCTTAGTTTCATTGATTCTTGTTTTTATTTTACAGTCGTTTGTTCTATTTCATTAAACTATGCCTTGATTTTGATCATGTCTTCCAATCTATTGTTTTGTTGTTTGGTTTGTCCAAAAGCCTTAAAGTGTATCAGTATCTTATTACTTTGAGATTTCTTATATTTTGTGATGTGAAGATTTAGCTTGTAAACCTTCCTCTTCACTGTACCCCACAGATCTGGCCATATTGTGTTCTTAGTTTTATTTCATTCTAGGAAATGATATCTAGCCTTGTTCCATTGTTGTCAGATAGAATAAAGTTTGTGATTTCAGTTTTCTTATATTTGTTGATACTTGTGTCCCAGTATGTGATCAGTTTTGGAGAAAGTTCCATGGCCTGCTGAGAAGAATGTGTTAATGTTCTGTAGAGGTCTGTTAGGTCCATTTGATTTATGACAACATTTAGCTCCAATGATTCTCTGTTTAATTTTTGTCCAAATGACCAATCTATTGATGAGAGTGGGCGACTGAATTCACCTCCTACCATCACGTGTTAGAATTAAACCGTGGTTTTAGATCTAGTGGTATTTCTTTTATGAAATCAGGTAACATAAGTCTGGTAAGTATTTGTTCTGACTTGTAATGTTCTCTTTGTGGATTCTTTCTCCAGTGAGTGTGAAGTGACTCTTTTCATTTCTTCTGGGTAATTTTGTTGGATACTAGAAAAGCTACGCCTACCTGCTTTTTGGTTACATTTGCCCGCAATATGTTTTTATGTCCTTTTACCATAAGGTGGTACATATCTTTGGTGGCAAGGTATGTTTTTTGAAGGTAGCAGGAAGATGGATCCTGTTTATTAATCCAATCTGCTAGTAGGTGTCTCTTTTTTGGAGAAATGAATTCATTACTATTCAGAGTTATTATTGAAAATATCTATTAATTTCTGTCATTTGGGGTTATTTTCTTAAACCTTTTTCTTGGCACTGTTTATTCCCTATGTCCCCTTGAGTGTGTTTATACTTTTGTTTGGATTGAAGTTTTCCTTCTGGCATTCTGTGTAGAGCTGGCTTACTGATTGTAAATTTCTTTAGTCTGTTTTTATCATGAAAAAAACTTTTTTATTTTAGATCTTCTTCAGTTTTAATGGATAACTTTGCTAGGTCCAGTCGTCTGGATTGACAGTTGTGTGGTCTTTCAGAACTTGGAATACATCTATCTAGGCCATTCTGGCTTCAAACAGTTCTGTAAAAAATAAAAATCAATCTCCTCCCTCTTCCACTCAACACTCCAAACCCAGATGGGCCTGCTTTATAAGTTATTTGCCCTTTCTCTCCTGTAACATCAAATGTCTTTTTAAAAATTCAAAAGCTACTTTTCATGCAATATATTTTGATCAAATTTTGCATTCCCCCAAGTTCTCCTATACCCTCCTCACCTTTCTACCTAGAAAAGCTATGCCTGCCTGCTTTTTGGTTACATTTACCTGCAATATGTTTTCCAATCCTTTTACCATAAGGTGGTTCATATCTTCGGTGGCAAGGTATGTTTCTTGAAGGCAGTAGAAAGAGGGATCCTGTTTATTAATCCAATCTACTACTAGTTGTCTCTTTATTGGAGAATTGAGTCCATTACTGTTTTCTCTCTCAAAAAGTAAAAAAGCAAAACAAAACCACAATAAGACAAAACAAACAAACAAACAAACAAACAAACAAAGAAACACAAAACTCAAACCAAAATAAACAAAAGCACATGAAACATAGAGTTCATTTTGTGCAAGTCCACTACTCCTGGGCAGATCGTTTGCCCTGGAGTATGGTTAACCCAGTGCCACTCCACTGGAGAAAACTGATGCTATCTTTTCTAGTTGGTGTCAATTGTAAATAGTTTCTTGATATGGAGTGGTATTTTGTGTCCACTTTCCCCTCTCCATGCTGGAATTTTGTCAGATTTGAACTCATGCAGATGGTGTGCAAACTCCCACAGTCTCTACGAGTTCATATGTGCATGACCCTGTTATGTCTGGAATATTCTCTTTCCTTGGAGTCATCCACCACCTCTTCAAGTTTTTTTTCCCTTTTCTTGCTTCCTTTTCCATGTAGATTCCTGAGTCTTGAAAGGAATGGATTTGATAAAGACTGTTCTAAGGCTGAACATTCCTGTCTCTTCCCCTCTACTCATTGTCCACTTGTGGGTCTCTGTTTTGCATGAAGCAGCATCTCTGATGAGGGCTGCATGATGCACTAATCTGAGTCCTAGTCAACTATGGCAGGGATTTTCAATACTTTAAAAAGAGATTTCTTTTATGTTTTGTGATTATAGTATAATAATATAATTTTGCTCTTCTCCTTTCTCCTACTGATCTCTCCCATATATGTTCCCTTGCTCTCTTTCAAATGTATGGTCTATTTTTTTTAATAATTGTTGTTATTCCACATTATTAATATTTTAATTATAATATGCCACGATGCCACGGAGAAGTTTTCTTCTAGTCTTGTCTATTTGGTGTTCTGTAAGACTCTTATATCTAGATGGGTACTCTTTCTCTAGGTTTGGGTAATTTTCTTTCATGATTTTTTCTGAAAATTAGCTCTATTACTTTGCTAGGCAAATAATTCAGATGTTAGAGCTCTCTCTCTCTCTCTCTATCTATCTATCTATATATATATATATACATACATATATGTATGTATATGTGTGTGGTATGTGATACACACACACACACACACACACACACATACATATATTCCTCATTGACTTTTACTGAGTGATCTAATTTTTCTACCTTGTCTTCAGTTCTGACACTGTTCTCCATATGATCCATTAAATTGGTGAAGTTTCCCATTGAGGTCTTTATTTGGCTTATTGAGGCATTCATTTCCAGTTTCATTTCAGTTTGACGTTTCCTCATCTCTTTGTTGAATTCAATTTTCTTGTCTTAGATTGACTTCATTCATGTCTTGGAATATATTTATATTTTCTTCTTTGAGTCATTTGAATACATAATTATAATCATTCTTCATCTGAAACTTCTTCCAGGTCACTTTTTATTAGGGGATTTTACTATGAAATGACTAATTTTCGAACAAGACAGGTCCTGGCTTTTCTTTTTGCTTTTGCTTCTATGCTGGGATTTGCACATCCGGGGTTAGTTTGTTAGCTTTTGTTCCTTCTTCCTTTTTTCTTTTTTTGTTTAAGTCACCTTTCTTATCTAAGTGGGGACCTTTATAGTATTTTCAAATGGACTAACTCATTTTATGGCTGAGATGTCGTTTTCCTCAGTGGGTCTGGTGTTGAGAACTGCAGCCTGTATCTATCCCAAGCCTTTTCTGGTTATCAGTTACTGTCTGGTGACTGCAGTGCCTGGAGCAAGTTTCCCCTGTTTTTGTGGACTGTTTTCTGGCCATGTCCTACAGCTGCAGGAAAGAGGAGACACAAGGTGGCTACATGGGTTTTCAGTCTTGTGAAGCAGCAGGAGAGTCCTGAACAAGCAGTAGGTGAGGTTTTAACGAATCTCTTTCAAAGAAAGGCTTCAGAAGAGGCGCAGGACACCAGATGCCAGCGGCTGGGACTGTAGGAGATAGATCCCTAGAAAAAACAGGCAGGGAGGAAGAAACATAGGATTCTAGAGTGCCAGTGGTTGAAGGTTTGAGGAATACAGACTATAGAGGGAAAAAGAGAACAGATTTGGCAGCAAGCCTCCAGGGACTCTCAGAATGGCTGGGAGAAGGAGCCCTGAGTTACCAATCTGGGTCTTTCTTTCCCCACCATGAAAACGTGCAGCTGGAGCGTCTCTGGCAAGTGGTTGGGATTCCCTTCATGGGGCTTCTGGCAATGTTTGGCAGCTGGAGGATTCCTGGCAGGCAGCTGGCAGGCTTTGGGGAGTCACATTTTAGGTAATAAACTGTCGTGTAAGTGTAGATACTGTTTTCTCCTCCGTATGTGTGGTGTGTTCTGTTATTTTCTAATTTATTTCCATAGATGCTTTGCTAGACTATGTTAGTAGAATGGTTTTTTTCCCCCACGCTGTATGAAGCCTTTGTTGGTGCCATTTATGATTAGCCTCAAGCACGCCCACTGTCTCTATAGAATGACAGTGTCTTCAACAGGATTGTCTTTGGTCTTTCTTTCTCATAGTCTATTGAACCCTCTCCTTGTCTTGCTCTCACACCCAGATGTTAGGCTCCTTTAATCGCTGGCTAATTGCTCTATTGTTTTAGAGAATACCCCGTGGTTTAAATTGTTTCACAGCTGAATTCAATTAAATCTGAGACTCTAACAGGGATAATTTTGAGGCTCCTATTTGAGGTTTGGTTTGATGCCAGAAGGGTCTTATGTTAGCTTTATAATTTCCCTGGTTCTCTCTTAGAAATTAGCTGGCCTACAATTTAGCTTGTTGCTCTCATAGAGGTTTTAGCTGGATGTTTCTGAGTATATCCTTAGAATTGAATTTTCCCACAAAAAGTTTTATCCCACAAAAAGTTTTAAAATACTGCTAATTCTTTCAGGAGAATTTCAGAGTTCTGTGTACTTAGAAGCTGCCCTTTCCCCTGTAAAAAAAAAATCTCTGTGATTTTCTCTGACTCCTGGATCTGTCTAATAGTCTCCTGTCTCTCCTCACATGGAGTCTTCCTTTTTCAAATGACCAAGAGGAAGGCAATTTTGATCTCTAACCATTTGGTCAGTTATAGCCCCTGTGCTCTGGGATCTGTCCGTAGGTCAAAAGCAGAGAACTACAGCATTTTAGTAGTATTCACTAAGTATTTTGTTTCTTTGATCAGGAGAGCCTGGGAAATGCTGGTGACCTGAATTTCCTGATTAGATAAGGTAACTTTGATTTTAAGCTTAAGGAGTAAGAGAGACATTTCTCTTGGCTTCACTCTCTTGGAATGAAGCTTCCTTCAAACCTATCTGAGAAATGAAGAGGGAGGGAATGGGTCCTGGTTAAACCAGCTTAGATTCTTGCTCTTCTGGGTTTTAATGGGTTTTCTTAAAAATGTGTTTTTTTCTTCATCTATTGTTTTCTATTAAGACATCTTCAAGGGAGTCTAATGGGTGTCTTTCAATGTATTTTCATCAGTTTCTTTTTTGCTTCCATCTTCTATATGCTGTACTGTGTGATCAGTTTTATGGATTCATGGGTCAGGTAGCATTCAGCTCATGAAGACAAATATGGGCTTCTGAGTCATTTTGTGACTGATGGTTACCACTGTTCTGGAGTCATTTTCTAATGAAGAATAGTTGTCAACAGATGAAAGTATGATCTTCCTCATAATGTCACAGTGAGATTCTATTTTCCAGTGGTCTGTACTGTTCACCTTTTGTCCTTAGCCTGGCATTTTGAATGCCATTGGATCTTCTGAGGCATAAGATTCAAGTGACACACCAGCTTGTCCTACTGAAACTTGCTACAAACCATTGTTTTCACTGTGGGTTTCCTTCAAAAGTAAAGTCTTACAGTTTTCTTAGTAAATAGGTCAAAAGAGCATTTAGATATTTGTCCTCAAATTACATGTGTTAAAGGCTTTCCTTGAAGGCTAGTGCTATTGGGAGATGGTGGGGCCTTTAAGATTTAAGGACAAAAAGGAGGTCCTGTTGCATTAGGGATAGGGGAGTCTGCCCTGGGGGGAGTTTGTAGAGGCCTACCTCTTTACTCTTTCTCTTTGTTCTGCTATGTGTTTCTGTTGTGATATGTTGCCTCACCAGAGGCAATCGATCATGAATTGGCATCTTTAAAACTGTAAGACAAAATAAATCTTCTACCTTTATAAGTTGATCATTTCCTATATTCGTCATGTTGAGAGAAAGCTGACTAACACACAGCATAATTGAATATGGTATGTGTTAGTTTCAAAATCCAAAGAATCTCACTAAGTAGTATGACTAATTATGTAAATGATGCAAGTTTGGGGCTTAATCTTATTTTATTAAGAACTTTCAGACATGTACCATGCCATCAGACCCTTATATCCTTCAAATTGGTAAGCTCCCTAGCTTTGTCTATGCTCCCTCACATGTCTCAATAAGATATTTAGGGTGTTTATTATTCCTCTTCACTGAGTTTATGTAGTATAATATTATCATCAGTATAATAAAACCATAAAGCATTCTTTGGGATATAAAGAAAATTCAGTATTTGCTAGATGCTAACAACCAAGAACTGGCATAGCCCTGGGGAAGCAGTGAAAATATACTGTTGTCGTTTTTGTCTCCAGCCTGTGAATTTAAACTGTTTTGACTTTTGCTCATTGATGAAATGAAAAAGAATACATTTTCTGGTTTAATTGCTTCTGTAAGAATTTGCCTTCATTTCTTATAAACCATTTGACTCACAGTAGTCAAGTAGGTGGGGTTTGGTATACATTGCCTCTATACCATTTCTGGAATTTTAATAAGGCATTAATTTGTACAGTTTCCTTAGGGATATAATATTTCTTTGGGTTAACTATCATGAGGCCAGTTTCAAGGGCTTCCCCTTAGATTTCATTGCCATAATTCTTCTTATTACATGTGTCAAATAATTAATTTTGGAATTTTGCCTGTTAATAATAGATTGTGAATATTGGGAAATAAACATTAAATATATCCTCAGTTCTACTGTGAGACATATTAAAGGAAAGATTCTATGTATAAATCCCATAGGACCCCTATTCTTGGTTAAGGAACTGGGTGCATTTATCTGATTTTAAAATGTGAACTACATAAGAGGCTATGCATTATGTACAGTAAGTAGAGGAAGTTAAGCTTATTGGTAAAATACCTATAAATGTTATTCCTATATATGCATGATAGTAGAGGTCCTGTATGTAGAGTAACAGAACAAATGGGATATGTTTGTACAGCTGGCTAGCTAGGGACATTGAAACAGGGGATTTATTAGATGAATTGGCTCACACAGTTACTGAAGCTAGAAAGTCACATTGTGATAGTTTATATAAGCTTGGCCCAGGGAGTGGCAGTAGATTAGAAGGTGTGGCCCCATTGGAGTAGGTGTGTTACTGTGGGTGTGGGCTATAAGACCTTCATCTTAGCTGCCTAGAAGTCAGTATTCTGCTAGCAGCCTTCTGATGAAGATGTAAATCTCTCAGCTCCTCCTGCACCACATCTGCCTGGATGCCCCAATGTTCCTACTTTGAAGATAATTGACTAAACCTCTGAACCTGTAAGTCAGCCCCAATTAAATGTTGTCCTTTATAAGAGTTGCCTTGGTCATGGTGTCTGTTCACAGTAGTAAAACCCTAACTAAGACAGAAGTTGGTACCAGGAGTGGGGTATTGTTGTGATAGGCCTGGCCATGCTTTTGTTTGGAAGAATGTGGATATGGGGACTTTGGATTTAGAAAACCATGAAATACTTTAAGTGGGGCTTAATGAGCCATACTAGTAGGAATATGGAAGACTTTGTTGCTGTGAGTCATATGAACTGTACAGACCTGGCCCAAAAGGTTTCAGTGGAGAAGAACTTCACTATGTGGTGTCGAGACTCTTTTTGTAGTATTTTGGTGAAGAATATGGCTGCTTTATGCCCTCGTCTAAAGAGTCTACCTGAGGCTAAGGTGAAGAGACTCAGATTAATTGCATTGACAAAGGAAGTCTCAGAAACACCTATCATAGACTTTGTTCTCTGGTTAAGTCTCATGAAGAGTATTTTGAATAAGCATAGCAAGCTTAGAAAGAAAAAATATAAAATATGTGGTTTGAGTATTAAAGGGGCACCAGGAAGTGAAATGGAGCTGAATCCTGTGTTCAAGGATATTAAATTGAATTAAGGGAGTGGCAACCTTGGAGCATGATCCTACCCAGCTAAACTTAGATCCAGGCATGGTAGTATAAGCCTTTAATCCAGAAGGCAAAGACAAGCAGATCTCTAAGTTCAAGGCCAGTCTAGAGCACATTCTAGGTGAAGAAAAACTTAAATCTAGGCTTGGTGGACCACACCTTTAATCCCAGTGCTGAGGAGACAGGCATGCAGATTTCTGAGTTCACAGTCAGTCTACAGAGCAAGTTCCAGGACAGTCAAGCTTAGGGGAGTGAAGGAGTTGGCAAACAGAAAACTGATGATAATGTAATAGAACAAGGGGGCCATGTTCCAACCCCAGCAAGCAGCTGAACTCAGCAGCTTCAGTCATGTGGCTCTGGATTTAGAGTCCAGAATAAAAGGGCTTACTGGGACAGTTGATGCTGGTTAGCTGGAGCTAAAAATTAGTGGTGATTAAGAAGAGACCAGCTTCACGGAAATGAAATCTTTTGGGAAGTGTTTTCTGAGAGCACAAAGAAGCAGTGTTCCAGAAGATAGCCAAGGTTGTATCTCCTGAAACCGCTGTACTTGGTAATGTGCAAGAGTCTTCCAGGTGGTACTGGTTAGAAGGCATGAAATGGTCATGAAGAGCAGCTGAGGCTCAGCATTGTGAGAGGCCATGGAAGACTTTTGGTGAAGGTGCAGTCCTATTGTAGTTGATGGCCCAGGACTGAAGGAGTCATGCAAAGGAACTGAGGCTTGGCACCATGAAGACAGCCTATGAGAAGCTATTATTGAAACCTAGTTGCAGCGGAAGACAGTAGTGTATTGGAGTCCCATGCCAGTACCATGGGGGTGATTACCAAGAACAGCAGCAGCAGCAGCAGTGGAGTGAATCATCCTGAGTTTAGAGTGCTACAGAGGGCAGAGCTGGAGAAGTGACACTTAGCCCTTTAGAGGAGCCCAGAAGATCACGTGTGGATCCCAGACATTAAAAGAAGAAGCTGTAATACTGAAGTTGCCTTGGAGACCCAAGATGTTAAAGATGCCAGAGACATGGGATATTTTCTGAGGAAAGCTGGTAACAGGGAGTGGAACTAGCCCAGGAGAAAGAAGTTTGTTACAGTCAGCAAAGATGAAAAAGGAGTTGGCTATCTGAAGACCACTTTGACATTAGACATGGAGATGCAGGGTTTGGAGTTTGCCCAGCTGGTTTCCTGTCTTGCTTTGGGGATTACAGTTAATTGACTGGATGAATCTCAGAAGAGACTTTGAATTTTGGACTTTCAACATTGTTGAGACTACTATAGACTATGGGGACTTTAAAAGTTGGACTAAATGCATTTTTATTATGATATGTTTAGGTATGCCCCCCATAAATTCATATGTTTGGACAAGCCTATGGGGCCAGGGAGTGGAATGTGATGATTTGTATATGCTTGGCCCAGGGAGTGGCACTATTTGAGGGTGTGGCCCTGTTGGAGTAGGTGTGACCCTGTTGTAGTAGATGTGTCACTGTGGGTATGGGCTTTAAGACCCTCATCCTAGCAGCCTGGAAGCCAGTATTCTGCTAATAGCCTTCTGATGAAGATGCAAATCTCTCAGCTCCTCCTGCACCACATCTGCCTGGATGCCCCAATGTTCCCACCTTGATGATAATGGACTAAACCTCTGAACCTGTATGTAAACCAGCCCCAATTAAATGTTGTCCTTATAAGAGTTGCCTTGGTCTTGGTGTCTGTTCACAGCAGTAAAACCATAACTGTTTGTCTGTAATCTGGATACTAAGGAAAACTAGGAGTATGGTTCAGTCCAAGTCTAAAGGCCTAAGAACTTAGAAGAGATACCAGTACAAGAAGCACAGGGGTGGAAGGACGGGTGTAAGATCAGACTATAGGAAGAGAGAAAAAAGAAAGCCCCGGAAACCCATCAATCCCCTCTCTCTGAAAAAGGGTTTCACATAGTTCAGACTTGCCTAAAACTTGCTCTATAGCTAAAGATGAACTCGAACATCCAATCCTTTTATCTCTATCTCCCAATCCCTGGGATTAGAGGTGTGTGCCATCAAACTGTTTAATGCAATGCTGGGAATTGAACCCAGTGTCTTATGCATACTATGCAAGCAGTCTACCAGCTGAGATGCATTCTCAGTCCTTTCTCCTTTCTTACTAGGGTGAGCCACAAGAAAATGTGGGATATTTGGAGAGTGAGACAGCAGTCAACCGTTTTTACATTCCACACATATCAAATTGGTGTTTATTTTCTGACTCACCTTGTTGGTGTAATGTACCATCTGGCCTGCAACCACTCCATCAATGCATCCAATTTCTGGCCCAGATATGTTTTCTTTTCCTGTTATTTTATTTTAAATATAATTTTAATGTTTAACTTAATTATTCTTTTTAGCTGACACAAGAAAGTTGTACACGTTAATGTGTGTGCTAGTTAATATTTGCCAACTTGACAGAAGCTAGAGTCACCTGGGTAGAGGGAACATCAATTAGAAAATTGCTTCCATCAGACCAGCCTGTGGATGCATATATAGAGCATTTTCTTTTCTTTCTTTCTTTTTTGTATAGTTGGACACAATTTTAAATTAAAATATTGTACCATTTTCTATGGGGCATTTTATTGATTGGTAATTGACAAGAGAGGGTCAAGGCCACTGTAGGTGGTGCTCCCCTGGCAAAGTGTCCTGGATTGTCTAAGAAGGCAAGCTGAGTAAGCCAAGGAGAACAAGACAGCACTCCTCCATGTCCTTTGCTTCAGTTTCTGACACCAGCTTTCTGCCTTCTATTCCTTCTCTGCCATCCCTCAGCATTAGAGTGTAAGTTATATGATGAACTAACCCCTCCCCCCACAAGTTGGTTTTGGTCGAAGTTATATCACAGCAATTGAAAAAAACTAAAACAGTAGAAGAAGGGATGAAGGTAAAATAACAATGGGATATCTGAAAAAAACAGAAGGAATCATACTATTAATTATTACCTTAAGACCCCTATAGTACACATAATTCAATGTACAGGTATACATATATAACTTTAATGAACTTTTCTCATTTGGCCTGACATTGCTCCCTCCAAAGCCAAACACCATCTAACAAAACAAACTTCAAAACCAGATATGAGAAGTCCTCTTTTGAGTTGTTGGTCAGGGCTATCCAAGAGACTCCTAGAACGTGCAGCCTACTGCTGTTCCCCTTGGTTGCTCCTCAGAGGTGTAAGGTCAGTTCATATTGCTGTAGATACCAGATATGTCAGAAACAGGACTCAGAGACTTCAGAGATAGAACTGATCTGAATGTCCCTTCCCTTTGGACTAGCTTTCATGGTACCAGAAAGCACCATGCAATCTTACAAAGGAGGGAGGTACCGACAGTCCTACCCAGCTATAACAGCAAAGAACCACAAGAGCGCATTTATTAGCGTGCTTACTTTGGTGGTAACCAGTGGGCTCTCTAATTGGACTTAAGACTACTCAACAGTAGGGAAACCATGCCTAGTACTGAAAACCTAGCTAACTACACAGTGTTAGTGAAGTCATGGTTATTGAGAACAATGCAACCAGAATAGGTAAGAACTAGAAACAGCCTACTTGTCTATCAGTTAATAATCAACACAGAAAGTACAGTTTGGCTTGCCATGAAGGAACTATATTATAATCTCAAAAATAAACATATACAATATATTTTTATGTCATATATATAATATAATTACATAATTTTATATATATATTCAAGCATGGATGGGAAAGGAACTCCTGGGTCCCAACTCTAGCTGAGGAGCTATTGGCAGTTAATAGGTACTGCAGGAAAGTTATGTGTCAGGGAAAGTCACAAAAGAAGGGGAAGAAAGAGTCGAGGGTCCAGGATACCTGCTGTAATATGTATTATATGGACATGACAGGGAAGCTACACCTGTGGAATATCAAAAATATGACTGCCTTAAACAAGACTTACAAAATGCCTGTATATTGTTTTCTCCAGGAAAGAGCCCAGGGATAGGTTATCTAATTCTAACGGGTCAGCCCTAAATGCATGTGCATATGAGTAACAGCAAAGGACTCAGTAGGCAGAAGAACTTGTGAACTGAAGAAGGGTGACAGGGGAGGATTTAGAGGGATTAGAGGAAGGGATAGAAATTATATAACTGTGGTACTCATGTACAAAATTCTTTAAAAATTAAAAAATAACAAGGAAAACATTATGAGGAGATGACATTACGTTGGGGAGGAGCCATGATGAGGGTCCTGGTGGGAGGAATGAGGGGTGGGTTTGATCATGATATATTGTGTACATGTATAAAATTTTCAAAGAACAAATAAAAATTCTGGCAAAATAATTTTTAAAGCATTACCAATACTATGCTTGTATGCAACACGTTATGATTGTCTTGTGACTAGGCATTTGTCCAAGGATCTCTGTTTTCTTTTGGCAGAGAATGATATTTAGCAATCAAAGTCTAGCTGATAATTATGATTATTTTTAACCAGGAAGTCATTTTTTCAAGGCCTTCACAGCAAACAGAGATAGGACTAGACATATGCACAAGAATGTGGTTAATTTCTATATAAATGCATATCTGTACATTAAAACATGATTATTTCTGTATGTTATGGTGAAAATGTAAATTTTTATTGATTTATCCATGTGATTCTAATCTAATATCACATGATTCTATTTTCCCCCTTATCATATTCACTTGACTCTATTTTTCCCCCTATCATATTGGTAGCTAACTCCCTTCCCTGTCCCTGAGAGTCCTGGATTCAGTTAACATTAATACTCTGATTAGGCTTCTAGTACGTAATTAATCAGTCTATCACCCCTTCCAACCTATTTTTGTTTTAACACATAATATAAGACTATCTACGCACTCGGATGTTCTTCTTGATGATGCCCATTCTAGGCTATATATTATGGAGTTTCCCATTCAGTCGAACTCAGTCTCTGCTTCTGCTTCCTTATTATCTCTTCCCCACCTCCACTATGTGGCTGTCCTTGTAACTACACGTGGTTTCTGAGACTTCATGCCAGGCTGTCAGCATGCACAGATGCCCTACTAACCATTTCCTTGCTCAGATCCCACTGAGTTAGGTTGCCCTTTTTATGTGAGTGGTTTCTAACACTTCTTGGGCTCTGAAACTTACTCTGGATAGTCTTTCTCTGAAGCCCTTCTCACTGTGCTAGGGTATAAGCATTCTGTCTTTGGATGAATGAAAGTCATTGCCATACAATGACTTTATTCTTTGTCAAACATACTTTGACACTTTATTATTCCCAAGTTTCCTACCATCAACTTGTGCCTTCTCTGCTTCAGTTAGGCTCTGACACCTTGCTCTGGGTTATTCTTTTATTTCATGGATGCATCCTTAATCTTGCCCATAATCTGATACCTGGTATGAGTCTGCTACCCCTTGTAATTCCACTTGGGCTCTGACAGTTTATGTTGGGACTAATCTCTGTATGAATGCCTTCCTCACATTGTGTATCTCTGACTTTACACTCTTAAGTTATGTTTCAGCATGGGAATGGTCCTAACTTCACCTGAGATCTGACATTCTGTTGGTAGGACCCATGTTATGGATAGATACACTCCTTACTTACTTAATCTGGAAATTCCTTTTACTGTACATAGGTGCATCCCACATTATCTTTGAACTCTAATAGTACATGTTAAGTTAAATTTAAATCCCCTCTTTGGGGGGATCTTTGTCCCTCAGCCTTGATTGTGAGTCTCCATATGGAACACCTCTCTATTAAAGATACCCATTTTAGCTCTACTTCAGTTTCAATAGCCTGTTATATACCAATCATCGTCATAAACTCCCTCCTTGCCCTGTTTTGATTTTGTTATTCTACACCGAGCTGTCCTGTTTCATACTGACATGGGTACCATCCATTCTCTGCTTAAACTCTATTACCCTATGCCCTATCTTTTTTTTCCAACATAATATTTTTATTGATTATTTGAGGTCCTGCTGCAGATGGGGATCATGTTGATGTCTATGGCCTTTGTTACCATCATATCTTTCTTACTTGATGTGTAGGCCATTATGTCCTGTCTTCCAGGTACCACCCCTCTTTTCCTCTTCCAAGTGATTTTCAGACTACTTTCCCCAGAATGTGCATTGAAGAAGTCAGGCATTGATGCTCTTTTTAAATGCTTTAGTATGTATCCTTTGTGTGTTCCCAGGAATTATTGTTAGGGTGGTAGCTAAGTGGTTTATACATAGTCCATCCATTCCATTCCATTCACTTTCCTGTACCTCTGGACTCACTCACTCCATAGGGCACTAGAGAAGTTCAGTTATATTGACCTCAGTAAATTGTAGGCCATCTCTGTGTAGAGGTTGAGTTCACTTGTGTCAGTGAATTTACCCTTACCAGCCCTTATTGTCTGGCCTGGGCAACATCCTTAGATCACCTTTCTGTACATGCCTCTCGTGTTCTTGTCAATAAGACTGATGACATCTTAGGACTCTTTTGAGGGTATAAGCTCTCTTCTCTGGTCAGGCTTTGTTCTTCAAGTGGTACTATGGTGGATCTAACATCCCCTGTGGCCTTGGGCAGATGGAAATATAGATCTTCAGGAGGTTTAACAATAATTCATCTCGTAGCTAATCCCAGGAGTATTTACTAAAAGGATTTTGTGCAGAGGAGAGCTGATTATCTGTATGTAAAAGACAGAGATATAAGGAATTTACTAACTTCTCAGTACTTAGAAACTTGAATAATGATGTATATTTTATGCTACCATACTGTTTCTTCTTCTGTGTCTTTCTCAGCTTTCTTGGTAAATGGTCCTGTAGTGGCTATTTTAAGGTCCAGATAGAAATGTAAATTAAGTCAATACACTGTTATTACTATCACTATTAATTTTTTATTGATTCTTTGTGAATTCCACAACATGCACCCCGATTCCACTCATCTCCCTTTGTATCTGCCCTATGCCCTTGTAACCTCCTCTCAAAAGAAAACAACAACAAAAAACTTACCATGGAATCTATAGTGTGTCAAGGTGTGTCACACAGTATATATAACCTTTTGTCCATGCATTTTTACTTGCAAATGCTTATTGCAGTGAGTCATTGATCTAGTTTGAGGCTTCATCTACGATAGCTTTACTAGATCCTCACCTAGACTCCCCTCAGATATCCTGTAGTCACCCCTTTTTATGAAGATCCTGCAGCTTTGAATCTGCAGGACCCGCCCTCTCACACAGTCCTGCAGTTTCATCAGCTCTCCTGCACCCACACCACCGGGGCAAGCTCCTCAACACTTCCCCCTGCTAGCTCACTCAAGTGATACAGCCAGTGAGGGGCAGGGCCAGATCTGCCATCCTGCAGCCAGGGGAGACAACTCTCCCACTCCCACATCACCACACACAGCAGAGATGGGGGAGAGCCAGCTCTCTCATGCCAACACAACAGGGCTGCCCAGGCCACAGACCCAGACGTTACCCTCAATGGCATCACAGGCCAGAACTTCACCATGGCCTTAGGGGGCAGTACAGGCTATTGACATTAGGCTGTTCCTCATCACCCTTAAGTCTTCAGTTCCATCTTTCTTCATACTGCTTAAACCATTCCACCTCTTTCTCTTCCATCTCTCCACCACATGCTTTCACATTGTAGTGGCACTCAATGGGCAGGCCATGTAGCTGGTGGGCCTCTAGTGTTATTATTTTGTGTGCATGATATATGCACATGTGTGTGTGTGTGTGTGTGTGTGTGTGTGTGTGTTTGTGTGTGCATACACATGCTAGGGGAGGATGTTGGGTGTTATGGTCTATCACTCTCTGACTTATTCCTTTGAAACAGGATCTCTCCCTGAACCTGGAGCTAGGCTGGTGACCAACAAACCCCAGCAATGCTTCTATCTCCTTTCTTTAATGCTCTGAGGATATAGAAATATATGGTCATGCCTGGTATTTTATTTGGGTACTGGGAATTCAAACTCAGGCATTCATGTGTGTGCATCAAGCCCTTTTATTCACAGAACCATTTCCTCAATACCATATGCTGTTGATGTGGTAGCTTATAGAATTTTGTGTATTTTCTCTACTGAAAATAAGAGTTTTTCCCTTGCACAGAGAACAATAATGGCCATTATTCCATGGTACTGGAGATGGAACCTAGGGTTTCATTCATTCTTCCTAGGCAAGACATTCATTCTTCATAGGCAAGACTTTTTTTTATTATTGAGCTGTATCCCCAGCATTAGAGATGAATTTTTAGCTACAAAGTGGTATAACCCATGTCTTCAATAAATAGCACCATAAAAATAGCATACACACATGTTAAAATATGTAAATCTATTATGTTGTAAGCTTCATACACATACACACATATTTCCTGTAATGGAGTTTAATTGGAGTTACCTTACATAGGGAATAATACTCTTCCAAGAAGTCATAGATTGCCAAAAAAAAAAAAAAGCCTACTACTGGGTATGGGATATCCCTTTAATGATCTTGGGAAGGAATATCTCAAAGACTGACCCCAAATATGGACTATTGCCATTGCTCTTAGTTGTGCACCATACATTTGATGGTAAGATCCTTTTGCTGAAAACACATTAGACTTTAGTCACAGGACATGGAAAGATCAAGTTGATTCTGACTGGGAAGATTCCACCTTGCTGGCTAGCTTCCATAGTACCAAATGGTGCTATGGAATCTACTAGTACAGGAAAGCCATCAGCCTTCTTACCCAACTGTGAACCCCGTGAAATACCCTGTGACTGCTGTACCACGATATGCCAATTAGTACAGTAGTGACATGATTGATTTGGTTATAAGGGGTAGCCAACCACTTTCTGATTAAAATTAAGGTTCATGATAAGGAGGTAGTTCATTCCTGGTTGATAACCCATAGGTGGGCACCTAAAAGGCCCTGGGGTGAACCATCTACTATTTTTTTTTTTTGCTAAATGTATAACAAATCAAATTGTTCTCTAATCTCATATCTATAGATTAATGCCACCCTAAGACATCATCAGAGAGGATGTTTGTGTGTGTGTGTGTGTGTGTGTAGTGCACAGATGGTTAATGCAGAAACTCACAAGTGGTCAAAAAACAGAGAATTAGAATGTAATGCTCAGCCAGAAATGGAACATCTGTATGACACATCTTCTCCATCTCTCAGGTAATTCATGGAAGAAGCAGGGAAAGATTGAAAGAGCCCAAATTTCAGGAAAAGCAGAAAAAACAATGTCCTTGGAACACTAGCTCATGAACTCATAGAAGCTAAGTTTGCCTGTATATGATTTGGATAACATCAAGCCAAACAACATCCCAGCATGGAGCTGGAGAGGGTTCATGAGCCTTATCTTTAGCTGAGAAGCTACTGACAGTTGATGGATTTTGGGGAAAGGACAGTGGGCTTTCTTTATGGATGTGACACATGATAGGTCATCCATTCTCCAATGGATAGCCCCACACCCATGATTCCATGGGTAGCACATATTTTAAAAAAAAGAAGACATGAAATCAGGAGAAGGGGTGAAAGGTGGGTCTTGGGGAACTTAGGGGGAGAAGTGGGAGTACATATGATCAAAATACATCATATGCATATACAAAATTCTCCAACTTTTAATAAAACATTATATTTAACCAAGAAGGATATAATTGCACTGTTATCCTATACCATATTCAAAAATATCAACTGAAAATAGATGAAACATCTGAACAGAAGACCTGAAACTATAAATATCCTCATAGAAAACACAGGGTAGTGCTTTTGACATTGAGTTCCTGGCAATGCTTTTTTCTCGATTATAACACTAAATTACAAACAGCAAAACCAAATATAGACAAGTGAGCTTACATCAAACTAAAAAGTATCTACAACAAAGAAACAGTCAACAGAGAGAAAGGCAGCCTATGGAATGGGAAAATTAAGTTCAAACCATATATTTGACAAAAGGTTAATATTTAAACTGTGAAAAAAACCTCGTACAATTAGCTGATTAAAATGGGCAGAAGAATGAAATACATATTTCTCCATATAAATCGCATACATAGCTGATAGGCACATGGGAAAGTGCTCAACCACTAACTCTTAAGGAACTGTAAACCAAAACAACAGAGAAAGCTAGGCATGGTAGTGGTAGCGCCTGTTTACCATTTCAGCATTTTGGAGGTAGAATCAGGAGAATTAGAAGTTCAAAGTCATTCTTGGCTATCTAGAAAGGTCAAAACTAGCCAGGACTACATTCTGCCTCAAAAGGTATGTGTACATGCAGGCACACACACACACACACACACACACACACACACACACACCACCTCAAACCATCACCACCACAAAAACAAAAGAAACTTACAGTGAGATACTCGCTTACTCGATAAAAATGGTTAATATTAAAAAGAGTACAGATGGGCCCCATGAGATGGGTCAGTGGGTAATGACATCTGCTGCCAAGCATGCATATCTGGGCCCCACATGATGGAAGAAGAGAAGTGACTCTCATGAATTGTCCTCTCCCATCCACATATGCACTGTAGCATGCTCCCCTCTGCCTTATTGCCAAATAGAGAAACACATGCATAAAAATAACTAAAGGTAAGAAGAGGTGCTGGAAAGGCTCCAAAGAACAGGAAACTCTCACACTCTTGAGGGGAGTATAAATTAGTATATCCATTGTAGAAATCAACACGAAGCATCCTCAAAACATTAAAAATCTAAGTACCAAATACTACTAAAATTGACTTTTAAGGTGTATGTATAAAAGAAACAAAATCAGCATCTGGAAGAGATACCTGTATTGTCATGTTCATTGAAACATAATTCACAGCACTGAGGAAGTCAAACAACCTAAATTGTCATTATTTACGCTTACAGTAGAAAAAGAATCCTGCCATTTACAGCACATGGATGAACGTGGAGGACATTATGCTCAGTGATATAATCTAGACAGTAACATGAACACTGCATGATATCACTTATAAAGAATCTAAAATAGTTATAGAAGCAGAGTCTAACTGGTTTTCAGGGACTAAGGAGAGGAGGAAATAGAAGAGCATTAGTCAGAGGCACAATATTTAATTGATGCAAGATTATTTAGAGATTAACTGTTAACATAATTCCTATTAGAAATACTGTATTTGTGTTGCCTGTACGTGGGATATATTCTTCTAGCTGGGCTGCCTTGTCTGGCCTCAGTGGGAGAGAAAGCACCTAGGCTCATGGAGACTTGAAATGCCAGGGTAGGATATTCCCAGGAGTGCCCCACCCATTCAGAGAAGAAGCGGGGATGAGGAAATGATTGTGGGAGGGGTGGCCAGGAGGGGGGCAGTGAGTGGGCTGTAAAGTGAATAAGTAAAAAGATAAGTAATAAAACAAGAAATACTGCTTTTATGTTTAAAAACTTTCTTGTAGCCAGGCGGTGGTGGCGCACGCCTTTCATCCCAGCACTTGGGAGGCAGAGGCAGGCGGATTTCTGAGTTTGAGGCCAGCCTGGTCTACAGAGTGAGTTCCAGGACAGCCAAGACTATACAGAGAAACCCTGTCTCAGAAAAAAAAAAAAGGAAAAAGAAAAAAAAACCCTTTCTTTCAAGCAGATCACAAGGGTAAGAAGAAAGTTTTGATAATAATGGATAGGCTTATAGTTTACAATACCAAGCAAGGGAGGAAAGAGTTTCCCAGCCAGACACAATATCCATCCCCATAAAACAATTAGGTAAATGAGCCACAAGTCTTTACATAAAGCTTGTTTAAACAGGTCACCTTTATACCTCTATCAACCTTTACATGTTTGTCTTCTAATCTTAGGAACTAACTTCCCTACTTCCAACATTTTATAATCTTTCACAAAAGGCTTTAGGTTACCAGCAGAGGGCATAGCCAAATGACCCTGTCCCTTTTGCCAATCTTTATCTTCACGACTTTGCCCCAAGAAATTTTAGATCATATTTATCATTTAGATCTTTGCCCTTTGACGTTTTAAATGTCTCTACACTGAAGTAAACCCAGCAAACTTATTCCAAGATTTTTAATGTTAGGAAACCAGCATGGGCTCCTGGTTGGTCTGTGAAACTTTCCAGTATACTGTATTAAAATGTTAGTTTTACTGCTTTCAGCTTTCATGTTACTCATCTTGTTTCTTCATAAAGCTTTAAAGCTTCTCATCCTGCTAGATGAGTCCAGTGTCTGTCTTTTCTTTTTATAAACTCATCCATATCAATGCTTTCTTTATTTTATTTCTCAATTTCTTTAGAATTCCCACTTTCTTGAGATGTGGCCTAAGACTCTCCTCTTTGTTCCTCCCTATTTTCTTGTTAACGATCTCGGTGCTTTTTATTTATTCTGTGCAGTGCTGGGGATCAAATGCAGGATTTTATACATGGAGGCAAGCCCTCTGCTGTTGAGCTTTATTTCCAACACAGTCTAACGTTTTTACTAGCATTCCTAATACTAACGGTGGGGGTTGGAGGTGAGGATGGGGGTGGGGAAGGTGAGACAGCAAATTAAATAAGGTTTCTTGGACTTTCTGCTTTGTAGCAGTAATATCATATGGGAGATGCATGCTAAAGTGGCTCCCTTAACCACAGCATTTACCATATTTGATAGCATATTCTGTAGGAGAATATGCTGGTCATCTTAAAAGCCAGTCCCATGCGGCTAGCACATAGCCTCTTTTTTTTTTTTTTCCGAGCATGTTCTCATGGCACTTGTGGCACTTGTAGATGATAGCAGGCAGTCATTTTTACCCCAGGGCAAACAGACTTTGTAATTGTTTTCTCCCAGTCCACAAGGCTGGCTGTCCCTTAGGAATAAGGGGTATGTTTGTATTGCATACAACCATCTGTGATTGTTCCACAGTGAACTAGGCATCCTGCATCAGCCCAAACTTGCTCTTCTACTCTCTTACGTATCTTGTTCTCATATCAGTTGCTTTTAGAGTCCGTTTCAGTAAATCTTCTCAGGGAGCTAATGGCAATCACAAGATGAGGCAATGCTTTCACACTGTCCTCTACTCTTAGCAGTTTTGCCCTTTCGTGTTAACTATCTTTTTTGGTGACCAAATGTCTTAGAGGTACTTTCAGTTGCCACAGCATAATTTTCTCCATTGAATGGCACTGAGGCTCAGGGTTTGAACTCTTACACACTACCTCAAAGCCTGATGAAACATTCTGTTCTACTTTCATTTTATCTATTACAGGTGGTGATAACAAATCAATTGTGTGCTTATTATACTTATTATTATTATATTTTTATTTCATTACATAGCCAAGAGCTAGTTCGGTCCGCAGTAGTCGGGTCTGCCACTATCTCTGAATTCCGCTGGTAGTGTTTACTTTCTGCAACTGAATACAGAGCAACTGTGGTTTCACATTATGTGTAGCCAAGCATCAAAGGTTTCTAATCCCATATCATTGCAGTTTTTTCCTTCCACAAACACATATTTCTGTGAGCTAGGACCATTCTAAAAAAAAAAAAAATCCCATCTCATTGATATGGGATTTTTCAAATGAGAAAACAAACAAACAAGAAACAAATACATTCTAACTTGGTGCCGCCTATACTCAATCAAATAATTATGACTCTAACACCAAAATTTGTGTGTGTGTGTGTGTGTGTATGTGTGTGTGTGTATTATTATGGTGGGGTTATTCTTTGCTCAAAAGCTAATGATGGTTCTCCTCTAATCCAATTTCAGCCTGACAGTTAGCTACCTGAAGATAACATCAGAACCCATAGACTGGGAGCTCAGTCCTTAAGTCTATCCTGATTTTAGATGCTAATTTCAAACCCTGAGGTTATTTTCTTTGTGCTTTGAACCAACTAGTTACAAACCAGGATTACCAAAACCCTTCTCTGGCATAAGAGTGTAGCGTAGTGGCATATTGCTTGCCTAGCAAGACTGAGGCCCTGGGTTTGATTCTAAAGCACTTTAAAAAAGATAAAATAAATACTTCTCCAAACCCCTCAAGTTTAGTTAATTATGCCCACAGAACTCAGAAAATACTTAGTTTTCTTGTTTATTTTAAAGCATATCTCATAAGATACAGATGAGCAGACAGAAACAATGCATAGTCTAGGCAAGACACACAGGCATGAAATGCCATGCTCTTTTGGGGGACAGCATTATCCAATAACTTATTTGTGTTGTCCCCTTTAGAAGCTGTTGGAAGTGTGTATGACACAGATTGTAGTGCGGATTTCATGGGTGTACACTTAACTACAAACTCTTCTAGTTGTGTGTGTTAAATATATACATTATTTTACGTGTCACTATACCACAGTAAAGTGAGTGTTTCTAAGTGGAATAGGAGCAGACTGAGCTAGATATATTTTGTCCCATATCCTCATTCATTTCTACTCTTCTTAATTCCTCTCTAGTTCCTATAAAGTTTACCCTTGTCTTACTCTCTATCTACTGCTGAGATAACATATCCTGACAAAATAAAGGATTTATTTTAGTTAAAAATTCCAGGTTACAGTCCATTACTGGGGGTAAGTTAAGGCAGGAATATGATGAAGCTAATGGGATTCATAGTCAAGATGAGAAAGAATAAATGGATGCATACTTACTTGTGCTTAGCCTTTACTTACACAGTCCAGTATCCTCTGTCTAGGGAATGATGCCACTCATAGTGGCCTGCTCTTCACACATCAGTTACCAACAGTAATCGTGACAATCCCGTACAGACACATTGACAATATAGTCTGATATAGACAATCCCTTATTGAGGCTCTATTCTCAGGTGATTCTAGATTATTCCGTTAACAAAACTATCACAGCCCATATTCAATATATATTCTTGGTTCCTTTGCCTGTTGACTTGTTGCTGATTTTGGTAAAGTTATAGAAATAGTAGGAGGTCAGGTCAGATGCTGGGAGAAGAGAAGGGTCAGGGGATTTCTGTCTTACTTTCATTATCCTTTAGCAATAGTTGTGTTTCTGTACAAGAACATCCTCTGGGCAACTACTTATGCATAGTACTAACACTCACTGGACACTGGCATTTACAGCCTTTCATTTCCTTGGCTTCTTGGCTGTAGCAGTGGTAATGATTTTCCCCTTCAAACTTCACCATTCCTTGTTTCTTCCTGTAACCCCGCTCACTCCCTGGAAACGGTCTTTTCACAAACTTTCTTCATCTGGATTCTTTGTAGTGGGTAATTTTCCAGTTGAGGCACTGTTGATAAAAGTTGTTTTTGTCGCCATCCATTGTGATGATTTTTAAACAACAATAATGCTGGTGGAGAAATAGCCTCATTTGGGCATTTTCCTGTACTTCCTCAGTTTTTCAACAGTGGTTGGAGCTAGAATATTCGGATAATAAAAGTAACCATGTAGGAAGATCACCTTTCCAAAAGGAATTAAAAAAAAAAAAAAAGCAGAAATAACACATGACCATGACAGGAAATTTAGGAAGCCATAAAGAGAAAAATAAAGCATTTATTTCATGAATTAGCCATTGTTTTACATTTTAATGAATATCCTTTTGAAATTGCACATATTTAAGCTGTATACTCATTTTGAATTCCACAATTCCTGAGGAAGTGCCATCTTTAATTATTGTTCTTTGGTAGTCTTCATTAATTGTCCCTATCCACAGTGATGTGTGTGTGTTGGGGAGGTAAGAGGAAATTGAAAAAAAAAAAGAGAAACATAATTGGGGTGTTTTCACAGTTCCGTTCCTTCCATAGACTGACACAGTTGCTGTACTTGGTGGACCCCACCCATATTGAGTCCTGCTGCATTGGGCCGGGCTTGTGTGCTCTTTGGGAGGGACTGTGTTCTACAGCTCTCACACTCAGAGCAATCTATGCCAGAAGCATGGGTAAATAAGCCATCGTTGCACAGCTGGCTGCCCTGCACCAATCTCCTTTGGAACACATGGAAACCTCTAGAGCCTAAGGCAGCCCAGAGAGAGGAGTTAAGAACCAATTAATTCTCCAGCAGCCCTGAAAAGGTTAATCCCAAATTGACTGCTGAACACAAATGTGTTCCCACAGGGAAGAATCTAATCTTATTGTGGGTAATAACTTCAATCTTTGGAACTGGAGCTTATTCGGTAGATGCCAAGGTCAGTTTGTTTTCCCTCAGAATCCAAAGAGCAAAAAATCCCTGCTATTTGATTACTGTGTCTCTCAAAAGAAATGGTACTATTAGGTATGTGTGGAACATCTTGTCCCTTGGATTCGTTTTTTGCTGCCCAGTGTTATGCTGACCCCAAATAAGCAATCCTTTTGTCATTAAGTTTATAAATAAGGCTGGTAAAATAGACCGTGGAGAGAGGGATTTGGTACATGCAGTCACATACACAGAGTGGGGAGCATTCTGTGCTAGCAGATTTGGTGCAGTGCAGTATTTCTTGGGGGGAACGTATGCTCTTATCTGACTTTCTACCTCACTACTATAGAGCAACTCAAACATCTGCTTTGTACCACGTCCCTGGCTGGGACAGTCAGAAATAGCAACAGAAAGATGAAATGTGACACCATCCTTCTTATTTGTCCTTTGAAATACTATTATTATATTGTCTTTCAAGCCCCCAGTTTTTACTGCAAAAAGATTTTGCTCATAAGTCTAATATTTTAAAGACCCAAATAAAGAGACATCATTATGAACATATCATTATGAACTGATCAAAGGGCATAGACTATAGATGAACACCAGCTGTGTACTTTGAAAATAGACCAATTTTCACTTAAACTCTTCTAGTCAAATACTTTTTTGTTGGAAATCATATATTACATACATATTTATTTATACGTTATTGAGTGTGTGTGCATGCGCATGATACCACCTGTGTGGAGGTCAGAGAACTACTTGTGGGATTTGGTTCTTTCCTTTCATAATGAAGATTTGAGGGGTCACATTATGATTGTCAAGCTTTGCAACAAGTGTCCTTATCCTCTGACCTATCTCTCTAGCATTGTTATGGAAATCACGTTGCACCTTTTCAGAACATGCTTAGGTGAGGTGGGTAAGAATTTATTGAGCTTCAAATAGGAAAGGTTTGGATAGGCTAGACTCTAAATATCCTTGTTTTTTGTTTGTTTGTTTGTTTTTGCTAAAAATGTGTGCCACATTTCAACAAATTACCTGCAGCTTCTCAGTAACCACGTGCGCATCTAATAGACATGGGCTTTTTGTCAAGCTCCATTGTCACATACCTTTGGCAATACAGTAAGAACAGCTTCAACATTGTCAAAAGCTTAGTATGAAAAAAAATGATATTAAACTAATGTGAATTTTAAGGCTGTAGATATAATAGCTCAGTATTAGAGTGCTTGAAACACACACACACAGAGAATATAGATGAAATGCACCATGCAGATGCACACGCATACACACATGCACACATTGGGGCCCTGAGGGAGGGAGTGATGCTGGTTGAGATTTTCTTTTTTTTCCTTTCTAAAAATAGAAAGTTTATTAAAGTTGCCCATGGATCCATATGTTGTACAGTATATGAATATAAAAACTTGAATATCAAAAAGAACCAGGATAGGAAAAGCAATAAACATAAACAATAAAGTTCTATTTTACAAAATACTTACTTTCTAATTAAAACTTAATGCCTTTTAATGTGCAAACTTATAATGTCGCGGAGGAGTCCTATTTCCCTAGGATTAAACATGGAGGTATTGGTAACTGAACTCAGGTCATTCAGAAGAACATGCAATGCTCTGAACGCTGTTCCATCTCCACAGCCTCTGTGTAGATTCTTGATTCAAGTATAAAGTGGAGGAACCTGTTGTAACTCTGTATTTGTGACTTCAAAATATGAATTTTGTTATATGCTAGGTGATGTTTTAATAGTGTTCCCTCTGATAATGGTTGAGAGCTCACTTTATCAAAATGGAAAGGAAATGATGGGGCAAGTAGAGAACGTGACCTTGATCTGTGAAGACAAAGCTTGTGACATTGAAGTAGACAGAAACAGAGTAGAGGAAACCCTAGCAATGTAGGTTGCAGTATCCAACAGTCATAACATGCTGCATTATCAGCACAAAGAATTCTTTTCACTGGGTGAAATGATAATTAACTGAAGCACTGTAAGACATTCACACTATTACAAGTGGACACCTTTCCTATGACTCTCTACAAGCCATCAGAAAGCAGTCTTCAGTGCACTCTCAGTAATAGCAGAAATGTTGTATAGTCCATGCCTTCCTGATTCTGGCCCATGTAATGAGTCACTCCCTTTGAGGGAAGCAGTTTGCTAGTGATGCAACATATTTCATAAAAAGGACCCCTGTGATTGTATTCTGAAGTATTGATAGTGTCCTATTATGCAGAAGACAGAAAGGAAGAATTAAGGAGAACTCTGAGGGGGTAGAGATGGTGGTAAAAGTTTTGAAAGGAAAGAGATGATGATGTAGTACCAGAAACTTATTTTTATTCCCCCAACCCTGAGACAGAGTCTCTTGTAGTCCAGGCTGACTTCAAACTCATCATGTAGCTGAACTTAGTCTTCTGATCCTCTTGCCTTTACCTCCCAAGTTCTGGAATTACTGGTATGTGCCACCACATTCAGTTTCCTAGGGACTTTTGTGTTAAATAGTAGGACCGGACCTAAAAGGTGACCTTGAAGCTACATATTAAAAAGTTATATCATTAGAATAAATCACACCTATTATACACTACGGTTTCCATAATCAAACCATATCATTTTGCAGGTGAGAAACCGAAGAATAATAATAAGATAATTGCCATAGTCTTATTTTTACAAACACATGATTTATCGAATAAGCTCACATCTTTTGACTCCCAAACCATATATGATCTTATTGGCCTGGGAGGTCCTCGAATGGAAATAGATCAAATAAAGATGAGTCTTATTAAACTGTAAAACAAAACAAACAAAAGGTTGAAGGAACTCAGAGTGCATGCTGAAGTGCTTTTTGTTTGTTTGTTTCCTGCACTGTGCATTAAACCCAGGTATTCACATGTGTTAAGCAGGCACTCTACCCAGCTCCGATTCTTCTTGTCTGAATTTGTAAAGTATTGAAAGTACTAAGATACCTTTTGCTTTGAGAACTTCAATTTGATGTACTTTAAAATTAAGTCATCCTAGCTTGGTGAAATAGACACTGAACTTAAGCTCTTCTGTCATCATTTAGCATTAATGTGTTCTGAACTTCTGTGAGTCATACTTTTACAATGCTCATTCTCTAGAGCTACTTTGAGTATTAAAAGATGATGCATGTAAAGTTCCTTATATCTGGCTTGGCTTGTACTTTCCTTATCTACTTGGGTAGAACTTGCTCTAGTGTTCTTAGTTTGAGCCAAGAATAGTGGCTCTAAAGCTTTTCATGAATTTAATTAAAGCCATTTGAGCTATTTTTAAGTGGTCCATGTCTCTGTGAGTGTTTCCCCAAATATGGGTTTTTACATACATTCAAGTGCTCAGTTTTGCTCATCCAGCAAAACCAAATGAAACCCCAGCCCACAAAAACTATCTTTATGACTCTCTCTTCCTCCTCTTCATTATCTAAGACTCCAGAAGACAGGACTGAATTTCACAAGCAGCCATATAACTCAAAATAAGAAAAGCAAAGCTCAAAAGTATACAGGAGTTGTGGTGTTTTGCTTGCCACCAGATAGGGTTTCTTAGCTTAAGTACTACGGATGTTTTGTGTTAGAAACTTCTTTACTATGGTGGGTTATATAGAGCACCAGCCCTGGTCTCTATCTGAGATACCAGTAGCACTTTTTCCATGAGTGTGACAACTATAAACATTTCTAAAAACACAAGCTGACCCCTGGTAATGGTAGCAGCATTATTCCTGGTTGAGAACTATTCCCTTGAGAAACTTATCAGTGAGTTCTTTGGCATACAAAACACAGGTAGACTGAAGTAAATTTTTGGTAGTGATAGAAAATTTAAATAGAAAGCTGAGGTGGGTATGTACCTCAAATATACAGTGATTGTCTGGCATGCACAAGGCCTTGAGTTCTTCCCCCAGCAGCAACAGCAGCAGCAGCAGCAGCAGCACCACCACCACCACCCCAACCACCACCACCACCACCACCACCACAATAAAATAGCCATCAGGATAAAGAGTTTGAAATAAAGGGTACTATGGGATAACAGGAGACCTGAGCATTGGCAACCACACTGGAGGAATTAAGGGAAGGCTTTCCATAGGAGGTAACATCTAAGTTGAAGGCGGAGTAGGAATTAGCCTAGAGAATTAATACTGGCAGATGACACTGAGAGAATTTTCTGTTTGGGAGGAAATGCAAATCATTTAGTTTGGCTGGAAGCCAAATGGTCAAGAACAAGGACTAGTAGAAGACATACAAGATAGGCAGGGGCCATTCCAAGCCATGAAAACAGACTCAGTTCTAAGAGTTATGGAAGCAAAGTAAGACTTTGAAAGTTGATGTAGTCTAGATGAGAGATGATTCCAGTCTGAGTTAATTAGTGACATCACAAATGGATTCAGGCTTCATGCAGATGTAAGAACAGTAAGATCTAGAGACTACTTAGGTGTGAGCACAATTTCTATCTTATGCTATTGGGTAGATGATAATGCTGACCACTGGGCTGGAAAATATTGGGGACAAAATAAAGTTGGAATAAAGATGAAGCTCAAACTTGGAATAGCTGAATTTTAAGTGGCTGGCAGTCACTAAATATATGTCTGAGGATTGGGACACAATCTAGTATACAGATACATGATTAGGGTTATGAGGGGAAATGAAGCTGTAGGAAATGATGCTACCCAAGGCGGAACATATATGATAAAAAGAGATCAGGTTGGAAGAAAATCTTTTTTTTTATTGGATATTTTATTTACATTTCAAATGCCATCCCCTTTCCCCATTTCCTCTCCCTAGAAACCCTTATCCCATGCCCCCTTTTCCTTTTTGCTTTTATACAATTTTTTAAAAATGTTAATCAAAGACTTTATAAGTTTGGTAATGTTCAATCAGAAGTGTAACCTAATACCCAACCTAGATATATAAACTATCTTTGACTGGTGGAGACACGTGAACATCTGCCTCCATGCCCCCTCTCTCTTTCTCTCTCTTTCTCTCTCTCTCATCACCTAGCTTCTCCTCTACTTCATGGAAGAAAATCTTATGTCAGTGGCTTTCAACCTTTCTAACGCCTCGACCCTTTAATACAGTTCCTCATGTTCTGGTGACCCTAACCATAAAATTCGTTCATTGCTATTTTATAACTGTAATTTTCTACTGTTATGAATGATAATCTAAATATCTTATATATAAGATATCTGATATATGAACCCTGTGAAAGTGTCTTTCAACCCCCAAGTGGGTCGTGACCCACAGGTTGAGAAACACTGTTTTTATGTCTTCTTTATTTGTGTTAACTCTGCCTGGAATTCCTTAATGCATTGCTGAAGGGCTGATATGGCTTGAGTGTATCTTCCAACAACTTCTGTGTTACAAACTTGGCTTTCAGTGCGGTGACATTAAGAGGTGGTAGAACCTTTAAGAGGTGGGGCCTGGTGGAAGGTAATAAGGTCATGGGGCATGACCCTTAGAATGGGATCTTGACTTAGTTCTTATGGAAGAGTTTTCTGAAAAAGGGTAAACCTGACTGCTCCCCTCATTCTAGATTCTTCTGTTTGAAAATTATTTTTTATTTTATGTATATGGGTGCTTTGCCTGCATATATGTCTGTGTACCACACACTTTCTCTCTCTGTCTCTCTCTGTCTATGTCTCTGTCTCTCTCTGTCTCTGTCTCTGTCTCTGTCTCTGTCTCTCTCTCTCTCTCTGTCTCTCACACACACACACACACACACACACACACGCACACGCACACGCACACACGAGCGTGCGCTCTTGCTTATTGTGGTGTTATCTGCCATGAGGTCTTTGTAAAAACTGAGTAAATATTGGCACCATGCCCTTGAGCCTATAAGACTAAATAGTCCTTTTTTTCTTTGAAAAGTACCCAGCATCAGATACTTCATTATAGCAATGGGAAAGCTAGCTAATAGATGTAGAATATATAAAACATTTCCCCTATCAATCTCTATTAATTTATCTTTTTACAAAATGCCATCTATGTTATTTTAGTTATATATCCCATTATCTCTTGGCTACTCTCATATGTTGATAATAGTTTAATTTGTAGATATTAAAAAAATCCAAACATTCAAAATTAAGAATTGTATCTCATATCTAATTCAAACCTCTAGCTCCCAACCTCTATTGCAGCTTACTGAGAAATACCACAGATCCACCAGAGAAGAAATTCGAGTTGGTCTTTTCTTTCATTTTCATTGCTTCTCCTTCTTCTTTGCTTGGTCTGTCTAACGCTTCTGAAAGCTCCTGGTCGTGGGTAGGGTATGATGAGTGTCTGTGTTAGCGCTTCATCGTTGTGTTACAACACCTGGAAAAACAACTGAAAGGAGAAAAATTTTCTTTTGGATCTTAGTGTTAAATATTTCAGTCTATGATCACTTGAATCTTTTCTCATTAAACCCATATGGAATACAGTAGAATATCATGGTGACTGAACAAGTGGCTCACCTCATGGTGGACAGGAGGCAAAGAGAACAAAACAGGAAGCAGCCAGGGACAAGATTCGTTAGGGAAAGGCATACCTCTATGACTTATGTCCTATGACTAGACCTCACATCTTAATAGCCTATTTAGTTATGAACTTGTCAGTGGATTATCTAATAATCAAGTTAGTGCCCTGATGACTCAGTGACTTTTATCAGCACTACCAGTTTTGAACCAAGTGTTCAACACAGGAGCCTTCTGGGTGTGTGGTACTTCATATTCAAGCCACAACAGTGAAAAGCTCAATTGACTAGAGGTGGTATAATTATTTACCAAAGGTACTTTGTGAGGTAAGCACCCTCAAATACTGCCCTTTTGGGTTTGGCTTTCTTAGTTTGTTCCTTATAGGAACAATGTATGAACTGACTGATTTCCCTTTCAGCTTTGAACCACATAGCTTTTATGCTATACTGCCAGCTATGCATAGAAATAAAAACAAATAAACAACAACAGCAAACCAACCATCTGTCCTATAAAAAGCATAGGTCATGGGAACAACACAATTCTTCATCCTTGTTTGCGCCACAACTCTGAGTTCCTTCAACTAGTATTCCGCTCCAGGATTCCTCAGATAAAAGTCAAGTATACAACTTTACTTTTTCCTAAACCCCAGATGATACATACAAGGTTCTTCCAGGAACTCTCCCTGCTTCAGTAGTAATATAGTTGAGCCTAAAATTGATTTGGCATAGCAAACTTCCACCCTGCAATTAAGAAGATACTTTTTGACACTTTCCTCCTTCAAAAGAGCTCTCTCTCTCTCTCTCTCTCTCTCTCTCTCTCTCTCTCTCTCTCTCTCTCTTCCTCCCTAACCACCCCCCCACATGTATATACAAACTGGAGTTAAATGGTTGGAATTAATAATGAAGATGCCAGTTTGGCTATACTTGTTAGTAAATTATGTGAGAATTTACCCAGCATCTTTCTTTAGAATGGAGTGTTATTCTTCAGATGTGTGACCTCAAATCTTGAGGCCTTAGTCAAAACTTGGACAAAGACAGAAAAACGTACCACAATTGAACATCATTTTACTTATATTTATATCAGCACACACACATAAACACACACACACAAATATGTATTATTGTGCATGTCTGTGTGTATATATCAATGTATTACATATTCACTTATTACTGAACTGTAATGCAGATAACTAGTTAAGAATTTAGAGTGTGAATCTATATCTCACTTCATACCCTGAGTTAACCTTTTGATCCTCTATGCCTTAGTTCTCTTTATCTATAAGGATAATAGTAGTAGCTTATCAGGATTTTTGAATAGTAAGTGTAATGCATATGTATCTTAGATTAATACTTTAGAACAGTGTTGATAATCATAGTATCGTTTATACTTAGTATTGCTATTGCTTATTTTTCTTAAACTAACAATGTATGTTCCACATGGACAAGGTCTTCGTTATTTTTGCTAAGTTTCCAGCTTTCCCAAAATTGCATATAGCAGGCATCAGTAAATGCTAGTGTCTGCAGACTTCTTTTGAATAAACTAATGTGACATTTATGCTTTTAATATTAAGGTAGGATCAGAAAGAGCAGATTCTGAGAATATTAAAAAGCTCAAGCAGAAGAGATGCATGAACCTGTTGGTCATGGCATTATTTCAAAAGCCATAGAAGAGGAGGCCTTAGTGAGGAATAATTGGGGAACAATGTCAAACATTGGTTGAGAGTCAAAGGAAAATTAAAGTAAAAAGAAGTTATTACATTAGATAACAGAGAACCTCTATGTTTTTCTTTCATATCAGGGTACATGTTGCTTTTCTTCTCTTGAAAAACGCTTTTATTAAAATGAATGACCACTCAGAACAAATCTTTGAAAACATATCTTAAAAGCGTTCATCCTGAATTACCAGTTGCCAGAGAACAAATCAATCCAGCATTTACCTAGTCTTGGCAAGAACCACAAAGTACTCATCCTCAATAAAATTTGGTACAGGTTTCTCTGACCCGGACACTCCTCTTGAATCACACAACAAACCTGCTGTTTATGTCTTCATGACACACTCCCTCCTAACAGTGTCTTTCTTCTTTCCTCCAACCTATTCTAAAAACTATAACCACACCACACAAAAAACATATAATTCAATAGCAAAAAAGACAATTCAATTAAAAATGGAAAAATGATGTGAATAGACATTTTTTCAAAGAGGAAAATGCTAATGGATGCTAAACACATGAAAAGATATTCAACATCATTACTTTGTAGGAAAAATGCAAATCAAAGCCACAAAAGACCACTTCTCACTGGGATATCTGTAATAAAAAGAGTGATACTAGTGAATGCTATTAAGTCTACATATGTATGTGTGTGTGTGTGTGTGTGTGTGTGTGTGAGTGTGAGTGTGTCTGTCTGTCTGTCTGTCTGTCTGTCTGTCTGTCTGTCTGTCTAAATTACAGTCCTCAAGCTTTGCCCTTGGGAAAGTAAAATGGGGAAGCCACTTTAGAAAGCAATCTGGATTCTTCAAAAGACTCAACTGAGTTTTAATAAGCACCAGCAATTCAATACATTGGTATATATATACAAGTGCTTTGAAAACAAATATTCATTAAAACTTCATATATAATTGTTTATGTTAACATTATTCAGAATGGCCAAAATTGAAAATGACTCAAATGGTATCATTTTCTGAATATATAAGCAAAGTGTGTTTATCTGTAAAAAGTGTATTATTCATCTAGAGAGGGAGATGAAGACTAGTTAAACTCTCAGTGTCGACAAAAGTCCCAAATCTTAAAAAGCCTCTAAAGTTCTAACTCCTACCCATACATTGTGAGTTAAATTTTGTATCTTAAAATTCATGTTGAAGTCCTAACCCTCAGCACCTTAGAATGTGTTCTAAATTGGATCATTGCAGATATAATTAGGTAAGGTAAATTAATTAGGATGGACTCTAATATATTATGATTGATGCCTTTATTAGTGTAGCTCTCATCCCTCATAAGAAAGCTTCTTTTTGCAACAGATGGAGATTGTTAGAGAGATACACAACGGGTCAAAATGCAGAGACTATGGGCTAATGGAGTGCCTAACTCTAAATGATGCATCTGCAATGCAACCCATACACCCAAGGCTTAGGAAAAAAAATCACAGAAGGAAAAGCAGAGAGGTTATAAAAGCCAGAGGCCTAGGGCATCTGCTTTTAGATATTGTTTGCTATACGTGACAGGGGAAATGTATGCAACAATATGGTTGCCTGCAGACTGGCATGACAAAAGCAGTTGACATGCCAACTTGGATAAGGAAAATTCCATTTTGTCCACTCCTACATGAAGAGCTACAGGAGTTAATGCCTGCTGAGAGAGGGAGAATCAGTTTTCTGCAGAGATGAACACCTGCACAGGATGTCCAATCCTAGTGGTCAACCCTGAACACACGCATATATAAGCATCTCTCTGTATATAATATATGTATATTGTATGTTATATGTGTGTTTGTAAAATATGTATATGAAAAGGTCATTAATTGGGCCTGGGAAGAATTAGACAGGGAGGGAGTGCTTTAGATACAGTACAAAGTTCTCAAAACATATTTTAAAGGAAAATTGACTGGGGCACAGGTACACATAGAACGTCACATGAAGGTGAGCGTAGAGATAAAAGTAATCTTTCTACAAGCCAAGAAACCACTAACTGCCAAGGATTGAAGCATTAAACAGTTTTTCTCATTCTACTGAAGAAGAGTTAACTCTGCAGACAGCTTGGTCTCAGGCTTCTAATTTTTGGAATTATTAAACAAGTTTCTTTTGCCTAAGCCACTCAACTTGTGGTACTTAGTTACAGCAGCACTCCAAACCAATGCACCATCTTTCCTCTATTTTCTAACTATTTGCTTCATGTGATGTATTTTGATCATATTTTACCCTTTTCTGACTCCTTTCACATTATACCCACCTCCCTACTCACCCAACTTTATATTCTTTCTCTTTCTTTGAAAACACCACAAAACAAAAAATTAAAATGCAAGAATCAATAAGACCAAAAACATTAAAATGAAATAACACACTCATGTGTGCACACACAGACACATAGATACAAACACACACACACACACACACACACACACACACACACACACACACACA